>CM055116.1:760721256-761321256 GCA_029206835.1 Rana muscosa | reverse complement strand
CTCTGTTACAAGGGGGGATCTACTCAACTGAGGAACCGGAGAACTGTTGTTGTTTTTTTCTCTCCCTCCTCAACTCCGATAAAAGAAAATAAATATATTTTTTTCTTAAACTGAACTTTGGGGTAGATCAGCCAGGGCCATAGCAGGAAACCGCCGTGGTCAAGATGAAAAGTTTAAGTACAGTAAATCCATTCCCACGCGCAATTGTGGAGAGTGTATTGACTTGTGCTGCCACCAGGTGGTAGTGGTTTGCAGAACTATAGTAATAGTATATGCTCAGTGATGCTAGGCTTAGCAATTCATGCTTCAGAGGATGGTCATTTCTTCCCGGAGAGATGACTTGCTTCTGTATATGTTAGGAAGTAGGATGTGTTTATTGCATGTTTGTTTTTTTTCCTCTCTCCCTCTGCAGGTGATCTGCTATCAACTCCGCCGGAGGATGGATGGGGTAGTTATTCAGGAGGGAGTGGGATGTGTAAAAAGTTAAAGAATTTAGATTTTTGTGTATTTTGTAAAAAGTGACATTGAGAATGGGATGTCAACTTGTGTGTTACTACTAGGGATGAGCTTCGTGTTCGAGTCGAACGTACGTTCGACTCGAACATCGGCTGTTCGATCGTTCGACGAAGATCGAACGATTTGGGCCGTTCGCGCCTAATTCGTGTGACGCGAACGGCCCACAATGCACTACGCCATCGCAGTGTCATCCAGGCGCTGTGATTGGCCAAGCATGCACTGTGACCCCGCATGCTTGGCCAATCACAGCGCCGGCAGCGAGGAGAGCAATGATTGGCCACAGGCAGGATGCCTGTGGTCAATTATTGCTGAGGGGGTTTAGTACATGCCCCACACTATAAAAGGCCGCCAGCGCGGCGGCCTTGTGTAGTGTGTTCCGGAGCAGGGAAAGAGAAGCATAGGCAGGGACAGTGTCATTTTTTTTCCTTTACTAATCCTGGATTCCTTGTGTTTAGGGACAAATAAGGATAGGTAGGGAGAGTGTCAGTGTGTTATTCTGTGCTAAACCTTGTTTGTAGGGACAGAGAGGTACAGTGAGGGAAAGTGTCAGTGTGCTATTCTGTTCTAAACCAATCTTGCTGAACCATATTTGAAATTCTTGAGTTTAGGGACAGAGAGGTACAGTGAGGGAAAGTGTCAGTGTGCTATTCTGTTCTAAACCAATCTTGCTGAACCATATTTGAAATCCTTGAGTTTAGGGACAGAGAGGTACAGTGAGGGAAAGTGTCAGTGAGCTATTCTGTTCTAAACCAATCTTGCTGTACCATATTTGAAATCCTTGAGTTTAGGGACAGAGAAGGACACTCGTGGAAACTATCAGTGTGCTATTCTGTGCTAAATCTTGTTTGTAGGGACAGAGAAGGACAGTGATTGAAACTTACAGTGTGCTATTCTGTTCTAAACCAATCTTGCTGAACCATATTTGAAATCCTTGAGTTTAGGGACAGAGAGGTACAGTGAGGGAAAGTGTCAGTGAGCTATTCTGTTCTAAACCAATCTTGCTGTACCATATTTGAAATCCTTGAGTTTAGGGACAGAGAAGGACACTCGTGGAAACTATCAGTGTGCTATTCTGTGCTAAATCTTGTTTGTAGGGACAGAGAAGGACAGTGAGTGAAACTGACAGTGTGCTATTCTGTTCTAAACCAATCTTGCTGAACCATATTTGAAATCCTTGAGTTTAGGGACAGAGAGGTACAGTGAGGGAAAGTGTCAGTGTGCTATTCTGTTCTAAACCAATCTTGCTGAACCATATTTGAAATCCTTTAGTTTAGGGACAGAGAGGTACAGTGAGGGAAAGTGTCAGTGAGCTATTCTGTTCTAAACCAATCTTGCTGTACCATATTTGAAATCCTTGAGTTTAGGGACAGAGAAGGACACTCGTGGAAACTATCAGTGTGCTATTCTGTGCTAAATCTTGTTTGTAGGGACAGAGAAGGACAGTGAGTGAAACTGACAGTGTGCTATTCTGTTCTAAACCAATCTTGCTGAACCATATTTGAAATCCTTGAGTTTAGGGACAGAGAGGTACAGTGAGGGAAAGTGTCAGTGAGCTATTCTGTTCTAAACCAATCTTGCTGTACCATATTTGAAATCCTTGAGTTTAGGGACAGAGAAGGACACTCGTGGAAACTATCTGTCATGGAAACCCTGTCAGGAACAGACGCCCTGGACTTCCTGGTTCCCGCCCCCGCAGGTGACGCCCGAAGGGCTTTTTAAACTCCTCACTTGCAGACAGTCCCTGCTGTCTGCTCTACAGCGTTTATTCCAAGTGACCTGATCTGCCTTGTTTACCTGTATCTGACCCGGCTTCCTGTGACCCTCCTGCTATCTGCCTGTACCTGACCATCGGCCTGTTTTCTGACTTCGGTATTGCCTGATCCTTTTGTGCCTCGCTGCCTGCCAGTTTACCCGACCCCGGCTTGTCTGACGATCCTGCCTGACCTTGGCTCTTGTTCACCTGCTGCTGCCTAGTGGTTCCAGTTTACCTGCTGTGCCTCCCGGTCCGGGTCATCTGCTGAGTTCCTGGTTCCTGTCTGCTCATCTGCTGGTTCCTGTCTGCTCATCTGCTGGTTCCTGTCTGCTCATCTGCTGGTTCCTGTTCACCTGCTGCTGCCTAGTGGTTCCAGTTTACCTGCTGTGCCTCCCGGTCCGGGTCATCTGCTGAGTTCCTGGTTCCTGTCTGCTCATCTGCTGGTTCCTGTCTGCTCATCTGCTGGTTCCTGTTCACCTGCTGCTGCCCAGTGGTTCCAGTCTACCTGCTGTGCCTCCCGGTCTGGGTCATCTGCTGAGTTCCTGGTTCCTGTCTACTCACCTGCTGCAGTTCCTGGTTCCTGTCTGCTCATCTGCTGGTTCCTGTCTGCTCATCTTCTGGTTCCTGTTCATCTGCTGCTGCCCAGTGGTTCCAGTCTACCTGCTGTGCCTCCCGGTCTGGGTCATCTTCTGAGTTCCTGGTTCCTGTCTACTCACCTGCTGTAGTTCCTGGTTCCTGTCCACTCACCTGCTGTAGTTCCTGGTTCCTGCCTCCTCACCTGCTGGTTCCTGATCACCTGCGGTAGTTCTTGATCCTGCCAGGCACTCGTACCCCTTCCACCTCCGTGCTTCCTGTTATACCACCAGGGGCCGCCGGTGGGAGCCGTAAGGGAGGCCTCCCTCTGCTAACCGGGCTCGTCACCGTCAGGTACGTGACAGTAGCAGACAGCCATGTCTGAGCCCGAGCAGGGAGCCTCACCTATGGAGGAACTATGCCGACACCTGGCGGGACTGACCGAGGCTGTTAAGAGCCTCCAGCAAGGCTACACTCACCTGGAAGGACAAGTGCGGGCCCTCACCAACCCCGATGGAGCTCAAGGGGGTCCACATGCCTCCACTTCTTCCGCCGGGGCAGGAGCTGCGCCCACGGTGGTCATGCTTCCCCCTGAACCCAGGGTCCCTACACCCGAAAGATTCTCCGGGGACCGGAGCAAGTTCAGGGCTTTCCGGAACTCTTGTGAGTTGTACTTTGCCTTACAGCCCCGCACCTTTTCCTTAGAAGCTACCAAGGTGGGCTTTGTAATTTCGCTGCTTTCCGGAGACCCACAGAACTGGGCCCATCGCCTGCTAGAACGCAAAGATGCATCCTTGGACAGCCTTACACTTTTTTTTGACGCCATTGCCCAATTGTACGAGGACCCTCAGCTCTCGGTCACTGCAGAGAACGCCCTGCGGACCCTTCAGCAGGGACGCAGAGCAGCGGAAGACTATGTAGCTGAATTCAGGCGCTGGAGCGCAGACACCAGCTGGAATGACGCTGCCCTCCGTCACCAGTTTCGTATAGGCCTTTCTGACCCCCTGAAGGACGAACTGGCTAGGGTAGGAATACCAGAAAATTTGAACCTACTGATCGATCTGACAATTCAGATCGACCGACGCCTGAGGGAACGGAGGGTTGAGAGGGCCACGGGCTTCACCCGGCCGACCTGGATGCTTCCCCGGGTCCCCAGTCATCCGCACCCAGCTTCTGCAGCACCCTTGACCCCCTCGTACAATGCTCCTGAACCCATGCAGCTTGGGGTCCTCCGCCCTTCCCTTACTCCGGAGGAACGCCAACGCAGACGCGCGCACAACCTGTGCCTGTACTGCGGGGAGCCCGGTCACTTCGTTAGGAACTGTCCCCTGAAGTTCCGTAAGTGCTTGTCAGTATTCCCTGCTGTGATCAACCCTCAGACTAAATCCTCCTCTCACTTCGCTCTTTCTATCTCCCTGCAGCTCCCAGGAAGGACCCTGCAAGTCGTCGCAATTATTGACTCTGGGGCTTGTAGTTGCTTCATGGACTCAACTTTTGCCCGTACTCAACTTATTCCTCTACTTCCCAAGACCCATGGACTACGGGTTCACCTGGCTGATGGGTCCCTTATCAAGTCGGGGCCCGTGGTTGAAGAGACGGCTCCACTACCTGTCACTGTCTTCTCCTCTACCGGGGTGCACCGAGAATATCTACGGCTGGATATTATCTCCTCTCCACTGTTCCCCATTATTCTCGGTATGCCCTGGCTACAAGCCCATAATCCTACCATTAACTGGGTCACGGGGGTGATCACGTTTCCTTCCTCCTACTGCCAACGGTCCTGTGGCTCACACAAACCCCCTGGGCCTGCCACCTTAATGTGTACCGACACTGAGGCCGGAATACGTCAGGCCATCCCTGACGCTTACCTGGACTTTCTCGATGTGTTTAGTAAACAGGGGGCAGAGACACTACCACCCCACCGAGCCTACGACTGCCCCATTGATCTACTTCCCGGAGCAGCTATTCCTTTCGGTAGGATTTTCCCTTTAATGGAGGTGGAACAGGGGGCCCTGAAGGACTACATCGATGAGAACCTTTTAAAGGGGTTCATTCGCCCCTCTACGTCGCCAGCAGGCGCAGGCATTTTCTTTGTAGAAAAGAAGGACCATACCCTCAGGCCATGTGTGGACTACCGTGAACTAAATAAGGTCACCATTAAAAATCGTTATCCTCTTCCTCTGGTACCAGAGTTGTTCCAAAGATTGGGAGCTGCCGTTATTTTTACTAAGCTTGACCTCCGGGGAGCCTATAACCTGGTTCGAATCAAGGAGGGCGATGAGTGGAAAACCGCCTTCCGCTCCCGGTTCGGACATTTCGAATATTTAGTGATGCCCTTCGGGCTGTGCAATGCCCCTGCCACCTTCCAGTATTTAATTAATGATGTTCTTCGGGACTTTTTAGATCTCTTTGTGATTGCTTATTTAGATGACATACTAATCTTCTCTTCCTCCCTTGACTCTCATCGCAGGCATGTCAGAAGTGTGTTAGACCGGCTTCGGCAGCATAAACTATATGCGAAGGCTGAGAAATGCGAGTTTGAGCGGGAGAGCATAGCATTTCTGGGATTAATCATCTCTGGCGAAGGCATCAGGATGGACCCACAGAAGATCACCGCAATCTTGGACTGGCCAGCGCCAGTGGATAAGAAGGGAATCCAATGGTTCGTTGGATTCGCCAACTTTTATCGTAAATTCATCCGGGGGTTCTCCGCCATCATTGCACCCATTACTCAGCTAACCAAGCAAGGTACCCACTTCCACTGGTCCCCTGAGGCCCAAAAGGCCTTTGAGGATCTCAAAGGGCTCTTCACCTCTGCATCCATCTTAAAACACCCAGATTCCTCCCTACCATTTGTACTTGAGGTAGATGCTTCTGAGGTTGCAGTAGGGGCAATATTGTCACAGAGGCAAGGAACCAAGGCTTTGCTTCATCCGGTGGCTTTCTTTTCTTGCAAATTATCTGCGGCAGAAAAGAACTATGACGTGGGAGACCGGGAACTCTTGGCGATTAAGTCCGCCCTGGAAGAATGGAGGTACTTACTTGAAGGTGCTGCTCACCCGATCTTAGTATTCACCGACCATAAGAACTTAGAGTACCTGAAAACTGCAAAAAGACTAAAACCACGACAAGCCAGATGGGCCCTATTTTTTTCCCGGTTCTCCTTCCATGTGACATACCGCCCCGGTGCCAAGAACACTAGACCTGACGCATGGTCCCGAATGTTTCATGGATCCAAAGAACTCTCCTCACCCGATACAATCCTCGCTCCTGGGAATTTTCTCCTACTTCAGGAGGACCTACTCTCCCGGATCAGACAAGCCACCACTAGACAGGGACCCTCTCCTGAACTGGATCTGCAAACCAAGGATGGATTACTCTGGCACCAAGACAGGATATTCATACCAGAAGAACTAAAGATAACCGTGCTAGAGCTCTGCCACGATCATGCCCTTGCTGGGCACTTTGGCGTGGCTAAGACCACTGAGTTGGTACAACGTACCTTCTGGTGGCCTCGACTACGCGAGGATTGCAGGAGGTTCGTGGAGTCCTGTACTACATGTACCCGGAATAAAGGGTCCAGATCCAAAGCCTGGGGACTACTGAAGCCCTTACCCGTTCCAGAGAGACCGTGGAAAATGCTTTCTATCGACTTCATAGTTGAACTCCCCCCGGCTGAGAATCACACCACCATCTTTGTGATTGTGGACCGTCTGTCCAAGATGGCACATTTTGTTCCTATGAGAGGGACCCCCTCGGCCCCGGAAACTGCACAAATGTTCATTAAAGAAGTCGTCAGGCTCCACGGGGTACCTGCTAATATAGTCTCCGATCGGGGGGTACAATTTACCTCCCGGTTCTGGAGGTCCCTCTGCAAGACTCTGGGAATAGAGCTATCATTCTCTTCGGCTTACCACCCTCAAACCAACGGACAGACTGAGAGAACAAATCAGACCCTCGAGCAATATTTGCGTTGATTCTCCTCCTTTGCTCAGAATGACTGGCTCTCCCTGCTTCCGCTAGCGGAGTTCTCCTACAATAACTCCATCCACTCCGCAACTAACCAGACCCCATTTTTTGCGAACTTCGGGTTTCACCCCACATTTCTGCCCAACTCTCTCCCTGAGTGCTCAGTGCCCGCAGTTCTGGAAAAAGTGAATTTCTTCTCCTCTAACAACCAGCTTCTACGCGAAGCCATGGCAAGAACTCAGGAGTATAACAAGACGGTCTACGACAGGAGGAGACGGGGTGAATTAGCGCTGGCACCGGGCGACCAAGTATGGCTTTCCACCATCAATCTAAGATTGGCTTGCCCGTCCAAGAAATTGGGCCCCAAGTTTCTAGGGCCTTTTCCTATCAAAAGGAAAATCAACGAGGTGGCCTACGAGCTGGAGCTCCCCGACTCCCTGAGGGTCCACCCTGTTTTTCATGTTTCTCTATTGAAACCGTCAGTCTCCAACCCATTCCCAGGTCGGACCCCGACTCGCCCTGATCCCGTCATCATAGACGGGGAACAGGAATTCGAGGTAGAAGCTATTTTAGACGCACGAAGAAGAAATAGCCAGAGTCAATTTTTAATAAAATGGAAGGGTTACGGACCAGAGGAGAACTCCTGGGAACCCGAAGAGAACATTCACGCCAAAGACCTGATACAAGCCTTCAGGAGGTCTCACCCCGAGAAGTTTGCTCCTAGGGGCATCCGGAGGCTGCCCCTTGGGGGGGGAGCAATGTCATGGAAACCCTGTCAGGAACAGACGCCCTGGACTTCCTGGTTCCCGCCCCCGCAGGTGACGCCCGAAGGGCTTTTTAAACTCCTCACTTGCAGACAGTCCCTGCTGTCTGCTCTACAGCGTTTATTCCAAGTGACCTGATCTGCCTTGTTTACCTGTATCTGACCCGGCTTCCTGTGACCCTCCTGCTATCTGCCTGTACCTGACCATCGGCCTGTTTTCTGACTTCGGTATTGCCTGATCCTTTTGTGCCTCGCTGCCTGCCAGTTTACCCGACCCCGGCTTGTCTGACGATCCTGCCTGACCTTGGCTCTTGTTCACCTGCTGCTGCCTAGTGGTTCCAGTTTACCTGCTGTGCCTCCCGGTCCGGGTCATCTGCTGAGTTCCTGGTTCCTGTCTGCTCATCTGCTGGTTCCTGTCTGCTCATCTGCTGGTTCCTGTCTGCTCATCTGCTGGTTCCTGTTCACCTGCTGCTGCCTAGTGGTTCCAGTTTACCTGCTGTGCCTCCCGGTCCGGGTCATCTGCTGAGTTCCTGGTTCCTGTCTGCTCATCTGCTGGTTCCTGTCTGCTCATCTGCTGGTTCCTGTTCACCTGCTGCTGCCCAGTGGTTCCAGTCTACCTGCTGTGCCTCCCGGTCCGGGTCATCTGCTGAGTTCCTGGTTCCTGTCTACTCACCTGCTGCAGTTCCTGGTTCCTGTCTGCTCATCTGCTGGTTCCTGTCTGCTCATCTGCTGGTTCCTGTTCATCTGCTGCTGCCCAGTGGTTCTAGTCTACCTGCTGTGCCTCCCGGTCTGGGTCATCTTCTGAGTTCCTGGTTCCTGTCTACTCACCTGCTGTAGTTCCTGGTTCCTGTCCACTCACCTGCTGTAGTTCCTGGTTCCTGCCTCCTCACCTGCTGGTTCCTGATCACCTGCGGTAGTTCTTGATCCTGCCAGGCACTCGTACCCCTTCCACCTCCGTGCTTCCTGTTATACCACCAGGGGCCGCCGGTGGGAGCCGTAAGGGAGGCCTCCCTCTGCTAACCGGGCTCGTCACCGTCAGGTACGTGACAGTAGCAGACAGCCATGTCTGAGCCCGAGCAGGGAGCCTCACCTATGGAGGAACTATGCCGACACCTGGCGGGACTGACCGAGGCCGTTAAGAGCCTCCAGCAAGGCTACACTCACCTGGAAGGACAAGTGCGGGCCCTCACCAACCCCGATGGAGCTCAAGGGGGTCCACGTGCCTCCACTTCTTCCGCCGGGGCAGGAGCTGCGCCCACGGTGGTCATGCTTCCCCCTGAACCCAGGGTCCCTACACCCGAAAGATTCTCCGGGGACCGGAGCAAGTTCAGGGCTTTCCGGAACTCTTGTGAGTTGTACTTTGCCTTACTGCCCCGCACCTTTTCCTTAGAAGCTACCAAGGTGGGCTTTGTAATTTCGCTGCTTTCCGGAGACCCACAGAACTGGGCCCATCGCCTGCTAGAATGCAAAGATGCATCCTTGGACAGCCTTACACTTTTTTTTGACGCCATTGCCCAATTGTACGAGGACCCTCAGCTCTCGGTCACTGCAGAGAACGCCCTGCGGACCCTTCAGCAGGGACGCAGAGCAGCGGAAGACTATGTAGCTGAATTCAGGCGCTGGAGCGCAGACACCAGCTGGAATGACGCTGCCCTCCGTCACCAGTTTCGTATAGGCCTTTCTGACCCCCTGAAGGACGAACTGGCTAGGGTAGGAATACCAGAAAATTTGAACCTACTGATCGATCTGACAATTCAGATCGACCGACGCCTGAGGGAACGGAGGGTTGAGAGGGCCACGGGCTTCACCCGGCCGACCTGGATGCTTCCCCGGGTCCCCAGTCATCCGCACCCAGCTTCTGCAGCACCCTTGACCCCCTCGTACGATGCTCCTGAACCCATGCAGCTTGGGGTCCTCCGCCCTTCCCTTACTCCGGAGGAACGCCAACGCCGACGCGCGCACAACCTGTGCCTGTACTGCGGGGAGCCCGGTCACTTCGTTAGGAACTGTCCCCTGAAGTTCCGTAAGTGCTTGTCAGTATTCCCTGCTGTGATCAACCCTCAGACTAAATCCTCCTCTCACTTCGCTCTTTCTATCTCCCTGCAGCTCCCAGGAAGGACCCTGCAAGTCATCGCAATTATTGACTCTGGGGCTTGTAGTTGCTTCATGGACTCAACTTTTGCCCGTACTCAACTTATTCCTCTACTTCCCAAGACCCATGGACTACGGGTTCACCTGGCTGATGGGTCCCTTATCAAGTCGGGGCCCGTGGTCGAAGAGACGGCTCCACTACCTGTCACTGTCTTCTCCTCTACCGGGGTGCACCGAGAATATCTACGGCTGGATATTATCTCCTCTCCACTGTTCCCCATAATTCTCGGTATGCCCTGGCTACAAGCCCATAATCCTACCATTAACTGGGTCACGGGGGTGATCACGTTTCCTTCCTCCTACTGCCAACGGTCCTGTGGCTCACACAAACCCCCTGGGCCTGCCACCTTAATGTGTACCGACACTGAGGCCGGAATACGTCAGGCCATCCCTGACGCTTACCTGGACTTTCTCGATGTGTTTAGTAAACAGGGGGCAGAGACACTACCACCCCACCGAGCCTACGACTGCCCCATTGATCTACTTCCCGGAGCAGCTATTCCTTTCGGTAGGATTTTCCCTTTAACGGAGGTGGAACAGGGGGCCCTGAAGGACTACATCGATGAGAACCTTTTAAAGGGGTTCATTCGCCCCTCTACATCGCCAGCAGGCGCAGGCATTTTCTTTGTACAAAAGAAGGACCATACCCTCAGGCCATGTGTGGACTACCGTGAACTAAATAAGGTCACCATTAAAAATCGTTATCCTCTTCCTCTGGTACCAGAGTTGTTCCAAAGATTGGGAGCTGCCGTTATTTTTACTAAGCTTGACCTCCGGGGAGCCTATAACCTGGTTCGAATCAAGGAGGGCGATGAGTGGAAAACCGCCTTCCGCTCCCGGTTCGGACATTTCGAATATTTAGTGATGCCCTTCGGGCTGTGCAATGCCCCTGCCACCTTCCAGTATTTAATTAATGATGTTCTTCGGGACTTTTTAGATCTCTTTGTGATTGCTTATTTAGATGACATACTAATCTTCTCTTCCTCCCTTGACTCTCATCGCAGGCATGTCAGAAGTGTGTTAGACCGGCTTCGGCAGCATAAACTATATGCGAAGGCTGAGAAATGCGAGTTTGAGCGGGAGAGCATAGCATTTCTGGGATTAATCATCTCTGGCGAAGGCATCAGGATGGACCCACAGAAGATCACCGCAATCTTGGACTGGCCAGCGCCAGTGGATAAGAAGGGAATCCAACGGTTCGTTGGATTCGCCAACTTTTATCGTAAATTCATCCGGGGGTTCTCCGCCATCATTGCACCCATTACTCAGCTAACCAAGCAAGGTACCCGCTTCCACTGGTCCCCTGAGGCCCAAAAGGCCTTTGAGGATCTCAAAGGGCTCTTCACCTCTGCATCCATCTTAAAACACCCAGATTCCTCCCTACCATTTGTACTTGAGGTAGATGCTTCTGAGGTTGCAGTAGGGGCAATATTGTCACAGAGGCAAGGAACCAAGGCCTCCCTCTGCTAACCGGGCTCGTCACCGTCAGGTACGTGACACTATCAGTGTGCTATTCTGTGCTAAATCTTGTTTGTAGGGACAGAGAAGGACAGTGAGTGAAACTGACAGTGTGCTATTCTGTTCTAAACCAATCTTGCTGAACCATATTTGAAATCCTTGAGTTTAGGGACAGAGAGGTACAGTGAGGGAAAGTGTCAGTGAGCTATTCTGTTCTAAACCAATCTTGCTGTACCATATTTGAAATCCTTGAGTTTAGGGACAGAGAAGGACACTCGTGGAAACTATCAGTGTGCTATTCTGTGCTAAATCTTGTTTGTAGGGACAGAGAAGGACAGTGAGTGAAACTGACAGTGTGCTATTCTGTTCTAAACCAATCTTGCTGAACCATATTTGAAATCCTTGAGTTTAGGGACAGAGAGGTACAGTGAGGGAAAGTGTCAGTGTGCTATTCTGTTCTAAACCAATCTTGCTGAACCATATTTGAAATCCTTGAGTTTAGGGACAGAGAGGTACAGTGAGGGAAAGTGTCAGTGAGCTATTCTGTTCTAAACCAATCTTGCTGTACCATATTTGAAATCCTTGAGTTTAGGGACAGAGAAGGACACTCGTGGAAACTATTAGTGTGCTATTCTGTGCTAAATCTTGTTTGTAGGGACAGAGAAGGACAGTGAGTGAAACTGACAGTGTGCTATTCTGTTCTAAACCAATCTTGCTGAACCATATTTGAAATCCTTGAGTTTAGGGACAGAGTGGTACAGTGAGGGAAAGTGTCAGTGAGATATTCTGTTCTAAACCAATCTTGCTGTACCATATTTGAAATTCTTGAGTTTAGGGACAGAGAGGTACAGTGAGAGAAAGTGTCAGTGTGCTATTCTGTTCTAAACCAATCTTGCTGAACCATATTTGAAATCCTTGAGTTTAGGGACAGAGAAGGACACTCGTGGAAACTATCAGTGTGCTATTCTGTGCTAAATCTTGTTTGTAGGGACAGAGAAGGACAGTGAAGGAAACTGTCAGTGTGCTATTCTGTGCTAAACCAATCTTGCTGAAGCATATTGCAAATCCTTGTGTTTAGGGACAGAGAAGGATAGGCAGGGGACAGTGTCAGTGTCATTGTTGCTAAGCCTCCTGCACAGTATACACCTGAAGGTAGCCCTTATTGCTGTTTTTCCCATCTCCCTGCAGGCCATCCATTAAAATGTCTGGAAGGCAAACAAGGAGAGGCAGACAGTCAGGAGGCAAAAAAAGAGGGCAAGCAGGCTCTGTGTCTGGGGGCAACAGTGCTGGTCGTGGACGCGGTGCATTGTCATCAGCACATGGCCATGGGACACGCTTGTCCTTCTTTTTGGCAGCTGGACATGTTGAGCCACATCATGCCGAAGACTTGGTAGAGTGGATGACCAAGCCCACCTCATCCTCCTCATCCTCTCTCACCCAGGCTCAGGGTACTGGCAAAGCAGCTGCCAAAGCGTCCTCTTCTCTGGTATCATTATCTTCATTAGTCAATCCTTCCCTAGACCCACCATGTCCTCCTCCTGAGGAGTCCCCCGAACTGTTTGAGCACAGTGTTGGGTACATGCTCCAGGAGGATGCCCAGCGTTTCGAAGGATCTGATGATGATACCCAGATAGAGGAAGGCAGTAGCGTGAGAGCAGAGAGAGGGGATGCTCAAGAAGGACACCAATCTGGCAGTCATGCTCCAGCAGCTGCAGCATACTGCCAGATTGGCTCCAGTGATGAGGAGGGAGGGGATGATGAGGTCACTGACTCCACGTGGGTGCCTAATAGGAGAGAGGAGGAGGAGGAGGATGAGGAGGAGGCACACCTCCAACGAGGCAGGATGCCCTTGGGTGGCCTGCGTATGGGCAGCACACCGACGGAATCACACCGCAGAGCTCCGTCTGTGCAGGGCGCTGCCTCTGCCCGTCATTCAAAAAGTTCTTTGGTGTGGGCCTTTTTTGAGGCGAGTGCATCAGATCGCACAGCTGCTGTTTGCAACATATGTCTCAAGCGTATATCGCGTGGCCAAAACATCAGCCGCTTGGGCACCACATGCTTGATCAGACATATGTTGACCTGCCATGCAGCTCGTTGGCAAGCCTACCTTAAAGACCCACACCAAAGAACAAAGCTGACCTCTTCTTGCACCGCATCAGCTGGGATCTCCAACCCCACTATACCTTCAGTCCTCTCTGAAACCTGCTCTGAGAGGAATGAAGGTGTAGAATTAGGTGTGTCACAGCCAAGTACTTGCGGGCACTCTGCTAGCAGTACACCGACGTCCGATTCTAGCAGGCAAATTTCCCTGCCCCAGCTGCTGGACCGTCGAAAGAAGTTCACTCCCAGCCATCCACATGCCCAGCGGTTGAATGCTAGCTTGGCTAAATTGCTAGCGCTTCAACTGCTGCCTTTTCAGTTGGTAGACTCGGCCCCCTTCCGTGAGTTTGTGCAAAGTGCGGTTCCTCAGTGGCAGGTTCCCAAACGCCACTTTTTCTCACGGAAGGCGATTCCGGCTCTCTACAGGCATGTGGAAGGCAATGTCTTGGCCTCGCTGGACAGGGCGGTCAGCGGTAAGGTGCATATTACCACTGACTCATGGTCCAGCAGGCATGGACAGGGACGTTACCTTTCTTTCACAGCCCATTGGGTCACTCTTTTGGCAGCTGGGAAGGATGCAGGACAAGGTGCAGTAGTGTTGGAGGTTGTTCCACCGCCACGCCTCCAAAATGCTACTACTGGTTGTGACACACCTCTCTCCTCCACCCCCTCCTCTTCTTCTTCCTCCATGGCCTCTTCCTGTGGTTTGTCCTCGGAACCAGCGGTGCTCCGTAGGCGTTCAAGGGGCTACGCAAGTACGCAGGCAAAAAGATGCCATGCCGTGCTTGCGCTGGTGTGTTTGGGGGACAGGAGCCACACTGGGGCGAGGTCCTGTCTGCTCTGCAGGGGCAGGCCGAGAGGTGGTTGACGCCACGCCAGCTTAAGCCAGGAATGGTGGTTTGCGACAATGGCACCAACCTCCTCTCCGCCCTCCGACAGGGACAACTGACCCATGTGCCCTGTATGGCTCACGTCCTTAACCTGGTGGTGCAGCGGTTCTTGGGCAGGTACCCGGGCTTACAGGATGTCCTGAGGCAGGCCAGGAAAGTCTGTGTGCATTTCCGCAGATCTTATAATGCCAGTGCTCGCCTGGCTGAGCTGCAAAAGGAGTTGAACCTGCCCAAGAACCGCCTTATATGTGACATGCCCACCAGGTGGAACTCAACGTTGGCCATGCTGCAGCGGCTGCACATGCAGCAGAGGGCCATCAATGAGTACCTGTGCGACTACTGCACCAGGACAGGGTCAGGGGAGCTCGGGTTTTTTTCACCACGCCAGTGGGGCATGATCAGGGATGCATGCACTGTCCTGGCACCTTTTGAGGAGGCCACGAGGATGGTGAGCAGTGACAGTGCATGCATCAGTGACACTGTACCTCTTGTCCACCTGTTGGAGCACATGCTGCGTGGAATAATGGACAGGGCACTTGAGGCAGAACAGAGGCAGGAAGAGGAGGACTTCCTTGCCTCTCAAGGCCCCCTTTACCCAGACAGTGTTCCTTCTGTCCCACCCATCGCACAGGGAGAGGAGGAGGAGGAGGAGGATTGTGTCAGCATGGAGGTGGAGGCTGGCACTCAGCATCATCAGCAGCAGTCTTTTAGGGATGATTTACAGTCCCAAGAAACCAGTGGACTTGTACGTGGCTGGGAGGAGGTGGCTGCGGATCATGTCATCCTTAGTGACCCAGAGGACTCCGGACTGAATGCCTCAGCTAACCTACGCTGCATGGCCTCCCTGATCCTGCAAAGTCTGCGGAAGGATCCTCGTATTCTTCGGATCAAGGAGAGGGACCATTACTGGCTGGCCACTCTCCTTGATCCACGGTACAAGGGTAAGGTTGCGGACCTTATGTTACCGTCGCAGAGGGAGCAGAGGATGAGACAACTCGGGGAGGCCTTGCAGAAAGGTCTGTGCAACGCGTTCCCAGAGACTGGGAGGTTACAAACTCCTGGTCCTGGACAACGAGTTGCTGAGGCTTCGGGCAGTCAAAGAAGGAGCGGTGGGGAAGGTGGCCATCTGACCGATGCGTTCAGACAATTCTTTAGTCCGCAGCCCCAAAGTATGATCGGTTCCAGCAACCATCGCCAGCGTCTGATATACATGGTGCAGGAATACCTAGGGGCAAGGTCAGACTTGGACACCTTCCCCACCGAAAATCCTCTGGCTTACTGGGTCTTGAGGATGGATCACTGGCCAGAGCTTGCACAGTATGCAATTGAGCTACTGGCCTATCCTGCATCCAGCGTTCTTTCAGAACGCACATTCAGTGCTGCTGGAGGATTTGTCACGGATCACAGGGTGCGCCTGTCCACCGACTCGGTTGATCGACTGACTTTCATCAAGATGAACCAGTCTTGGGTCACCACCAGCTACCACACACCTGATGCTGATATAACAGACTAATTGATTTTAAAATGTCACATCCCTTCAAGACTGATGCTGATGCTGAGTGCCTGTGCTGTTATGTTGACTGGCTATCCTCCTCCTCCTCCTCAATGATACGATTAATGATGATAGCTTGGAAGATCATTTTGGTTTATGGGTGACGCCACCAGTGGCTAAGGCCCAATTTTTCAGCCCCTGTTTAACAGGGGCGTGTAATTACAATTTTTGATGCAATACTTTGCAACAGGCCTCATTGCTGTGCTCCAAGTACAGTATCTGTGAGGGGTTGCAGTGTTGTGCCACCAGTGCCTAAGGCCCAATTTTTCAGCCCCTGTTCAACAGGGGCATGCAATTATAATTATTGATCTAATAATTCACAGCAGGGCCCATTGCTGTGCCCACCAAGAGTAACTGTCAGGCCTTACAGTGTTGTGGCACCAGCACCACCATCACCACCACCACCACCACCAAAGGCCCAATTTTTCAGCCCCTGTTCAACAGGGGCATGCAATTATAATTATTGATCTAATAATTCACAGCAGGGCCCATTGCTGCGCCCACCAAGAGTAACTGTCAGGCCTTACAGTGTTGTGACACCAGCACCACCATCACCACCACCACCACCACCACCACCACCACCAAAGGCCCAATTTTTCAGCCCCTATTCAACAGGGGCATGCAATTATAATTATTGATCTAATAATTCACAGCAGGGCCCATTGCTGCGCCCACCAAGAGTAACTGTCAGGCCTTACAGTGTTGTGGCACCAGCACCACCATCAAAGGCCCAATTTTTACTACCACTGATCAACAATTATATGTTATTACAATTCCTGATATAATAGTTGACAGCAGGGCGTTCCAGCACCCACCAAGAATAACTGTGAGTGCTTTCAGTGTTGTGCCAACACCAACACCTAAGGGGCCAATTTCTGCAGAGTATATACTGCAGGTCCCTACTTTCAAACATCCAACTTACAAACGACTACTACTTGCAAACGGAAGAAGACAACAGGAAGTGAGAGGAAATCTACCCCTTGGAAGGAAAATTCTCTCCTGTAAGAATTAATATGGGAGAAAGGTGTCTCCTCTCTACTGATGCTTTATCACCAATCCTTGTTTCAATAAAAACACCACATTTCAAAAACAGTTGTCATTGGGACGCAAAAGTGAGGTGAAATGTTCTGAACAGGGGCACAGACAGCAAAAAAAATGTTACAGGGGTGATAACCCTTCCCTATGTTTTCCAAAAAGCTTAAAAAAAGGAATTTGGCATGGAGCTACACTTAAACAATGTAGCTGTTCAAAATTACAAACAGATTCTACATAAGAACAAACCTACAGTCCCTGTCTTGTATGCACCGCCTGTATACGGCTGTTCAGAGTATATAGGACCTTTTTTATTTTGTGTGTGGGGTTCCCCTTAATATCCATACAAGACCCAAAGGGGCTGGTAATGGGCTGGGGTGGGGGGGGGGGCTTGATGGGGTAGCTATGCCATTTTTCTTAAAGATTTTCATCCATATTACCGGGACCAGACATTACATTAAAGCCGCAAGCAGTTTTAAATGGCTTTTTTTTCCTTTAGAAATGTTATTTTGTGCAGGGACAGTTCTAAACACGGGAAACACGTGGCACTTCACAGGCATACTTTAGACACCCCCCCAGGTACAATATTTAAAGGAATATTTGATTTTTTTTTTCACTTTATGCATCATTAAAATGACTGCTCCCGGAAAACGTCCGTTTGTAAAACTTCTTTTTGCATTGATACATGTCCCCTGGTGCAGAACCCGGGTTCCCAAACTCTGTTTAGGACAATAACATGGATAATAGTCGTTATAATTAGCACTTTAGAATCCGAACGTTCGCATCCATTGTATTTAATAGGGTTCTAATGTTCGTGCAAACTTTCGGTCCGTTCGCGGGTTCTGGTGCGAACCGAACCCGGGGGTGTTCGGCTCATCACTAGTTACTACATGTTTTCTTTTCTTTCCTTCTCTAACCCATTCCTAAAGTACTTGGTTCAGGCTAGTGATGAGCCGAACACCCCCGGGTTCGGTTGGCAACAGAACCCGCGAACGGACCGAAAGTTCGTACGAACATTAGAACCCTATTAAATACAATGGATGCGAACGTTCGAATTCTAAAGTGCTAATTATAACAACTATTATGCATGTTATTGTCCTAAAAAGGGTTTGGGAACCCGGGTTCTGCACCAGGGGACATGTATCAATGCAAAAAGAAGTTTTAAAAACGGTCGTTTTTCGGGAGCAGTCATTTTAATGATGCATAAAGTGAAAAAAAAAAGTCAAATATTCCTTTAAATATCGTACCTGGGGGGTGTCTAAAGTATGCCTGTGAAGTGCCACGTGTTTCCCGTGTTTAGAACTGTCCCTGCACAAAATGACACTTCTAAAGGAAAAAAAAGCCATTTAAAACTTCTTGCGGCTTTAATGTAATGTCTGGTCCCGGTAATATGGATGAAAATCTTTAAGAAAAATGGCATAGCTACCCCATGACCCCCCCCCCCCCCCTACCCCAGCCCATTACCAGCCCCTTTGGGTCTTGTATGGATATTAAGGGGAACCCCGCACATAAAATAAAAAAGGCCCTATATACTCTGAACAGCCGTATACAGGCGGTGCATACAAGACAGGGACTGTAGGTTTGTTCTTATGTAGAATGTGTTTGTAATTTTGAACAGGTACATTGTTGAAGTGTAGCTCCAGCCCAAAAATCTATTTTTAAACTTTTTGGGAAACATAGGTAAGGGTTATCACCCCTGTAACATTTGTTTTGCTGTCTGTGCCCCTGTTCAGAACATTTCACCTCACTTTCCGTCCCAATGACAACTGTTTTTGAAATGTGGTGTTTTTCTTGAAACAAGGATTGCTGATAAAGCATCAGTACAGAGGAGACACCTTTCTCCCATATTTATTCTTACAGGAGAGAATTTTCCTTCCTAGGGGTAGATTTCCTCTCACTTCCTGTTGTCTTCTTTCGTTTGCAAGTAGGAGTCGTTTGTAAGTTGGATGTTTGAAAGTAGGGACCTGCCGTATATACTCTGCAGAAATAGGCCCCTTAGTTGTTGGTGTTGGCACAACACTGTAAGCACTCACAGTTACTCTTGGTTGGTGCTGGAACGCCCTGCTGTCAACTATTATATCAGGAATTTTAATTACATATAATTGTTGAACAGTGGTAGTAAAAATTGGGGCTTTGATGGTGGTGCTGGTGCCACAACACTGTAAGCCCTGACAGTTACTCTTGGTGGGTGCAGCAATGGGCCCTGCTGTGAATTATTAGATCAAGAATTGTAATTGCATGCCCCTGTTGAACAGGGGCTGAAAAATTGGGCTTTTCGTGGTGGTGGTGGTGGTGGTGGTGTTGCCACAACACTGTAAGCCCTCAGAGTTACTCTTGGTGGGTGCAGGAATGGGCCCTGCTGTGAATTATTAGATCAAGAATTGTAATTACATGCCCCTTTTGAACAGGGGCTGAAAAATTGGGCCTTTCGTGGTGGTGGTGGTGGTGGCGTTGCCACAACACTGTAAGCCCTCAGACTTACTCTTGGTGGGTGCAGGAATGGGCCCTGCTGTGAATTATTACATCAAGAATTGTAATTGCATGCCCCTGTTGAACAGGGGCTGAAAAATTGGGCCTTAGGCACTGGTGGCACAACACTACAACCCCTCACAGATACTGTACTTGGAGCACAGCAATGAGCCCTATGGCAAATTATTGCTAAAAAAATTGTAAGTACACGCCCCTGTAAAACAGGGGCTGAAAAATTGGGCCTTAGCCACTGGTGGCGGCTAGGGATGAGCTTCGTGTTCGAATCGAACATACGTTCGACTCGAACATCGGCTGTTCGATCGTTCGACGAAGATCGAACGATTTGGGCCGTTCGCGCCAAATTCGAGTGACGCGAACGGCCCACAATGCACTACGCCATCGCAGTGTCATCCAGGCGCTGTGATTGGCCAAGCATGCACTGTGACCCCGCATGCTTGGCCAATCACAGCGCCGGCAGCGAGGAGAGCAATGATTGGCCACAGGCAGGATGCCTGTGGCCAATTATTGCTGAGGGTGTTTAGTACACGCCCCACACTATAAAAGGCCGCCAGCACGGCGGCCTAGTGTAGTGTGTTCCGGAGCAGGGAAAGACAAGCATAGGCAGGGACAGTGACATTTATTTCTTTCTTGCTTAACCTGGATTCCTTTAGTTTAGGGAAAGAGAAGGATAGGTAGGGAGAGTGTCAGTGTGTTTTGTGCTTGTGCTATAGTGTGCTTAAAAAAAACATTTTTTCTAGGGACAGAAAACTGTAGGTAGGGAGAGTGTCAGTTTCTTTCACTGTGCAAGTCCTTGTTTCTAGGGACCTGGAAGGACAGTGAGTGAATTCTCCTTGTGCTATATTGTGCTTAAAAAAAACATTTTTTCTAGGGACAGAAAACTGTAAGTAGGGAGAGTGTCAGTTTCTTTCACTGTGTAAGTCCTTGTTTCTAGGGACCTGGAAGGACAGTGAGTGAATTCTCCTTGTGCTATATTGTGCTTAAAAAAAACATTTTTTCTAGGGACAGAAAACTGTAGGTAGGGAGAGTGTCAGTTTCTTTCACTGTGCAAGTCCTTGTTTCCAGGGACCTGGAAGGACAGTGAGTGAATTCTCCTTGTGATATATTGTGCTTAAAAAAAACATTTTTTCTAGGGACAGAAAACTGTAGGTAGGGAGAGTGTCAGTTTCTTTCACTGTGTAAGTCCTTGTTTCTAGGGACCTGGAAGGACAGTGAGTGAATTCTCCTTGTGCTTTATTGTGCTTAAAAAAAACATTTTTTCTAGGGACAGAAAACTGTAGGTAGGGAGAGTGTCAGTTTCTTTCACTGTGTAAGTCCTTGTTTCTAGGGACCTGGAAGGACAGTGAGTGAATTCTCCTTGTGCTATATTGTGCTTAAAAAAAACATTTTTTCTAGGGACAGAAAACTGTAGGTAGGGAGAGTGTCAGTTTCTTTCACTGTGTAAGTCCTTGTTTCTAGGGACCTGGAAGGACAGTGAGTGAATTCTCCTTGTGCTTTATTGTGCTTAAAAAAAACATTTTTTCTAGGGACAGAAAACTGTAGGTAGGGAGAGTGTCAGTTTCTTTCACTGTGCAAGTCCTTGTTTCCAGGGACCTCGAAGGACAGTGAGTGAATTCTCCTTGTGCTATATTGTGCTTAAAAAACACATTTTTTCTAGAGACAGAAAACTGTAGATAGGGAGAGTGTCAGTTTCTTTCACTGTGTAAGTCCTTGTTTCTAGGGACCTGGAAGGACAGTGAGTGAATTCTCCTTGTGCTATATTGTGCTTAAAAAAAACATTTTTTCTAGGGACAGAAAACTGTAGGTAGGGAGAGTGTCAGTTTCTTTCACTGTGTAAGTCCTTGTTTCTAGGGACCTGGAAGGACAGTGAGTGAATTCTCCTTGTGCTATATTGTGCTTAAAAAAAACATTTTTTCTAGGGACAGAAAACTGTAGGTAGGGAGAGTGTCAGTTTCTTTCACTGTGCAAGTCCTTGTTTCCAGGGACCTGGAAGGACAGTGAGTGAATTCTCCTTGTGCTATATTGTGCTTAAAAAAAACATTTTTTCTAGGGACAGAAAACTGTAGGTAGGGAGAGTGTCACTTTCTTTCACTGTGTAAGTCCTTGTTTCTAGGGACCTGGAAGGACAGTGAGTGAATTCTCCTTGTGCTTTATTGTGCTTAAAAAAAACATTTTTTCTAGGGACAGAAAACTGTAGGTAGGGAGAGTGTCAGTTTCTTTCACTGTGTAAGTCCTTGTTTCTAGGGACCTGGAAGGACAGTGAGTGAATTCTCCTTGTGCTATATTGTGCTTAAAAAAAACATTTTTTCTAGGGACAGAAAACTGTAGGTAGGGAGAGTGTCAGTTTCTTTCACTGTGTAAGTCCTTGTTTCTAGGGACCTGGAAGGACAGTGAGTGAATTCTCCTTGTGCTTTATTGTGCTTAAAAAAAACATTTTTTCTAGGGACAGAAAAATGTAGGTAGGGAGAGTGTCAGTTTCTTTCACTGTGCAAGTCCTTGTTTCCAGGGACCTGGAAGGACAGTGAGTGAATTCTCCTTGTGCTATATTGTGCTTAAAAAACACATTTTTTCTAGAGACAGAAAACTGTAGGTAGGGAGAGTGTCAGTTTCTTTCACTGTGTAAGTCCTTGTTTCTAGGGACCTGGAAGGACAGTGAGTGAATTCTCCTTGTGCTATATTGTGCTTAAAAAAAACATTTTTTCTAGGGACAGAAAACTGTAGGTAGGGAGAGTGTCAGTTTCTTTCACTGTGTAAGTCCTTGTTTCTAGGGACCTGGAAGGACAGTGAGTGAATTCTCCTTGTGCTTTATTGTGCTTAAAAAAAACATTTTTTCTAGGGACAGAAAACTGTAGGTAGGGAGAGTGTCAGTTTCTTTCACTGTGCAAGTCCTTGTTTCCAGGGACCTGGAAGGACAGTGAGTGAATTCTCCTTGTGCTATATTGTGCTTAAAAAAAACATTTTTTCTAGGGACAGAAAACTGTAGGTAGGGAGAGTGTCAGTTTCTTTCACTGTGTAAGTCCTTGTTTCTAGGGACCTGGAAGGACAGTGAGTGAATTCTCCTTGTGCTATATTGAGCTTAAAAAAAACATTTTTTCTAGGGACAGAAAACTGTAGGTAGGAAGAGTGTCAGTTTCTTTCACTGTGCAAGTCCTTGTTACCAGGGACCTGGAAGGACAGTGAGTGAATTCTCCTTGTGCTATATTGTGCTTAAAAAAAACATTTTTTCTAGGGACAGAAAACTGTAGGTAGGGAGAGTGTCAGTTTCTTTCACTGTGCAAGTCCTTGTTTCTAGGGACCTGGAAGGACAGTGAGTGAATTCTCCTTGTGCTATATTGTGCTTAAAAAAAACATTTTTTCTAGGGACAGAAAACTGTAGGTAGGGAGAGTGTCAGTTTCTTTCACTGTGCAAGTCCTTGTTTCCAGGGACCTGGAAGGACAGTGAGTGAATTCTCCTTGTGCTATATTGTGCTTAAAAAAAACATTTTTTCTAGGGACAGAAAACTGTAGGTAGGGAGAGTGTCAGTTTCTTTCACTGTGCAAGTCCTTGTTTCTAGGGACTGGGAAGGACAGTGAGTGAATTCTCCTTGTGCTATAGTGTGCTTAAAAAAAACATTTTTTCTAGGGACAGAAAACTGTAGGTAGGGAGAGTGTCAGTTTCTTTCACTGTGCAAGTCCTTGTTTCCAGGGACCTGGAAGGACAGTGAGTGAATTCTCCTTGTGCTATATTGTGCTTAAAAAAAACATTTTTTCTAGGGACAGAAAACTGTAGGTAGGGAGAGTGTCAGTTTCTTTCACTGTGCAAGTCCTTGTTTCAAGGGACAGAGAAGGACACCTGAAGGTAGCCCTTATTGCTTTTTTCCCATCTCCCTGCAGGCCATCTATTAGAATGTCTGGAAGGCAAACAAGGAGAGGCAGACAGTCAGGAGGCAATAAAAGAGGGCAAGCAGGCTCTGTGTCTGGGGGCAACAGTGCTGGTCGTGGACGCGGTGCATTGTCATCAGCACATGGCCATGGGACACGCTTGTCCTTCTTTTCCGCAGCTGGACATGTTGAGCCACATCATGCCGAAGACTTGGTAGAGTGGATGACCAAGCCCTCCTCCTCCTCCTCATCCTCTCTCACCCAGGCTCAGGGTACTGGCAAAGCAGCTGCCAAAGCGTCCTCTTCCCTGGTATCAATGTCAGACTCATCATCAGTCACTCCTTCCCTAGACCCACCATGTCCTCCTCCTGAGGAGTCCCCCGAACTGTTTGAGCACAGTGTTGGGTACATGCTCCAGGAGGATGCCCAGCGTTTCGAAGGGTCTGATGATGAAACCCAGCTACAGGAAGGCAGTAGGGTGAGAGCAGACAGAGGGGATGCTCAAGAAGGACACCAATCTGGCAGTCATGTTCCAGCAGCTGCAGCATACTGCCAGATTGGCTCCAGTGATGAGGAGGGAGGGGATGATGAGGTCACTGACTCCACGTGGGTGCCTAATAGGAGAGAGGAGGAGGAGGATGAGGAGGAGGCACATCTCCAACGAGACAGGATGCCCTTTGGTGGCCAGCGTAAGGGCAGTACACCGACGGAATCACACCGCAGAGCTCCGCCTGTGCAGGGCGCTGCCTCTGCCCGTCATTCAAAAAGTTCCTTGGTGTGGGCCTTTTTTGAGGCTAGTGCATCAGATCGCACAGCTGCTGTTTGCAACATATGTCTCAAGCGTATATCGCGTGGCCAAAACATCAGCCGCTTGGGTACCACATGCCTGACCAGACATATGTTGACCTGCCATGCAGCTCGTTGGCAAGCCTACCTCAAAGACCCACACCAAAGAACAAAGCGGACCTCTCCTTGCACCGCATCAGCTGGGATTTCCAACCCCACTATAACTTCAGTCCTCTCTGAAACATGCACTGAGAGGAATGAAGGTGTAGAATTAGGTGTGTCACAGCCAAGTACTTGCGGCCACTCTGCTAGCAGTACACCGACGTCCGATTCTAGCAGGCAAATTTCCCTGCCCCAGCTGCTGGACCGTCGAAAGAAGTTCACTCCCAGCCATCCACATGCCCAGCGGTTGCTTGGCTAAATTGCTAGCGCTTCAACTGCTGCCTTTTCAGTTGGTAGACTCGGCCCCCTTCCGTGAGTTTGTGCAATGTGCGGTTCCTCAGTGGCAGGTTCCCAAACGCCACTTTTTCTCACGGAAGGCTATTCCGGCTCTCTACCGGCATGTGGAAGGCAATGGCTAAATTGCTAGCGCTTCAACTGCTGCCTTTTCAGTTGGTAGACTCGGCCCCCTTCCGTGAGTTTGTGCAATGTGCGGTTCCTCAGTGGCAGGTTCCCAAACGCCACTTTTTCTCACGGAAGGCTATTCCGGCTCTCTACCGGCATGTGGAAGGCAATGTCTTGGCCTCGCTGGACAGGGCGGTCAGCGGTAAGGTGCATATTACCGCTGACTCATGGTCCAGCAGGCATGGACAGGGACGTTACCTTTCTTTCACGGCCCATTGGGTCACTCTTTTGGCAGCTGGGAAGGATGCAGGACAAGGTGCAGTAGTGTTGGAGGTTGTCCCACCGCCACGCCTCCAAAATGCTACTACTGGTTGTGACACACCTCTCTCCTCCACCCCCTCCTCTTCTTCTTCCTCCATGGCCTCTTCCTGTGGTTTGTCCTATGAACCAGCGGTGCTCCGTAGCCGTTCACGGGGCTACGCAAGTACGCAGGCAAAAAGATGCCATGCCGTGCTTGCGCTGGTGTGTTTGGGGGACAGAAGCCACACTGGGGCAGAGGTCCTGTCTGCTCTGCAGGGCCAGGCCGAGAGGTGGTTGACGCCACACCAGCTTAAGCCAGGAATGGTGGTTTGCGACAATGGCACCAACCTCCTCTCCGCCCTCCGACAGGGACAACTGACCCATGTGCCCTGTGTGGCTCACGTCCTTAACCTGGTGGTGCAGCGGTTCTTGGGCAGGTACCCGGGCTTACAGGATGTCCTGAGGCAGGCCAGGAAAGTCTGTGTGCATTTCCGCAGATCTTATAATGCCAGTGCTCGCCTGGCTGAGCTGCAAAAGGAGTTGAACCTGCCCAAGAACCGCCTTATATGTGACATGCCCACCAGGTGGAACTCAATGTTGGCCATGCTGCAGCGGCTGCACACGCAGCAGAGGGCCATCAATGAGTACCTGTGCGACTACGGCACCAGGACAGGGTCAGGGGAGCTTGGTTTTTTTTCTCCACGCTAGTGGGGCATGATCAGGGATGCATGCACTGTCCTGGCACCATTTGAGGAGGCCACGAGGATGGTGAGCAGTGACAGTGCATGCATCAGTGACACTGTACCTCTTGTCCACCTGTTGGAGCACACGCTGCGTGGAATAATGGACAGGGCACTTGAGGCAGAACAGAGGCAGGAAGAGGAGGACTTCCTTGCCTCTCAAGGCCCCCTTTACCCAGACAGTGTTCCTTCTGTCCCACCCATCGCACAGGAAGAGGAAGAGGAGGAGGAGGAGGATTGTGTCAGCATGGAGGTGGAGGCTGGCACTCAGCATCATCAGCAGCAGTCTTTTAGGGATGATTTACAGTCCCAAGAAACCAGTGGACTTGTACGTGGCTGGGAGGAGGTGACTGCGGATCATGTCGTCCTTAGTGACCCAGAGGACTCCGGAGCGAATGCCTCAGCAAACCTACGCTGCATGGCCTCCCTGATCCTGCAAAGTCTGCGGAAGGATCCTCGTATTCTTCGGATCAAGGAGAGGGACCATTACTGGCTGGCCACTCTCCTTGATCCACGGTACAAGGGTAAGGTTGCGGACCTTATGTTACCGTCGCAGAGGGAGCAGAGGATGAGACAACTCCGGGAGGCCTTGCAGAAAGGTCTGTGCAACGCGTTCCCAGAGACTGGGAGGTTACAAACTCCTGGTCCAGGACAACGAGTTGCTGAGGCTTCGGCCAGTCAAAGAAGGAGCGGTGGGGAAGGTGGCCGTCTGACCGATGCGTTCAGACAATTCTTTAGTCCGCAGCCCCAAAGTATGATTGGTTCCAGCAACCATCGCCAGCGTCTGATAAACATGGTGCAGGAATATCTAGGGGCAAGGTCAGACTTGGACACCTTCCCCACCGAAAATCCTCTGGCTTACTGGGTCTTGAGGATGGATCACTGGCCAGAGCTTGCACAGTATGCAATTGAGCTACTGGCCTGTCCTGCATCCAGCGTTCTTTCGGAACGCACATTCAGTGCTGCTGGAGGATTTGTCACGGATCACAGGGTGCGCCTGTCCACCGACTCGGTTGATCGACTGACTTTCATCAAGATGAACCAGTCTTGGATCACCACCAGCTACCACACACCTGATGCTGATATAACAGACTAATTGATTTTAACATGTCACATCCCTTCAAGACTGATGCTGATGCTGAGTATCTGTGCTGTTATGTTGACTGGCTATCCTCCTCCTCCGAGTCCTCAATGATACGATTGATGATGATAGCTTGGAAGATCATTTTTGTTTATGGGTGCCGCCACCAGTGGCTAAGGCCCAATTTTTCAGCCCCTGTTTAACAGGGGCGTGTCATTACAATTTTTGAAGCAATACTTTGCAACAGGGCTCATTGCTGTGCTCCAAGTACAGTATCTGTGAGGGGTTGTAGTGTTGTGGCACCAGTGCCTAAGGCCCAATTTTTCAGCCCCTGTTCAACAGGGGCATGTAATTACAATTCTTGATCTAATAATTCACAGCAGGGCCCATTCCTGCACCCACCAAGAGTAACTCTGAGGGCTTACAGTGTTGTGTCAACACCACCACCACCACCAAAGGCCCAATTTTTCAGCCCCTGTTCAACAGGGGCATGCAATTACAATTCTTGATCTAATAATTCACAGCAGGGCCCATTGCTGCACCCACCAAGAGTAACTGTCAGGGCTTACAGTGTTGTGGCACCAGCACCACCATCAAAGGCCCAATTTTTACTACCACTGTTCAACAATTATATGTAATTACAATTCCTGATATAATAGTTGACAGCAGGGCGTTCCAGCACCAACCAAGAGTAACTGTGAGTGCTTACAGTGTTGTGCCAACACCAACAACTAAGGGGCCTATTTCTGCAGAGTATCTACGGCAGGTCCCTACTTTCAAACATCCAACTTACAAACGACTCCTACTTGCAAACGCAAGAAGACAACAGGAAGTGAGAGGAAATCTACCCCTAGGAAGGAAAATTCTCTCCTGTAAGAATTAATATGGGAGAAAGGTGTCTCCTCTGTACTGATGCTTTATCAGCAATCCTTGTTTCAAGAAAAACACCACATTTCAAAAACAGTTGTCATTGGGACGGAAAGTGAGGTGAAATGTTCTGAACAGGGGCACAGACAGCAAAACAAATGTTACAGGGGTGATAACCCTTACCTATGTTTTCCAAAAAGTTTAAAAATAGATTTTTGGGCTGGAGCTACACTTAAACAATGTACCTGTTCAAAATTACAAACAGATTCTACATAAGAACAAACCTACAGTCCCTGTCTTGTATGCACCGCCTGTATACGGCTGTTCAGAGTATATAGGGCCTTTTTTATTTTATGTGCGGGGTTCCCCTTAATATCCATACAAGACCCAAAGGGGCTGGTAATGGGCTGGGGTAGGGGGGGGGGTCATGGGGTAGCTATGCCATTTTTCTTAAAGATTTTCATCCATATTACCGGGACCAGACATTACATTAAAGCCGCAAGCAGTTTTAAATGGCTTTTTTTTCCTTTAGAAGTGTCATTTTGTGCAGGGACAGTTCTAAACACGGGAAACACGTGGCACTTCACAGGCATACTTTAGACACCCCCCAGGTACGATATTTAAAGGAATATTTGACTTTTTTTTTTTCACTTTATGCATCATTAAAATGACTGCTCCCGAAAAACGACCGTTTTTAAAACTTCTTTTTGCATTGATACATGTCCCCTGGTGCAGAACCCGGGTTCCCAAACCCTTTTTAGGACAATAACATGCATAATAGTTGTTATAATTAGCACTTTAGAATTCGAACGTTCGCATCCATTGTATTTAATAGGGTTCTAATGTTCGTACGAACTTTCGGTCCATTCGCGGGTTCTGGTGCGAACCGAACCCGGGGGTGTTCGGCTCATCACTAGTGGCGGCACCCATAAACAAAAATGATCTTCCAAGCTATCATCATCAATCGTATCATTGAGGACTCGGAGGAGGAGGATAGCCAGTCAACATAACAGCACAGGCACTCAGCATCAGCATCAGTCTTGAAGGGACGTGACATGTTAAAATCAATTAGTCTGTTATATCAGCATCAGGTGTGTGGTAGCTGGTGGTGATCCAAGACTGGTTCATCTTGATGAAAGTCAGTCGATCAACCGAGTCGGTGGACAGGCGCACCCTGTGATCCGTGACAAATCCTCCAGCAGCACTGAATGTGCGTTCCGAAAGAACGCTGGATGCAGGACAGGCCAGTAGCTCAATTGCATACTGTGCAAGCTCTGGCCAGTGATCCATCCTCAAGACCCAGTAAGCCAGAGGATTTTCGGTGGGGAAGGTGTCCAAGTCTGACCTTGCCCCTAGATATTCCTGCACCATGTTTATCAGACGCTGGCGATGGTTGCTGGAACCAATCATACTTTGGGGCTGCGGACTAAAGAATTGTCTGAACGCATCGGTCAGACGGCCACCTTCCCCACCGCTCCTTCTTTGACTGGCCGAAGCCTCAGCAACTCGTTGTCCTGGACCAGGAGTTTGTAACCTCCCAGTCTCTGGGAACGCGTTGCACAGACCTTTCTGCAAGGCCTCCCGGAGTTGTCTCATCCTCTGCTCCCTCTGCGATGGTAACATAAGGTCCGCAACCTTACCCTTGTACCGTGGATCAAGGAGAGTGGCCAGCCAGTAATGGTCCCTCTCCTTGATCCGAAGAATACGAGGATCCTTCCACAGACTTTGCAGGATCAGGGAGGCCATGAAGCGTAGGTTTGCTGAGGCATTCGCTCCGGGAGTCCTCTGGGTCACTAAGGACGACATGATCCGCAGTCACCTCCTCCCAGCCACGTACAAGTCCACTGGTTTCTTGGGACTGTAAATCATCCCTAAAAGACTGCTGCTGATGATGCTGAGTGCCAGCCTCCACCTCCATGCTGACACAATCCTCCTCCTCCTCCTCCTCCTCCTCCTCTTCCTCTTCCTGTGCGATGGGTGGGACAGAAGGAACACTGTCTGGGTAAAGGGGGCCTTGAGAGGCAAGGAAGTCCTCCTCTTCCTGCCTCTGTTCTGCCTCAAGTGCCCTGTCCATTATTCCACGCAGCGTGTGCTCCAACAGGTGGACAAGAGGTACAGTGTCACTGATGAATGCACTGTCACTGCTCACCATCCTCGTGGCCTCCTCAAATGGTGCCAGGACAGTGCATGCATCCCTGATCATGCCCCACTGGCGTGGAGAAAAAAAACCAAGCTCCCCTGACCCTGTCCTGGTGCCGTAGTCGCACAGGTACTCATTGATGGCCCTCTGCTGCGTGTGCAGCCGCTGCAGCATGGCCAACGTTGAGTTCCACCTGGTGGGCATGTCACATATAAGGCGGTTCTTGGGCAGGTTCAACTCCTTTTGCAGCTCAGCCAGGCGAGCACTGGCATTATAAGATCTGCGGAAATGCACACAGACTTTCCTGGCCTGCCTCAGGACATCCTGTAAGCCCGGGTACCTGCCCAAGAACCGCTGCACCACCAGGTTAAGGACGTGAGCCACACAGGGCACATGGGTCAGTTGTCCCTGTCGGAGGGCGGAGAGGAGGTTGGTGCCATTGTCGCAAACCACCATTCCTGGCTTAAGCTGGCGTGGCGTCAACCACCTCTCGGCCTGGCCCTGCAGAGCAGACAGGACCTCTGCCCCAGTGTGGCTTCTGTCCCCCAAACACACCAGCGCAAGCACGGCATGGCATCTTTTTGCCTGCGTACTTGCGTAGCCCCGTGAACGGCTACGGAGCACCGCTGGTTCATAGGACAAACCACAGGAAGAGGCCATGGAGGAAGAAGAAGAGGAGGGGGTGGAGGAGAGAGGTGTGTCACAACCAGTAGTAGCATTTTGGAGGCGTGGCGGTGGGACAACCTCCAACACTACTGCACCTTGTCCTGCATCCTTCCCAGCTGCCAAAAGAGTGACCCAATGGGCCGTGAAAGAAAGGTAACGTCCCTGTCCATGCCTGCTGGACCATGAGTCAGCGGTAATATGCACCTTACCGCTGACCGCCCTGTCCAGCGAGGCCAAGACATTGCCTTCCACATGCCGGTAGAGAGCCGGAATAGCCTTCCGTGAGAAAAAGTGGCGTTTGGGAACCTGCCACTGAGGAACCGCACATTGCACAAACTCACGGAAGGGGGCCGAGTCTACCAACTGAAAAGGCAGCAGTTGAAGCGCTAGCAATTTAGCCAAGCTAGCATTCAACTGCTGGGCATGTGGATGGCTGGGAGTGAACTTCTTTCGACGGTCCAGCAGCTGGGGCAGGGAAATTTGCCTGCTAGAATCGGACGTCGGTGTACTGCTAGCAGAGTGGCCGCAAGTACTTGGCTGTGACACACCTAATTCTACACCTTCATTCCTCTCAGTGCATGTTTCTGAGAGGACTGAAGTTATAGTGGGGTTGGAGATCCCAGCTGATGCGGTGCAAGGAGAGGTCCGCTTTGTTCTTTGGTGTGGGTCTTTGAGGTAGGCTTGCCAACGAGCTGCATGGCAGGTCAACATATGTCTGGTCAGGCATGTGGTACCCAAGCGGCTGATGTTTTGGCCACGCGATATACGCTTGAGACATATGTTGCAAACAGCAGCTGTGCGATCTGATGCACTAGCCTCAAAAAAGGCCCACACCAAGGAACTTTTTGAATGACGGGCAGAGGCAGCGCCCTGCACAGGCGGAGCTCTGCGGTGTGATTCCGTCGGTGTACTGCCCTTACGCTGGCCACCAAAGGGCATCCTGTCTCGTTGGAGATGTGCCTCCTCCTCATCCTCCTCCTCCTCTCTCCTATTAGGCACCCACGTGGAGTCAGTGACCTCATCATCCCCTCCCTCCTCATCACTGGAGCCAATCTGGCAGTATGCTGCAGCTGCTGGAACATGACTGCCAGATTGGTGTCCTTCTTGAGCATCCCCTCTGTCTGCTCTCACCCTACTGCCTTCCTGTAGCTGGGTTTCATCATCAGACCCTTCGAAACGCTGGGCATCCTCCTGGAGCATGTACCCAACACTGTGCTCAAACAGTTCGGGGGACTCCTCAGCAGGAGGACATGGTGGGTCTAGGGAAGGAGTGACTGATGATGAGTCTGACATTGATACCAGGGAAGAGGACGCTTTGGCAGCTGCTTTGCCAGTACCCTGAGCCTGGGTGAGAGAGGATGAGGAGGAGGAGGAGGGCTTGGTCATCCACTCTACCAAGTCTTCGGCATGATGTGGCTCAACATGTCCAGCTGCCGAAAAGAAGGACAAGCGTGTCCCATGGCCATGTGCTGATGACAATGCACCGCGTCCACGACCAGCACTGTTGCCCCCAGACACAGAGCCTGCTTGCCCTCTTTTATTGCCTCCTGACTGTCTGCCTCTCCTTGTTTGCCTTCCAGACATTCTAATAGATGGCCTGCAGGGAGATGGGAAAAAAGCAATAAGGGCTACCTTCAGGTGTCCTTCTCTGTCCCTTGAAACAAGGACTTGCACAGTGAAAGAAACTGACACTCTCCCTACCTACAGTTTTCTGTCCCTAGAAAAAATGTTTTTTTTAAGCACAATATAGCACAAGGAGAATTCACTCACTGTCCTTCCAGGTCCCTGGAAACAAGGACTTGCACAGTGAAAGAAACTGACACTCTCCCTACCTACAGTTTTCTGTCCCTAGAAAAAATGTTTTTTTTAAGCACAATATAGCACAAGGAGAATTCACTCACTGTCCTTCCAGGTCCCTGGAAACAAGGACTTGCACAGTGAAAGAAACTGACACTCTCCCTACCTACAGTTTTCTGTCCCTAGAAAAAATGTTTTTTTTAAGCACAATATAGCACAAGGAGAATTCACTCACTGTCCTTCCAGGTCCCTAGAAACAAGGACTTGCACAGTGAAAGAAACTGACACTCTCCCTACCTACAGTTTTCTGTCCCTAGAAAAAATGTTTTTTTTAAGCACAATATAGCACAAGGAGAATTCACTCACTGTCCTTCCAGGTCCCTGGAAACAAGGACTTGCACAGTGAAAGAAACTGACACTCTCCCTACCTACAGTTTTCTGTCCCTAGAAAAAAATGTTTTTTTTAAGCACAATATAGCACAAGGAGAATTCACTCACTGTCCTTCCAGGTCCCTAGAAACGAGGACTTGCACAGTGAAAGAAACTGACACTCTCCCTACCTACAGTTTTCTGTCCCTAGAAAAAATGTTTTTTTTAAGCACACTATAGCACAAGGAGAATTCACTCACTGTCCTTCCAGGTCCCTGGAAACAAGGACTTGCACAGTGAAAGAAACTGACACTCTCCCTACCTACAGTTTTCTGTCCCTAGAAAAAATGTTTTTTTTAAGCACAATATAGCACAAGGAGAATTCACTCACTGTCCTTCCAGGTCCCTAGAAACAAGGACTTGCACAGTGAAAGAAACTGACACTCTCCCTACCTACAGTTTTCTGTCCCTAGAAAAAATGTTTTTTTTAAGCACACTATAGCACAAGGAGAATTCACTCACTGTCCTTCCAGGTCCCTGGAAACAAGGATTTGCACAGTGAAAGAAACTGACACTCTCCCTACCTACAGTTTTCTGTCCCTAGAAAAAATGTTTTTTTTAAGCACAATATAGCACAAGGAGAATTCACTCACTGTCCTTCCAGGTCCCTAGAAACAAGGACTTGCACAGTGAAAGAAACTGACACTCTCCCTACCTACAGTTTTCTGTCCCTAGAAAAAATGTTTTTTTTAAGCACAATATAGCACAAGGAGAATTCACTCACTGTCCTTCCAGGTCCCTGGAAAGAAGGACTTGCACAGTGAAAGAAACTGACACTCTCCCTACCTACAGTTTTCTGTCCCTAGAAAAAATGTTTTTTTTAAGCACAATATAGCACAAGGAGAATTCACTCACTGTCCTTCCAGGTCCCTAGAAACAAGGACTTGCACAGTGAAAGAAACTGACACTCTCCCTACCTACAGTTTTCTGTCCCTAGAAAAAATGTTTTTTTTAAGCACAATATAGCACAAGGAGAATTCACTCACTGTCCTTCCAGGTCCCTGGAAACAAGGACTTGCACAGTGAAAGAAACTGACACTCTCCCTACCTACAGTTTTCTGTCCCTAGAAAAAATGTTTTTTTTAAGCACAATATAGCACAAGGAGAATTCACTCACTGTCCTTCCAGGTCCCTAGAAACAAGGACTTGCACAGTGAAAGAAACTGACACTCTCCCTACCTACAGTTTTCTGTCCCTAGAAAAAATGTTTTTTTTAAGCACAATATAGCACAAGGAGAATTCACTCACTGTCCTTCCAGGTCCCTGGAAACAAGGACTTGCACAGTGAAAGAAACTGACACTCTCCCTACCTACAGTTTTCTGTCCCTAGAAAAAATGTTTTTTAAGCACAATATAGCACAAGGAGAATTCACTCACTGTCCTTCCAGGTCCCTAGAAACAAGGACTTGCACAGTGAAAGAAACTGACACTCTCCCTACCTACAGTTTTCTGTCCCTAGAAAAAATGTTTTTTTTAAGCACACTATAGCACAAGCACAAAACACACTGACACTCTCCCTACCTATCCTTCTCTTTCCCTAAACTAAAGGAATCCAGGTTAAGCAAGAAAGAAATAAAAGTCACTGTCCCTGCCTATGCTGCTCTATCCCTGCTCCGGAACACACTACACTAGGCCGCCGTGCTGGCGGCCTTTTATAGTGTGGGGCGTGTACTAAACACCCTCAGCAATAATTGGCCACAGGCATCCTGCCTGTGGCCAATCATTGCTCTCCTCGCTGCCGGCGCTGTGATTGGCCAAGCATGCGGGGTCACAGTGCATGCTTGGCCAATCACAGCGCCTGGATGACACTGCGATGGCGTAGTGCATTGTGGGCCGTTCGCGTCACTCGAATTTGGCGCGAACGGCCCAAATCGTTCGATCTTCGTCGAACGATCGAACAGCCGATGTTCGAGTCGAACGTATGTTCGACTCGAACACGAAGCTCATCCCTAGTTCAGGCATTTCTAAATGCTGTATATAGTTTGGAATAAATCAGAGCCCACTCAGGATTGAGGGGGTCTTCTGATCTATTCCAGCCACTGGGACAGTGGCTTATTTAGGATGGGGTGTATGTAGCGGGGTCCCCATATTTGGGGGCCGCTATGTTTGAAATTTAGGGGGTAGCCTGAGCATTAGTTTGGCACAGGCTGTTTGTTTTCTTTAAAATTGGACTCTGCTCTGCTGTAATGTTGTCTGGTCGTACGGTTCCCTTTGACCTGCAGGTGGGGATGTTGCCCAGGTCCCAGGTTGAACCACAGGAAACATTGCAGCGTGATTGGGTGTCCTCTCTTGGCTGCCATGCAGTGGGCGTGGTCTACCTGCTGTGCATGCCGAGAGAGGGTACTTAACCACTTAAGACCCGGACCAATATGCAGCATAAGGACCAGGCCCCTTTTTGCGATTTGGCACTGCGTCGCTTTAACTGACAATTGCGCAGTCGTGCGACGTGGCTCCCAAACAAAATAGGCATCCTTTTTTTCCCACAAATAGAGCTTTCTTTTGGTGGTATTTGATCACCTCTGCGGTTTTTATTTTTTGCGCTATAAACAAAAATAGAGCGACAATTTAGAAAAAAATGCAATATTTTTTACTTTTTGCTATAATAAATATCCCCAAAAAATATATAAAAACACATTTTTTTTCCTCAGTTTAGGCCGATACGTATTCTTCTACATATTTTTGGTAAAACAAAATCACAATAAGCGTTTATTGATTGGTTTGCGCAAAAGTTATAGCGTTTACAAAATAGGGGGTAGTTTTATTGCATTTTTATTAATTATTTTTTTTTACTAGTAATGGTGGCAATCAGTGTTTTTTTTTCGTAACTGCGACATTATGGCGGACACATCGGACACTTTTGACACTATTTTGGGACCATTGTCATTTTTACAGCGACCAGTGCTATAAAAATGCACTGGTTACTTCAAAAATTACACTGGCAGTGAAGGGGTTAACCAGGAGGGGGCAATATAGGGGTTAAGTGTGCCCTGATTTGTGTTTCTTCCTGTGGGGGGGGGGCGTGGCTTAGCGTGTGACATCACTGATCGTCGTTCCCTATTACAGGGAACAGACGATCAGTGACAGGCTCACTAGGAAGCACGGGGAGAGGTTTGTTTACACTTACCTCTCCCCATTCTGTGACCCGATCGGGGAACACCAGCGGCGATCGGGTCCGCTGTTCCCGCGGAGACGGTCACGGAGAAGAGGACCGGGTCGCGAGCACGCCGCTGGCGGCGTGCTCGCGACCCAGGGCTGGGCTCTTAAAGGGGACGTACCTGTACGCCCATGTGCCCAGCCGTGCCATTCTGCCGACTTACATCGGTCCTTAAGCGGTTAAGGGGCAGACGCCATTGGTGCAGTGTATTCATCCTTGGCACGTACCCCACCTTCGGTGGCCCTCATGGCCAGGGGTGCATGTGAATGTGCTGGGTCCCGGGCACCTTTAGCCCGAGGCCCCATCGTTCCAGATAGGCCCAGTACCTTTAACTGAGGCCTACAACCAAGCAGCGGAATCCCAGGGTGCCCGTGGGAGGGTGACCCGCTCTGAAGGAGAGGCAACCAGGGGAGGACCTTTCTAAGGGGATCGGTGAAGGATGTCGCCGTTTCGGGAGAGGCCTGGTTACCTGTCAGAGGGAAGGATTCTGTGATACACCGTAAGCTCTTGTAACGTGCCCCATTATTCAACTCTATCTCTATCTTCAACTTTTTCTACTAAGTTACTAGCAAAGAGAAAAAAACTTGTCTGTTGGAGTTTAACACTGTCTGGACATTGGCCTTCTTAAGAAAGAAAATTTACTTTTCCCTACACTCTAGGGACGAGACCCAACGGAACGAGGTAACTCGCTGCAGGACCCAAAACTGTTAACACCGCTCACCCCTTACAACATGGAGGATACTGGGCATGTGGCATGGTGTGTCCTATCCTGCAAGTGGAGGTAAGCAGGACAGGGATCTGTGTGCTACATGTGTACTTGATATGTACAGAACGTACCTGGTCGTAGAGCCTGACTTTGTAGAAGGAGACCTCTCTTACAGCCCTGGCTCAGGAGCCACTGGAGTGGGAACAGTGAACTCGAGAGCGCAGTGAGGTAGGAGTGCCTGTGGTGGGTGTAGTGGTAGGCACTGTGGCAAGGTGGTGATCCTCCAGGGATGGCTGGAGCTGTAGGCAGCAGAGCAGGTGGTTGCAGGTCAGCGACCCGGAAGCTGGCGGATACCGGAACAGCGGAAGCTGGAGCAAGGTGAGATAAACCTGGTTAGGTTGCACACAACAGCAGACAGCAGGAGGGTCAGACAAGCCAAGTCAGAGCAGGTAGTCAGATTTATGAATCAGCAGGCTTAGACGTAGTCGGGAACACAGGCAAGGTTTGGCAGCAGGTAGGCAGGTGAGAGACAGAGCAGGGTCAAGGCGAGCCGAGGTCAGGGTTGGAGAGGTATCGGGTGGTCGAGCAAGCCGGGTCGGTACTGGTAACAGGTAGCAGGTATGCAGATATTCGGATTACAAAGCTGCAGATCAGACAGCAATGCACTGTTGTAACTGCTGGCCTTTTAAAGGCCTAATGGCGCCATATCGTTAGCGTGCACGTGCGCGCACACATCACGCACGCGCGTGCGCAATTGGCGCATTGCCCGTGCGCAATTGGCGCGCGCCGACGCACAGGTACCGAGGGAAGCAAGAATTGTCTTCTGTTTCTGGCAGGTCCCTGACAGTACTGTAGAAGACCAGATATTGTGAATGCAGGGTCCTGGGTTTTGTAACACTTTAACTGAAACCATTGATTAAGCAGTTTTAGAAAACAAAAACAGTTACATTCTTGCTGTCAACCAAACTGCCAAACCATCAAATGGCTGGTGTCATAATTGATCACATGTGCAGCACCATGGCAGTTGCAGATCAAACAGAGGCTAAGATGGCAGTTTCCTTGGCTGAAAAAGATAGGAGTGTTTAGTTCCGCTTTAAGAATATTCCAATGTTTTTGGATAATTTCCTTCACATCTTTGTATTGTCTATTATAATTCAATACTATTACTAATCCCTCTTGCATATTCTTTATGTATAAATCTTTCTCCCAATATCTGGGACTTGTGTTCCAAATAATAACATTTTGAGCAATTTCTCCACATCCTCATTGTCCCTTTGGTATATTAAATATAACTAATTTATTTCACATGATGTGACATATTGATACACAATTGCATCTAAAATTTGAATACAAAAATAGAAAGACTATAAAAGAAAGGTAACGTGGTTAATCCCAAGGAGAATAACTCAATGTGTTAAGACTTGCTGCGGTGGTGTCTATCACATGAATGCCCACGCTAGTTCAAGAGTGTCTCCTGGGTATAAGTCCACAAAATCCTTGGAATGGGTTAAAATGTTAGCTCGACATGTTTCGCAATATATAAATAAATCGCTTCCTCAGGAGCTTCAAATACTTGGTGCAGATTAGCGGGTGCTCTGGGGCGGCCACCCAAGCGACGAATGTAGATGTCAGGCAAACCACCACCCCACTGTTGGAAATTGGGGCAGGTGACTAACGCCACAGACACCAGGTAAACAGCGCGGATAGCCAAGTAGGAAAATATGGGAGTGTACCCGGTACATTTTAGAGTGATAGTTACAAGAAAAATAGGTAATCAGGGATGAAGTGCCGGACAGCTAGCCCAAACGAATGATATTCACTTGATGCAGTTGAAAATTGGCAAATGGATATGCTTAGTTTTCAAACCCAGACACAGATTAACAGATGGTTTAAAAACTTGCAAGGATTGGAAGTGTCACTTGTAGTAGGGCTTATAGAGCAAACAGTGAGGGGTTAATGAACACCTATGTTTGCTGATAACCAGAGAAGGCTAGCAAATGTCCGAGCAGTGCAAGTGGATCTGATAGAGGCTAGTGTCCGGTATAATATCCCTGGCAGGTCCCGAGTCTGCTGTATACACGAGATGATGCTGGTGGCTCCACTCCCCAATAGCACTGATGCATATGTACAAGGGACACACCATCGGTCTCCTCTCCCTGACAGGACGTGGATCTGTGTGTTTACACACACAGATCCATGGTCCTGCTCGGTTACTGGGCAATCGTGGGTGCCCGGCGGCCATCAGGTCCCCGCATCGGGTCCCCAGTGACGCGGCGGGCTTTTTAGGGCGCAACGTCATATGACATCCGCCCAGAACAACATGGTCTTCCGCCCGCCGTCATTTGACGGTGGGCGGTTGACAAGCGGTTAAAGACCTAGTATACAGCTGATCATCTTCTATATATATCTCAAGATCCAGAAATTATATACATTCCAAGTTAATTTTATATAACCCTCATTGTAATTCAGCATGGTATGGAACTGTAATAAAGACTTCTCCTCACCCTGCCACAACATAAAAATGCCACCATTATATTATTTGTATAATATGCAGAAAAGTACCATTTGCCCATAAAAAATATTAGCCAAACTAGGAGCAAACTACATATTTAACCCACCCTGGATGTCAAAGACCCTATACCATTCACAATAAGTCTTCCTGGTGGGTGAATACCATCCTTATGGATTTTACTGAGATAATATATAATATGTATTTTAAAAACTGATTACATTAAATACTTCTTTCTTTCCTATTTAAAATTCCTTCCTTTACTCCCAGTTTCATTAATTTATGTAAATCTCTCTTTTATGCCAAAGTAGGATCCCCCATAATATTTCATAAGTACTGCAGTCGGACAATAATTGTTGCATCTTTGATAGTCTTCTTTTCCCAATCACCACAATCCCACCTCCTTTATCAGCTGGTCTAATCACAACACTCTTATTTTTTTTTTAACTCCTGACTGTATTTTGTATAAACCATATATTATTAAGTTTTTTCAATTTAATTGCACAATATCCTCTGTAACCATTGATATAAAAACTTTTACATATCTATTTTCATGTAATGTGGGATTAAAAGCAGATTTACTGGCCAAACCACATAAAATATTTGTGTAGCTATTATCTCGCTTGTGCCTTGAGATGAATGAATGGGTTTCAACAATTTTTCTTTTATATTCAGTTTTTTTTATGTATTTCTGAATATCAACACATGTTTCAAATGTATTACGATTTTTATTCAGGGAATATTTTAATTCTTTATCTAAAACCAGTAGTTCTTCCCTACTCAACTTTGTTAATTCAGTACTATTTAAAGTTCTTGCTGATTTGAAAAAATGTGAACAATATTCCTATATATTGCAGGCATGTTTACATATTATAAAACACTGCCATTACACAGAAAATCGCTGAGATTGAAAAGTTGAAATAATGACAGACTGGTTGGTTCTGTAATTGTAAATATTCATTGACAATAGCATATGGATACTGTGTTTCTATGGAGATAGCAAGTCTTACAGTTCACTAATTCTGTTGACTCTCATATAGGCCTTGAGAATTTTAGTCTACTTGTAGAAAATATCATTGCAGATCATACAGCATAGGTTTCGTCATTAGCTTTTAAAAAAGCTACAAGGTAGACTTTAGAGAGCAACCAATCAGAAATTATATTTTATTTGTCTGAATTCAAAAACTTATCAACTCTGAATGATTGCTTTAGGGCACATTAATCCCATTTTTTATATCAAAGCTGTAATCAGCTGATAGACTGATACCTTTGTTCAGACTCAACATCCTTAAATGCAGTTCCTTGAATGGTTTGAATATAACAGGCCTGCTTATTACGCTCTAACAACAATGATTAGTTTAGTCTGAAGGAAACAGAACATTTTAGACCTCTTATCTATTCCATTAGAGGTGAAAGACAATAGCTGGTTATTAAATTTTATATGTACCATTTAAAATTAGGAACCTCAGAAGGTCACACTTTCTGAGCTATACTTGTCTGCAAATGGCAGCTGTCAGATAAATACCTGTTGCCAGTCTGGCAGTTGGTGCTCAATATCATTCTGGTCAACATTTGTCTACAAAAAGTATAAACCCTGAAATAGTTAAAAGCAAAAATATCTTCAAAAAAATCACTTGTGTCTATGACAGCCCCTACATAAAACTTCAGTTGTAAGTTAAAGGATATTCTTGAGCACCATGGCTATGCAAATGACAGCCTTCCCATGATCCTCTGATAGTTGTCTGGTTAGAAAAGATGTCATGACAAAGATTTCTGTTTAGGCAAAAAAGTTTGTATGTCTTCAGTTTTTCTCCTAAATATGAGGATATTTACTCCATACATTGCAAAAGAAATATTTTACTTGTTTTCTATCTTCTGTTTTCTTCCATTCTCAATATCTTTTAGCGTTCTGCACAACCATTGATTGCTACCTAAAGTCAATAGCTGCAGGATAGAGGCACACACTTGAGATGGTGTCTTTGGAAACCTGAGGCCTAAATGAGTGGGCAGAGTGAGCTAGTTGTAACTCGGTGCTCAGTTGCAAAATTAGAGATGTCAAGCTAAGCAAACAGAAAAATGAACTCAAAAGCAAAAAACAGATATGAATTAGTAGCTAGGAAATGATTGCATCTAGGTTTTCGCAATAGGATATGAATTTAGAATCTGTTTCATTCTGCACAACACAGATGCCATAGTGACCTAGTGTGAATTGTTGTTACCTTTTAAAGCTGCACTAAACTTTCCTTTTTATTAATGCAATCTCTGCTACATATTTGGAAAATAATGTGAATGCATGCAGACCTCCAAAACACCTCTGATTTGTTTGTTTTATCAATTAGAAATATGCTTTTCAGGAGGAAGGGCTTTGTAATTTCTATGAACTTTAGACTGAATTCTCCAGAGGTCGAACCTGGGACCTCTTCTGTGTCCGGCGTTGACTCTTCCCACTGAACTATCTGGGATGCTGAACAGCTCTTTGCCTGATCTATTGGACAATCCTACCTGATCCATTGGACAACCCTGCCTTGTGTCTTGATTGCTGTTGAACCTTGAACTCCTTACTCCTCCCATGAACTTCCTATATAAGCCTTGTCTGAGCACTTCCTATTTGCCAGGTTTTTGTGCCTTCTCAGCCAGTGCCTTGCTCTTATCTTTCCTGCTGCCGTCTGTATTTTGCTACTCCTCGTGATCGACCCTTGGCTTGTTCCTTGACTACTCTACTGCCTGATCACAACCTGCAACTATTCGTTTCCGACCTTTTGGCTTGTTTACTGACCACGCTGCTGTTTTATCCTTATCTGCTCATTTGCTACCGGACTCCAGCTTGCTCACACGCTTGTGGGGCAAACCTGAGGACCGCGACCTGGTACTAACACACAGCTAAATCTATCGCCACCATCAGGAGCTCTGGTGAACAACGGTTAGTACTTAGCCTCCGCACCTCAGGTGAGCCTGTGCCATCTGCCAGGCTGACTGCCTGTGTACCTATCCTGCTGGTCGGTGGTAGTCCTGCAACTGCTATAGCAACTGGTCTTCAAGCCTGATGCCTGATCATAACAGGGTGGTTATAATCCCTGTCAGATTTTATTTTTGACCATCTATGTCCCATTGTGGAGATTTCCCTTCACTTCCTGTGTCATATCCAAACAGGAAGTGAGGGAAAATCCCTGCAAATTAAAGGAATTACTTGGGGACCCCAGGTCAGCAGAACTAGTGTCCCCATTGGAAGATTTCCCCTCTATTACTTTTCTGGGGGCAACCCAAAATTTGTGATTTTCTTTTACTTTCAATGATAAGGTAAACAGGACAAATAGAGAGGGTGAATCTCCATAACAGGGATACAGACAGCAATAAAAACTGACAAGCATTCTAATCCCTCTCAACTCTATCCAAAACTTAAATAAATGTTTTGCCCTTAATTATACTTTAAAATAATATCGTAGCCTCACATTTTTTTGTCATAATTTCTTTGTATTGGGCATCCAAACAGTGGGCAATAAATGCTTGCTGAAAGACATGACTCCGCCCATGTGACCCCCAAAGTCAGTCCTACACCCTAACCTACATAAAGACTTCTCGCTAGATAGGCTATGTTCCTTAAGGCAGCCAAGGAGGGACCACGTGCTCACATGTATATTTACCAGGATAGGAAAGTTACAGCAGTGTTTCTCAACTCCAGTCCTCAAGGCGCCCCAACAGGTCATGTTTTCAGGCTTCCCATTATTTTGCACAGGTGATTTGATCAATTTCACTGCCTTAGTAATTACGACAGCTGTTTATACTGAGGGAAATCCTGAAAACATGACCTGCTGGGGCGCCTTGAGGACTGGAGTTGAGAAACACTGAGTTACAGTAAGTATCTGATTTCCACATTCCTGGAGCATCCCCATGTTGGCACATAGGTGCTGCCTATATCAAAATATTTTAATTACACTTTTATCTATCAAGGATTTAAGCATGAGCATCCAAGGAAGCTGTCATGTCTACTCTATAGTGAGATATGAAAGTGTTTTTGAAGACCAACTAATTGCCTTACAGATGTCTTGAGCTTGAACTCTGGCAAGGGATGCCCAAGATGTAACTACACTTCTCATAGAATGTGCAGTAATATGTACTAGGAAAAAGAGTATTCCTAGCTTTGTAGCAACCATAGGAATCCAAGATGAAATAATCTTATAAGAACAGGCTCTGCTCTTCATGATGTCACATGTAAAACCGAAAGTTGGTTAATCTTGCTTACTGATGCCATCCTGCACAAATAAACAGAAAGCAGACAAACCATATCCAGCCTATTGCGCTTCTCTTCTTCCTCTAAAGGTGGATTAGGGAAGAAGGCAGACAAAGTCTACTTCATACATAAATGGAAATTAGAAACCAGTTTTGGAAATAAAATCTGGGGTAAGTCTACGAATAAACTTTATCATGGGGTCACACAGGGAGAATGACAATAGCCTCCACCAGCTACAACCTCCAGCCTAACAGCAAATACTATTTTTTTCAGAACAACTCCATTGGTCGACTTGATGGCTTCCAAACTGTATGCTTATTGGGGTATGTATGCAGATTTTAAGATCTGAAAGCCCTGCGGGTGGTTGCATTTTTGATTTTTCAAATTAGAAGTCATCAAGCTCCCAAAGGCCTGAAAAAAACATTAAGATAATTGCTGTTAAGGCTCCATTCTTTTGAGTCTAGAAACAAGCAACTGAATTTGAATTGTCCATCTCCTTAACCACCTACTTGATCTTCTTCCCCATTAGAAGTTGTTTAAATGTCATAAGACCATGAAAGGCTGCTCTCAGCTCTAGGACATTTGATGACATCTCTCTGTTGTTTCTCCACCTCCCCTGCACTGACGTGCTCTGAAAATGGGCTCCCAAATACTGGAGACTGGCAACCAAAGTAACTGTGATCCAGTTTACAGGACTGAGAGGCTTGCCCTTGGACAGGTTGGTCAGAACTGTCCACTTACATAAGCCTCCAAAATCCAAATCTTCTAGGACATGAACACACAATCTCATTGGCAAAGAGAAGACCACTCCAGATAACTTCTATGCTTCCTTTTTCATGAACTGCCAGTATGGTAGCTGTCAGGGCCCTTAGGAGATGCAGAAGCTGACAGACAGGCAAGGAAGGTAAGGCCCCTTTCACATGGCCATCTTCCACTCCATTTGGAAACCAGTGGGATCAGATGGATTTTCATGTATCACAAGATGTGGGGGGGAACGGACCCATGAACTTTCTATGGACGGTGTCCATTCGCACCGTTGTTCATCTGATCCGTCTTGTTCAGGTTACCAAAATTGAAAACTTTGTTTTTGTTTTTATGGACCTAATTAGACTTGGATATGGGTGGGGGTAAAACAAAAGCACATCGGTTTTGCATCTGCCTACCAATGCAGATGGTCTGGGAGAAACACTCTTCCCTCTACCATATTAAAAAATAAGGGAGAAACTGGATAGGATCCAGGTGTCTTTTTTCACTGTTTAGCTGCCAATTAAAACTTATGAGGAGGTTCAAGTTCCCAACTTTGCAAAAGATTGTTGCAAGATTTTGCTGCCAATAGAAGATTGCCCAGATAATGATGCAATTGAATCTTCTTCAAGTGAATAAACACTACCAGAGCCACAAGGACTTTGTAAAAAGTCATGAGAGTGATGGATTGATCAAAAAGAGAGACAAAAAAAATTCCTAGCCAGACTCATGTTGCATAAAACATAGGGACCATTTCCTTCCAATTCAGCATCTCCCAAATAAAAAGTGAATATAGCTAAACAAATCTATTCTGACCTGTAAATCTCTTCTCAGGATAAGCCCACTCAACTTCCACTAGCTCATTAATGTCAGGCATCAAAGTAAAAGTGGAAGGTTCTCTTCCCTGACCCTGATCTTCTTGGGCTGCTTCAAATATTGTCTCAAAAAAATGCTGTTTAACTACATCAATAGAAGGAGACACTACAGCAAAATCAAATGCATGCGACGTAACAATTTTACCTTCTTCCTCATCTAAGTTATCTGTACTAGAAGATGACTAATGCCTTGAAGAAGCCTGATTTTGAACTGGAGATCTGGATTGCAAGGAAGAAGACTGAGCTTTGTGAGGCCCTATCACTCTCTGTAAGCTTTGACATACTGTGAGGGGGTTAGCTCGGCAGCGGGTGTGTGTGACCCCCGGGATGGGCTCCCCACACAAAAACAGGCCCAGCAGACGGAGGTTGTGGTTTTCAAAATCAAAAAGGTGCCGTTTATTTTCTATTTACAGTGACAAAAACACAGCAAAGCAAAAGAAACAAACAAAATAAATCCTGGTCAACTTGACCTCTGACTAAACATACAGGTTTCCTAACTAACAACTGGGATCAGCCTAGTGCTGTCCTAGTCCCTGGTTTTAAATGTCCAAGCAAAATATAGCCACACAGGCTTTCTCTCACCGCACAGGGGTTCACTCTCCCTAGACAGTCCACACAGGTCTGCTTCCAGGCATGAGCTAACATCTAATGAATCTGGGCTTTCTTATAGAGGCCTAAATGAGCTGACAAGGTTCAGCTGGACTCATCAACTCCCTGTCTGCACGACGCCCAGCCCTCTCCCTAGAGGTATGAGTCATCAATGAGCCCACTAGTCTCAGCTGGGCTTATACAACTCTCCACCTAGCTGTATAAATCGGCGTAAAGCCTGAATCTGGGCGAAATATATCTACCCCCCTGGATGCAACCAGGTGACTTTACCTTCCTGCTGTCACATACCCCCCCCTCTTGTTTTAACCTCGGGGTTGGAACACCAGCAATCAGGCATTCATGTACTCGAGACAAAGCATCCACATTCCCCATTTGAACGCCAGGGCGATGCTTTACTGTGAAGTTGAATTCCTGGAGGGCCAGGAACCACCTATTCACTCTTCTATTTGTTTCCTTGTTTTGAGCCATCCACTTTAACGGAGCGTGATCCGTAACCATGTCAAAGTGCCTACCTAGCAGGTAGTACCGAAGGGAATCTAGAGCCCACTTCACCGCTAAACACTCCTTTTCAACGGTGGCGTAATTTACCTCATGGGACTTCAACTTCCTGCTGAGGTAAATGACTGGGTGCTCTTCCCCGTTCCAGACCTGGGACAATACTGCTCCTAACCCCACATCTGACGCATCACTTTGTACGACAAAGTCTTTAGAGAAGTCGGGTGAGTACAACACTGGCTGGCTACATAAGGCTTGTTTCAAGAATTGGAATGCTGCCTCAGCCTCGGGGGTCCATTTAATCATGACCGACCCTTTCCCCTTCGTCAGGTTGGTTAGGGGCACAGCCTTAGAAGCAAAGTGGGGAATGAATCGCCGATAATACCCAGCGATTCCCAGAAAGGCTCGTACCTGCTTCTTGCTGTTGGGACGTGGCCAACTCTGGATGGCCTCGACTTTGTTGAGTTGGGGTTTTATTACTCCCCTCCCAATGGTGTACCCAAGATATTTGGCCTCCTCCTGCCCAATGGTACACTTCTTGGGGTTAGCCGTAAACCCTGCTTCCCGAACAGAGTCCAGGACTGCTTGCACTTTTGGCAGATGTGAGGCCCAATCTGTGCTATGGACAATTACGTCATCCAGGTAAGCCGCAGCATACTTCCGATGGGGCCTCAGCATCTGGTCCATTTTCCGCTGGAATGTGGCCGGCGCATTCTGTAACCCGAACGGCATTCTTTTATATTGGAACGCCCCGTCTGGGGTTACAAATGCGGTTTTCTCTTTGGCTGACTTGGCCAGGGGGATTTGCCAATACCCTTTTGTGAGGTCAAGAGTCGTCATGTATCGGGCTGTTCCCAGCCGGTCGATCAACTCATCTATACGTGGCATGGGGTAGGTGTCAAATTTTGTAACTTTGTTCAACTGACGAAAATCGTTACAAAATCGCCAGCTCCCATCCGGTTTAGGCACCAACACAATGGGACTAGACCAATCACTTTGGGACTCCTCTATCACCCCTAAGTTCAGCATTTTCTGTACTTCCTCCCGTATTGCCTCCCGTCGGGCCTCTGGGATCCGATAGGGTTTTAACTTCACCCTTTCACCGGGCGGGGTAATAATGTCATGCTCTACCCCAGATGTTTGTCCCGGCAGCTCAGAGAATACCTCCTTGTTGCGAAGCACAAACTCCTTAACCTCCTGTTGTTGGGGTTGTGACAAGGTGGCTGCGATTCCAACCTCAGGAATCACGCAACCAGTTTGAGCTGGTGACCAAGTGTCTGCGACTAGGGACTCTCTATCCCTCCAGGCTTTCAACAGATTAACGTGATAGATCTGTTCGGGCTTTCGCCTTCCTGGTTGTCTGACCTTGTAATTCACTTCGCTCACTTTTTCCATTATCTCGTAGGGGCCTTGCCATTTGGCAAGGAATTTACTTTCAACCGTAGGGACAAGTACCAATATCCTATCCCCCGGGGAAAAGGTACGGGTCTTGGCTCCACGGTTGTACACTCTCTGCTGTGCCAACTGCGCTTGGGCCAAATGTTCCTTCACGATGGGCATTACCTGTGCAATTCGATCTTGCATCAGGGCGACATGCTCAATCACACTCCTGTGGGGAGAACTCTCACTTTCCCAAGTTTCCTTGGCAATATCCAACAGCCCTCTTGGGTGTCTCCCATACAGTAACTCAAAGGGGGAGAATCCCGTAGAGGATTGGGGCACCTCCCTAATAGCAAACATCAAATAAGGAAGTAGACAGTCCCAATCCTTTCCATCCCTATCCACCACTTTCTTCAACATTTGTTTTAGGGTTTTGTTGAATCTTTCAACCAGCCCATCGGTTTGGGGGTGATACACAGATGTACGTAATTGCGTCACTTTGAACAATTTACACAGCTCCTTCATAACCCGGGACATAAAGGGTGTACCTTGGTCCGTAAGCAGTTCTTTACAAATACCCACCCGGCTAAAAACAAGAGATAGCTCTTTGGCTATGGTTTTGGCCGAGGTATTTCTGAGAGGGATCGCTTCTGGATAACGGGTGGCATAGTCCATTATAACCAATATGTACTGGTGCCCCCTAGCGGACTTGATTATAGGACCTACCAAATCCATTGCGATTCTCTCAAACGGGACCTCAATGATGGGTAGAGGGACCAGCGGGCTACGGAAGTGTGGCATCGGGGCCGACCTCTGACACACAGGGCAGGAGGAACAATAATTTTCTATGTCCTTCATCACCCCAGGCCAATAGAATCTCTGTAATACCCTCTCTCGGGTTTTCTCTGTCCCCAGATGACCTCCAAGAATGTGCCCATGGGCCAACTCCAACACCAACTTCCTGTAAGGTTTGGGCACCACAAGCTGCTCAACGGTTTCTTCTGCCCTTTTTGCCACCCGATACAGTAGGTCCTTCTCTACGCTGAAGTATGGGTAAGTGCAGGTATTATCTGGGTTCACTAACTCGCCATCTATTTTCACTACGTTTTCCCGTGCCTTTATTAGGGCGGGGTCTTTCAACTGTTCTGTGGCAAAGTTTTCCCTGTGAACCTCAAGATCAGAAAACTCCACAGACGGTAGGTTTTCGTCTGAGGAGGTGGGCTCCTCTCCAGTTTCTTGAGTCTCCCCTGCCAATACTGACAAGGGAAATTCGGGAGAGTCCTCACCACTCTCAGAGGAGTTCTGGCTATCATATTCCTGGTACATAGGGGCACCAGTGGGGGGCTCAGGATCATCCCACAGTTCCCAGAACTTCGGAAAATCCCTTCCCACAATGGCGTCATGCGGTAACTGAGACACTAAGCCCACTGGATGAGAAAGGGTACCTTTGGGGGTCTCGAAACACACTGTAGTCACTGGATACTCTCGGGTGTCCCCATGCACACAAATAACAGCTACCTTGCTATTCCCAGAGACCTCTGTTTTAACTAATTCAGCCTTTATCAGGGTCACAAGGCTACCTGAATCCAGCAATACCACAACATTTCTACCATTAATACACATTTTGCATAAATGTTTCTCAGTTCCCCGAATGGCAGTGCATGCGACTGTCGCACACAGCGACTGACGTCTGCCCGTCAGAAAGTCACACTGCATGGGTTCCTCCAAAACCGGGCAATTTGCTGCAATATGTCCCGCTTGCCGGCAGCGGTAGCAAATGATCCTTCTTGCCGCCTCTTGAGCCGCTGATTTCCCAGGCTGTTCTCGCCAAACTTGGGGTAGAGCTCCCACCCTCTCACTCTCTCCACCCTTACCCCTTGGAATCATCTTATCCGCCCCTGGGGATGGTCTGGTCTTAGGGTGGAAAGTCCGAGTGTCTCTGGAAGAGGCCGTCAGGTTCTCTGTAGCCAAGTATTTCTCCACACGATCCACAAGACCATCGGCCGTCTCTGGGTCTCCATGGCTTACCCACTTTTGGATGGCAGTAGGAAGAGCTCTCAAAAACCGATCCATTACAACACGTTCCACAATCTTTGGTGCGGACAAAGTCTCTGGCTGTAGCCACTTTCTGCTCAGGTGAATGAGATCATACATTTGAGACCTGGGGGGTTTTCCAAGCTGGAAAGTCCAGTTATGCACACGCTGAGCCCGGACAGCCAGGGTGACACCCAGCCTTGCCAATATTTCAGCTTTTAGCATCACATAGTCTTTTGCTTGGTCAGGCTCTAGGTCATAGTAAGCTTTCTGCGATTCACCCGTTAACAGAGGAGCCACCAGTCCAGCCCACTGCTCCTCAGGCCACTTTTCTCTTTCAGCAGTCCTTTCAAACGTGGTCAAAAATACCTCTGGATCATCCTCTCCAGTCATTTTTGTCAATAAACGACTCACCCCAAAGGACGCGGTATTAGTGGGACGGCTTTCCTCACTGGTCTGCGGACGTTGCTGCATTACTGCTTCCATTTGTTGTAGTCTCTGCTCTTGCTTCTGTAATAGGTCTATGAAGCGGGCCTCAGATCGTTGCTGGGCTTGTTGCTGAGCTTCCAGACTCTGTTGGTGAGCTTGCTGCTGGGCTGCAAGGCTCTGTTGATGAGCTTGCTGCTGGGCTGCGAAGTTCTGTTGTTGAGCTGCAAGGCTCTTTTGCAAACCTGCATTTGTCTGCTGTTGATTGGCATTTGCTAGAGCCAGCTGTTTCAGTATCTCCTCCATGCTGGCTTAAAAAAAAACTGCCACTGGTTCTCCACCAACTGTGAGGGGGTTAGCTCGGCAGCGGGTGTGTGTGACCCCCGGGATGGGCTCCCCACACAAAAACAGGCCCAGCAGACGGAGGTTGTGGTTTTCAAAATCAAAAAGGTGCCGTTTATTTTCTATTTACAGTGACAAAAACACAGCAAAGCAAAAGAAACAAACAAAATAAATCCTGGTCAACTTGACCTCTGACTAAACATACAGGTTTCCTAACTAACAACTGGGATCAGCCTAGTGCTGTCCTAGTCCCTGGTTTTAAATGTCCAAGCAAAATATAGCCACACAGGCTTTCTCTCACCGCACAGGGGTTCACTCTCCCTAGACAGTCCACACAGGTCTGCTTCCAGGCATGAGCTAACATCTAATGAATCTGGGCTTTCTTATAGAGGCCTAAATGAGCTGACAAGGTTCAGCTGGACTCATCAACTCCCTGTCTGCACGACGCCCAGCCCTCTCCCTAGAGGTATGAGTCATCAATGAGCCCACTAGTCTCAGCTGGGCTTATACAACTCTCCACCTAGCTGTATAAATCGGCGTAAAGCCTGAATCTGGGCGAAATATATCTACCCCCCTGGATGCAACCAGGTGACTTTACCTTCCTGCTGTCACAATACTTTCAGTTATTAAAGTGGAGCTCCGCCAAAAAAAAAAAATTAAAAGCCAGCAGCTACAGCTACAGCAGCTGCTGACTTTTAATATTTGGACACTTACCCGTCCTGGAGTCCAGCGACGTCCGCAGCAGAGGACGAGCGATCGCTCGTCACTCTGCTGCCCCCTCCGCCATCCTCGCTGAGGGAACCAGGCAGTGAAGCCTTGCGGCTTCACTGCCCGGATCCCTACGGCGCATGCGCGAGTCGCGCTGCGCCGTTCTGATTCGTCCTCCTGTGTTCTGGGAGCCGAGTGTCTCCCAGAACACTACGGGAAGTCTGGGGGAAGTGACGTCACTCCCGCAGATTCCCGAAGAGAGGACTCCCGGATGTGGGTGAAAATACCTGTCTTAGACAGGTATCTTCACCTCCCTCCCCCCTGAAAGGTGTCAATTGTGACACCGGAGGGGGGGAGGGTTCCAATTAGCAGAAGTGCAAATTTAGGGTGGAGATCCACTTTAAAGAATATATAGCGTAGTTCCTGTGCGCCACCACTTAGGGTAGAGGAAATTATTAATCAAAATATAAATATATGGATATGGATATGAGGGAATGTTTATCTATGTAGTAACTGCTCACATCAAACATGTGTCCCCAAGTGGAAATTCAAAAGTGATATGATCCAGAAATGTTTGGATAGAATAAAGCACATGGATCAGATGGAATCCACCCATGTATCCTAAAATAATTGAGCTCTGTAATTTCAAAGCCATGGTTTATACTTTTTTAGGGACTCATTAATGGTACCACTGGACTGGCGTAGGGCCAATGTGGCGCCTATATTTAAAAATGGAATCAAAGTATTTTCCAAGTACTGTATTTATCGGCGTATAACACGCACAGGCTTTTAACACGCACCCTAACTTTAAGAGGGAAGTTTGAGGGAAAAAACTTTCCACAGCCCCCTGCGTATAACACGCAGGCACAGTTTACCCTCTATTTTCAGGGTAAAAAAGTGAGTGTTATACGCCAATAAATAGATAGACCTGCTAGTCTAATAGATAATAATAGATAATAGAATAATAATAGAATAATAGACCTGCTAGTCTAACTTCTATAATCGGGAAGATACTGAAGAGTTTAATAAAAGACCACATAGATGAGTTCTTGCTGGAAAAAAATATTTTAAGTGTAGCACACCCCCGTAGGAGCTGCTGGTTTAATTTTGGGCCTGCACATTACCTTGGTATTCGTTGTCTAGGGGAAGAAAGTCTGTAGAAACTCCAATGTCCACACAAGATGTAAAACCTCTAAACAATTAGGTTTTATTTTCCTTTTTGCATAAACATATAGAAAGGTGAAGGGAAGGGGTAGGTTCAGGCACACGGTACAGATTCCGGAATCCTCTGCCATAAGACTTAACACCCGAACTTCCAGCCAAACAGTTAAGAGCCTTTAAGCCGACCCGGCAGACTGTAAGGTAACTTTTATTTGCGGTGCATCCTCCAATAGAATCACCAGGCCCTCCTCAAGACACCAGCCTTCCGCTTGGTCTTTTCCAGGACAGGTCCTCCCCTGGTTTCCTCCATTGAGTGGCTTCCTCCCTCAGGACGGACAGCCCAGGATCACCTTCGAGGTGCAGACCCAGTCAGCAAAACTGGGCCTACTGGTTGGAGTTGCGGCCTCGGACCAGCATGGTTCCGAGGCCAAAAATCACACAATACACCCCTCACGCCAGGAGGGCCGTGAGGGGACGAAGGACGGACCCCCCTAAGATGGCGTCTGCCCCTTAAGTACCCTTCCCCAGCATGCTCAGCAGGTAGACCACGCCCACTGAACTGTTCCCGGGGGAAGGTACCCAATGCACTCTGGCCTGTCAATCTTCCACACTGGCCTGAGGTGGTAACGCCACCTACAGGCAAACAGTGGAAAGTCTTCCAACACAGCCATAGCCGGAACAGAGGCTAATTTAACATTAATTATGTACATCTGAGTCTAACTATTGGCTCAGATACCCTCTAAATTGAACATAGCGCCCAGTCATTGGGAGCAGGGCGCTACATAAGCAACAGACAGCATGGATTCCTGAAAGACAGACGTTGTCAAACAAACCTAATTACTTTTTTTTGAGGAGGTAAGTAAAACCTTGGACAGAGGGGTGGCTATGGACGTAGTATACTTGGATTTTGCAGAAGCGTTTGACACTGTTCCCCACACACAGCTAATGTGTAAAGTAAAGTCTGCAGGTTTGGAAAGATTAGTTTGTAAATGGATAAAAAACTGGATAAAAGAACGTATTCAGATTCAGAGAGTAGTGGTTAATGATTCTTACTCTGAATGGTCTAAGGTTATCAGTGGTGTACCCCAAGGTTCAGAGTTGGGACCCTTATTTTTTAATATCTTCATAAATGATATAGGGTCTGGGATTAAAAAGTACCATTTCAGTGTTTGCAGATGACTCCAACTTACAAGCCGTCCTCAATGCCATTTAAATGGGCAACTATGTGGCAAAATGAAGTTTAATGTTGATAAATGTAAAGTTATGCACTTGGGGGCTCAGAATATGCATGCATCATACACACTAGGGGGAGTACAACTGGGGGATAGTAGAGAAGGATCTGGGGGTTTTGGTAGATTATACTCTTAATAATAGCATGCAATGCCAAGCTGCAGTTTCCAAAGCGAGCAAAGTCCTTTCTTGTATTAGGAGAGGTATGGACTCCAGAGAGAAAATAGGATTTTTGTACTCACCGTAAAATCCTTTTCTCTGAGTCCATGGACCGACACAGCCTCTCTATTGACAAAGTGGGTATTATCCGTTAATTAGGAGTGACTAGGCAGAAAACTTGTAAAAAGTGTTGCATCACACCTTCTACAGTACCGCCCAGGGGGCGGACCCTCCGGGTATATCACCTCAGTCTGCATCTCGCAGATCAATTTGTCAAAAAGCAGTACAAACTTGAAAGGAGGGGTGGGTGCTGTGTCGGTCCATGGACTCAGAGAAAAGGATTTTACGGTGAGTACAAAAATCCTATTTACTCTTTCGTCCATGAACCGACACAGCCTCTCTATTGACAAAGTGGGACGTCCCAAAGCAGTGTCAGAGAAAAAACGAGGTGTGGTAACAGCATAAAAATAAACTTCACCCCAAACACAAAACAGCACTCCTCCACGGAGGAGTTGCAACTCTAAACAGCCGCTTGCAAAACCTTGCAGCCGAAAGAGGCACCCGAAGATGCACCTACATCAACTTTGTAGAATTTTGTGAAAGTGTGAGCGGACGACCAAGTCGCCGCTTTACATAATTGGGAAACAGACGCTTGATGTCGGAAAGCCCAAGAGGCACCTATTGCCCTGGTCGAATGCGCCGTGACTGGAAAGGGGGGCGCTTGACCCTTTAAGGCGTAAGCCTGGATTACCATCTGTCGGATCCACCTAGAGATGGTGGCCGACGAGACTGCTAGGCCCTTCTTGGGACCAGCCACCGAAACAAACAGTGAGTCTGACTTCCGGAACAGGGAAGTAGCAGATAGGTATACTCTCAAAGCTCGGACAACGTCCAAGGAATGCAACGCCGACTCCTTAGGATTCGACAGGTGAGGACACAAGGATGGAAGTACAATGTCTTCGTTGAGATGAAAAGCCGAAACGACCTTCGGAAGAAAGGAAGGCTGCGGCCGCAGCACCACCTTATCCTTGTGGAAAATCAAATAGGGAGCCTAGCAGGACAAGGCTGCCAGCTCAGAGACTTGTCTAACTGACGTAACAGCCACCAGAAAGACCACTTTCTGAGAAAGTGTCAACAGGGGAATATCTCTAATATTCTCAAACGGTGTCTTCTGAAGCACCGAGAGGACCGGGTTCAAGTCCCACGGAGGTAGTGGGGGTTGGACCGGAGGGGTCACATGTCGAACCCCCTGCACAAATGTACTCACGAGAGAGTGAGTCGCCAGGGGTCGCTGAAAAAAGACAGCCAGGGCAGATATCTGTTCCTTAATCGTACTTAAGGCAAGCCTTTGGTCCACCCCACGCTGTAAAAACAGCAGGATTCTGGAAACCAAATAAGTACGCGGATGCCATTTTATTTCCTCACACATGGAGATGTAGGCCTTCCAAGTGCGGTGATAAACCATCCTAGAGGACGGTTTCCGAGCACTTCTCATAGTAGAGATTACTGAATCTGATAAGCCCCGGTCTCTCAGTACCTGGTTCTCAACAGCCATGCCGTTAAAGCCAGTGACTGTAAAGCAGGATGGAGTATGGGACCTTGCGATAGCAGGTCCTTCCGTAGTGGTAGGCGCCAGGGGACGTCTGCTACAAGACGTACTAGATCAGCGTGCCAAGGACGCTGAGGCCAATCTGGAGCGATTAGGATCATTGGAATTCCCTCTGCCTCCACTCTGCGGAGCAGAAGAGGAAGAAGCCTTAAGGGAGGGAAGGCATAGGTTAGCCGATACTGACCCCACGATGCCACCAACGTGTCCGTTGCGTCTGCCCATGGGTCTCTTGACCGGGCCACAAACCTCAATACCTTCCGATTGAGTCGGGAGGCCAGAAGATCTACGTCTGGTGTGCCCCATCTTTGGCAGAGGAGTTGGAACACCTCCGGGTGTAAGGACCATTCTCCCTGGTCCAGCATCTGGCGGCTCAGGTAGTCCGCATGCCAGTTTTTCACACCCGGAATGTACACGGCCGACAGTGCCGGTATGCTCCTCTCTGCCCACTTCAGGATGCAAGCGACCTCCGATGCTGCAGCTGAGCTTCTTGTTCCTCGATGATTGACATATGCCACTGCTGTGGCGTTGTCGGACTGGATCCTGACTGGACGCCCTTGCAGCCTCTGAGACCATTTGAAGAGGCACAGCCTGATCGCCCGGATTTCCAGGACATTGATCGGGAGGAGGGCTAACTCTGGGGTCCAGCGACCTTGCGCCGACTGAACACCCCAGACTCCCCCCCAACCTGTAAGGCTGGCGTCCGTCGTGATCACTATCCAGTAAACCGGAAGAAATGACTTCCCGGCCATTAGAGCCGGTGCTGTCAGCCACCATACCAGGGATCTTCTGACTGGGTGGCTCACTCAGATTTGCTAATCCAGAGATGATGGACATCTGTTCCATCTGGACAGAACTTCCTTCTGTAACACTCGAGTGGTATTGAGCATATGGAACCGCCTCGAAGGAGGCTACCATGAGGCCTAACACTCGCATGCAAAAACGGAGTGACGACCAATTCCTGGAAGTCAGCTGCCGTACTGCAGCCCCGAAGGGTCTGCAACTTCTCCACAGGGAGGAATACCTTTGCCTCTGAGGAATCCAGAATCAACCCCAGGTACACTAGGCGTTGAGTGGGCACCATACTGACTTTTGCGTGTTTAGTATCCAACCACAGTCTCGAAGAGTCTGACAGGTAATGGACACGCTTACCTCTAATTCTGAGCTTGAAGGCGCCTTCAGTAGAAGGTCGTCCAAGTAGCCCATGATAGCGATACCCCGCTGTCTTAGAAGTGCCAGAATCGGAGCGAGCACCTTGGTGAACGTCCTGGGTGCTGAGGCAAGGCTAAATGGGAGGGCCACAAACTGGTAGTGGTTCTTCCCGACAGCAAATCACAGAGACTTCTGGTGTCTGGAGTATATTGGGACATGCAGGTATGCGTCCTTGATGTCCAAGGAGGCCAGAAAGTCCCCCAGATGGAGAGCCGTGACTACAGATCGAACCGACTCCATCCGAAATCTTTGTACCTTCACAAAGCAATTGAGGGCTCTGAGATCCAAGATTGGATGAACCCCATCCTTCTTCGGCACAATGAACAGATTTGAGTAAAAACCCTGACCCCGTTCCTGTTCTGTAACTGGAATAACTACCCCGCGTTCCAGTAGACCCTGGACCGCCCCATACAGGGCCTCTCGACGGGTCGGTAGTAGCTGGAGATTGGAGGTGATGAATCTGTCCGGTGGACAAGAAAGAAATTCTATCTTGTAGCCTGAGGAGATTGCTTCGCAAACCCACCTGTCGGAGACTAGAGCTGTCCACTGAGTCGCGAATTTGCGAAGACGTTCCCCCACCCGAGAGCTGGGTGGGGGCGGACCTTCATGCGGATGCAGATTAGTCCGCAGGCTTGTTGGGTCTGCGGGACCAAGGACGCTTTTGTCCTTGGGCAGGCGCCTTGTAGGCCTGGGGTCTTTTCCCTGTCGCCCTAGGGGGACGAAAAAAAACGCTTGCTTGCAATAAAGGAGGGCCCTTGCCCTTGGCGTCGCCCCTACCCTTGCTAGTTTGAGGAAGCAAGTGCTCTTACCTCCTGTGGCATCCTTGATGATGTCATCCATAGAGGCCCCAAAAAGTCTGTCGCCCTTAAAAGGCAGATCCAACAGGGCTTTCTTGGAGGTCTGGTCCGCAGACCAGCCCTTTAGCCAGATCAGGCGGCATATTGCTACTGCATAAACCAAAGCTTTAGACAGCAGGGGAATAGTATCCATGTCTGACTCGCAGACAAACCTAAGGCCCTGGACCAACTGGTCGGCCAATGTTATCTCAGCAGGAGGAGCATCTCGCTCTTTAACCCCTGGAGTAGCAATCTTGCCCATTCAGTAAGTGTCTGAGACACTAGGGCCCCCGCCAATGCCGGGCGTACTGCCGAGCCTACCACTGAGTATAGGTAGCAAGCGAGTGCTTCAGCCTTCTTATCCACAGGGTCCTTAAAAACAGGAGCCCCTTCTACTGGAATTGTGGTGGCTCTATTAAGTCTGGACACCGGAGGGTCCACTATAGGGGGAGAGGTCCATCTCTTCAGAAAACTCTCCTCAAAGGGGTACCATACCGCAAACCTCTTTGGGGCTGTAAAGGCCCTCAGTGGGTTCTCCCATTCCTTGTATAAGAGTCTATCAAAATAAGACACACAAGGGAACACCTTAGCAGTGCGGGCAGGTTTATTAAACCCAAGTGGACTGCAGTCTCTGCTGCTTCTGCAGTATTTTCCAACTTTAGCGTATCCCGCACTGCAGTAATAAGGTCAGATACCAAGCCGTCTCGCGTACTGACCTGGACCTGGAGTCATCCTCACTGTCCGGTCACGGTCTGCAGTCTCTGATGCGTCAGAATCTGGGCCCTGAGCCGTAGCTGGACCTGGTTCTGCATCAGAATTATACCCAGAAGCTTGCAGGGGACGGGAGCGTTTACTACCCCCTGTATTCCCGTGTGCTGCTTCCACCCTGGCAGCAAACGCCTCTAGGATTGCCGACATATCATTCATAGACACCTCAGGGGCACCAGCTGCTAAATCTGGTGTTTCAGGGGAGAAGACATCTGGCTCAGATGCCATGCTGACCACAGGCTGACCACAGGCTGACCACAGGCTGACACCCACAGGGCTCCAGGCAAGATATCAATAGGCCACCCTCCTGCGCTGCAGAGATGCTGGGTTACCCAGAGGATTCACCACCCTTGACCGGTTCTGCTATACTGCCGTGTGCTGCGCCTGTGATGCTGTCCCACTGCTGCTGTGTCTGATTCTTTTATCAGCGCTTCCTGTGTGAATTTTCGCGCCAGTGTAATGCACCCTAGAGGCCGGAGACTCTCGCAAAATGGCCGCCAAAAACGTCTGTATGGAAGATAATGTGGGCTCTAAGAAAATGGCCGCCGAGCCAAAGATAGAGGCCAAGCAGCTGTAGCCCACAAAAGATGGCCGCCGAACGGCAATATATACATACAGGGTGGACAAACATGGCCGCCGACCAGTTGATAGAGGCCAATGGGTGTGGACTACAAGAAAATGGCGCCAAAACCACAGGAAGAAGATGGCCACCGGGCAGTCACTAGAGGCCGAACCCGGCATGGACCACCACAAAATGGCCGCCGACAGCATGGAGGAGGAAGCACACACAGGTAAGCAGAAATGACATTTCTTTTAAATGTTAGTTACAGCCTGCCCCGCTTCAGTGGAACCCCTTAGGTGACCCCCCAGCACCCAGCAACCTTTAGCTAGAAGCCCAGGGAGGAGGGAAAAGGCAGGGAAAGAGGGAAGAAAGGGGCCACAACCACTTACTTGGTCTCTCCAGGAATGTCCAGCCAAATCACCCAGCCGAGGCAGGGGAGTTTACTTACCTATCCTGCATGTATTATGCTGGAAGACATTCCAAACAGTTAATCGTCCGTGCACGGAAGGTGACTGTTGGCCAGGCATGCTGTGATTGGACACAAAAGGGACGATCATATGTATGCCCTGGAGCGTGACGCTCACCGGACAGGCTGCTGCGACTCGGCCGTAAGGTCAGCCGAAGCTGAGCGGTCCGATGCAAGCCTTGGAGCGTAAGCTTACCGGCCAGGCTGCTGCGACTCGGCCGTAAGGTCAGCCGAAGCTGAGCGGTCCGATGCAGGCCCTGGAGCGTAGGCTCACCGCCCCCCCGTGGAGCAACGGGCATGTCGTGGAAAACCCAGTGCGTAGCTAGGGTCGGCACACGCTCGATGGCCAAACTAGGGAGACTACAAGGATCGAGGATCCAGCCTGTCACCCAGTCGACAGTTGATCGAAGATCGCAGGAAACAAATGTAGCAAAAAAATCTATATTTTTCCCCCGGACCAATGGGCCCGAAGGGAGCCATGTCCTACCCCTTGCTAGACAGAAAAAAACTGATCTGCGAGATGCAGGCTGAGGTGATATACCCGGAGGGTCCGCCCCCTGGGCGGTACTGTAGAAGGTGTGATGCAACACTTTTTACAAGTTTTCTGCCTAGTCACTCCTAATTAACGGATAATACCCACTTTGTCAATAGAGAGGCTGTGTCGGTCCATGGACAAAAGAGTAAGATATCATTTTGCCCCTGTACAAATCATTAGTAAGACCTCATCTGGAATATGCAGTTCAGTTTTGGGCACCAGTTCTGAAAAAGGATTTGGGGGAACTGGAGAAAGTGCAGAGAAGGGCAACCAAACTGATAAGAGGCATGGAGGAGCTCAGCTATGAGAAAAGACTAGAGGAACTGAATTTATTCTCTTTTGAGAAGATGAGATTAAATAGGAAGTAAACCCTGAGGGTTGTAGGTTTTACTTCCTCTTTCTTCCTTCCAAAGTAAAAGCATAATGGGCTAGTATGCATCGCATACTAGCCCATTATGTGTCACTTACCTGCAGAAGAAGCCCGCAATGTCACCGCTGTCCCCGCTGTGTAATAGCATCCATCTTCAACCCCTCTTCCTTCTGGGGTTGTGGACTCCGGCTCTGCTATTGGCCGGAGTCGCGAGCCGACGATTGCAGCACAAGCACTATAGTAACAGCACTAATCGTGCCCTTTCTTCAGTGTGCGCATGCGCCAATTATGTCGGCATATATGGTGAATATCTCCTAAATCATAGAGGTTTAGGCGATATTTACAGTACCTACAGGTAAGCCTTATTATAGGCTTACCTGTAGGGAAAATTAGTTGTACAGGGTATACAACCACTTTAAGGGGGGACATGATCAACATGTACAAATACATAAAGGGTCCATATAGTGAACTTGGTGTTGAGTTATTCACTTTAAGCTCTACACAGAGGACAAGGGGGCGTGCTTTACACCTAGAGGAAAAGAGATTTCATCTCCAAATACGGAAAGGTTTCTTCACAGTAGGAGCTGTGAAAATGTGGAATAGACTCCCTCTAGAGGTGGTTCTGGCCAGCTCAGTAGATTGCTTTAAAAAGGCCTGGGTTATTTCCTAAATGTACATAATATAACTGGGTTCTAACCTTTATAGGTAAAGTTGATCCAGAGAAAATCCGATTGCCTCTTGGGGGATCAGTAAGGAATTTTATCCCCTTGCTGTAGCAAATGGGATCATGCTTTTCTGGGGTTTTTCACCTTCCTCTGGATTCAACTGTGGGTATAGGATTGTGTATATGGGATTGTATGATTATTATTTTTTTATTGGTTGAACTAGATGTACTTGTGTCTTTTTTCAACCTGACTAACTATGTAACCATGTAACTATGTAGATAGGTGAATGCGGTGCTTGTTGTGTTACACTATGTGATAATTCTTTCTCTGTGTCTTTAAGATCTGTCCCCTTCTTTCTAGCTGAACTCTCTCTCTCACCGTAGTTCTTTATATTTCTCCTCCACTTCCTTATTCTGGTCATTACTCCTGTATTTCTTCCATGCTAACATCTTACATGTGGCTTACAACTGCAACGTTTTTCTACCTATGAATATCCATCATTAAACGGAACATTCGAAAGGATTCATCGTCTGTCGTCCTAACTGTGAGTTTATTCATTGAGTTAAACTGCCTGTATCGATGCAAGGGATAATAGCAAACCAGCTTGTGTAAGGCCTACATCAACCTGGAGATGAACTTTATCGCTTTGTAGTTGAGACAGAACAGTAGAAAAACAGAGTTTCACAGCCTAATTACAAGATTTCTGCATGTCAGTACAAGATTTACTGCCCTCATAGCAAGACAGAAGGGACAGAGCAGCACATGGCAGCCTTATAGCTTGAGATTGTCTGCTTGGTGTCATATTTCAGCACACAGATGCTGCCTGCTTTCACAGCCAGTCTGCTATCATGAGTGACCAAGCTTCTGAATGTGAACTTACATCTCCTTCCTCACAAGTTCCTGAAGAAACTGAGTTACCCAAACGCTCAGTTAAACCCACTTGGAAAGTAATGGAGAATTATGAAGCTTCAAGGACTGAATTGTCAAATAGCTTGGAATTAGTCTGGGAGAAAATCCTCGCTGAAGCTAATACAGTGTCTGTTGAATGTGAACTACTGACACTAGAGGGCGCCATTAAACAACTTTCTGCCTCATATGAGCTTTATCAGCTTACCAGCAGCAAATTCACTAATGTCTTACAAATCATGAATACAGAAAGTGCGATGACGCAATTAAAGCGCGTCAATGCTCTCAATATTGAAAGAGACAGTTTTATCCAGCAAACCAGATTAAAGGCAGAAGCAAAAATAAAGCTGTTACATTACACTGCATCTCACAGATCTGTTTCCACCAGATGTTCTAAAAACTCGTCAAGATCCCATAGTTCAAGATACTCAACGCTCAGTGAGCGACTTATTAATGCCCGCGCTGAAGTGGAAGCCAGCAAAGTGCAGGTGGCATATGCAGCAAAAGAGCAGAGTTGGAAGCGCAGTCAACACGTCAAAGGGCAGAGTTGGAAGCGCAGTCAGCACGACAAAGAGCAACAATGGAAACCTTAAATGAACAGTGTAAACATGACGCAGCTATGGCAAAGCTAAGGGTCCTACAGCAAGCTATCAGTGCAGACGAAGGTGCAAGTGAGAAAGACAGCATTAACCTAAACATAGCAGATATGGAAGACCCCCTCAAACGCACTAAAGACTATGTCCTAAGCCACTGCAGTGCACACTCCATCGTCTTCAATGCTCCCGACTACATAGAGACTCCTTCACAGCTTCAAGTTAAAGAGGTTCCAGCAACTTCCTGCACTCAAAATCACTCCACTGCACTTCCTACCTGCCTACCTTGCCTGCCTTCATACGTCACAGAGCATCAGCGCAAGCTTCAAGCTAGTCATTAATCTCCAGTCATCGGTACAGCCTTGAATCAACGTACCATTGGAACAACTGATTTCAAGCAAGCAACTCACCTGGATGCATCTGCTGCACCATATTTCCCTGTGTCCTTTAACAACAATGTCAAAGATAACGCAATCAGCACCATACAGCCAACAGCATCTCACATAAAGGCGGAGACAACTGAGACAGAAGAGTTTGTGAGGTACATGCTTCGCAGAGAGCTCACAAAGACTGGTTTTACAAGTTTTGATGACCAACCTGAGAACTACAGAAGTTGGAAATGTGCCTTCAGAACTGCAATCAGCAATATTGGCATTACAGCTGATCAAGAATTGAATCTGCTGATCAAATGGCTTGGTCCTCTATCTGCTGCACGTGTTAAGCCATTAAGATCGGTTTTCATGGACAATCCTACTGCAGGCCTCACAGCTGCATAGGAGCGACTAGAGCAAAGTTATGGCAGTCCAGAAGCTATAGAAAATGCTTTGTTCATGCGTCTGGAAACTTTCCCAAAGATATCCGGTAAGGACAACAAGGAGTTCCAGAGACTGAGTGACCTTCTCCTTGAGCTTCAGCTAGCCAAGACAGACCCAAAACTACCTGGACTCAGTTACCTTGACACTCCAAGAGGGGTAAACCCAATTGTCTCCAAGCTCCCGTATGGTTTGCAAGAGAAATGGACTGCACTAGGGTCATCATACAAAAGAGAGAACAAGGTTTCCTTCCCTCCATTCTCTTTCTTCTGTGAATTCATCAGGGAAATTGCAGAGACCAAGAACGATCCAAGTTTTTCCTATGGTGAGTACAGCCTCTTCTCACCCTTTCCTAAGAGTACCAGTCTTCAGGGCAATTATAGAAACCATAGAGGCCCAGTGTCCGTGAAAAAGACTGACATCCTTCCCACTCCTACCACAGTTCTGGCCACGAACAAACAGAGTAGGAAGATTGAAAACCCTAACAGAGAGTGTCCCATACACAAGAAGCCACACCCCCTCAATAAATGTATCGGCTTTAGGAAAAAGCCTCTGGAAGAGCGCAAGGAGCTTTTAAAGACATTTAGGGTATGTTTCAGGTGCTGTGCTTCTACAGAACATTTTGCAAGGGACTGTAATGTGTTCATCAAGTGCATAGAGTGTGGCTCTGAAGAACATGTGCAAGCCCTCCATCCTCTTGAGCCCAGCTCTGCACAACCTGCCAACGCTCCTCCCAGGTTAACGCATGGCGGGGAGAATACAGACCAAGTGCCTAATTCTACCATCATTTCTTCATCCTGCACTGAAGTTTGTGGAGAAGACCGCTGTGGTAAGTCCTGTGCTAAGATATGCTTGGTGAACATATACCACAAGGATCAACCAGAAAAGTCTCTAAAGGCATATGCTATCTTAGACGATCAGAGCAATCGATCACTTGCAAAATCGGAATTGTTCAATCTATTTGAAATAAAAGGCGAAGCTCATCCTTACACCTTGGGTACCTGTAGTGGAACTATAGAGGTTTCTGGAAGAAGGGCTCATGGACTCATGGTATCTTCTCTCAAAGGTAACTTGCAATTACCCTTACCTACACTTGTTGAGTGCAATCAGATACCTGCTAACAGGGAAGAAATCCCTACTCCAGCTGCTGCTTTCCATCACCCTCACCTCAAGGTAATAGCAAATGAGATACCGCCGCTTGACAAAGATGCTCAGATCCTTCTTCTGTTAGGAAGAGACATTCTAAGAGTTCACAAGGTACACAGACAAGTCAGTGGACCCCCAGATGCCCCATTTGCCCAGCGCACAGATCTAGGGTGGGTCATCATAGGCAATGTCTGCATAGGCAAAATGAAAAGACCTACCAACATTTCGTCATTCAAGACAAATGTTCTGCCAAATGGCCGAAACACTTACTTTGAGCCATGCCCACATCACTACTGGGTGAAAGAGAAGATAGCCAGCCACGAATGGCAACATGGTATCTCAGGTGACACAAGCCCTTTCTCCTGCCATGATGGCGACTTCGGCTCTACAGTGTTTAATGCAACCAGTGAAGATGACATACTGGCTCCTTCAATGGAAGACAAAGAATTCATCAAGGTAATGGACAATGAGTTCTTTCAAGATGACTCCAATAACTGGGTAGCACCCCTACCCTTTCGTCTCCCAAGAGAGAGATTGCCCAACAACTTACAGCAGGCCATCAGTAGATTCTCCTCCTTAAAGTGAAACCTAAGCAGGAAACCAGAGATGCAAAAGCACTTTGTGGACTTTATGCAAAATGTATTTGACAGAGATCATGCAGAGCCTGCTCCCCCACTAAAGGAGGGAGAAGAATGCTGGTACCTTCCATCCTTTGGCGTGTATCACCCACGCAAACCAGACCAAATCAGAGTTGTCTTTGATTCCAGTGCTCAGCACGAAGGTGTTTCTCTTAACAACATGCTCCTTACGGGACCCAACTTGAACAACAGTCTAATAGGAGTCTTGATTCGTTTCAGACAAGAGCCTGTAGCAGTAATGGCCAACATTCAACAGATGTTTCACTGCTTCATCGTCAGAGAAGACAACAGAAACTACCTCAGGTTTCTATGGCACAAGGTCAATGACCTCAACAAGGAAGTTATAGATTATCGCATGAAGGTACATGTCTTCGGTAACAGTCCTTCCCCAGCAGTGGCACCTTATGGGCTAAGGAAAACAGCTCAGACTGGAGAAGTTGAATATGGATCTGATGCCCGTCAATTTGGTTGAAAGAAACTTCTACGTTGACGACGCACTTAAGTCCTTTCCAACTGCTAAAGAAGCAATTGATCTTCTCACCAGAAGAAAAGGAGATGCTGTCTGTAGAAAACCTTAGACTGCACAAGATTATATCCAACAGCCAGGAACTTATGAATGCCTTTCACTCTGAGGACTATGCCACTAGTCTAAAAAACCTTGACTTAGGTACAGATGTGCCTCCTGTACAGCGAAGTCTGGGTTTGTTGTGGAACATCAAGCAAGACAAATTCACCTTCCAAGTGTCAACTTGTGACAAACCCTTCACTAAGAGAGGAGTCCTGTCCGTAGTGAATAGCATCTATGACCCACTGGGTTTCCTTGCTCCAGTTACCATTCAAGGTACGATTTTACTAAGACAGTTGTCTACTGAGAACATAGACTGGGATACTCCCTTGCCTAGTGAGAATCAACACAAGTGGGAAAGGTGGAGATATTCTTTGAAGTCACTAGAAAAACTTCAGATTCCCCATTGCTATGTTCCAGGTTCCACTTCAACTGCTAACCGGAGAGAGATTCATATTTTCTCTGATGCATCAGTTGAAGCTATTGCTGCAGTAGCCTATTTGAAGACCTCTGAACTGAATGGAGAATCACACTGTAGTTTTGTCCTAGGCATGGCAAAACTCACTCCCAAGCCTGCACATACCATACCAAGACTTGAACTTTGTGCAGCCGTGCTAGCAGTAGAAATTGCAGAGGTCATACGAAGTGAAATGGACACTAGAATTGATTCTTTCACATTCTATACAGACAGTAAGGTAGTACTTGGTTACATAAACAACCAAACAAAACAATTTTATGTGTACGTCAGCAACAGGGTTGAACGTATCAAGAGATTCTCTCTACCAAGTCAATGGCATCACGTTTCCACTGAACTCAATCCAGCTGACTGTGGGACCAGAGCCATGTCACCTGCCGCTCTTCAGGACAGCTTATGGCTGTCACCTCCAAGGTTTCTGGGTGAGGACTCTTACTTACTCCCTATTGACACCACCTATGGGCTAGTAAGCCCTGAAGATGATAAGGAAATAAGAACTGTGAACACCTCACTCCACACTTCTGTAAGTACAAAACAGAAGCTGCGGTCACACCATTACAGGCATCAATGGAAGCAGGTGCAGCATCTAGCCAATGTGTCCTGGCATCGCTGGAAGAAAAAGTATCTTCACCACCTTCAAGGTCGTAACAAATGGCAAGCATCTAAGCCGAATCTTAAGGTTGGAGACCTCATCCTTCTAAAAGACAAGGAAGTTTGTCGGAATGAGTGGTCTATGGGTCTTATTACTAAAGTTATGCCCAGCGACGATAACAAAGTCCGGAAGTCGACCAATTACAGAGTTAGTACTCCTTTTGCCAGGTGAGTGACTTGTGCAAGGACTAGCCATGCTGTTGGCACGGCGGGGAGTACATTGCTGCCATCTACAGGTTCTACTCAGAACTTTGGAATTCTTGAAGACATCATACTGTGACTTTATGTTCTTCATCCTGTTGAACTTACGTTTATTATTTGCTTGTTGCATGTTTTTCATTACAGGTTCCAGGACATTCGTCAGTATTGGACTTTTTGAAAATATATATTTTAGTTTAAGGTTATGAAATCTAAAGATTTCAGACGGGGAGTGTTGTGTTACACTATGTGATTATTCTTTCTCTGTGTCTTTAAGATCTGTCCCCTTCTTTCTAGCTGAACTCTCTCATCGTAGTTCTTTATATGTCTCCTCCACTTCCTTATTCTGGTTATAACTCCTGTATTTCTTCCATGCTAACATCTTACATGTGGCTTACAACTGCAAAGTTTTTCTACCTATGAATATCCATCATTAAACGGAACATTCGAAAGGATTCATCGTCTGTCGTCCTAACTGTGAGTTTATTCATTGAGTTAAACTGCCTGTATCGATGCAAGGGATAATAGCAAACCAGCTTGTGTAAGGCCTACTTCAACCTGGAGATGAACTTTATCGCTTTGTAGTTGAGACAGAACAGTGCTCACTCCTATATTAGCTCAGTTCGTCATCCCACTGCTGTTAACTAATTAATTGACATACTAATTACGTGAAAAAAAAGGAAGGAAAACAAAAAATATATTTATTTTTTTACCCCAACAGTGTAGTGCTGTCATAAAAATTATAAGGGTTTTATTATTGGAATTGCAGGCTGTCTCATCAACTTGACCTAATATTATGTTAATTTTACACTAGCAATTTACGCAAACCATTTTTTACCCGGTGTATGTTACAATGTAGCATTGAAAGGAGAATAAAGCTTTCCTATAATAAAGGCAAAGGTTCATGTTAAACTTTACTATTCTGATACATTCATTCAAAGTCACAATAATGTGAGATGATTTTAATCATCAGACTTTGTTGAATATACTTTGGGGAAAGGTATAAGGATGCAGAAGTAATGTCAAGCCCTGTACACACGATCGGATAACCTATGGATTTTCGTCCGATGGATTTGTCCATCGGAAATCCGATGAAACTGTTTTTCATCAGTCTTGGCCACACACCATCAGTCCAAAAACCGACCGTTCCAAACGCGGTGACGTAAAACACTCCGATGAGCCGAGAAAAATGAAGTTTAATGCTTCTGAGCATGCGTCGACTTGATTCTAAGCATGCGTGGGTTTTTTAACCGATGGACTTGCCCATAGACGATCGGAAATTCCCATCGGTTTTTTATCCATCGGAAAATTTTAAAACAAGTTCTATTTTTTACAACAGATGGAAAAAAGACCGATGGGTACCATACACGATCGGTTGGTCTGATGAAAACCATCCATCGGACGGTTTTCATCAGTCAAACCGATCGTGTGTACGGGGCTTAAATGTTGAAAAGTACTAGTATTTATTCCCAGTAAAAAGCAAGAAAAAAATATTGTATATGTATTCATATTTACTATACAATTCACATCTGTCCCAAAAAAGATGCATAATACATTAGGGTAGACTGACCAAATGGTAAAAAAAACACTCTGGGACTCAAGGCAATTTATGTTCACTTTGAGCTTCACTTTTCTGCTACAATACATAAAAGTAACACTACTACAATATAGTTTCAATCAGCATTTTTTTTTGATTATTCAGGGTTTGCAAATTACCTAAATATTGCATTGGAAAAAGAAAATTACAGGAAAATACTATTTTTATTCTATGTAAAATCCAAGGAACTAAAACTGCACATATCCAAATTTTCCACCAAATTAATGACCCCCCCCCCCCCCACCCTAAAGCAGTTTATAATTCGTCAGAGTAGACTACAAAACCTAAATAATATGAGACAGAGGCATCGCCGAAACAGGGTCCTGCCACTTCTGAGCCACTGTTTAACCACTTAAGGACCGAGCCTCTTTCTGAGATTTGTTGTTTACAAGTTAAAAACATATTTTTTTGCTAGAAAATTACTTAGAACCCCCAAACATTATACATTTTTTTCTAACTCGTTAGAGAATAAAAGGGCGGTCATTGCAATACTTTCTGTCACACCGTATTTGCGCAGCAGTCTTACAAACGCACTTTTTTTGGAAAAAATACCCTTTTTTTAATTAAAAAATAAGACAACAGTAAAGTTATAAAGGGAAAAAAAATTGCGCTAATGAGTCCAGGATAGAGGAAATATTAGGTATGATTTTCAAAGTCCAAAAAATTCCAATTGGAAATGCTGGAGAAGACAAGTGCCAAGAAAACACACGTAAATCCTATGTGAACTTGTGTAGATGTATGCTTACCAAATAGTAAGCCAAACGGGCAGATGGCTATAACCCAGTCTAGGCCTTTGGTTAACACACCTGTGCTAACTTTCCTCGAGGATGGTAGACTATAGCAATGGAAGGATGACTCCACAATAGTGATGAGCCGAACACCCCCGGGTTCGGTTCGCACCAGAACCCGCGAACGGACCGAAAGTTCGAACGAACATTAGAACCCTATTAAATACAATGGATGCGAACGTTCGAATTCTAAAGTGCTAATTATAACAACTATTATGCATGTTATTGTCATAAATAGGGTTTGGGAACCCGGGTTGTGCACCAGGGGACATGTATCAATGCAAAAAGAAGTTTTAAAAACGGTCGTTTTTCGGGAGCAGTCATTTTAATGATGCATAAAGTGAAAAAAAAAAAGTCAAATATTCCTTTAAATATCGTACCTGGGGGGTGTCTAAAGTATGCCTGTGAAGTGCCACGTGTTTCCCGTGTTTAGAACTGTCCCTGCACAAAATGACACTTCTAAAGGAAAAAAAAGCCATTTAAAACTGCTTGCGGCTTTAATGTAATGTCTGGTCCCGGTAATATGGATGAAATTCTTTAAGAAAAATGGCATAGCTACCCCATGACCCCCCCCCCCTACCCCAGCCCATTACCAGCCCCTTTGGGTCTTGTATGGATATTAAGGGGAACCCCGCACATAAAATAAAAAAGGCCCTATATACTCTGAACAGCCGTATACAGGCGGTGCATACAAGACAGGGACTGTAGGTTTGTTCTTATGTAGAATCTGTTTGTAATTTTGAACAGGTACATTGTTGAAGTGTAGCTCCAGCCCAAAAATCTATTTTTAAACTTTTTGGGAAACATAGGTAAGGGTTATCACCCCTGTAACATTTGTTTTGCTGTCTGTGCCCCTGTTCCGAACATTTCACCTCACTTTCCGTCCCAATGACAACTGTTTTTGAAATGTGGTGTTTTTCTTGAAACAAGGATTGCTGATAAAGCATCAGTACAGATGAGACCCCTTTCTCCCATATTTATTCTTACAGGAGAGAATTTTCCTTTCTAGGGGTAGATTTCCTCTCACTTCCTGTTGTCTTCTTTCGTTTGCAAGTAGGAGTCGTTTGTAAGTTGGATGTTTGAAAGTAGGGACCTGCCGTATATACTCTGCAGAAATAGGCCCCTTAGTTGTTGGTGTTGGCACAACACTGTAAGCACTCAGTTACTCTTGGTTGGTGCTGGAACGCCCTGCTGTCAACTATTATATCAGGAATTTTAATTACATATAATTGTTGAACAGTGGTAGTAAAAATTGGGGCTTTGATGGTGGTGCTGGTGCCACAACACTGTAAGCCCTCACAGTTACTCTTGGTGGGTGCAGCAATGGGCCCTGCTGTGAATTATTAGATCAAGAATTGTAATTACATGCCCCTTTTGAACAGGGGCTGAAAAATTGGGCCTTTCGTGGTGGTGGTGGTGGTGGCGTTGCCACAAGACTGTAAGCCCTCAGAGTTACTCTTGGTGGGTGCAGCAATGGACCCTGCTGTGAATTATTAGATCAAGAATTGTAATTGCATGCCCCTGTTGAACAGGGGCTGAAAAATTGGGCCTTAGGCACTGGTGGCACAACACTACAACCCCTCACAGATACTGTACTTGGAGCACAGCAATGAGCCCTGTTGCAAAGTATTGCTTCAAAAATTGTAATGACACGCCCCTGTTAAACAGGGGCTGAAAAATTGGGCCTTAGGCACTGGTGCCACAACACTCCAACCCCTCACAGATACTGTACTTGGAGCACAGCAATGAGCCCTATGGCAAATTATTGCTAAAAAAATTGTAATTACACGCCCCTGTAAAACAGGGGCTGAAAAATTGGGCCTTAGCCACTGGTGGCGGCACCCATAAACAAAAATGATCTTCCAAGCTATCATCATCAATCGTATCATTGAGGACTCGGAGGAGGAGGATAGCCAGTCAACATAACAGCACAGGCACTCAGCATCAGCATCAGTCTTGAAGGGATGTGACATGTTAAAATCAATTAGTCTGTTATATCAGCATCAGGTGTGTGGTAGCTGGTGGTGATCCAAGACTGGTTCATCTTGATGAAAGTCAGTCGATCAACCGAGTCGGTGGACAGGCGCACCCTGTGATCCGTGACAAATCCTCCAGCAGCACTGAATGTGCGTTCCGAAAGAACGCTGGATGCAGGACAGGCCAGTAGCTCAATTGCATACTGTGCAAGCTCTGGCCAGTGATCCATCCTCAAGACCCAGTAAGCCAGAGGATTTTCGGTGGGGAAGGTGTCCAAGTCTGACCTTGCCCCTAGATATTCCTGCACCATGTTTATCAGACGCTGGCGATGGTTGCTGGAACCGATCATACTTTGGGGCTGCGGACTAAAGAATTGTCTGAACGCATCGGTCAGACGGCCACCTTCCCCACCGCTCCTTCTTTGACTGGCCGAAGCCTCAGCAACTCGTTGTCCAGGACCAGGAGTTTGTAACCTCCCAGTCTCTGGGAACGCGTTGCACAGACCTTTCTGCAAGGCCTCCCGGAGTTGTCTCATCCTCTGCTCCCTCTGCGACGGTAACATAAGGTCCGCAACCTTACCCTTGTACCGTGGATCAAGGAGAGTGGCCAGCCAGTAATGGTCCCTCTCCTTGATCCGAAGAATACGAGGATCCTTCCGCAGACTTTGCAGGATCAGGGAGGCCATGCAGCGTAGGTTTGCTGAGGCATTCGCTCCGGAGTCCTCTGGGTCACTAAGGACGACATGATCCGCAGCCACCTCCTCCCAGCCACGTACAAGTCCACTGGTTTCTTGGGACTGTAAATCATCCCTAAAAGACTGCTGCTGATGATGCTGAGTGCCAGCCTCCACCTCCATGCTGACACAATCCTCCTCCTCCTCCTCCTCCTCCTCCTCCTCCTCTTCCTGTGCGATGGGTGGGACAGAAGGAACACTGTCTGGGTAAAGGGGGCCTTGAGAGGCAAGGAAGTCCTCCTCTTCCTGCCTCTGTTCTGCCTCAAGTGCCCTGTCCATTATTCCACGCAGCGTGTGCTCCAACAGGTGGACAAGAGGTACAGTGTCACTGATGCATGCACTGTCACTGCTCACCATCCTCGTGGCCTCCTCAAATGGTGCCAGGACAGTGCATGCATCCCTGATCATGCCCCACTGGCGTGGAGAAAAAAAACCAAGCTCCCCTGACCCTGTCCTGGTGCCGTAGTCGCACAGGTACTCATTGATGGCCCTCTGCTGCGTGTGCAGCCGCTGCAGCATGGCCAACGTTGAGTTCCACCTGGTGGGCATGTCACATATAAGGCGGTTCTTGGGCAGGTTCAACTCCTTTTGCAGCTCAGCCAGGCGAGCACTGGCATTATAAGATCTGCGGAAATGCACACAGACTTTCCTGGCCTGCCTCAGGACATCCTGTAAGCCCGGGTACCTGCCCAAGAACCGCTGCACCACCAGGTTAAGGACGTGAGCCACACAGGGCACATGGGTCAGTTGTCCCTGTCGGAGGGCGGAGAGGAGGTTGGTGCCATTGTCGCAAACCACCATTCCTGGCTTAAGCTGGCGTGGCGTCAACCACCTCTCGGCCTGGCCCTGCAGAGCAGACAGGACCTCTGCCCCAGTGTGGCTTCTGTCCCCCAAACACACCAGCGCAAGCACGGCATGGCATCTTTTTGCCTGCGTACTTGCGTAGCCCCGTGAACGGCTACGGAGCACCGCTGGTTCATAGGACAAACCACAGGAAGAGGCCATGGAGGAAGAAGAAGAGGAGGGGGTGGAGGAGAGAGGTGTGTCACAACCAGTAGTAGCATTTTGGAGGCGTGGCGGTGGAACAACCTCCAACACTACTGCACCTTGTCCTGCATCCTTCCCAGCTGCCAAAAGAGTGACCCAATGGGCCGTGAAAGAAAGGTAACGTCCCTGTCCATGCCTGCTGGACCATGAGTCAGCGGTAATATGCACCTTACCGCTGACCGCCCTGTCCAGCGAGGCCAAGACATTGCCTTCCACATGCCGGTAGAGAGCCGGAATAGCCTTCCGTGAGAAAAAGTGGCGTTTGGGAACCTGCCACTGAGGAACCGCACATTGCACAAACTCACGGAAGGGGGCCGAGTCTACCAACTGAAAAGGCAGCAGTTGAAGCGCTAGCAATTTAGCCAAGCTAGCATTCAACCGCTGGGCATGTGGATGGCTGGGAGTGAACTTCTTTCGACGGTCCAGCAGCTGGGGCAGGGAAATTTGCCTGCTAGAATCGGACGTTGGTGTACTGCTAGCAGAGTGGCCGCAAGTACTTGGCTGTGACACACCTAATTCTACACCTTCATTCCTCTCAGTGCATGTTTCAGAGAGGACTGAAGTTATAGTGGGGTTGGAGATCCCAGCTGATGCGGTGCAAGGAGAGGTCCGCTTTGTTCTTTGGTGTGGGTCTTTGAGGTAGGCTTGCCAACGAGCTGCATGGCAGGTCAACATATGTCTGGTCAGGCATGTGGTACCCAAGCGGCTGATGTTTTGGCCACGCGATATACGCTTGAGACATATGTTGCAAACAGCAGCTGTGCGATCTGATGCACTAGCCTCAAAAAAGGCCCACACCAAAGAACTTTTTGAATGACGGGCAGAGGCAGCGCCCTGCACAGGCGGAGCTCTGCGGTGTGATTCCGTCGGTGTACTGCCCTTACGCTGGCCACCAAAGGGCATCCTGCCTCGTTGGAGATGTGCCTCCTCCTCATCCTCCTCCTCCTCCTCTCTCCTATTAGGCACCCACGTGGAGTCAGTGACCTCATCATCACCTCCCTCCTCATCACTGGAGGCAATCTGGCAGTATGCTGCAGCTGCTGGAACATGACTGCCAGATTGGTGTCCTTCTTGAGCATCCCCTCTGTCTGCTCTCACGCTACTGCCTTCCTCTAGCTGGGTTTCATCATCAGACCCTTCGAAACGCTGGGCATCCTCCTGGAGCATGTACCCAACACTGTGCTGAAACAGTTCGGGGGACTCCTCAGGAGGAGGACATGGTGGGTCTAGGGAAGGAGTGACTGATGATGAGTCTGACATTGATACCAGGGAAGAGGACGCTTTGGCAGCTGCTTTTCCAGTACCCTGAGCCTGGGTGAGAGAGGATGAGGAGGAGGAGGAGGGCTTGGTCATCCACTCTACCAAGTCTTCGGCATGATGTGGCTCAACATGTCCAGCTGCCGAAAAGAAGGACAAGCGTGTCCCATGGCCATGTGCTGATGACAATGCACCGCGTCCACGACCAGCACTGTTGCCCCCAGACACAGAGCCTGCTTGCCCTCTTTTATTGCCTCCTGACTGTCTGCCTCTCCTTGTTTGCCTTCCAGACATTCTAATAGATGGCCTGCAGGGAGATGGGAAAAAAGCAATAAGGGCTACCTTCAGGTGTCCTTCTCTGTCCCTTGAAACAAGGACTTTGACAGTGAAAGAAACTGACACACTCTCCCTACCTACAGTTTTCTGTCCCTAGAAAAAATGTTTTTTTTAAGCACAATATAGCACAAGGAGAATTCACTCACTGTCCTTCCAGGTCCCTGGAAACAAGGACTTTGACAGTGAAAGAAACTGACACACTCTCCCTACCTACAGTTTTCTGTCCCTAGAAAAAATGTTTTTTTTAAGCACAATTTAGCACAAGGAGAATTACCTCACTGTCCTTCCAGGTCCCTGGAAACAAGGACTTTGACAGTGAAAGAAACTGACACACTCTCCCTACCTACAGTTTTCTGTCCCTAGAAAAAATGTTTTTTTTAAGCACAATTTAGCACAAGGAGAATTACCTCACTGTCCTTCCAGGTCCCTGGAAACAAGGACTTTGACAGTGAAAGAAACTGACACACTCTCCCTACCTACAGTTTTCTGTCCCTAGAAAAAATGTTTTTTTTAAGCACAATATAGCACAAGGAGAATTCACTCACTGTCCTTCCAGGTCCCTGGAAACAAGGACTTTGGCAGTGAAAGAAACTGACACACTCTCCCTACCTACAGTTTTCTGTCCCTAGAAAAAATGTTTTTTTTAAGCACAATTTAGCACAAGGAGAATTACCTCACTGTCCTTCCAGGTCCCTGGAAACAAGGACTTTGACAGTGAAAGAAACTGACACACTCTCCCTACCTACAGTTTTCTGTCCCTAGAAAAAATGTTTTTTTTAAGCACAATTTAGCACAAGGAGAATTACCTCACTGTCCTTCCAGGTCCCTGGAAACAAGGACTTTGACAGTGAAAGAAACTGACACACTCTCCCTACCTACAGTTTTCTGTCCCTAGAAAAAATGTTTTTTTTAAGCACAATTTAGCACAAGGAGAATTACCTCACTGTCCTTCCAGGTCCCTGGAAACAAGGACTTTGACAGTGAAAGAAACTGACACACTCTCCCTACCTACAGTTTTCTGTCCCTAGAAAAAATGTTTTTTTTAAGCACAATTTAGCACAAGGAGAATTACCTCACTGTCCTTCCAGGTCCCTGGAAACAAGGACTTTGACAGTGAAAGAAACTGACACACTCTCCCTACCTACAGTTTTCTGTCCCTAGAAAAAATGTTTTTTTTAAGCACAATTTAGCACAAGGAGAATTACCTTACTGTCCTTCCAGGTCCCTGGAAACAAGGACTTTGACAGTGAAAGAAACTGACACACTCTCCCTACCTACAGTTTTCTGTCCCTAGAAAAAATGTTTTTTTTTAAGCACAATTTAGCACAAGGAGAATTACCTCACTGTCCTTCCAGGTCCCTGGAAACAAGGACTTTGACAGTGAAAGAAACTGACACACTCTCCCTACCTACAGTTTTCTGTCACTAGAAAAAATGTTTTTTTTTAAGCACAATTTAGCACAAGGAGAATTACCTCACTGTCCTTCCAGGTCCCTGGAAACAAGGACTTTGACAGTGAAAGAAACTGACACACTCTCCCTACCTACAGTTTTCTGTCCCTAGAAAAAATTTTTTTTTAAGCACAATTTAGCACAAGGAGAATTACCTCACTGTCCTTCCAGGTCCCTGGAAACAAGGACTTTGACAGTGAAAGAAACTGACACACTCTCCCTACCTACAGTTTTCTGTCCCTAGAAAAAATGTTTTTTTTTAAGCACAATTTAGCACAAGGAGAATTACCTCACTGTCCTTCCAGGTCCCTGGAAACAAGGACTTTGACAGTGAAAGAAACTGACACACTCTCCCTACCTACAGTTTTCTGTCCCTAGAAAAAATGTTTTTTTTAAGCACAATATAGCACAAGGAGAATTCACTCACTGTCCTTCCAGGTCCCTGGAAACAAGGACTTTGACAGTGAAAGAAACTGACACACTCTCCCTACCTACAGTTTTCTGTCCCTAGAAAAAATGTTTTTTTTAAGCACAATATAGCACAAAACACACTGACACTCTCCCTACCTATCCTTCTCTTTCCCTAAACTAAAGGAATCCAGGTTAAGCAAGAAAGAAATAAAAGTCACTGTCCCTGCCTATGCTGCTCTATCCCTGCTCCGGAACACACTACACTAGGCCGCCGTGCTGGCGGCCTTTTATAGTGTGGGGCGTGTACTAAACCCCCTCAGCAATAATTGGCCACAGGCATCCTGCCTGTGGCCAATCATTGCTCTCCTCGCTGCCGGCGCTGTGATTGGCCAAGCATGCGGGGTCACAGTGCATGCTTGGCCAATCACAGCGCCTGGATGACACTGCGATGGCGTAGTGCATTGTGTGCCGTTCGCGTCACTCGAATTTGGCGCGAACGGCCCAAATCGTTCGATCTTCGTCGAACGATCGAACAGCCGATGTTCGAGTCGAACGTATGTTCGACTCGAACACGAAGCTCATCCCTACTCCACAATATGGGTAGGTATGGTATCCAAGATGTTTTAACAAAAAGAAGAGAAGAAAAACATAGCGTAATCCTGCCACATAAAGTAATCCTTAATGGAAAAAATGCTATGTAGTAAGGAAGGCGTAAGACCACCAAGTGTGTGCTATTTCAATAGAAGTGAGCCACCACCTTATAAGTAATCTCCTTACCAGACACATATAATTATAGGCCTTAAACAAAAGAGGGTAAATAATCCACCATGGAGTGATCCGCCACCTCACAAGTAATCTCCTTACCAGATTACATCAGGTTGTAGACAAAACAAATCCACTGGCAGCAGGAGACAGGTACACTGATATAGGGCTGTTTATAACGGATCAATATGGCTCCCAGCTATAACGATATGACTCCGAAGGAGCCCACAGGATGATGTACCCGCACCTCTGATCTCCTCGGGCCGCTCCGGCTTCATACACACACAATCGATGACATCACCCTATGGAGAGCCGGGAGGATCAATCCTTTACCTGCACCAGACACCTCCCTGTTCGGCCGACTGCAGTAAACAGTAAAGTTAGCCCATTTTTTTTTATATTGTGAAAGATAATGTTACGCCGAGTAAATTGATACCCAACATGTCACGCTTCAAAATTGCGCCCACCCGTGGAATGGCGACAAACTTTTACCCTTAAAAATCTCCATAGGCGACATTTAACAAATTATACAGGTTGCATGTTTTGAGTCACAGAGGAGGTCTAGGGCTAGAATTATTGCTCTCACTCTACCGATCATGGCGATGCCTCACATGTGTGGTTTGAACACCGTTTTTATATGCGGGCGCTACTCGTGTATTTGCTTCTGCATGCAAACTCCGCGGGACGGGGCGGGTTAAAAAATGTATTTATTTTTTTCTTATTTATTTTACCTTTTTTTTTTACACTGTTCTTTTTAAAAAAAAAAATTCACTTTTATTCCTATTACAAGGAATGTAAACATCCCTTGTAATAGAAAAAAAAGCATGACAGGACCTCTTAAATATGAGATCTGGGGTCAAAAAGACCTCATATTTCATATTTACACTAAAATGCAATAATTTTTATTTATTTTTTAAATGGCCCTTTAAGAGCTATGGGCAGAAGTGAAGTTTTGACATCGCTTTCGCCCTGCAATGATATGGAGACAGGTGGGGGCCATCTTCCCCTCACTCGTTTCCATACCAAGCCGCAGAGAGGATCCGATCGCCTCCGCCACTGCCGACGGCTCCAGTAAGCGGCGGAGGGCACCGGAGAGTGGCGGGAGGATGGGGCCCTCTCCCACCGCCAATAAAAGTTTACATACCCTGGTGATTTTGGCCTGATAACATGCATACAAGTTGAAGAGAAGAGTTGAGTATAGCCTCAATTATAAAAAAATAAACTAACAATATATTGTGCCCTCATCCGTAGTAATGTTTGAGGAGGGAATCCATCAGACATAGGGTAGTGGTTGCTAGGATCATCTTCCCCTAATAGTCACTCAGGATTAAAGGTTTAATGGACTTTCTCAGGCACTGATATGACAACATACAAATATTACATAAAAAATATTTATTGATGTGTATAAACAAAAAAAGACAATAATATTTAAAAAACAAAGACCAAACCCCACAGTATAGAACAGCATGAGTCGGTGACAAAACAGCCGTATACAATCTATCAAAGTGGAGCAGGCCAAGCCTCAACCGGTTTCGCGGCAGAAAAACCGCTTCTTCAGGAGGGTCTGTACAAGACATAATATACATAATAAATACTCTAGCAATGTGTTAATACAATTATAGAACGTATTTAATATCGACAATATAATCAAAAAGTCAAGGTATGTGGACTGCTCACCGTAGAGACGTTCAGAGGTGCAGCGACTGCCCAGGTAAACCCCCCGCGGTGGATGAGGGGGAAAAAACGTATATGGTGCAGATTGATACAATCTAATAGTAATGATTAAAATAATATTGAATTAGATCATTTATATTTGAGCCAATTTAACATGGGACACCCAGTGCTGATAGTGAGGGGGGGGGGGGGAAGGGGGAAAGAGGGGGGGGAGAGAGGGGAGGGGGGAGGGGAGAGGAAAGGAAGGGGAGGGAGAGGGAGAAGGAGGAAACGAAGGTGGGGAAGGGAGGGGATAACGAGGGAAGGGAAGGGGCGAAAAGGGAGGGAAAAGGGGGGGGGGAAGAGGGGGGGAGAGGGGAAGTGAAAGGAGCATGGGGAGAGGGGGGGAAGAAAGAGGGGGGAGGAAAGAGAGAGAGGGAGGGAAGGGGGAGAGAGGGAGGGAAAAAAAATTATTGGAGGAAAGGGAAACGATTGAGAGGGAGAGGGAGAGGGGAGGTGAAGAAAAAGGGGGGAAGGGAAGGGGGGGTTAAGGAAGGGGGAGAGAGGGGGGGGAAAGGAGGGAAGGGAAGGGAGATATGGGGGGGGGAAAGGGCGGGGGAAGGGGGAAAAAAGTTCTAATACGAAAGGAGCCGACCTCGACCCCCAATGTACTGGAAACACCAACAGACACCAAACCACTGTGCCCAGCAGATACAAACCAGGGAGGGAGGGGAGACAGACCAAGGAACCCAGAGGGGAAGGGGAGGGAAGGGGGGGAGGGAAGGGAAAAAATTAGGGCACTTGGGGTAAAGACTGGACTATATAGCCAGCACATGTAATAGGCTCTTACCAATATTCAAACATATTGCAGTGATGAGGAAAACCTAAGGAGGATCTAGACAGCCAGAGGGTTATGATAGACCAGATTTAGAGCCCAAAGTCCGGCGAAGTAGAGGGACAAGGTTATAGGCTGTATATGAAACCAAAAAGTTGCATATAAAAAAACAGCAATTTTAAACAGATTGAAAGGCAACTAAGCGCCTTGTTGCTATATAGAGCACTCACCTCGGCATGTCTGTTCCTCACATATGGTTTTCCAGGGGGAGTGTGCATGCACCACTCACACCAAGGGCTTGCGAACAAGCCACTTATGTGTGTTCCCCGACCCCGCCGTCAGACGCGCCGCAAGTGACGTGCGGCGCGTGACGTCACGGGGTCATCCCTTCCGCACTGTGCACACCTGACGTGCAAGTGCGCGTCAATTAACCCAAGGCCGTGGGGCCAGGTCAAACGACGCAAGTACGGGATGACATAGTCATCCCGACCAGGAAGAGAACTGATCCGCCAATGGGGTAGAAATAGGAAGCCGCCGCATCGCATGTAACGTCAGCAGCCAGAGACCAAAAACAATAAGGTGTAATACAGTAACAATATACATATAATAGCAGTATAGGGCTTTTAATAGATGATTAATGGTACCTATCAATAACAATATGTTTGACAGAAATCACCAATATACAATTTAAGGGATTGGAAAGAAAAACAGCACGTTTACAGGAATGTGTCACGTTGATGGCAAGTAAGGTTGGATATAGACTTATAAAAAGGCCATATTTCGGAAGAGGAGAGGGGGGGGAAAGGGGGGGGGAGAAGGGGGGAAGGGGGAAAAGGGGGGGGAAGGAGGGGGGGAAGGAGGGGGGGGGAAGGGGGAGGGGGGAAGGAAAGGAAGAAGGGAGGGGGGAAGGGAGAAGAAAAATAAATAAATGAATAATAAAATTAACTTATAAAAAGGATTTATAGGAGTTCATCTCATTAATTCCAGGGGGAATTGTGGCATTGAGGTGTTCTATCCACAGGGTTTCCCTCTGTAGGATAGTTCTATCCCAATCGCCACCCCTGGGGCTCGGTTTAACAACTTCCAAGACGAAAAACCGCACGGCAGATAGGTCATAACGGTGGTATAGACCTATGTGTCGTCCAATGGTGGTCAATTTCCCATTGCCAGAATAGTATATGTGATCTCCTATACGTTGTCTGAGCTCTCTGATGGTTTTACCCACGTAAAAAGCCTTGCAAGAGCAAACCATAAGGTAAATAACCCCCTTGGTGCCACAGTTGGCATATGCAGAGGAGCGGAAATGCTCCCCATTAGGGAGAGTAAAGTTCCGGCCCTCCAGGACCCAAGGGCAACGGGGACATTCTCCACATTGGTAGGTGCCGTTGGGTCCCTGTGGCGGGACACTGTAGTGAATGTAGTGACTCTGAGTTAGGCGATCCCGTAAAGAGTGAGCTCTGCGGAACACCAATTCTGGATAAGGTCTAAGGTGTTTTTGCAAGGTATTATGTTCGGTGAGCAAATGCCAGTGTTCATTGAGGATATTTCGAAGTGTGCGATGATGACCCGAAAAGGTAGTAACAAATCTGACTGATTCTTGAATAGGTTTCAGTCTAGGGGGGGTAAAGCAGAGATTGCCTGGAGCGAAGGCGGGCCTTATTATAGGCCTTTCTCAGGTTGGAGCGAGAATAACCTCTTAGTAATAAACGTTCACGTAAAGCGTTAGCTTGAATTTTAAAGTCACTTTCTGAAGCACAATTTCTACGTATGCGTAGATATTGCGCAAATGGGATACTGCGTATCAATGGCTTTGGATGGGCGCTGGTGGCGTAAAGTAAAGTGTTACCGGCAGTCGGTTTACGATAAAGGTTGGTACTTAACGTACCGTCTGGTTGTTTCATGACAGTCAGGTCCAAGAATGGGACCTGAGTATCATCAAAATATACTGTGAAGGTCAAGTTGAAATCATTACAATTTAGTAAATCCATAAATTGTTCTAATTGTGTACTGGTCCCCGTCCAGACCAGAAAAAGATCGTCAATATAACGATACCAAACCAACGCATGCTCAAGCATTTCCGTGTATTGTTCGTCTGCATTAATAGAGCGCTCCCACCCACCCAAATAAAGATTGGCGTAGGCGGGGGCGCAAGAAGTCCCCATTGCGACCCCCTGTGTTTGTAAAAAAAGTTGATCATTAAAGAGAAAATAATTTTTAGTCAAAATGAAATACAACAAATCAAGAATGAACTCATTGAGTGGCCAAGAGGTCCGCTCCTGTTCGTGTAAAAAAGAACCGGCCACCCGGACGCCCCGCTCGTGGGGGATGCTCGAGTATAATGCCTCGACATCTATGGCCACGAGCAGGGCGTCCGGGGGGACCCGGATACCCTCAATGTGACGCAGCAAGTCAGAAGTATCCTTGATGTAAGAGGGCAAACTGCTGACGTGCGGCATCAAAAAGGCGTCAACGAACTTACTGCCATTATCAGTAAGGGATCCAATTCCAGAGACAATAGGGCGGCCTGGGGGATTGCTTATATTTTTGTGGGTTTTAGGCAAGGCATAGAAGGTGGGTATACGGGGAAATTTGGGGAGAAGAAATTCTAAATTATCCTTCTCAATGAGGCCCAAGTGGAAGGCCTCAGTGCAAAGGATATGCAGTTGTGTGGAAAAGGAAGAAATGGCAGCATGAGAAATGGGACAGTACCAATTGACATTTTGGAGAATTGAGAGACACATGTTCTGGTAGAACTCGTGTGTCATTAGAACAATGTTCCCTCCTTTGTCTGAGTTTTTTATTACCAGATCTGGAGATTTCTGTAACATTTTCAAAGCTTTGGTCTGCCCCTGCGTAAGGTTAGAAGGTATATTCTGCCATTTCTGTCTTTTAAGATCACGAATAGTGGCCTGTACAAATGCCCAGATAGCGGGACATGTCATTAAGTCTGGAAATTTCCGCGAACGGAGTCTAAAAGGTTTGGGTGGATGTAAAATAGTGGAGGTTGGGAGTGGGGGAGTGATGGTGGGTGTCGGTGACTGGAGATCTTCCATGCCACCTTCATCATAAAGGAGCATAAGGTCGCGGAGCGCACGGAACTCCTCCATCGAGAAATGCTTTGTGCGCTCAGCCAACTCCCGCTCTAAATTAATCTTGGCACGATCATTATCATAAATGAATTTAAAAGTGAGGTTGCGAGCAAAGAGGTATAAGTCCTTGATTGTGTCTGTGACTTTTAGAGAGTCCAGAGGACAGAAACCTAAGCCCAATTGTAGAACTGAAGACTCATCCTCAGATAATCTATGAGGAGTGAGGTTAATGATATTCAGATGGGTGTTGTGTTGGGAATTGTTTGTGGTGGTAAAGGGAAGGGAAGTGGTTGTGTGTTCTTGTGAACGAATGTGTCTAAATTTCCCTGCTGTTTTTTCAGGGCTAAAAAAATGGCATCCTCGTTAACTTTAGTATATTTATTGGACATGGAACTAAGAACTTTAGGAATTGCCCCATGTAATGAAGTGGACGTGGCAACTCCACCGGTAACCAGACCAGTGGGATTAGTCACGTCCTGTAATGGCGGCCCACGTATTTTGGGTCCAGTATGTCCCTTTTTGCCTTTCTTGGGGCCAGTAGGAGGTGTACCACCTCCATATCTTAGTCTCTTACGAGATGAATAGACTGCTGGTGTGGTGGAGTGTATAGGATTTTGTGAAAAGTTAGATGAGGCTGATGAATCAGATTCAGCCTCTGTAGTGGGATTTCGGGTAAAGTTTGCACGTTGAAATCCCCTCTTGGTAGGTACACCACCTGACCATTTATATGCATGTCCCTCTGCAAAGACAGCCTTATCTTTATTAAATTTGGTTTGTTTTTTGATGATGATTTCTTTATTGATGATCTCTAGACGTTCTTTTAATTCCTGGCAAACGTAATGTTGCCAACCAGATGGAGGTATTGTACATTAAGATTATCAATTTCTTGGTCTAGATTGATCATGTCCTTAGAATATTGTACAACCAAAGACTTCATCAATTCAGAACTGCAGTTTAAGAGGGAACTTTCCCATATTTTTTTGAAATCTACTGAGGGGTCTTTGATGGTAGGGAAAATTTGGACTCTAAGTCCAATTGGACAAATATTCTCTGCCAAATAATACCTAAAATATTCGATGTGCCAGTGAAGGTGTGTTTTGCGCTTTAAGAGTGAAAACATTTTTGAAAAAAACAATTTAAGATCATCTTCAATTTTATGGTCATTCATACAAGAAGTGTGAATTTTAGACATGAACCCAGTCCAATCAGTGCCTAAAACATCCATGGTTATGGCTAGTCGATCTTTTCCCAAAAATTGTTGGTGAAATGGTATAAATAGAAAAAAGAAAACAGTATAGCTTTAATAATAGGGTAGAGGCACTCAAAATGATTTTCGTATGGATCACTTGGTGATATCCATCGAAAGAGAGAAACGGGTGTGTTATCCACCCTATAGAATGAAGAGAAGAGTTGAGTATAGCCTCAATTATAAAAAAATAAACTAACAATATATTGTGCCCTCATCCGTAGTAATGTTTGAGGAGGGAATCCATCAGACATAGGGTAGTGGTTGCTAGGATCATCTTCCCCTAATAGTCACTCAGGATTAAAGGTTTAATGGACTTTCTCAGGCACTGATATGACAACATACAAATATTACATAAAAAATATTTATTGATGTGTATAAACAAAAAAAGACAATAATATTTAAAAAACAAAGACCAAACCCCACAGTATAGAACAGCATGAGTCGGTGACAAAACAGCCGTATACAATCTATCAAAGTGGAGCAGGCCAAGCCTCAACCGGTTTCGCGGCAGAAAAACCGCTTCTTCAGGAGGGTCTGTACAAGACATAATATACATAATAAATACTCTAGCAATGTGTTAATACAATTATAGAACGTATTTAATATCGACAATATAATCAAAAAGTCAAGGTATGTGGACTGCTCACCGTAGAGACGTTCAGAGGTGCAGCGACTGCCCAGGTAAACCCCCCGCGGCGGATGAGGGGGAAAAAACGTATATGGTGCAGATTGATACAATCTAATAGTAATGATTAAAATAATATTGAATTAGATCATTTATATTTGAGCCAATTTAACATGGGACACCCAGTGCTGATAGTGAGGGGGGGGGAAAGGGGGAAAGAGGGGGGGGAAGGGGGAAAGAGGGGGGGGGAGAGAGGGGAGGGGGGAGGGGAGAGGAAAGGAAGGGGAGGGAGAGGGAGAAGGAGGAAACGAAGGTGGGGAAGGGAGGGGATAACGAGGGAAGGGAAGGGGCGAAAAGGGAGGGAAAAGGGGGGGGAAGAGGGGGGGAGAGGGGAAGTGAAAGGAGCATGGGGAGAGGGGGGGGGGAAGAAAGAGGGGGGGAGGAAAGAGAGAGAGGGAGGGAAGGGGGAGAGAGGGAGGGAAAAAAATTATTGGAGGAAAGGGAAACGATTGAGAGGGAGAGGGAGAGGGGAGGTGAAGAAAAAGGGGGGGGAAAGGGAAGGTGGGGTTAAGGAAGGGGGAGAGAGGGGGGAAGGAGGGAAGGGAGATATGGGGGGGGGAAAGGAAGGGGGGGAAAGGGCGGGGGAAGGGGGGAGGGGGGAAAATGTTCTAATACGAAAGGAGCCGACCTCGACCCCCAATGTACTGGAAACACCAACAGACACCAAACCACTGTGCCCAGCAGATACAAACCAGGGAGGGAGGGGAGACAGACCAAGGAACCCAGAGGGGAAGGGGAGGGAAGGGAAAAAATTAGGGCACTTGGGGTAAAGACTGGACTATATAGCCAGCACATGTAATAGGCTCTTACCAATATTCAAACATATTGCAGTGATGAGGAAAACCTAAGGAGGATCTAGACAGCCAGGAGGGTTATGATAGACCAGATTTAGAGCCCAAAGTCCGGCGAAGTAGAGGGACAAGGTTATAGGCTGTATATGAAACCAAAAAGTTGCATACAAAAAAACAGCAATTTTTAAACAGATTGAAAGGCAACTAAGCGCCTTGTTGCTATATAGAGCACTCACCTCGGCATGTCTGTTCCTCACATATGGTTTTCCAGGGGGAGTGTGCATGCACCACTCACACCAAGGGCTTGCGAACAAGCCACTTATGTGTGTTCCCCGACCCCGCCGTCAGACGCGCCGCAAGTGACGTGCGGCGCGTGACGTCACGGGGTCATCCCTTCCGCACTGTGCACACCTGACGTGCAAGTGCGCGTCAATTAACCCAAGGCCGTGGGGCCAGGTCAAACGACGCAAGTACGGGATGACATAGTCATCCCGACCAGGAAGAGAACTGATCCGCCAATGGGGTAGAAATAGGAAGCCGCCGCATCGCATGTAACGTCAGCAGCCAGAGACCAAAAACAATAAGGTGTAATACAGTAACAATATACATATAATAGCAGTATAGGGCTTTTAATAGATGATTAATGGTACCTATCAATAACAATATGTTTGACAGAAATCACCAATATACAATTTAAGGGATTGGAAAGAAAAACAGCACGTTTACAGGAATGTGTCACGTTGATGGCAAGTAAGGGTTGGATATAGACTTATAAAAAGGCCATATTTCGGAAGAGGAGAGGGGGGGGGGAAGGGGGGGGAGAAGGGGGGGGAAGGGGGGGAAAGGGGGGGGGGGAAAGGGGGAGGGGGGAAGGAAAGGAAGAAGGGAGGGGGGAAGGGAGAAGAAAAATAAATAAATGAATAATACAATTAACTTATAAAAAGGATTTATAGGAGTTCATCTCATTAATTCCAGGGGGAATTGTGGCATTGAGGTGTTCTATCCACAGGGTTTCCCTCTGTAGGATAGTTCTATCCCAATCGCCACCCCTGGGGCTCGGTTTAACAACTTCCAAGACGAAAAACCGCACGGCAGATAGGTCATAACGGTGGTATAGACCTATGTGTCGTCCAATGGTGGTCAATTTCCCATTGCCAGAATAGTATATGTGATCTCCTATACGTTGTCTGAGCTCTCTGATGGTTTTACCCACGTAAAAAAGCCTTGCAAGAGCAAACCATAAGGTAAATAACCCCCTTGGTGCCACAGTTGGCATATGCAGAGGAGCGGAAATGCTCCCCATTAGGGAGAGTAAAGTTCCGGCCCTCCAGGACCCAAGGGCAACGGGGACATTCTCCACATTGGTAGGTGCCGTTGGGTCCCTGTGGCGGGACACTGTAGTGAATGTAGTGACTCTGAGTTAGGCGATCCCGTAAAGAGTGAGCTCTGCGGAACACCAATTCTGGATAAGGTCTAAGGTGTTTTTGCAAGGTATTATGTTCGGTGAGCAAATGCCAGTGTTCATTGAGGATATTTCGAAGTGTGCGATGATGACCCGAAAAGGTAGTAACAAATCTGACTGATTCTTGAATAGGTTTCAGTCTAGGGGGGGGGGTTAAAGCAGAGATTGCCTGGAGCGAAGGCGGGCCTTATTATAGGCCTTTCTCAGGTTGGAGCGAGAATAACCTCTTAGTAATAAACGTTCACGTAAAGCGTTAGCTTGAATTTTAAAGTCACTTTCTGAAGCACAATTTCTACGTATGCGTAGATATTGCGCAAATGGGATACTGCGTATCAATGGCTTTGGATGGGCGCTGGTGGCGTAAAGTAAAGTGTTACCGGCAGTCGGTTTACGATAAAGGTTGGTACTTAACGTACCGTCTGGTTGTTTCATGACAGTCAAGTCCAAGAATGGGACCTGAGTATCATCAAAATATACTGTGAAGGTCAAGTTGAAATCATTACAATTTAGTAAATCCATAAATTGTTCTAATTGTGTACTGGTCCCCGTCCAGACCAGAAAAAGATTGTCAATATAACGATACCAAACCAACGCATGCTCAAGCATTTCCGTGTATTGTTCGTCTGCATTAATAGAGCGCTCCCACCCACCCAAATAAAGATTGGCGTAGGCGGGGGCGCAAGAAGTCCCCATTGCGACCCCCTGTGTTTGTAAAAAAAGTTGATCATTAAAGAGAAAATAATTTTTAGTCAAAATGAAATACAACAAATCAAGAATGAACTCATTGAGTGGCCAAGAGGTCCGCTCCTGTTCGTGTAAAAAAGAACTGGCCACCCGGACGCCCCGCTCGTGGGGGATGCTCGAGTATAATGCCTCGACATCTATGGCCACGAGCAGGGCGTCCGGGGGGACCCGGATACCCTCAATGTGATGCAGCAAGTCAGAAGTATCCTTGATGTAAGAGGGCAAACTGCTGACGTGCGGCATCAAAAAGGCATCAACGAACTTACTGGCATTATCAGTAAGGGATCCAATTCCAGAGACAATAGGGCGGCCTGGGGGATTGCTTATATTTTTGTGGGTTTTAGGCAAGGCATAGAAGGTGGGTATACGGGGAAATTTGGGGGAGAAGAAATTCTAAAGTATCCTTCTCAATGAGGCCCAAGTGGAAGGCCTCAGTGCAAATACGTAGAAATTGTGCTTCAGAAAGTGACTTTAAAATTCAAGCTAACGCTTTACGTGAATGTTTATTACTAAGAGGTTATTCTCGCTCCAACCTGAGAAAGGCCTATAATAAGGCCCGCCTTCGCTCCAGGCAATCTCTGCTTTACCCCCCCCCCCCTAGACTGAAACCTATTCAAGAATCAGTCAGATTTGTTACTACCTTTTCGGGTCATCATCGCACACTTCGAAATATCCTCAATGAACACTGGCATTTGCTCACCGAACATAATACCTTGCAAAAACACCTTAGACCTTATCCAGAATTGGTGTTCCGCAGAGCTCACTCTTTACGGGATCGCCTAACTCAGAGTCACTACATTCACTACAGTGTCCCGCCACAGGGACCCAACGGCACCTACCAATGTGGAGAATGTCCCCGTTGCCCTTGGGTCCTGGAGGGCCGGAACTTTACTCTCCCTAATGGGGAGCATTTCCGCTCCTCTGCATATGCCAACTGTGGCACCAAGGGGGTTATTTACCTTATGGTTTGCTCTTGCAAGGCTTTTTACGTGGGTAAAACCATCAGAGAGCTCAGACAACGTATAGGAGATCACATATACTATTCTGGCAATGGGAAATTGACCACCATTGGACGACACATAGGTCTATACCACCGTTATGACCTATCTGCCGTGCGGTTTTTCATCTTGGAAGTTGTTAAAACCGAGCCCCAGGGGTGGCGATTGGGATAGAACTATCCTACAGAGGGAAACCCTGTGGATAGAACACCTCAATGCCACAATTCCCCCTGGAATTAATGAGATGAACTCCTATAAATCCTTTTTATAAGTTAATTTTATTATTCATTTATTTATTTTTCTTCTCCCTTCCCCCCTCCCTTCTTCCTTTCCTTCCCCCCTCCCCCTTTCCCCCCCCCTCCTTTCCCCCCCCTTTCCCCCCTTCCCCCTTCTCCCCCCCCTTTTCCCCCCCCTCTCCTCTTCCGAAATATGGCCTTTTTATAAGTCTATATCCAACCTTACTTGCCATCAACGTGACACATTCCTGTAAACATGCTGTTTTTCTTTCCAATCCCTTAAATTGTATATTGGTGATTTCTGTCAAACATATTGTTATTGATAGGTACCATTAATCATCTATTAAAAGCCCTATACTGCTATTATATGTATATTGTTACTGTATTACACCTTATTGTTTTTGGTCTCTGGCTGCTGACGTTACATGCGATGCGGCGGCTTCCTATTTCTACCCCATTGGCGGATCAGTTCTCTTCCTGGTCGGGATGACTATGTCATCCCGTACTTGCGTCGTTTGACCTGGCCCCACGGCCTTGGGTTAATTGACGCGCACTTGCACGTCAGGTGTGCACAGTGCGGAAGGGATGACCCCGTGACGTCACGCGCCGCACGTCACTTGCGGCGCGTCTGACGGCGGGGTCGGGGAACACACATAAGTGGCTTGTTCGCAAGCCCTTGGTGTGAGTGGTGCATGCACACTCCCCCTGGAAAACCATATGTGAGGAACAGACATGCCGAGGTGAGTGCTCTATATAGCAACAAGGCGCTTAGTTGCCTTTCAATCTGTTTAAAATTGCTGTTTTTTTATATGCAACTTTTTGGTTTCATATACAGCCTATAACCATAACCTTGTCCTCTACTTCGCCGGACTTTGGGCTCTAAATCTGGTCTATCATAACCCTCTGGCTGTCTAGATCCTCCTTAGGTTTTCCTCATCACTGCAATATGTTTGAATATTGGTAAGAGCCTATTACATGTGCTGGCTATATAGTCCAGTCTTTACCCCAAGTGCCCTAATTTTTTCCCTTCCCTCCCCCCCCCTTCCCTCCCCTTCCCCTCTGGGTTCCTTGGTCTGTCTCCCCTCCCTCCCTGGTTTGTATCTGCTGGGCACAGTGGTTTGGTGTCTGTTGGTGTTTCCAGTACATTGGGGGGTTGAGGTCGGCTCCTTTCGTATTAGAACTTTTTCCCCCCTCCCCCCCTTCCCCCGCCCTTTCCCCCCCTTCCTTTCCCCCCCCCCATATCTCCCTTCCCTTCCCTCCTCCCCCCCCCTCTCTCCCCCTTCCTTAACCCCCCCCTTCCCTTCCCCCCCCCTTTTTCTTCACCTCCCCTCTCCCTCTCCCTCTCAATCGTTTCCCTTTCCTCCAATAATTTTTTCCCCTCCCTCTCTCCCCCTTCCCTCCCTCTCTCTCTTTCCTCCCCCCCCTCTTTCTTCCCCCCCCTCTCCCCATGCTCCTTTCACCTCCCCTCTCCCCCCCTCTTCCCCCCCCTTTTCCCTCCCTTTTCGCCCCTTCCCTTCCCTCGTTATCCCCTCCCTTCCCCACCTTCGTTTCCTCCTTCTCCCTCTCCCTCCCCTTCCTTTCCTCTCCCCTCCCCCCTCCCCTCTCTCCCCCCCCTCTTTCCCCCTTTCCCCCCCCCTCACTATCAGCACTGGGTGTCCCATGTTAAATTGGCTCAAATATAAATGATCTAATTCAATATTATTTTAATCATTACTATTAGATTGTATCAATCTGCACCATATACGTTTTTTCCCCCTCATCCGCCGCGGGGGGTTTACCTGGGCAGTCGCTGCACCTCTGAACGTCTCTACGGTGAGCAGTCCACATACCTTGACTTTTTGATTATATTGTCGATATTAAATACGTTCTATAATTGTATTAACACATTGCTAGAGTATTTATTATGTATATTATGTCTTGTACAGACCCTCCTGAAGAAGCGGTTTTTCTGCCGCGAAACCGGTTGAGGCTTGGCCTGCTCCACTTTGATAGATTGTATACGGCTGTTTTGTCACCGACTCATGCTGTTCTATACTGTGGGGTTTGGTCTTTGTTTTTTAAATATTATTGTCTTTTTTTGTTATACACATCAATAAATATTTTTTATGTAATATTTGTATGTTGTCATATCAGTGCCTGAGAAAGTCCATTAAACCTTTAATCCTGAGTGACTATTAGGGGAAGATGATCCTAGCAACCACTACCCTATGTCTGATGGATTCCCTCCTCATGCATACAAGTTGACACAAAGGGGTTTGAATGGCTATTACTGTAAAGGTAACCATCCTCACCTCTGATCTGTTTGCTTGTAATTAGTGTGTGTGTATAAAAGGTCAATGAGTTTCTGGACTCCTGACAGACCCTTGCATCTTGAGTCATGGGGAAAGCAAAAGAATTTCAATGGATCTGCGGGAAAAGGTAGTTGAACTGTATAAAACAGGAAAGGGATATAAAAAGATATCCAAGGAATTGAGAATGCCAATCAGCAGTGTTCAAACTCTAATCGAGAAGTAGAAAATGAGGGGTTCTGTTGAAACCAAACCACGGTCAGGTAGACCAACTAAAATTTCAGCCACAACTGCTAGGAAAATTGTTTGGAATGCAAAGAAAACCCCACAAATAACTTCAGATGAAATACAGGACTCTGAAAACATGTGGTGTGGCTGATTCAAGATGGGCTGCATGGTCGAGTCACCAGAAGAAAGCCATTACAGCGCAAATGCCACAAAGTATCCCGCTTACAATATGCCAAAAAGCACAGAGACAAGCCTCAAACCTTCTGGCACAAAGTCATTTGGAGTGATGAAACCAAAATTTATCTTTTTGGGCACAACCATGAACTCTACATTTGGAGAGGAGTCAACAAGGCCTATGATGAAAGGTACACCATTCCTACTGTGAAACATGGAGGTGGATCGCTGATGTTTTGGGGATGTGTGAGCTACAAAGGTGCAGGAAATTTGGTCAAAATTGATGGCAAGATGAATGCAGTGTGTTATCAAAAAATACTGGAGGAACATTTGTATTCATCAGCCAGGAAGCTGCGAATGGGACGTACTTGGACATTCCACATGACAATAATGACATGCCAACACACAAGGCCAAGTTGACCTGTCATTGGCTACAGCAGAATAAAGTGAAGGTTCTGGAATGGCCATCTCAGTCTCATGATCTCCATATCATTGAGCCACTCTGGGGAGATCTCAAACGTGCAGTTCATGCAAGACAGCCAAGAATTTACAGGAACTGGAGGCTTTTTGCCAAGAGGAATGAGCAGCTTTACCATTTGAGAAGATAAAGAGCCTCATCCACAAATACCACAAAAGACTTCAAGCTGTCATTCAATTTAAAGGGGGCAATACACGGTAATAAGAACTGGGATATGTAAACTTTTTTATCAGGGTCATTTGGGTAGTTTCTGTTGTCATTATGATTTAAAAAGAGTAAACACAGTTGATTGATAATAAATGGCTTCAGCCAAACACTAAGCATGAGTGAAAGAAAAGTTTTTGTGTTATCATTCATATTCTCTGAAAAATTGCTAAGAAATCATAAATTCTGCCAGAGTATGTAAACTTATGAGCACAACTGTACATATACAGTATCTTACAAAAGTGAGTACACCGTCACATTTGTGTAAATATTTTATTATATCTTTTCATGCAACAACACTGAAGAAATTACACTTTATACAATGTAGTGAGTGTACAGCTTGTATAACAGTGTACATTTGCTGTCCCCTCAAAATAACTCACACAGCCATTAATGGCTAAACCACTGGCAACAAAAGTGAGTACACCCCTAAGTGAAAATGTCCAAATTGGGCCCAAAGTGTCAATATTTTGTGTGACCACCATTATTTTCCAGCACTGCCTTAACCCTCTTGGGCATTGAGTTCACCAAAGCTTCACAGGTTGCCACTGGAGTCCTCTTCCACTCCTCCATGACGACATCACAGAGCTGGTGGATGTTAGAGACCCTGAGCTCTTTCACCTGTTTGAGGATGCCCCACAGATGCTCAATAGGGTTTAAGTCTGGAGACATGCTTGGCCAGTCCATCACCTTTACCCTCAGCTTCTTTAGCAAGGCAGTGGTCATCTTGGAGGCGTGTTTGGGGTCATTATCAAGTTGGAATACTGCCCTGCGGCCCAGTCTTCAAAGGGAGGGGATCATGCTCTGCTTCAGTTTGTCACAGTAAATGTTGGCATTCATGGTTCCCTCAATAAACTGTAGCTCCCCAGTGCTGGAAACACTCATGTAGCCCCAGACTAGGGATGAGCTTCAAGTTCGAGTCGAACTCATGTTCGACTCGAACATTGCCTGTTCGCCGAACAGCGAACAATTTGGGGTGTTCGTGGCAAATTCGAAAAGCCGGGGAACACCCTGTAAAAGTCTATGGGAGAAATCTAAAGTGATCATTTTAAAGGCTTATATGCAAGTTATTGTCATAAAAAGTGCTTGGGGACCAGGGTCCTGCCCCAGGGGACATGTATCAATGCAAAAAAAAAGTTTTAAAAACTACAGTTTTTTCGGGAGCAGTGATTTTAATAATGCTTAAAGTGAAACAATAAAAGTGAAATATTCCTTTAAATTTAGTACCTAGGGGGAGTGTGTATAGTATGCCTGTAAAATAGCGCTTGATTCCTGTGCTTAGAACTGTCCCTGCACAAAGTGTAATTTCTGAAGGAAAAAAAGTAATTTAAAAGCGGCTATATTGAATTGTCGGCTCCCGGCAATACAGAGAAAAGTCATTGATAAAAAATAAATAAAAAATACATGGGGGTCCCCCCAAATTCAATTACCAGGCCCTTCAGGTCTGGTATGGATATTAAAGCGGAGGTGCCGCTGAAAAAAAAATATTCAAAGCCAGCAGCTGCAAATACAGCAAATGCTGACTTTTAATATATGAGTCCAGCGACGTCCGCAGCAGAGGACGAGCAATCGCTCGTCACTCTGCTGCCCCCACTGCCATCCTCGGTGAGGGAACCAGGAAGTGAAGCCTTGCGTCTTCATGCCCGGTTCCCTACGGCGCATTCGCGAGTCGCCCTGCGCCGTTCTGAATGGTCCCCTGTGTTCTGGGAGCCGAGTGTCTGCGGGAAGTGACGTGCTTCCCGCAGATTTCCCACAGAGAGGACTCCCGGAAGTGGGTGCAAATACCTGTCTTAGACAGGTATCTGCACCCCCCTCCCCCCTGAAAGGTGTCAATTGTGACACCGGAGGGGGGGGAGGGTTCCGATCAGCGGAAGTTCCACTTTAGGGTGGAGCTCCGCTTTAAGGGGAATTGTCAGAGAGGCATGTTGTGAAGAGGCATATTGTACTTTTGAACACTAGATGGCAGCAGTGAGAAGCTGTCAGAGAAACCTTCAGCTGCAGACTGGCCGTTACATGACATGCACCACATGACTTCCACATGACTTCCTGGCTGCCTATAAGAACTGAGCAAGTGCTCAGAGGAATTGCTGGTTCGTCTTCAGCTTCCTGTACCTGAGTTCCTGTTTCCTGTTGATTGATTACCTGCTGTGACCCGGATTGACCCTGACCTACACTGATCTTCTCCTGGACCTCGGCTTGTTTCACGGACTTTGTTCCTGCCTCCTGTGTTTGACCCTCTGCCTGTGACCCGGATTCACCTTCAGTCTCCTGTACCTTGACCTTATGCTTGTGACCCAATCTTGCCTCCTGTCTCCAGTGCCTTGACCCCCAGCCTGTGACCTGGATTGTCTGCTTACCTGTGTTTGATCCTCAGCCAGCTCCGGACTTTCTACCCGACTTCTCCTGCTAGATACTGATACCCATCGGTCCCTGCTCCAGTTCTACAGGACTTCCACGCAAGCGACCCTGCCTGCTGGTAGCTTGTGCCTCTTTGTGCCATCCACCCTCTGTACCACCTCCAGGGGGCGGACTGCGCTTAGTCGCAACAGCGAACCACTCTTGGCATCTCGGCCTTGGTGAGTACCCTACTCTGATAGTACAAACCAGCCATGTCAGAGGCCGACAGAGCGCGTTCTCCTCTTGAGATCCTGTGCCAGCAGGTCACAGCCCTCACCGACACAGTCCAGAAACTGCAGGAAGGCTATGCCCAGATTGACGGTTGTCTCCAGCAACTTTCAGGGTCAAATGCACCAACAGCTGCAGCTCCTGCACCCACCAGCAGGGCCTCCTCTTCTCAAACTGCATCAAGCCCTACAGTGATTATGGCTACCCCTGAGCCCAGGGTTCCCATGCCGGAGCGATTTTCAGGTGATCGCAAAAAGTTCTGAGCCTTCAAACATGCCTGTTCCTTGTACTTAGCCCTTTAGCCCAGGACTTTTTCGTCTGAAGTAGTTAAAGTGGGATTTGTCCTCTCCCTGCTGTCCGAAGAGCCACAGGCTTGGGCCCACAGTCTGATGGAACAAAGGAGCCCACTTCTGAATTCTTTGGACACTTTCTTTGAGAGTATGTCTCAACTCTATGACGACCCTCAACGCACCGCTACCGCTGAAGCCGTGCTACACACCCTGTCTCAAGGGAGGAGGCCGGTGGAGGACTACACTGCTGAATTTTGCAAATGGTCAGCTGACACAGGGTGGAACGAACCCGCTCTTAAATACCAGTACCGCCAGGGGTTGTCAGAAGCCTTGAAAGATGAGTTGGTCAGGATTGAAACTCCTGCCACTTTGGAGGATCTAATCCAATCCGCTACTATAAGAACCAATGCGATATAACAATATATATATATATATAATATATACTATTGTAATCTATCATGCATATATCTATCGCAACTATGTATTAATTGTATTAGTCCCTTGTTTGCTAGTCTTACCCTTAAGAGAACTCTAGGCCTGAAGATGCACTATATAGTATAAAGACAAACACAGCTGCTCAGTAAAGAATTTACATTTATTTCCTAAAAGTAGGAATGATACATACTAACATGAAAATCTATACAGCCTATATCAACAATACTAATGAAAATTATACTTATTATCTCCTCGAGGCAAAGGTTCCTGCTGGCTGAGCTCCTGGATGTGATAGAGGGCTCTCTCCTACCGAAGCATCCTGTTTTAAAGGGTCCCATGCATACCTCATTCAAACACTCCCCTCTGCCTCTCGACCAATCATGATCCTTTCATGATTCTCGTTTGTCGTGCCATATCTAGCCTCTGGGGGCGATGTTGTCCATATAATCTCCAATATCTTGCTGGGGCCTTGACACTCTTGGTAACAGCTGCCCTTCCATTTGTCTCCGGGAAGGTGCTAAATACATTAGTACCTGGTCCATTGTTATCAACCCTTTGAGGCTTCCACCACCCCAGGGGGCCTTGACAAGACTTCCTATGTATTATTTGGGAATGGCAACTGCCATCTGGTTTTAGTTGTAAACCCGATGTGTAGAGATTTCAGCTTTCCAACATATGCCGCTTTGCGCCTAACGGGCGCACAAATCGTTCTCCAGACATGGCTCTTATTGAACAGTCCATATGGTCTTAACGCCCACCATGTCTTCTCGAACCAGTACCTTTGGAACAGTCCATAATGGTGTTACCGTGTTGCCACTTAACATAGGCTTCAGGTAGAACAGTCCATAACGGTCTTATTGTGCTGTGTTTCCCCACACGTGCCGCTTTGCTACTGGGTGACATACCTTCATCAATCTTCCGTGACAGCTTCCCTGTCACCGTTCTGTATCTTCTTCTTCTTCTTGACATCTTCCTGAAGGGATATAGTATCGGCAAGGGGTGTCCATTCGCTCACCATTCACCAATACACACTCAGAGCAACGACTCAACCATCTTTCAGCTGCAGAGCCTCGAGGAGGACCTTATTTGCCCATATTATTAGCCTAAAAATACACCTTTGTCACACTACACCATAACATAAATCAACCCACTACCATAATATTTACACATATACATATGACCCATCAAATCACGTATCCCGCTCCCAACCTCCTATAACTCCTCACCGTAAATACGGGTCGGGATTATGCAGGTTCGTTCACTATGGCCTTCCCTACCGCAATTCTGGCATGTCGGCGGTATTTCAGTGTTCTGAATTGGCAGCAAAGCCTCTAACCTGTATGAAGAGACCTCACCACCAATTCGTCCCTCAACATGCATAGACAAATGCGATACTTTCCTATATAAATGTCGCGTCCAACAACACATACCAACTTGAACCAATGACGAAACTGCAGCAATAATGAGCAATACCACAACGGGATGTATCAAATAATTCAAAATACTGTTGGCCTTACTGGAATGTCCAAATATTACCTCCCACCAAGACCCTCCCGCATCATTCTCTAGTTGATGCACTACCTCCTTAATTTCGTTCTGATCGTGATGGATGACTATAGTGGCATTAGCTCTCTCTTGCTGCAGCGTCCTCATAAGGCTCTCATCTCTATCCCAATCTGTTAACCATTCCTGTATCTGCCTTCCCATACCAAGGTTCAGGGCTCTCAGATTAACAGGGCGGTTATGGTTGATATCCACAGACAGATTGGCAACATGCGGTACCACATAATTCCATTCCTGTGTCTGGATCTCAGAGACACCGCCAAGGGTACACCATGCTCCTCTAGCTAGTCTCAGGTTCACAGAACATCCTATTTCCATGACCAACGTTACATTAGTATCCTTTAGGACAAAGAAACAAACTCTCCCATGTCCCAAATAATACACCGGTGTTCCCTTCCCGGCAATGTTTTCCCCATCCAGAACACAGAGCGAGGCATCTTCCCAACATTTCTCATTCACCACTATGTATTGACCTGGCATACATAGGATGTCATGGTCATGCTTCCGACAGAGGGAAATATCAACCTGCCTCCAGCTCCCATCCTCTCTGATCATATGTGTGTAATTTAGCCTCAGATGTAACAACGTAGAATCCCCAGTCAGCAAGCCCATTGATACCACCGAATACACAGACTGAGTCTGTACTTCTGTATATGGGATCAGTGAGGAAGCATAGCATCTCTCATAATCCAAATTAGTAAAGCCCATCCAGGCATTTGACCACCACTTTGGATTAGTGTAAGAGATGTGCTTTGGTAAAATCTTACTGAGCTGTGATGCTAACTCATAAGGCCACTGCCCCTCATACAGAGATTGTACAATCAGCTTGATGTTGGTTGATAGTTCCGCCTGCCCCTGCGTGCACGCCAGAGCCCATGACATATTTTTGCCCTGTATCACCACACTATCTACCAACCTCTTAAAATGGTGGATAAAATCTTGAGCCACTTTTACCTGGGTATTTAGGTGGCGTTGTTGAATGTTATCGAGAATGTCATTGATCTCTCTCTGAGCAACAAAGCTCCGCTTGCTGTCTGAAGCTATGGCTGAGAGTTTGTTCCTCAGGAGATCGATGTCAACTCCATTAACAACGCCCATTCCGGTTCCTATTCCCGCCAATATAGTGCTGAGTACATCCCTCCTCTTCCGGTTACTCCTCAGAAATAAGCGTCCTGTCTGAACCTCATTCTGTGTCCGCCCATCCCTGGGAGCAAGCCACTGATCTACTGACTGCACTTGATTCAGAGTATACTCAGCACATATAGGGTAATAGGATTTTATCAACCACTGTGAGATGTTGAAGTGCCATGTGGTGAAGGCATACTGTACCCTGGTAGCCAGCGTTTGGGACGAGCTTAGATCTATTTGTAGTGGTTCCCCTTTCTCTAATGGGGCATGCCCCTGTGTGTGGTCACTAGGGATGAGCTCGGTGTTCGAGTCGAACATACGTTCGACTCGAACATCGGCTGTTCGATCGTTCGCCGAACAACGAACGATTTGGGCCGTTCGCGCCTAATTCGCGGCCCACAATGCACTACGCCATCGCAGTGTTATCCAGGCGCTGTGATTGGCCAAGCATGCACTGTGACCCCGCATGCTTGGCCAATCACAGCGCCGGCAGCGAGGAGAGCAATGATTGGCCACAGGCAGGATGCCTGTGGCCAATTATTGCTGAGGGTGTTTAGTACACGCCCCACACTATAAAAGGCCGCCAGCACGGCGGCCTAGTGTAGTGTGTTCCGGAGCAGGGAAAGAGAAGCATAGGCAGGGACAGTGACATTTTTTTTTCTTGCTTAACCTGGATTCCTTTAGTTTAGGGAAAGAGAAGGATAGGTAGGGAGAGTGTCAGTGTGTTTTACTGTGCTAAACCTTGTTTGTAGGGACAGGGAAGGACAGTGAGGGAAATTCTCATTGTGCTATACTGTGCTAAAGCATTCATATCAACCATCTTTAAAAAAACATTTTTTATAGGGACAGAAAACTATAGGTAGGGAGAGTGTCAGTGTGTTTTACTGTGCTAATCCTTGTTTGTAGGGACAGGGAAGGACAGTGAGGGAAATTCTCATTGTGCTATACTGTGCTAAAGCATTCATCATCAACCATCTTTAAAAAAACATTTTTTATAGGGACAGAAAACTATAGGTAGGGAGAGTGTCAGTGTGTTTTACTGTGCTAATCCTTGTTTGTAGGGACAGGGAAGGACAGTGAGGGAAATTCTCATTGTGCTATACTGTGCTAAAGCATTCATCATCAACCATCTTTAAAAAAACATTTTTTATAGGGACAGAAAACTATAGGTAGGGAGAGTGTCAGTGTGTTTTACTGTGCTAATCCTTGTTTGTAGGGACAGGGAAGGACAGTGAGGGAAATTCTCATTGTGCTATACTGTGCTAAAGCATTCATCATCAACCATCTTTAAAAAAACATTTTTTATAGGGACAGAAAACTATAGGTAGGGAGGGTGTCAGCGTGTTTTACTGTGCTAATCCTTGTTTGTAGGGACAGGGAAGGACAGTGAGGGAAATTCTCATTGTGCTATACTGTGCTAAAGCATTCATCATCAACCATCTTTAAAAAAACATTTTTTATAGGGACAGAAAACTATAGGTAGGGAGAGTGTCAGTGTGTTTTACTGTGCTAATCCTTGTTTGTAGGGACAGGGAAGGACAGTGAGGGAAATTCTCATTGTGCTATACTGTGCTAAAGCATTCATCATCAACCATCTTTAAAAAAACATTTTTTATAGGGACAGAAAACTATAGGTAGGGAGAGTGTCAGTGTGTTTTACTGTGCTAATCCTTGTTTGTAGGGACAGGGAAGGACAGTGAGGGAAATTCTCATTGTGCTATACTGTGCTAAAGCATTCATCATCAACCATCTTTAAAAAAACATTTTTTATAGGGACAGAAAACTATAGGTAGGGAGAGTGTCAGTGTGTTTTACTGTGCTAATCCTTGTTTGTAGGGACAGGGAAGGACAGTGAGGGAAATTCTCATTGTGCTATACTGTGCTAAAGCATTCATCATCAACCATCTTTAAAAAAACATTTTTTATAGGGACAGAAAACTATAGGTAGGGAGAGTGTCAGTGTGTTTTACTGTGCTAATCCTTGTTTGTAGGGACAGGGAAGGACAGTGAGGGAAATTCTCATTGTGCTATACTGTGCTAAAGCATTCATCATCAACCATCTTTAAAAAAACATTTTTTATAGGGACAGAAAACTATAGGTAGGGAGAGTGTCAGTGTGTTTTACTGTGCTAATCCTTGTTTGTAGGGACAGGGAAGGACAGTGAGGGAAATTCTCATTGTGCTATACTGTGCTAAAGCATTCATCATCAACCATCTTTAAAAAAACATTTTTTATAGGGACAGAAAACTATAGGTAGGGAGGGTGTCAGTGTGTTTTACTGTGCTAATCCTTGTTTGTAGGGACAGGGAAGGACAGTGAGGGAAATTCTCATTGTGCTATACTGTGCTAAAGCATTCATCATCAACCATCTTTAAAAAAACATTTTTTATAGGGACAGAAAACTATAGGTAGGGAGAGTGTCAGTGTGTTTTACTGTGCTAATCCTTGTTTGTAGGGACAGGGAAGGACAGTGAGGGAAATTCTCATTGTGCTATACTGTGCTAAAGCATTCATCATCAACCATCTTTAAAAAAACATTTTTTATAGGGACAGAAAACTATAGGTAGGGAGAGTGTCAGTGTGTTTTACTGTGCTAATCCTTGTTTGTAGGGACAGGGAAGGACAGTGAGGGAAATTCTCATTGTGCTATACTGTGCTAAAGCATTCATCATCAACCATCTTTAAAAAAAAAAAAATTATAGGGACAGAAAACTATAGGTAGGGAGAGTGTCAGTGTGTTTTACTGTGCTAAACCTTGTTTGTAGGGACAGGGAAGGCCAGTGAGGGAAATTCTCATTGTGCTATACTGTGCTAAAGCATTCCTCATCAACCATCTTTAAAAAAAAAAATTTTATAGGGACAGAAAACTATAGGTAGGGAGAGTGTCAGTGTGTTTTACTGTGCTAAACCTTGTTTGTAGGGACAGGGAAGGACAGTGAGGGAAATTCTCATTGTGCTATACTGTGCTAAAGCATTCATCATCAACCATCTTTAAAAAAACTTTTTTTATAGGGACAGAAAAATATAGGTAGGGAGAGTGTCAGTGTGTTTTACTGTGCTAAACCTTGTTTGTAGGGACAGGGAAGGACAGTGAGGGAAATTCTCATTGTGCTATACTGTGCTAAAGCATTCATCATCAACCATCTTTAAAAAAACATTTTTTATAGGGACAGAAAACTATAGGTAGGGAGAGTGTCAGTGTGTTTTACTGTGCTAATCCTTGTTTGTAGGGACAGGGAAGGACAGTGAGGGAAATTCTCATTGTGCTATACTGTGCTAAAGCATTCATCATCAACCATCTTTAAAAAAACATTTTTTATAGGGACAGAAAACTATAGGTAGGGAGAGTGTCAGTGTGTTTTACTGTGCTAATCCTTGTTTGTAGGGACAGGGAAGGACAGTGAGGGAAATTCTCATTGTGCTATACTGTGCTAAAGCATTCATCATCAACCATCTTTAAAAAAACATTTTTTATAGGGACAGAAAACTATAGGTAGGGAGAGTGTCAGTGTGTTTTACTGTGCTAATCCTTGTTTGTAGGGACAGAGAAGGACAGTGAGGGAAATTCTCATTGTGCTATACTGTGCTAAAGCATTCATCATCAACCATCTTTAAAAAAACATTTTTTATAGGGACAGAAAACTATAGGTAGGGAGAGTGTCAGTGTGTTTTACTGTGCTAATCCTTGTTTGTAGGGACAGGGAAGGACAGTGAGGGAAATTCTCATTGTCCTATACTGTGCTAAAGCATTCATCATCAACCATCTTTAAAAAAACATTTTTTATAGGGACAGAAAACTATAGGTAGGGAGAGTGTCAGTGTGTTTTACTGTGCTAATCCTTGTTTGTAGGGACAGGGAAGGACAGTGAGGGAAATTCTCATTGTGCTATACTGTGCTAAAGCATTCATCATCAACCATCTTTAAAAAAACATTTTTTATAGGGACAGAAAACTATAGGTAGGGAGAGTGTCAGTGTGTTTTACTGTGCTAATCCTTGTTTGTAGGGACAGGGAAGGACAGTGAGGGAAATTCTCATTGTGCTATACTGTGCTAAAGCATTCATCATCAACCATCTTTAAAAAAACATTTTTTATAGGGACAGAAAACTATAGGTAGGGAGAGTGTCAGTGTGTTTTACTGTGCTAATCCTTGTTTGTAGGGACAGGGAAGGACAGTGAGGGAAATTCTCATTGTGCTATACTGTGCTAAAGCATTCATCATCAACCATCTTTAAAAAAACTTTTTTTATAGGGACAGAAATCTATAGGTAGGGAGAGTGTCAGTGTGTTTTACTGTGCTAATCCTTGTTTGTAGGGACAGGGAAGGACAGTGAGGGAAATTCTCATTGTGCTATACTGTGCTAAAGCATTCATCATCAACCATCTTTAAAAAAAAAAAATTATAGGGACAGAAAACTATAGGTAGGGAGAGTGTCAGTGTGTTTTACTGTGCTAAACCTTGTTTGTAGGGACAGGGAAGGCCAGTGAGGGAAATTCTCATTGTGCTATACTGTGCTAAAGCATTCCTCATCAACCATCTTTAAAAAAAAAAATTTAATAGGGACAGAAAACTATAGGTAGTGAGAGTGTCAGTGTGTTTTACTGTGCTAAACCTTGTTTGTAGGGACAGGGAAGGCCAGTGAGGGAAATTCTCATTGTGCTATACTGTGCTAAAGCATTCCTCATCAACCATCTTTAAAAAAAAATTTTTTATAGGGACAGAAAACTATAGGTAGGGAGAGTGTCAGTGTGTTTTACTGTGCTAAACCTTGTTTGTAGGGACAGGGAAGGACAGTGAGGGAAATTCTCATTGTGCTATACTGTGCTAAAGCATTCATCATCAACCCTCTTTAAAAAAACTTTTTTTATAGGGACAGAAAACTATAGGTAGGGAGAGTGTCAGTGTGTTTTACTGTGCTAAACCTTGTTTGTAGGGACAGGGAAGGACAGTGAGGGAAATTCTCATTGTGCTATACTGTGCTAAAGCATTCATCATCAACCATCTTTAAAAAAACATTTTTTATAGGGACAGAAAACTATAGGTAGGGAGAGTGTCAGTGTGTTTTACTGTGCTAATCCTTGTTTGTAGGGACAGGGAAGGACAGTGAGGGAAATTCTCATTGTGCTATACTGTGCTAAAGCATTCATCATCAACCATCTTTAAAAAAAAAAATTTATAGGGACAGAAAACTATAGGTAGGGAGAGTGTCAGTGTGTTTTACTGTGCTAAACCTTGTTTGTAGGGACAGGGAAGGCCAGTGAGGGAAATTCTCATTGTGCTATACTGTGCTAAAGCATTCCTCATCAACCATCTTTAAAAAAAATATTTTTTATAGGGACAGAAAACTATAGGTAGGGAGAGTGTCAGTGTGTTTTACTGTGCTAAACCTTGTTTGTAGGGACAGGGAAGGCCAGTGAGGGAAATTCTCATTGTGCTATACTGTGCTAAAGCATTCCTCATCAACCATCTTTAAAAAAAAAATTTTTATAGGGACAGAAAACTATAGGTAGGGAGAGTGTCAGTGTGTTTTACTGTGCTAAACATTGTTTGTAGGGACAGGGAAGGACAGTGAGGGAAATTCTCATTGTGCTATACTGTGCTAAAGCATTCATCATCAACCATCTTTAAAAAAACTTTTTTTATAGGGACAGAAAACTATAGGTAGGGAGAGTGTCAGTGTGTTTTACTGTGCTAAACCTTGTTTGTAGGGACAGGGAAGGACAGTGAGGGAAATTCTCATTGTGCTATACTGTGCTAAAGCATTCATCATCAACCATCTTTAAAAAAACATTTTTTATAGGGACAGAAAACTATAGGTAGGGAGAGTGTCAGTGTGTTTTACTGTGCTAATCCTTGTTTGTAGGGACAGGGAAGGACAGTGAGGGAAATTCTCATTGTGCTATACTGTGCTAAAGCATTCATCATCAACCATCTTTAAAAAAAAAATTTTATAGGGACAGAAAACTATAGGTAGGGAGAGTGTCAGTGTGTTTTACTGTGCTAAACCTTGTTTGTAGGGACAGGGAAGGACAGTGAGGGAAATTCTCATTGTGCTATACTGTGCTAAAGCATTCCTCATCAACCATCTTTAAAAAAAAATTTTTTATAGGGACAGAAAACTATAGGTAGGGAGAGTGTCAGTGTGTTTTACTGTGCTAAACCTTGTTTGTAAGGACAGGGAAGGACAGTGAGGGAAATTCTCATTGTGCTATACTGTGCTAAAGCATTCATCATCAACCATCTTTAAAAAAACTTTTTTTATAGGGACAGAAAACTATAGGTAGGGAGAGTGTCAGTGTGTTTTACTGTGCTAAACCTTGTTTGTAGGGACAGGGAAGGACAGTGAGGGAAATTCTCATTGTGCTATACTGTGCTAAAGCATTCATCATCAACCATCTTTAAAAAAACATTTTTTATAGGGACAGAAAACTATAGGTAGGGAGAGTGTCAGTGTGTTTTACTGTGCTAATCCTTGTTTGTAGGGACAGGGAAGGACAGTGAGGGAAATTCTCATTGTGCTATACTGTGCTAAAGCATTCATCATCAACCATCTTTAAAAAAACTTTTTTTATAGGGACAGAAAACTATAGGTAGGGAGAGTGTCAGTGTGTTTTACTGTGCTAAACCTTGTTTGTAGGGACAGGGAAGGACAGTGAGGGAAATTCTCATTGTGCTATACTGTGCTAAAGCATTCCTCATCAACCATCTTTGAAATCCTTGTTTTTTGGACAGTCAGGGAAATTGTCATTGTGCTATTCTGTGCGAAAGCAATCATCCTCAACCATATTTAGAAATCCTTAAGTAAAGGGACAGAGAAGGACACCTGAAGGTAGCCCTTATTGCTTTTTTCCCATCTCCCTGCAGGCCATCCATTAGAATGTCTGGAAGGCAAACAAGGAGAGGCAGACAGTCAGGAGGCAATAAAAGAGGGCAAGCAGGCTCTGTGTCTGGGGGCAACAGTGCTGGTAGTGGACGCGGTGCATTGTCATCAGCACATGGCCATGGGACACGCTTGTCCTTCTTTTCGGCAGCTGGACATGTTGAGCCACATCATGCCGAAGACTTGGTAGAGTGGATGACCAAGCCCTCCTCCTCCTCCTCATCCTCTCTCACCCAGGCTCAGGGTACTGGCAAAGCAGCTGCCAAAGCGTCCTCTTCCCTGGTATCAATGTCAGACTCATCATCAGTCACTCCTTCCCTAGACCCACCATGTCCTCCTCCTGAGGAGTCCCCCGAACTGTTTGAGCACAGTGTTGGGTACATGCTCCAGGAGGATGCCCAGCGTTTCGAAGGGTCTGGTGATGAAACCCAGCTAGAGGAAGGCAGTAGCGTGAGAGCAGACAGAGGGGATGCTCAAGAAGGACACCAATCTGGCAGTCATGTTCCAGCAGCTGCAGCATACTGCCAGATTGGCTCCAGTGATGAGGAGGGAGGGGATGATGAGGTCACTGACTCCACGTGGGTGCCTAATAGGGGAGAGGAGGAGGAGGAGGATGAGGAGGAGGCACATCTCCAACGAGGCAGGATGCCCTTTGGTGGCCAGCGTAAGGGCAGTACACCGACGGAATCACACCGCAGAGCTCCGCCTGTGCAGGGCGCTGCCTCTGCCCGTCATTCAAAAAGTTCTTTGGTGTGGGCCTTTTTTGAGGCTAGTGCATCAGATCGCACAGCTGCTGTTTGCAACATATGTCTCAAGCGTATATCGCGTGGCCAAAACATCAGCCGCTTGGGTACCACATGCCTGACCAGACATATGTTGACCTGCCATGCAGCTCGTTGGCAAGCCTACCTCAAAGACCCACACCAAAGAACAAAGCGGACCTCTCCTTGCACCGCATCAGCTGGGATCTCCAACCCCACTATAACTTCAGTCCTCTCTGAAACATGCACTGAGAGGAATGAAGGTGTAGAATTAGGTGTGTCACAGCCAAGTACTTGCGGCCACTCTGCTAGCAGTACACCGACGTCCGATTCTAGCAGGCAAATTTCCCTGCCCCAGCTGCTGGACCGTCAAAAGAAGTTCACTCCCAGCCATCCACATGCCCAGCGGTTGAATGCTAGCTTGGCTAAATTGCTAGCGCTTCAACTGCTGCCTTTTCAGTTGGTAGACTCGGCCCCCTTCCGTGAGTTTGTGCAATGTGCGGTTCCTCAGTGGCAGGTTCCCAAACGCCACTTTTTCTCACGGAAGGCTATTCCGGCTCTCTACCGGCATGTGGAAGGCAATGTCTTGGCCTCGCTGGACAGGGCGGTCAGCGGTAAGGTGCATATTACCGCTGACTCATGGTCCAGCAGGCATGGACAGGGACGTTACCTTTCTTTCACGGCCCATTGGGTCACTCTTTTGGCAGCTGGGAAGGATGCAGGACAAGGTGCTGTAGTGTTGGAGGTTGTTCCACCGCCACGCCTCCAAAATGCTACTACTGGTTGTGACACACCTCTCTCCTCCACCCCCTCCTCTTCTTCTTCCTCCATGGCCTCTTCCTGTGCTTTGTCCTCTGAACCAGCGGTGCTCCGTAGCCGTTCAAGGGGCTACGCAAGTACGCAGGCAAAAAGATGCCATGCCGTGCTTGCGCTGGTGTGTTTGGGGGACAGAAGCCACACTGGGGCAGAGGTCCTGTCTGCTCTGCAGGGCCAGGCCGAGAGGTGGTTGACGCCACGCCAGCTTAAGCCAGGAATGGTGGTTTGCGACAATGGCACCAACCTCCTCTCCGCCCTCCGACAGGGACAACTGACCCATGTGCCCTGTGTGGCTCACGTCCTTAACCTGGTGGTGCAGCGGTTCTTGGGCAGGTACCCGGGCTTACAGGATGTCCTGAGGCAGGCCAGGAAAGTCTGTGTGCATTTCCGCAGATCTTATAATGCCAGTGCTCGCCTGGCTGAGCTGCAAAAGGAGTTGAACCTGCCCAAGAACCGCCTTATATGTGACATGCCCACCAGGTGGAACTCAACGTTGGCCATGCTGCAGCGGCTGCACACGCAGCAGAGGGCCATCAATGAGTACCTGTGCGACTACGGCACCAGGACAGGGTCAGGGGAGCTTGTTTTTTTTCTCCACGCCAGTGGGGCATGATCAGGGATGCATGCACTGTCCTGGCACCATTTGAGGAGGCCACGAGGATGGTGAGCAGTGACAGTGCATGCATCAGTGACACTGTTCCTCTTGTCCACCTGTTGGAGCACACGCTGCATGGAATAATGGACAGGGCACTTGAGGCAGAACAGAGGCAGGAAGAGGAGGACTTCCTTGCCTCTCAAGGCCCCCTTTACCAAGACAGTGTTCCTTCTGTCCCACCCATCGCACAGGAAGAGGAGGAGGAGGGGAGGAGGAGGAGGATTGTGTCAGCATGGAGGTGGAGGCTGGCACTCAGCATCATCAGCAGCAGTCTTTTAGGGATGATTTACAGTCCCAAGAAACCAGTGGACTTGTACGTGGCTGGGAGGAGGTGGCTGCGGATCATGTCGTCCTTAGTGACCCAGAGGACTCCGGACCGAATGCCTCAGCTAACCTACGCTGCATGGCCTCCCTGATCCTGCAAAGTCTGCGGAAGGATCCTCGTATTCTTCGGATCAAGGAGAGGGACCATTACTGGCTGGCCACTCTCCTTGATCCACGGTACAAGGGTAAGGTTGCGGACCTTATGTTACCGTCGCAGAGGGAGCAGAGGATGAGACAACTCCGGGAGGCCTTGCAGAAAGGTCTGTGCAACGCGTTCCCAGAGACTGGGAGGTTACAAACTCCTGGTCCTGGACAACGAGTTGCTGAGGCTTCGGCCAGTCAAAGAAGGAGCGGTGGGGAAGGTGGCCGTCTGACCGATGCGTTCAGACAATTCTTTAGTCCGCAGCCCCAAAGTATGATCGGTTCCAGCAACCATCGCCAGCGTCTGATAAACATGGTGCAGGAATATCTAGGGGCAAGGTCAGACTTGGACACCTTCCCCACCGAAAATCCTCTGGCTTACTGGGTCTTGAGGATGGATCACTGGCCAGAGCTTGCACAGTATGCAATTGAGCTACTGGCCTGTCCTGCATCCAGCGTTCTTTCGGAACGCACATTCAGTGCTGCTGGAGGATTTGTCACGGATCACAGGGTGCGCCTGTCCACCGACTCGGTTGATCGACTGACTTTCATCAAGATGAACCAGTCTTGGATCACCACCAGCTACCACACACCTGATGCTGATATAACAGACTAATTGATTTTAACATGTCACATCCCTTCAAGACTGATGCTGATGCTGAGTGCCTGTGCTGTTATGTTGACTGGCTATCCTCCTCCTCCGAGTCCTCAATGATACGATTGATGATGATAGCTTGGAAGATCATTTTTGTTTATGGGTGCCGCCACCAGTGGCTAAGGCCCAATTTTTCAGCCCCTGTTTAACAGGGGCGTGTAATTACAATTTTTGAAGCAATACTTTGCAACAGGGCTCATTGCTGTGCTCCAAGTACAGTATCTGTGAGGGGTTGGAGTGTTGTGCCACCAGTGCCTAAGGCCCAATTTTTCAGCCCCTGTTTAACAGGGGCGTGTCATTACAATTTTTGAAGCAATACTTTGCAACAGGGCTCATTGCTGTGCTCCAAGTACAGTATCTGTGAGGGGTTGCAGTGTTGTGCCACCAGTGCCTAAGGCCCAATTTTTCAGCCCCTGTTCAACAGGGACATGTAATTACAATTCTTGATCTAATAATTCACAGCAGGGCCCATTGCTGCACCCACCAAGAGTAACTCTGAGGGCTTACAGTGTTGTGGCAACGCCACCACCACCACCACCACGAAAGGCCCAATTTTTCAGCCCCTGTTCAAAAGGGGCATGTAATTACAATTCTTGATCTAATAATTCACAGCAGGGCCCATTCCTGCACCCACCAAGAGTAACTCTGAGGGCTTACAGTGTTGTGGCAACACCACCACCACCACCACCACCACGAAAGGCCCAATTTTTCAGCCCCTGTTCAACAGGGGCATGCAATTACAATTCTTGATCTAATAATTCACAGCAGGGCCCATTGCTGCACCTACCAAGAGTAACTGTCAGGGCTTACAGTGTTGTGGCACCAGCACCACCATCAAAGGCCCAATTTTTACTACCACTGTTCAACAATTATATGTAATTACAATTCCTGATATAATAGTTGACAGCAGGGCGTTCCAGCACCAACCAAGAGTAACTGTGAGTGCTTACAGTGTTGTGCCAACACCAACAACTAAGGGGCCTATTTCTGCAGAGTATATACGGCAGGTCCCTACTTTCAAACATCCAACTTACAAACGACTCCTACTTGCAAACGCAAGAAGACAACAGGAAGTGAGAGGAAATCTACCCCTAGGAAGGAAAATTCTCTCCTGTAAGAATTAATATGGGAGAAAGGTGTCTCCTCTGTACTGATGCTTTATCACCAATCCTTGTTTCAAGAAAAACACCACATTTCAAAAACAGTTGTCATTGGGACGGAAAGTGAGGTGAAATGTTCTGAACAGGGGCACAGACAGCAAAACAAATGTTACAGGGGTGATAACCCTTACCTATGTTTTCCAAAAAGTTTAAAAATAGATTTTTGGGCTGGAGCTACACTTAAACAATGTACCTGTTCAAAATTACAAACACATTCTACATAAGAACAAACCTACAGTCCCTGTCTTGTATGCACCGCCTGTATACGGCTGTTCAGAGTATATAGGGCCTTTTTTATTTTGTGTGCGGTGTTCCCCTTAATATCCATACAAGACCCAAAGGGGCTGGTAATGGGCTGGGGTAGGGGGGGGGGTCATGGGGTAGCTATGCCATTTTTCTTAAAGATTTTCATCCATATTACCGGGACCAGACATTACATTAAAGCCGCAAGCAGTTTTAAATGGCTTTTTTTTCCTTTAGAAGTGTCATTTTGTGCAGGGACAGTTCTAAACACGGGAAACACGTGGCACTTCACAGGCATACTTTAGACACCCCCCAGGTACGATATTTAAAGGAATATTTGACTTTTTTTTTTTCACTTTATGCATCATTAAAATGACTGCTCCCGAAAAACGACCGTTTTTAAAACTTCTTTTTGCATTGATACATGTCCCCTGGTGCAGAACCCGGGTTCCCAAACCCTTTTTAGGACAATAACATGCATAATAGTCGTTATAATTAGCACTTTAGAATTCGAACGTTCGCATCCATTGTATTTAATAGGGTTCTAATGTTCGTACGAACTTTCGGTCCGTGCGCGGGTTCTGGTGTGAACCGAACCCGGGGGTGTTCGGCTCATCACTAGTGGTCACTGGCATTACCTGTGCAGGGTTTCAACCTCTCAGGTGAGACATCAAGCAGGCGTATCTCCCCTATGTCCAATTCTGGTGTCCCACATGTCCAGTAACCGAGAGCTTCTCTGTAGGACTGATAAGACTGGGATACTGCGCCCACAAGGAAATTTTCACCCCGTTGATGTGTCATCTGGAGCTCCCTAGTTTGGCCAACCGACACCTTACTATGCCTAAGTGTCAGCCTCCTGGGCCTCTGCACCCTATTACTTTGGTCCTGCCAATATATGCCACACATGAAAACATACTTCCCTTCTTTCAATTCTTCACCAAAAACCCCATATCCTACGTCCCTTGTTTTCCAAGGTTTGGGTAGCTTGGAATTTTTTCCTAACCAATAACCCGTTTCATTCATATATATAGTTGCATCCACAAACGGCTGGAGGGATTCTGGTATGATATTTCGCAAGTCTTGTTTATACGCCAGTCCTTGAGATGTTATGTTAGGATTAAATCGTCCAAAAGCAAAAGAAACTTTGTATTGCAAAACGCCATGGCGACCCCATTGATATGTCTCTGGTAACTTAGGTCTCTCTGATATTATCCGGACCTTTCTCCTTCTCTCAACTCCCCCCTGCCCCCACTTCTGCCCTAACAAGTTCAACATTGATGACACAGCAGAAGTGGATGCATGATTTTCCTCAGGATTTTCACTTTCCGCACCATCCCCTGAGTGTTCGTCTGAATCAATTTGAGATGTTACATGGCTCAGATGGATCGCCAACGCGATAATTATGATCCTTCTATCCATTCTCCAGCGACTTTGCCAATCTTTGCTCCACCAGGACTCTGGAAAAACAAGAACAAGAGCGGAATCAATTCTTATCAGCAGTACCTTTTACATTGATCAGCATGAACCCATTTCTCTATCTCCCTCTTTTTCATGCCTTTTGCACCCTTATTGTCCATGAGCCGCTTTACCTTGACTACCTGATCACTAAGGGCCATAGTGACTGTGAATGGTCCGGTCCAGTTTGCGTCCCATGAAGATTTGGAAACAAAGTTCTTTACCATAACCCTGTCTCCAATCTTCAAGCTAACAGGAGGCCTTTCAGGCTGCTCCTTCTCTTTAGGTGCCATGTTATTTGCAGCAAATTGCAAATACCCCTGTACCTGTTCTTGCAGCTGGACCAGAAATTTGTCCCTTTCAGCACTCTCTCTCATGGCGGTGCTAAGTATTGGGTCTGCTGGATGGCTCAGGTTCATTATTCTTCCCGTCATCAACTGATATGGGGTTAATGATGTACCTCTCGCTGCAGACCCTCGTACAGCCATCAGGATTGAAGGCAGATGAATCAGCCAGTTCTTTCCTGATTGCAGTACCATCTTTTTAAGTCTCTCTTTCAGCGTTCGATTCATCCTCTCAACCATCCCTGCTGATTGTGGATGGTATGGTACATGGAATCTCTGCTCTACTCCCAGCAGCTCACAAATATTTTTCATGACCCTGCCGGTAAAGTGAGTCCCCCTATCAGATTCCAGGACTTTGGGGAACCCCCATCTTGAAAAGACATCGGTCCACAAAGCTCTAGCTGTGGCAGTAGCAGAGTCCTTTCTCAGGGGTAGAGCCTCTACCCACTTTGAAAAAACATCCACAACTACCAGCAGATATCTGTATCCTCCAGTGACACTTGGTAATGGACCAACAAAGTCAATCTGCAGGTTTTCCCAGGGTCCATCAGCTACTGGTACCCTTGCTAAGACTGGTTTCTGCCCCTTTGGCCTAGGGTTCATTTGTGCACAGATCAAACATTCCTGCACTACCTGTGACACTGTGTTACCCATTGCCTCCCACCAGTATCTAGCTTGCACAAATTTTAAGGTACCCTGAACACCCATATGGCCTGTTAACCTATGATTTTCCCGGACTAAATCCTTCTGATGCTGGGAGGGTACCACAAACCGTCTTCCTTCTGAAGTCTCTCTTAACAGTAGATCGTCTTGCAATACATAATTTTGGGGAGCATCCGCCGCTTTTATTTTAAGCTGCTTTTTGATTGAGCTCAAGGCCTCATCTTTATTTTGTTCAACTGCTAAACATGGGGTAGGCATCCTTAGCACCGGCAGGAGTTCATGTGACCCTGCTTTCACCTCCTGCTCCTCAAAATTATGTTCCTCCCAGGCCTGTCTCCCTTCAGCATCATAGGGTGTCCACTTGACTCCTATCAGGGCTGCCTCCTTTGCCAGCTCATCTGCCTTGTTGTTGCCCACAGTAACCTCCTCTCCACCTCTTTGGTGAGCTCTCACCTTAATGATAGCCACTCTCTGAGGTTCCACACTTGCTCTCTCCCATATATCTCTTAGCACTGCACTATGTACCAAGTCTTTTCCAGAGGCATCACTGAAGCCCCTTGACTGCCACAAAGGCATGTATTCAGTCAGAGACCTTGTTACATAGGCGCTGTCAGAGAATATGGTTATGGGACCTGAACTGAAATGCGTGATGGCCTCTCTCACTGCCTCCATTTCAGCTCTTTGGGCAGAAAAGCTTCGAGGGCATTTGGTCATGATTTTTTCATTGGTCTGGGGGCACCACAGAGCATACCCTGTGTGAAAACTTCCTTCATCCCAGTACCTTGATCCATCTACCCATATTTTAAGGTCTCCATCACCTGTTGCTAACCTGAATACCTCCTGTGTTCTGGTCCGATGTACCTCCCCACAGTCATGCTGCTCCCCCTCATATTGCATCAATTGTGGGAGAGTGTAGGTGGCATTGTGGGTCACAGCCAGATTTCTGGGTGTCAAATCCACTAGCCATCTGGCTACCCTTTGGGAGGATACTCCACTGAGGGTACGTTCCAAAAGCATTTTAATTGGAGAATGGGGTGTCTGCAGAATGATTTTGCCAAATCCCACAACATGCTCTGTGGCGAGAACCGCCCAGTGCACTGCCAAAAGGTTTCTGACACATTCATCGAATCCCCTCTCTACCGGGCTTAGTACCCTGGACCAGTATCCCACAGGTACCCATTTGCCCTGCCTCTCCTGCAGCAACACCGATGTTATTGCTACTGCAGAGGCATACACTTGTAGTGCAAAGGGCAAATCGGCATTCGGATTGCTCAAGGCCGGGGCCTGCATCAGACTCACCTTTAGCTTGGTGAAAGCTTGCTCATGCTCTCCCAACCAGTCTAAAGGGTCTGTTTCCTTCTTGTCTCCTTTGAGAAAATCATACAGGGGTCTTGCCTTTTCTGCAAAGCCTTCAATGAAGTCCCTGCAGAAACCGACCATCCCCAGGAATTATCTCAGCGCAGTTTTAGTGATTGGTCTTGGTAATTTCCTGATAGTTTCACATTTGTTTGGGTCTGGAGTCCTTCCCCCCTGTGAAACTATCACACCCAAGAAACATACTGAATCCTTCATCAATTGTGCCTTTTTGGGGTTTAATTTCAGACCTGCACTCTCAATTAGTGTCAGGAGCTCCTCCAGCAGAGCATAATGCTGCTCTTTTGTCTCTGTTTGAAGCAGGATGTCGTCCACATACTGAATGATGCATTCTGGCTCAGAAAATGTCTTCAGAATGTCCACCATACAGATATGGAAGTACGTAGAGCTGGATTTGAACCCCTGAGCCAATCTACAGAATGTATACTGTTTCCCCTGAAACGTAAAGGCTAGCTTGTATTGGCTATCCTCATGTACGGGAATGGAAAAATAGCCATTTGATATGTCAATTGATGAGTACACCTTTGCTGAAGGTTTCAGTGCCGTCATCATGTCTGGCATCTTAGCAACTACATTTGTAATAGATGGGGTGCATCTGTTTAGCGCACGAAAATCTACAGTGGGCCTCCACCCTCCCTCCTTCTTCACTGGCCAGAGGGCTGCATTTGTTTTAGATTGGCACTCTTTAATTACATTTTGTGCTAACAAATTCCTCACTGTGTTCTCTATGTATGGGATAGATTCGGGCGGAATTTTGTACTGACGCTGAGGTGGCGGATCAGGGCCTTCAATTTTAACAATCATGTTTGAAACTCTACCACATTGCGCTTTAGACGTTGCCCACACTTCGTTATGTTGCCACAAGATTTTAGCCAATATTTGGTCCTCTGTTTTCAGTAGTGCCTGTGGGTCAAGGATTTCATTTGTTTTAACTGATGCAATCTCCCAGCTGTCCATGACCATGTGTACCTTGCCTTTGTATCTAGACCCTTTCCACAGTACCCAATTACATAAATCTAGAATCAGTCCATGTGCCCCCATGACATCAGAGCCCAATATAGTGCCCTCATGCGTTGGGGAAAGAAACAAACTGTGCTCCACACATAACCTCTGTATTTCTATGGGTACAGGTATTGATTGCTCAGAAGGTACTAGTTGTCCTCCGAATCCTCTAAGGAAGATTTGTTTCCCATTAGGATCCTTTTGCAGTTTGATATTCGTTACACTTACAGCAGCTCCCGTATCTAATAGTACATTTGTGCGATGGCCCCCTATCGCCCCTTGGATACGTGGTCTGCCGCTTTTGTCCCTCTCCAGATGACATACTAGGGACAATACCGGGGCCTGACATCCCTATAGTTTAAAATAAGGATTGGTTGGGGGTGGGGTTTTATACTCCTCCTGGTTTTCATTAACCCCTTGCCTTATCTTCTCTAACTCCCTCAAAAGAGGACCATATACTGTAGCATCAGGTGCCTTGTTCGGCTCCATTGCCACCTTATCTGATCCAGGTTTTTGCTGTTCCTTCTTATGCCAAGGCCTCTTCTCCCCCGTGCTCCTCCTAGGTAATTGACAGTCTTTCATTACATGGCCTGTATTCCCACATCTGTAACACCTGCCTGCAAATCTCACTCTTCCTTCGCTTTTAACTATCTCCGCCATTCTTTTGTGGGGCCTATTGTCTTGATCTGTCTCCCGAACCCAGTCCCTTAATATGTTTATAAAGGTCTGGTATGAGGTGGCATTCCTCAGTGCAATTCTGGTATGGTAATCAATACATGTGCACTTATTAGCCATAGAGCATAGAAAACTACTGTCATCAGAAGACATATCAGGACAATTGTATGTGGCTTTATAAATGGTGAAGTATTCACTGCAAAAGAGTATTGGATCAATTCCCCTCCTAAATTTTGTATTCTCTAGGGCGTCTGAACCCCTAGTATCTCTTCCTCCCATTATGAGCTGCATTTCCCTCATTCTATCTGCAGAGTTTCCCCAATTTGAGTTTAACTCGGGAGTTAGACCTCTATGATTCCCGACTGGTGGCTGCAGCTTTTCACACAGTTGCAATGGGAGCCATGCGTGGAGGAGTGCGCATGCATCCCTATTGTTTAAAATGTACTGTGTCACTACAGCTTCCAGCCTGTTCGAGAGACTAATGGGTGAAGCACTCGTGTCAAATTTTCCCAAAATCTGGCACAGATTTGTGCGATCTTGTATGGAGAGTGTCGTGGATTGGGTGCTACCCTCCCTTTTTATAATTGCAGATCCTGGCCAAGTCCTTTCTGACGCAGGAGTAAAGAGAGAAGAATTCTGATCTGGGGGTTCTTCAGGACTGTCAGCTGACCATATTGGTTGCTGTTCGATCAGCATCCTTTCTCCCTGCTCCTGTGTCACACTGGAATGCGTATCCTTGTTAGCACAACAATGGCTGTGCACTTTCTCCATTGCCTGTGCCTTCAAAGATAGAATGGCATGATCTTTTTGAGCTAGCTGAGTTTTACATTCTTGTAACTCTCTCTTAAGTATTTCTATTGCAGATTCATTGCCCGCCTCTTTCTTTTCTAAAGATGCGATACACTGTTCTCTCAACATACATGTTTCCTTCCATTCATCCACTCCTTGTTCCAATAAACCATTTTCCATCACCAATAATTCAATCTCATTCCTCATTTCATCACACTGACAAACATTCGTGTCAGCATTCGCAGCTATAGCTGAAATATCTTTACTCACATTTTCTATTTTCCCTAATAATTCTGTCCTATCTTTACACCACTCCAATTCTGTCTGTTCTGAGATTTCTTTCATCTTTAGTAACATGCATACCACATTGGCCATTCTCTTCTTCTTGCCTATTTTGGAAGACTTTTTAGACTTGATGGCCTCATTATGAGTATTGCATTGCTTTAATAGATCATTGAATTGGTGTACCAACGCATTCTTTTGTATATCATTAAATTGGATACACGCATTTTTCCCAATGAACTGTTCAAGAATATCCATTGTTATGCTAATCTGCCAGTAGTTACACTGAGCAGTTGATTAGATAATATACAGTGACAAACAAACAGATACAAACCTACAGGAAACAACAAACAAAAAAAAAAAACAGGTATAAAGCTATTTAAAACACGCTACCACTAAAGCTATTTAAAACTTGCTACCATATGTAGTTCTACAGAGCGCACTCTTAATCAACGCTCTCCTGTCAAATCGCAGGCCACATTGAACTTCTATTGGAACAGAGAGCTCTTTCACTCCCACATGGGTAAAAATAAACTAATAATAAAAAAAAACTTAAAAAATAAAAAATAAAAAATAAAATAATAAAAAAAAAATTCAAAAAAAAAAATAAGTCTAAAACTCCTTTTCAAAAAAATAAAATAAAAATAAAAAATATTTCCTCCAAAGATTATCCCCAAAAAAACTTAAAGTTAAATTTTTTTTCCAAAGGTTTCCAAAAAAATTAAAAAAACAATCCTATATCTTTCCCACTTTTTCCTCAAAGATGTGCGGTTTATCCTGACAATCTGCAGGCTATATCTGATATCCAGCGATATCCAGGGATGATCACTCCCTCACTCACCAGTATAATTAACTGGCTACAGGCCTAATCATGCATTAACAATACAATAAACGTTGAACATATAAACATAAATCAGCCAAAAATATTCACCAGGTTTGCGCGTCCGCTTGCTGATGAGATAATTCACAGGAACTTCCGGATCGTCAAAGTAGGCTTCAGAATTCGCGATCCAGCGCCAATCTTTGTCCACACTTGAGACGACTTCCAGTCCTCGGTTATTTTATTCCCTAGCTTACATGGACTCAGGAAAAATAAAATAAAATACAATAGGGGTTGTGAATCCTGGTCAGAAATAAAACTGTGTCCCCAGGTATCTGCGGTGCCAAATATAAGAACCAATGCGATATAACAATATATATATATATATACTATTGTAATCTATCATGCATATATCTATCGCAACTATGTATTAATTGTATTAGTCCCTTGTTTGCTAGTCTTACCCTTAAGAGAACTCTAGGCCTGAAGATGCACTATATAGTATAAAGACAAACACAGCTGCTCAGTAAAGAATTTACATTTATTTCCTAAAAGTAGGAATGATACATACTAACATGAAAATCTATACAGCCTATATCAACAATACTAATGAAAATTATACTTATTATCTCCTCGAGGCAAAGGTTCCTGCTGGCTGAGCTCCTGGATGTGATAGAGGGCTCTCTCCTACCCAAGCATCCTGTTTTAAAGGGTCCCATGCATACCTCATTCAAACACTCCCCTCTGCCTCTCGACCAATCATGATCCTTTCATGATTCTCGTTTGTCGTGCCATATCTAGCCTCTGGGGGCGATGTTGTCCATATAATCTCCAATATCTTGCTGGGGCCTTGACACTCTTGGTAACAGCTGCCCTTCCATTTGTCTCCGGGAAGGTGCTAAATACATTAGTACCTGGTCCATTGTTATCAACCCTTTGAGGCTTCCACCACCCCAGGGGGCCTTGACAAGACTTCCTATGTATTATTTGGGAATGGCAACTGCCATCTGGTTTTAGTTGTAAACCCGATGTGTAGAGATTTCAGCTTTCCAACAGCTACCAAGTTGGACAGGCGCATGTGCGAGCGGCGCACTGAGCGCTTCCGGGCTCCCCGACCTAGCTAGATGCTCCCTAAACCTTCTCCCATCCTTTCCGGTGACTCCTGTCACCCCTGCTCCAGAGGCTGAGCCCATGCAGCTTGGATCGGTCTGTGCTCCTCTCACCCCTGAAGAGAAGCAACGACGGCGACAGGCCAACCTCTGTCTTTACTGTGGGGGAACTGGACATTTTCTTCGTACCTGCCCTGTGAGACCCAGTAAGTCACGCTCACAGTTTATTATGAACTTTCTAAACACTGGTCTGTCCCAGACTTATGTCACCCTCTCTGTCTCCTTACAGCTAACGGAAAATAAAATTCATCTACCAGCAATTATTGATTCCGGAGCCTACAGCTGTTTCCTAGACACTTCACTGGCCCAAGAACTACACATTCCTCTGCAGATCAAAGAACAAAGCCTCCAAGTCTACCTGGCTGATGGGTCTCTTCCTTGTTCTGGACTTGTCACACAACAAACAAGGCCCATCCTTGTCACCACAGACTCCGGCCACCAGGAGCTTCTAAGCTTCGACATCATCTTCTCCCCCATGTTTCCCATCATCTTGGGGCTCCCCTGGCTACAGGCACATGAACCTTACATCAATTGGAACAAGAAGGAAGTCTCCTTTTCCTCTCCATACTGTTCCCAGCATTGCCTTCCTCCAGCTCCGGTCTCCTGTTTAACCGTGGCACCTGCACCTGACAATCTCCAGCACGTCCCTCCGGTATACCTTGAATTTAGGGATGTCTTCAATAAACAAAAAGCTGACTGTCTACCACCTCATCGGTCTTACAACTGCCCCATTGATCTGCTACCAGGTTCCGAAATACCCTTTGGCCGCATCTTTCCACTATCAGAGACTGAACTAGCGGCTCTTAAGACTTACATTGATGAGAACTTGGATAAGGGGTTCATTCGTCCTTCCTCTTCGCCGGCCAGAGCCGGCATCTTCTTTGTGGAGAAAAAAGATGCTTCCCTAAGACCGTGCATAGATTATAGAGAACTGAACAAAATAACGATTAAAAATCGCTACCCACTCCCACTCATCCCAGAGTTGTTTCAGCGTTTCCGGTCTGCCCGAATCTTCTCTAAGTTGGATCTGCGAGGTGCCTATAACCTCATCCGAATCAAGCCTGGGGACGAGTGGAAGACTGCCTTCAGGTCCAGGTTTGGACATTATGAATATTTGGTAATGCCTTTTGGGCTGTGTAACGTCCCGACCACGTTTCAGTACCTGGTAAATGACATTTTTTGAGAATACCTGGACAATTTCCTAGTTGTTTACCTGGACAATATTCTTATTTTCTCTGCCACCATTGAGCTTCACCGGGTTCACGTAAAGACAGTCCTTGCAATTCTCAGGAGACACAAATTGTACCTTAAAGCAGAGAAATGCGAATTCGAAAAATCTGTTGTGCAATTCCTAGGCTTTGTCATTTCTACCAACGGGGTCGCAATGGATCCTCAGAAGGTCAAGGCAATTCAGGAGTGGCCAGCTCCAGTAGACAAAAAGGGAGTACAGCGGTTTATTGGATTCGCAAATTTTTACCGGAGGTTTATCATTGGTTTCTCATCCATTGTTGCACCCATCACCCAACTAACCCGCCAACACAGTCGTTTTCAGTGGTCCCAAGAGGCCCAGGAAGCTTTTACCAAACTCAAAACCCTGTTCACCTCTGCACCAATCCTACGGCATCCGGATCCAGCCCTGCCTTTTGTGTCGGAGGTAGACGCCTCGTAAACCGCCACTGGAGCCATCCTCTCCCAGAGACAGGGCCCCAAGGCCCTCCTCCATACTGTAGCTTTGGCATCCCGGAAACAAAGTTCCCAGGAAAGGAATTATGATGTGGGAGACAGGGACCTGTTGGCCATCAAGTTCGCCCTGGAGGAGTGGAGATATCTGTTGGAGGATGCATCCCATTCCATTATGATCTTCACCGATCATAAAAACCTAGAATACCTCAGGACAGCCAAACGCTTAAGACCCAGGCAAGCCCGTTGGGCCCTCTTCTTTTCTAGGTTCAACTTCCATATTTCGTACAGACCCGGCTCAAAGAATGGGAAAGCAGACGTACTCTCCCGGATGTTCCCTGAATCTCCCCAGTCAACGGAACCCAGCACCATCTTATCTCTGCAAAACTTCCTTCTGCTCACACACACTGATCGTATGACCACCAATCAAGTTGGCGTCCAGCCATTGTACTGAACCAGAGGTATCCTCCTTGGAAAAACGAGATGACTTGCTTTGGTCCCAAGGAAATTTTTTTGTCCCACTGGAGGCTAGACCCCTGACTTTAAAGATACTTCATGATCATAAACTGGCTGGTCACTTTGGGACTTCCGAATTGGTTGCCCGTTCCTTTTGGTGGCCTGGTTGGAGGCAGGACTGTAAAGAGTATATTCTCTAATGTGTTTCATGCCAGCGAAGTAAAGGGGCTAACACCAAATCTTGGGGACTACTTAGACCTTTACCCATCCCTGAACGCCCATGGGCTGTAGTTTCTATGGACTTCATTGTCGATCTTCCTCCCTCGGAAGGTTTCACCTCCATCCTGGTCGTTGTTGACCGCCTTTCCAAAATGGCACACTTCTTGTCCATGGTGGGCACCCCCTCTGCCTTGGATGCAGTTAACATTTTTATCAAAGAAATAATAAAGCTACATGGAGTACCCGACAGTGTCGTCTCTGATAGAGGGGTCCAATTCACCTCCAAATTTTGTAAGGAACTTTGTCAAGCACTAGAAATAAGGATCTGTCTCTCCTCTGCATACCACCCTCAAAGCAACGGCCAGACGGAGAGAACGAACCAAACTCTGGAGCAGTATCTCCGCTGTTTCTCTTCCGGTTCCCAAGATGACTGGTCCTCTCTGCTACCCTACGCTGAATTTGCGTATAATAATTCGGTTCATACAGCCACCAACCAAACACCCTTCTGGTCTAACTTTGGGTTTCACCCTTCTTTCCTCCTGAACTCTACCCCTGAATTATCTGTTCCTGCTGTTCAAGACCGAATAGCCTCCATCCAACGGAACTTACAAAAGATTCAGGAAACAATGCAGAAGGCCCAGGATGACTATAAGAAGTACTACAACAGTGGAAGGAAGGACAACCCGGTTTTCAAGGTTGGTGATGAAGTTTGGTTATCTTCAGCTAACCTCAGATTATCTTGTCCCTCATGAAAATTGGGCCCGAAGTTCATAGGGCCGTTCAAAATCAAGAAGATGATCAACCCTGTGGCCTTTGAATTGGCCTTACCCAGCTCTTACAGAATTCATCCCGTTTTTCATGCATCCTTATTGAAACCTGTAATTCCTAGCCCCTTCCCGGGAAGAGAAGAACCGCCTCCTCCACCGGTCCAGGTAGATGGAGAAAACGAATTTGAGGTTGAAACCATACTGAACTGCAGGAAGAGGGGTAGACAACTCCAATACCTAATCAAGTGGAAGTGGTACCCGCCTGAAAATAACTCTTGGGAACCCTCAAGGAACATACACGCCCCTCGCTTGATCCAAGCTTTTCATTTGGAACACCCAGAGTTAGTGTCCAGTTTGGGCGTCCAGAGACCGCCCCTCGGGGGGGGGGCACTGTCAGAGAGGCATGTTGTGAAGAAGCATATTGTACTTTGAACACTAAATGGCAGCAGTGAGAAGCTGTCAGAGAAACCTTCAGCTGCAGACTGGCTGTCACATGACACGCACCACATTACTTCCTGGCTGCCTATAAGAACTGAGCAAGTGCTCAGAGGAATTGCTGGTTTGTCTTCAGCTTCCTGTACCCGAGTTCCTGTTTCCTGTTGATTGATTACCTGCTGTGACCCGGATTGACCCTGTCCTACTCTGATCTTCTCCTGGACCCAACCTCGGCTTGTTTTACGGACTTTGTTCCTGCCTCCTGTGTTTGACCCTCTGCCTGTGACCCGGATTCACCTTCAGCCTCCTGTGCCTTGACCTTCTGCTTGTGACCCAGTCTTGCCTCCTGTCTCCAGTGCCTTGACCCCCAGCCTGTGACCTGGATTGTCTGCTTACCTGTGTTTGATCCAAAGCCTGCTCCGGACTTTCTAACTGACTTCTCCTTCTTCTGGTATGGATTTTAAAGGGAACTCCACGCCAAATGAAAAAAAAAATGGTGTGGAGTTCCCCCCAAAAATCCATATCAGACCCTTTATCCGAGCACGCAACCTGGCAGGCCGCATGAAAAGAGGGGGGGACGAGGGAGCCCCCCCTCCTGAACCGTACCAGGCCACATGCCCTCAACATGGGGAGGATGCTTTGGGGGTCTGTGACCCCTCAAAGCACCATGTCCCCATGTTGATGGGGACAAGGGCCTCATCCCCACAACCCTTGCCCGGTGGTTGTGGGGGTCTGTGGGCGGGGGGCTTATCAGAATCTGGAAGACCCCTTTAACAAAGGGGATCCCAGATCCCCCCCCTATGTGAATTGGTAAGGGGTACATTGTACCCCTACCATTTCACAAAGAAAGTGTAAAAAAATTAAAAAAACACACAGACTTTATCCGCTTTATCCGCCCGCAGACCCCCACAACCACCGGGCAACAGTTGTGGTAATGAAGCCCTCAACATTGGGACATGGTGCTTTGAGGGGTCACAGACCCCCAAAGCACCCTCCCCATATTGAGGGCATGTGGCCTGGTACGGTTCAGGAGGGGGCGCGCTCTCTCTTCCCCCCCCCTCTTTTCCTGTGGCCTGCCAGGTTGCGTGCTCGGATAAAGGGTCTGGTATTGATTTTTGGGGGGAACTCCTTGCCATTTTTTTTTTTAATTTGGCGTGGAGTTCCCCTTAAAATCCATACCAGACCTGAAGGGTCTGGTATGGATATTTGGGGGGAACCCCGCGTCATTAGTTTTTTAAATTTGACGCAGGGTTCCCCTAAATATCCATACCAGACCTGAAGGGCCTGGTAATAGAATTTGGGGGGACCACCATGCATTTTTATTATTTATTTATTTTTGTCAATGACTTTTCTCTGTATTGCCGGGAGCCAACAATTCATTATAGCCGTGAGTGCTTTTAAATGACTTTTTTTCCTTCAGAAATGACACTTTGTGCAGGGACAGTTCTAAGCACAGGAAACAAGCGCTACTTTACAGGCATACTATACACACTCCCTAGGTACGAAATTTAAAGGAATATTTCACTTTTATTGTTTCACTTTGTGCATTAGTAAAATCACTGCTCCCGAAAAAACGGCAGTTTTTAAAACTTTTTTTTACATTGATACATGTCCCCTGGGGCAGGACCCAGGTCCCCAAACACTTTTTATGACAATAAGCCTTTAAAATGAGCACTTTACATTTTTCATTTGAGTCCCATAGACTTTAAAGCTCTGTACACACGATCGGATTTCCTATGGCTTTTAAACCGATGGATTTTTCCATCGGAAAACCGATGAAGATGACTTCCATCAGTCTTGCTTACACACCATCAGTCAAAAAACGCGGTGACGTAAAACACTCCGATGAGCCGAGAAGAATGACGATCGGAATTTGCTATCGGTTTTTTATCCACCGATGGGAAAAAAGACCGATGGGGCCCATACACGATCGGACTGTTTTCATCGGTAAAACCGATCGTGTGTACGCGGCTTTACGATGTTCAAATGTTCAAACAAATTTATTACCTGTTCGCAAGTTCTGGTGCGAACCGAACTGGGGGGTGTTTGGCTCATCCCTACCCCAGACCATGACACTCCCACCACTATGCTTGACTGTAGGCAAGACACACTTGTCTTTGTACTCCTCACCTGGTTCCCGCCACACATGCTTGGCACCGTCTGTTCCAAATAAGTTTATCTTGGTCCACAGGACATGGTTCCAGTAATCCATGTCCTTAGTCTGCTTGTCTTCAGCAAACTGTTTGCGGGCTTTCTTGTGCATCATCTTTAGAAGAGGCTTCCTTCTGGGATGACAGCCATGCAGACCAATTTGATGCAGTGTGCGACGTATGATCTGAGCACTGACAGGCTGACCCCCCCCCCTTCAATCTCTGCAGCAATGCTGGCAGCACTCATACGTCTATTTCCCAAAGACAACCTCTGGATATGACGCTGAGCACGTGCACTCAACTTCTTTGGTCGACCATGGCGAGGCCTGTTCTGAGTGGAACCTGTCCTGTTAAACCGCTGTATGGTCTTGGGCACCGGGCTACAGCTCAGTTTTAGGGTCTTGGCAATCTTCTTATAGCCTAGGCCATCTTTATGTAGAGCAACAATTCTTTTTTTCAGATCCTCAGAGAGTTCTTTGTTGAACTTCCAGTGACCAGTATGAGAGTAAGAGAGATAACACCAACTTTAATACACCTGCTCCCCATTCACTCCTGAGACCTTATAACACTAATGAGTCACATGACACCGGGGGAGGGAAAATGGCTAATTGGGCCCAATTTTGACATTTTCACGTAGGGATGTACTCACTTTTGTTACCAGCGGTTTAGACATTAATGGCTGTGTGTTGAGTTATTTTGAGGGGACAGCAAATTTACACTGTTATACAAGCTGTACACTCACTACTTTACATTGTAGCAAAGTGTAATTTCTTCAGTGTTGTCACATGAAAAAATATAATAAAATATTTACAAAAATGTGAGGGTTGTACTTTTGTGAGATACTGTATAGATTCTTGTAACTTTGCCAGCCTCACACTCACATTCATACCGTCTCTGATACCATTGTTTATACAGGTGTTCTGGTTAAGTATAAATATCTAGCTTTACCTTTTGCTATATTTGACAACAGTGTAATGGGGCAGAAAAGGATACGCTCAGATGGAATTGTCTTCTCAAAACTTTCCAAATAAAAGTGATGAACAGAGATTGAGAGCAGGATTCTCTGTAATGACGTAACACCAAGGAAGGTCTCTGCCAGAACCTTAAGACGCTTTTCGCCCGATCGACTGCAATCGCCTGGAGTTTCTATAAGTGAAGCTAAGTAACCTTTTCCTGCATTCTCATGGTATACAGACCATAGTTTTGCTAGGAAGTAGGTAGCATTTTTCTTGTTATAGGTACCGGTATACAGTATCTGTCGGTGTTGTACTGTATACCTAAAATTGTAATAGTTTTTGTATGTAAATAATTTTTGCATAGTAAAAGCACATTTATATACTGCAGAGGTCTGAGCTTCTTGCTTACACCGCAAAGTAACCCTAACCATTTCATCCCCGGAAGGATTTACCCGCTTAATGACCAGGCCATTTTTTGCGATACGGTATTGCGATGCTTTAACTGAAGATTGTGCGGTCGTGCGAGGCTGTACCCAAACAAATTTGATGTCCTTTTTTTTCCCCACAAAAATACCTTTTTTTTTTGGCATTTGATCACCTCTGCGGTTTTTATTTTTTGCGCTATAAACAAAAAAAGACAGACAATTTTTTAAAAAATTAAATAAAATTACTTTTTGCTATAATGCATATCCCCAAAAATTTCAAAAAAACAACAAATGTATTCATCAGTTTAGGCCAATATGTATTCTGCTACATATTTTTGGTAAAAAAAATCCCAATAAGCTTATATTGATTGGTTTGCGCAAAGGTTATTGCGTCTACAAAATAGGGGATCGATTTAGAGACTTTTAATTTGTTACATTTTTTTTACTATATAAGAGCAACAACCGGTGTGCGATCCTTCCTACATCATTTTATTCAGCCAGCAACTGTGGATCGAGCACCTGAGAGCTCTGTCATCAATGTGTTGTATGGGTAGTAGCACTTATTTTTTCCGTTTGCATTTTGAAAGAAAAAGTGTGCCAGACCTCTCATTACTAAGCATACGAAAAGGCAACATGATAGAGAGGATATGGCAGCTCAGGAGGTGCATTATCCCAACTCCAGAGATGTTGAATTTGAAGAAGTATGGTAGTTTACACAAACAAAACTTCATGAGCTGGTAAAACAATACAAAACAGAGGTCCATGGAACCCCTATTAAGTTGGCTCCTACTCTGTGGGATGAAGGGGGCAAACAGTGTTGTTTTGCCAGGTAAGGAAGCAGTGGCTATGATAGTGTTAACCCATAATCCACAATTGCGCCAGGCCATTCGAAAAGCCAGAGAGTTTACTGTGAATTCACTGGTAGACCTCGTGAGAGATGGAATAGTCCAAGTATACGCTAGTCCTAGTGTCCTGGAAAATACCTACTCATGGAGAATGGTCGGAGAAGGTATTTCCATGTTACGTGAGATAAGGTTGTATTAAATGTTTCCAGAATGGATGGGTCCAGATATGGAACCCTTTACGTCTGCGCCATTTAATCTCAGGGCTCCTTTATTGCTGGGAGGCCTGGGATTAAACAGCAAAATTCATGAAGCCACTACCCTTTTAAGCCAGTTAGGGGAGCTAGAGGAGACCAAAACAAAGCCTGTCAGGGCAGTAGATGAGGTGAAGGCCAGACAGGAAGAAAACTGTCACAAAAGAACAGAAAAGAAAGGGAATGTGGGAGAGAAGACAGTAGGTGAAGAGAAAAACCAAGCTAGTTATCTCTAGGAAACAAATGTGGGTAGACCTATTAAAGGCAGGAATGCCTAAAGATGAGATGGATGGTATTTCTACTGCAGAATTCCTGAAGAGGTGGAAACAGTTAATGAGGACAACTTTCAGGGTTAGAAACACTATTCCTAGTGAAGATAACATAAGCCTACATTTAGAGGAAACAGAACAGACTCTTCCTGTTAGCCCCAAACCAATTCCCAAAAGTACACATGAACCCAAACCCAAATCTCTTTATCCTGAGGAGGAGTTAGAGAGATTCAGAAAAGGGGATTGGGAGGTTCCTTATTCTTTATGAAGGGAAGGTGGGCCTCCAGTGGCGGTGCATCCATAGAGGGCGCCGGAGCGCCGCCCCCTCTCGCTCCCGCACCGCCACTGAAAGACAATACACAGATTCATGCATTGCATGAATCTATGTATTGTCACCGCTGCCATGCTGCCCACTATTCATATGGCCGGCCTCCTGGTGAGCGCCGGCCATATGAATTAGAGCGGCGGCCGGCGGTGGGTGTGACTTGGAAGTGTCTATCAGAGCCAGCAGCTCTGATAGGCTTTCCGAATACAGCTCTCACGCTGTATTCGGCTTCCAAAAACTCCTCTTAGGTACGCACGGGGGTGCGTTCCTTGGAGAAGACTGTGGAGGTTTCAGCCAACCTGATTGGCTGAAGCGACATCGAGGGCGGGAGAACACATGGAGGACGGCGCGGACCGAGGAAGGTAAGTGCAGGGCTGGGGGGGGGGACAGGCTGTATTTGGGGGGAACTGGCTGTATATGGGGACAAACTGGCTGAATATGGGGGGAACTGGCTGTATATAGGGGACAAACTGGCTGAATTTGGGGGGAACTGGCTGTATATGGGGGACAAACTGGCTGAATATGGGGGCACACTGGCTGTATATGGGGGACACACTGGCTGAATATGGGGGGAACTGGCTGTATATGGGGGACAAACTGGCTGAATATGGGGGGAACTGGCTGTATATGGGGGACAAACTGGCTGAATATGGGGGGAACTGGCTGTATATGGGGGACAAACTGGCTGAATATGGGGGGAACTGGCTGTATATGGGGGACAAACTGGCTGAATATGGGGGGAACTGGCTGTATATGGGGGACAAACTGACTGAATATGGGGGGAACTGGCTGAATATGGGGGACAAACTGGCTGAATATGGGGGGAACTGGCTGTATATGGGGGACAAACTGGCTGCATTTGGGGGGAACTGGCTGAATATGGGGGGAACTGGCTGTATATGGGGGACAAACTGGCTGAATATGGGGGGAACTGGCTGTATATGGGGGACAAACTGGCTGCATTTGGGGGGAACTGGCTGTATATGGGGGACAAACTGGCTGCATTTGGGGGGAACTGGCTGTATATGGGGGACAAACTGGCTGAATATGGGGGCACACTGGCAGTATATGGGGGGCACACTGGTTATATATATATATATATGGGGGCACACTGGCTGTATATGGGGACAAACTGGCTGTATATGGGGGGCACACTGGCTGTATATATGGGGGCACACTGGTTATATATATATGGGGGCACACTGGCTGTATATGGGGACAAACTGGTTGTATATTGAAACAAACTGGCTGCATTTGAGGGGGCAAACTGGTGGCGTTTGGGCACAGTGGCTGCGTTTAATGGGCACAGTGGCGGCAATTGATTTTATTTTTTTTTTCAGTTTGTTTGCGCCCCCCCAAAAATTTTGAGCACCAGCCGCCACTGTGGGCCTCCTGTAATAGCAGTGAGGACAGTGACAGCATGAGACTGATGCCCATATGCACCTGTCATTGTATGGTGGGGGAAGGCATCTTCTCCTACACATCTGATGGCTTTAGTTGATCCTGGAGTTGAAGTTCCACTTTTGCAAGGAAATCCTTCCCATCACATAGGAGAAAGGATTTATGTAGAAGGTTTGGGAGGACAAACCACACCAGCAGTTAGGACACGGGTGAAATTGGCTATTGGCAAGGGACCAGGATTTTGAACAAATGTTTTGGTATCAGAGTTACCTGAAAATTTTCTTAGGATGAATGTACTTCAAGGTCAGTCTATTCAGACTTCAGTATACAGGGGTACATTCACATTCGGGTATTCTGATGAAGCGTATCTGGTTAGGGCGGTGAAGACTGTGGTCAGAGGTCATACGAAATGGACCCCTGTCTATATCCCTCCACCAGAGAAGCCAGTCTGTCTCAAGCAGTACAGACTTCCTGGAGGCCACAAAGAAATTGGGGAGACCATTCAAGAACTGTTGTTAGTAGGGATCCTTAGACCTTGCTGTAAGTCCTTTATCTTCTCTGGTGTTCCCAGTAAAGAAACCTGATGGGACGTATAGAATGATTGTGGATAGTGATGAGCCGAACACCCCCGGGTTCGGTTCGCACCAGAACCCGCGAACGGACCGAAAGTTCGTACGAACATTAGAACCCTATTAAATACAATGGATGCGAACGTTCGAATTCTAAAGTGCTAATTATAACAACTATTATGCATGTTATTGTCCTAAAAAGGGTTTGGGAACCCGGGTTCTGCACCAGGGGACATGTATCAATGCAAAAAGAAGTTTTAAAAACGGTCGTTTTTCGGGAGCAGTCATTTTAATGATGCATAAAGTGAAAAAAAAAAAGTCAAATATTCCTTTAAATATCGTACCTGGGGGGTGTCTAAAGTATGCCTGTGAAGTGCCACGTGTTTCCCGTGTCTAGAACTGTCCCTGCACAAAATGACACTTCTAAAGGGAAAAAAAGCCATTTAAAACTGCTTGCGGATTTAATGTAATGTCTGGTCCCGGTAATATGGATGAAAATCTTTAAGAAAAATGGCATAGCTACCCCATGACCCCCCCCCCCCTACCCCAGCCCATTACCAGCCCCTTTGGGTCTTGTATGGATATTAAGGGGAACCCCGCACATAAAATAAAAAAGGCCCTATATACTCTGAACAGCCGTATACAGGCGGTGCATACAAGACAGGGACTGTAGGTTTGTTCTTATGTAGAATCTGTTTGTAATTTTGAACAGGTACATTGTTGAAGTGTAGCTCCAGCCCAAAAATCTATTTTTAAACTTTTTGGAAAACATAGGTAAGGGTTATCACCCCTGTAACATTTGTTTTGCTGTCTGTGCCCCTGTTCAGAACATTTCACCTCACTTTCCGTCCCAATGACAACTGTTTTTGAAATGTGGTGTTTTTCTTGAAACAAGGATTGCTGATAAAGCATCAGTACAGAGGAGACACCTTTCTCCCATTGTGAGGGGGTTAGCTCGGCAGCGGGTGTGTGTGACCCCCGAGATGGGCTCCCCACACAAAAACAGGCCCAGCAAACGGAGGTTGTGGTTTTCAAAATCAAAAAGGTGCGGTTTATTTTCTATTTACAGTGACAAAACACAGCAAAGCAAAAGAAACATAAACAAAATAAATCCTGGTCAACTTGACCTCTGACTAAACATACAGGTTTCCTAACTAACAACTGGGATCAGCCTAGTGCTGTCCTAGTCCCTAAGTCCCTGGTTTTAAATGTCCAAGCAAATAGCCACACAGGCTTTGTCTCACCGCACAGGGGTTCACTCTCCCTAGACAGTCCACACAGGTCTGGTTCCAGGCATGAGCTAACGTCTAATGAAGCTGGGAGTTCTTATAGAGGCCTAAATGAGCTGACAAGCTTCAGCTGGTCTCATCAACTCCCTGTCTGCACGACGCCCCACACTCTCCCTAGAGGTATGAGTCATCCATGAGCCCACTAGCCTTATACAACTCTCCACCTAGTTGTATAAGTCGGCGTAAAGCCTGAATCTGGGCGAAATATATCTACCCCCCTGGATGCAACCAGGTGACTTTACCTTCCTGCTGTCACATACCCCCCCCTCTTGTTTTAACCTCGGGGTTGGAACACCAGCAATCAGGCATTCATGTACTCGAGACAAAGCATCCACATTCCCCATTTGAACGCCAGGGCGATGCTTTACTGTGAAGTTGAATTCCTGGAGGGCCAGGAACCACCTATTCACTCTTCTATTTGTTTCCTTGTTTTGAGCCATCCACTTTAACGGAGTGTGATCCGTAACCATGTCAAAGTGCCTACCTAGCAGGTAGTACCGAAGGGAATCTAGAGCCCACTTCACCGCTAAACACTCCTTTTCAACGGTGGCGTAATTTACCTCATGGGACTTCAACTTCCTGCTGAGGTAAATGACTGGGTGCTCTTCCCCGTTCCAGACCTGGGACAATACTGCTCCTAACCCCACATCTGACGCATCACTTTGTACGACAAAGTCTTTAGAGAAGTCGGGTGAGTACAACACTGGCTGGCTACATAAGGCTTGTTTCAAGAATTGGAATGCTGCCTCAGCCTCGGGGGTCCATTTAATCATGACCGACCCTTTCCCCTTCGTCAGGTTGGTTAGGGGCACAGCCTTAGAAGCAAAGTGGGGAATGAATCGCCGATAATACCCAGCGATTCCCAGAAAGGCTCGTACCTGCTTCTTGCTGTTGGGACGTGGCCAACTCTGGATGGCCTCGACTTTGTTGAGTTGGGGTTTTATTACTCCCCTCCCAATGGTGTACCCAAGATATTTGGCCTCCTCCTGCCCAATGGTACACTTCTTGGGGTTAGCCGTAAACCCCGCTTCCCGAACAGAGTCCAGGACTGCTTGCACTTTTGGCAGATGTGAGGCCCAATCTGTGCTATGGACAATTATGTCATCCAGGTAAGCCGCAGCATACTTCCGATGGGGCCTCAGCATCTGGTCCATTTTCCGCTGGAATGTGGCCGGCGCATTCTGTAACCCGAACGGCATTCTTTTATATTGGAACGCCCCGTCTGGGGTTACAAATGCGGTTTTCTCTTTGGCCGACTTGGCCAGGGGGATTTGCCAATACCCTTTTGTGAGGTCAAGCGTCGTCATGTATCGGGCTGTTCCCAGCCGGTCGATCAACTCATCTATACGTGGCATGGGGTAGGTGTCAAATTTTGTAACTTTGTTCAACTGACGAAAATCGTTACAAAATCGCCAGCTCCCATCCGGTTTAGGCACCAACACAATGGGACTAGACCAATCACTTTGGGACTCCTCTATCACCCCTAAGTTCAGCATTTTCTGTACTTCCTCCCGTATTGCCTCCCGTCGGGCCTCTGGGATCCGATAGGGTTTTAACTTCACCCTTTCACCGGGCGGGGTAATGATGTCATGCTCTACCCCAGATGTTTGTCCCGGCAGCTCAGAGAATACCTCCTTGTTGCGAAGCACAAACTCCTTAACCTCCTGTTGTTGGGGTTGTGACAAGGTGGCTGCTATTCCAACCTCAGGAATCACGCAACCAGTTTGAGCTGGTGACCAAGTGTCTGCGACTAGGGACTCTCTATCCCTCCAGGCTTTCAACAGATTAACGTGATAGATCTGTTCGGGCTTTCGCCTTCCTGGTTGTCTGACCTTGTAATTCACTTCGCTCACTTTTTCTATTATCTCGTAGGGGCCTTGCCATTTGGCAAGGAATTTACTTTCAACCGTAGGGACAAGTACCAGTATCCTATCCCCCGGGGAAAAGGTACGGGTCTTGGCTCCACGGTTGTACACTCTCTGCTGTGCTAACTGCGCTTGGGCCAAATGTTCCTTCACGATGGGCATTACCTGTGCAATTCGGTCTTGCATCAGGGCGACATGCTCAATCACACTCCTGTGGGGAGAACTCTCACTTTCCCAAGTTTCCTTGGCAATATCCAACAGCCCTCTTGGGTGTCTCCCATACAGTAACTCAAAGGGGGAGAATCCCGTAGAGGATTGGGGCACCTCCCTAATAGCAAACATCAGATAAGGAAGTAGACAGTCCCAATCCTTTCCATCTCTATCCACCACTTTCTTCAACATTTGTTTTAGGGTTTTGTTGAATCTTTCAACCAGCCCATCGGTTTGGGGGTGATACACAGATGTACGTAATTGCGTCACTTTGAACAATTTACACAGCTCCTTCATAACCCGGGACATAAAGGGTGTACCTTGGTCCGTAAGCAGTTCTTTACAAATACCCACCCGGCTAAACACAAGAGATAGCTCTTTGGCTATGGTTTTGGCCGAGGTATTTCGGAGAGGGATCGCTTCTGGATAACGGGTGGCATAGTCCATTATAACTAATATGTACTGGTGCCCCCCTAGCGGACTTGATTATAGGACCTACCAAATCCATGGCGATCCTCTCAAACGGGACCTCAATGATGGGTAGAGGGACCAGCGGGCTACGGAAATGTGGCATCGGGGCCGACCTCTGACACACAGGGCAGGAGGAACAATAATTTTCTATGTCCTTCATCACCCCCGGCCAATAGAATCTCTGTAATACCCTCTCTCGGGTTTTCTCTGTCCCCAGATGACCTCCAAGAATGTGCCCATGGGCCAACTCCAACACCAACTTCCTGTAAGGTTTGGGCACCACAAGCTGCTCAACGGTTTCTTCTGCCCTTTTTGCCACCCGATACAGTAGGTCCTTCTCTACGCTGAAGTATGGGTAAGTGCAGGTATTATCTGGGTTCACTAACTCGCCATCTATTTTCACTACGTTTTCCCGTGCCTTTATTAGGGCGGGGTCTTTCAACTGTTCTGTGGCAAAGTTTTCCCTGTGAACCTCAAGATCAGAAAACTCCACAGACGGTAGGTTTTCGTCTGAGGAGGTGGGCTCCTCTCCAGTTTCTTGAGTCTCCCCTGCCAATACTGATAAGGGAAATTCCGGAGAGTCCTCACCACTCTCAGGGGAGTTCTGGCTATCACATTCCTGGTACATAGGGGCACCAGTGGGGGGCTCAGGATCATCCCACAGTTCCCAGAACTTCGGAAAATCCCTTCCCACAATGGCGTCATACGGTAACTGAGATACTAAGCCCACTGGATGAGAGAGGGTACCTTTGGGGGTCTCGAAACACACTGTAGTCACTGGATACTCTCGGGTGTCCCCATGCACACAAATAACAGCTACCTTGCTATTCCCAGAGACCTCTGTTTTAACTAACTCCGCCTTTATCAGGGTCACAAGGCTACCTGAATCCAGCAATACCACAACATTTCTACCATTAACACACATTTTGCATAAATGTTTCTCAGTTCCTCGAATGGCAGTGCATGCGACTGTCGCACACAGCGACTGACGTCTGCCCGTCAGAAAGTCACACTGCATGGGTTCCTCCACAACCGGGCAATTGGCTGCAATATGTCCCGCTTGCCGGCAGCGGTAGCAAACGATCCTTCTTGCCGCCTCTTGAGCCGCTGATTTCCCAGGCTGTTCTCACCAAACTTGGGGTAGAGCTCCCACCCTCTTACTCTCTCCACCCTCACCCCTTGGAATCCTCTTATCCGCCCCTGGGGATGGTCTGGTCTTAGGGTGGAAAGTCCGAGTGTCTCTGGAAGAGGCCGTCAGGTTCTCTGTAGCCAAGTATTTCTCCACACGATCCACAAGACCATCGGCCGTCTCTGGGTCTCCATGGCTTACCCACTTTTGGATGGCAGTAGGAAGAGCTCTCAAAAACCGATCCATTACAACACGTTCCACAATCTTTGGTGCGGACAAAGTCTCTGGCTGTAGCCACTTTCTGTTCAGGTGAATGAGATCATACATTTGAGACCTGGGGGGTTTTCCAAGCTGGAAAGTCCAGTTATGCACACGCTGAGCCCGGACAGCCTGGGTGACACCCAGCCTTGCCAATATTTCAGCTTTTAGCATCACATAGTCTTTTGCTTGGTCAGGCTCTAGGTCATAGTAAGCCTTCTGCGATTCACCAGTTAACAGAGGAGCCACCAGTCCAGCCCACTGCTCCTCAGGCCACTTTTCTCTTTCAGCAGTCCTTTCAAATGTGGTCAAAAATACCTCTGGATCATCCTCTCCAGTCATTTTTGTCAATAAACGACTCACCCCAAAGGACGCGGTATTAGTGGGACGGCTTTCCTCACTGGTCTGCGGACGTTGCTGCATTACTGCTTCCATTTGTTGTAGTCTCTGCTCTTGCTTCTGTAACAGGTCTATGAAGCGGGCCTCAGATTGCTGCTGGGCTTGTTGCTGAGCTTCCAGACTCTGTTGGTGAGCTTGCTGCTGGGCTGCAAGGCTCTGTTGATGAGCTTGCTGCTGGGCTGCGAAGTTCTGTTGTTGAGCTGCAAGGCTCTGTTGATGAGCTGCAAGGCTCTTTTGCAAACCTGCATTTGTCTGCTGTTGATTGGCATTTGCTAGAGCCAGCTGCTTCAGTATCTCCTCCATGCTGGCTTAAAAAAAAACTGCCACTGGTTCTCCACCAACTGTGAGGGGGTTAGCTCGGCAGCGGGTGTGTGTGACCCCCGAGATGGGCTCCCCACACAAAAACAGGCCCAGCAAACGGAGGTTGTGGTTTTCAAAATCAAAAAGGTGCGGTTTATTTTCTATTTACAGTGACAAAACACAGCAAAGCAAAAGAAACATAAACAAAATAAATCCTGGTCAAGTTGACCTCTGACTAAACATACAGGTTTCCTAACTAACAACTGGGATCAGCCTAGTGCTGTCCTAGTCCCTAAGTCCCTGGTTTTAAATGTCCAAGCAAATAGCCACACAGGCTTTGTCTCACCGCACAGGGGTTCACTCTCCCTAGACAGTCCACACAGGTCTGGTTCCAGGCATGAGCTAACATCTAATGAAGCTGGGAGTTCTTATAGAGGCCTAAATGAGCTGACAAGCTTCAGCTGGTCTCATCAACTCCCTGTCTGCACGACGCCCCACACTCTCCCTAGAGGTATGAGTCATCCATGAGCCCACTAGCCTTATACAACTCTCCACCTAGTTGTATAAGTCGGCGTAAAGCCTGAATCTGGGCGAAATATATCTACCCCCCTGGATGCAACCAGGTGACTTTACCTTCCTGCTGTCACACCATATTTATTCTTACAGGAGAGAATTTTCCTTCCTAGTGGTAGATTTCCTCTCACTTCCTGTTGTCTTCTTGCGTTTGCAAGTAGGAGTCGTTTGTAAGTTGGATGTTTGAAAGTAGGGACCTGCCGTATATACTCTGCAGAAATAGGCCCCTTAGTTGTTGGTGTTGGCACAACACTGTAAGCACTCACAGTTACTCTTGGTTGGTGCTGGAACGCCCTGCTGTCAACTATTATATCAGGAATTTTAATTACATATAATTGTTGAACAGTGGTAGTAAAAATTGGGCCTTTGATGGTGGTGCTGGTGCCACAACACTGTAAGCCCTGACAGTTACTCTTGGTGGGTGCAGCAATGGACCCTGCTGTGAATTATTAGATCAAGAATTGTAATTGCATGCCCCTGTTGAACAGGGGCTGAAAAATTGGGCCTTTCGTGGTGGTGGTGGTGGTGGTGGTGTTGCCACAACACTGTAAGCCCTCAGAGTTACTCTTGGTGGGTGCAGGAATGGGCCCTGCTGTGAATTATTAGATCAAGAATTGTAATTACATGCCCCTTTTGAACAGGGGCTGAAAAATTGGGCCTTTCGTGGTGGTGGTGGTGGTGGTGGCGTTGCCACAACACTGTAAGCCCTCAGAGTTACTCTTGGTGGGTGCAGCAATGGGCCCTGCTGTGAATTATTAGATCAAGAATTGTAATTGCATGCCCCTGTTGAACAGGGGCTGAAAAATTGGGCCTTAGGCACTGGTGGCACAACACTACAACCCCTCACAGATACGTTACTTGGAGCACAGCAATGAGCCCTGTTGCAAAGTATTGCTTCAAAAATTGTAATGACACGCCCCTGTTAAACAGGGGCTGAAAAATTGGGCCTTAGGCACTGGTGCCACAACACTCCAACCCCTCACAGATACTGTACTTGGAGCACAGCAATGAGCCCTATGGGAAATTATTGCTAAAAAAATTGTAATTACACGCCCCTGTAAAACAGGGGCTGAAAAATTGGGCCTTAGCCACTGGTGGCGGCACCCATAAACAAAAATGATCTTCCAAGCTATCATCATCAATCGTATCATTGAGGACTCGGAGGAGGAGGATAGCCAGTCAACATAACAGCACAGGCACTCAGCATCAGCATCAGTCTTGAAGGGATGTGACATGTTAAAATCAATTAGTCTGTTATATCAGCATCAGGTGTGTGGTAGCTGGTGGTGATCCAAGACTGGTTCATCTTGATGAAAGTCAGTCGATCAACCGAGTCGGTGGACAGGCGCACCCTGTGATCCGTGACAAATCCTCCAGCAGCACTGAATGTGCGTTCCGAAAGAACGCTGGATGCAGGACAGGCCAGTAGCTCAATTGCATACTGTGCAAGCTCTGGCCAGTGATCCATCCTCAAGACCCAGTAAGCCAGAGGATTTTCGGTGGGGAAGGTGTCCAAGTCTGACCTTGCCCCTAGATATTCCTGCACCATGTTTATCAGACGCTGGCGATAGTTGCTGGAACCGATCATACTTTGGGGCTGCGGACTAAAGAATTGTCTGAACGCATCGGTCAGACGGCCACCTTCCCCACCGCTCCTTCTTTGACTGGCCGAAGCCTCAGCAACTCGTTGTCCAGGACCAGGAGTTTGTAACCTCCCAGTCTCTGGGAACGCGTTGCACAGACCTTTCTGCAAGGCCTCCCGGAGTTGTCTCATCCTCTGCTCCCTCTGCGAAGGTAACATAAGGTCCGCAACCTTACCCTTGTACCGTGGATCAAGGAGAGTGGCCAGCCAGTAATGGTCCCTCTCCTTGATCCGAAGAATACGAGGATCCTTCCGCAGACTTTGCAGGATCAGGGAGGCCATGCAGCGTAGGTTTGCTGAGGCATTCGCTCCGGAGTCCTCTGGGTCACTAAGGACGACATGATCCGCAGCCACCTCCTCCCAGCCACGTACAAGTCCACTGGTTTCTTGGGACTGTAAATCATCCCTAAAAGACTGCTGCTGATGATGCTGAGTGCCAGCCTCCACCTCCATGCTGACACAATCCTCCTCCTCCTCCTCCTCCTCCTCTTCCTCTTCCTGTGCGATGGGTGGGACAGAAGGAACACTGTCTGGGTAAAGGGGGCCTTGAGAGGCAAGGAAGTCCTCCTCTTCCTGCCTCTGTTCTGCCTCAAGTGCCCTGTCCATTATTCCACGCAGCGTGTGCTCCAACAGGTGGACAAGAGGTATAGTGTCACTGATGCATGCACTGTCACTGCTCACCATCCTCGTGGCCTCCTCAAATGGTGCCAGGACAGTGCATGCATCCCTGATCATGCCCCACTGGCGTGGAGAAAAAAAACCAAGCTCCCCTGACCCTGTCCTGGTGCCGTAGTCGCACAGGTACTCATTGATGGCCCTCTGCTGCGTGTGCAGCCGCTGCAGCATGGCCAACGTTGAGTTCCACCTGGTGGGCATGTCACATATAAGGCGGTTCTTGGGCAGGTTCAACTCCTTTTGCAGCTCAGCCAGGCGAGCACTGGCATTATAAGATCTGCGGAAATGCACACAGACTTTCCTGGCCTGCCTCAGGACATCCTGTAAGCCCGGGTACCTGCCCAAGAACCGCTGCACCACCAGGTTAAGGACGTGAGCCACACAGGGCACATGGGTCAGTTGTCCCTGTCGGAGGGCGGAGAGGAGGTTGGTGCCATTGTCGCAAACCACCATTCCTGGCTTAAGCTGGCGTGGCGTCAACCACCTCTCGGCCTGGCCCTGCAGAGCAGACAGGACCTCTGCCCCAGTGTGGCTTCTGTCCCCCAAACACACCAGCGCAAGCACGGCATGGCATCTTTTTGCCTGCGTACTTGCGTAGCCCCGTGAACGGCTACGGAGCACCGCTGGTTCATAGGACAAACCACAGGAAGAGGCCATGGAGGAAGAAGAAGAGGAGGGGGTGGAGGAGAGAGGTGTGTCACAACCAGTAGTAGCATTTTGGAGGCGTGGCGGTGGAACAACCTCCAACACTACTGCACCTTGTCCTGCATCCTTCCCAGCTGCCAAAAGAGTGACCCAATGGGCCGTGAAAGAAAGGTAACGTCCCTGTCCATGCCTGCTGGACCATGAGTCAGCGGTAATATGCACCTTACCGCTGACCGCCCTGTCCAGCGAGGCCAAGACATTGCCTTCCACATGCCGGTAGAGAGCCGGAATAGCCTTCCGTGAGAAAAAGTGGCGTTTGGGAACCTGCCACTGAGGAACCGCACATTGCACAAACTCACGGAAGGGGGCCGAGTCTACCAACTGAAAAGGCAGCAGTTGAAGCGCTAGCAATTTAGCCAAGCTAGCATTCAACCGCTGGGCATGTGGATGGCTGGGAGTGAACTTCTTTCGACGGTCCAGCAGCTGGGGCAGGGAAATTTGCCTGCTAGAATCGGACGTCGGTGTACTGCTAGCAGAGTGGCCGCAAGTACTTGGCTGTGACACACCTAATTCTACACCTTCATTCCTCTCAGTGCATGTTTCAGAGAGGACTGAAGTTATAGTGGGGTTGGAGATCCCAGCTGATGCGGTGCAAGGAGAGGTCCGCTTTGTTCTTTGGTGTGGGTCTTTGAGGTAGGCTTGCCAACGAGCTGCATGGCAGGTCAACATATGTCTGGTCAGGCATGTGGTACCCAAGCGGCTGATGTTTTGGCCACGCGATATACGCTTGAGACATATGTTGCAAACAGCAGCTGTGCGATCTGATGCACTAGCCTCAAAAAAGGCCCACACCAAGGAACTTTTTGAATGACGGGCAGAGGCAGCGCCCTGCACAGGTGGAGCTCTGCGGTGTGATTCCGTCGGTGTACTGCCCTTACGCTGGCCACCAAAGGGCATCCTGCCTCGTTGGAGATGTGCCTCCTCCTCATCCTCCTCCTCCTCCTCTCTCCTATTAGGCACCCACGTGGAGTCAGTGACCTCATCATCCCCTCCCTCCTCATCACTGGAGCCAATCTGGCAGTATGCTGCAGCTGCTGGAACATGACTGCCAGATTGGTGTCCTTCTTGAGCATCCCCTCTGTCTGCTCTCACGCTACTGCCTTCCTGTAGCTGGGTTTCATCATCAGACCCTTCGAAACGCTGGGCATCCTCCTGGAGCATGTACCCAACACTGTGCTCAAACAGTTCGGGGGACTCCTCAGGAGGAGGACATGGTGGGTCTAGGGAAGGAGTGACTGATGATGAGTCTGACATTGATACCAGGGAAGAGGACGCTTTGGCAGCTGCTTTGCCAGTACCCTGAGCCTGGGTGAGAGAGGATGAGGAGGAGGAGGAGGGCTTGGTCATCCACTCTACCAAGTCTTCGGCATGATGTGGCTCAACATGTCCAGCTGCCGAAAAGAAGGACAAGCGTGTCCCATGGCCATGTGCTGATGACAATGCACCGCGTCCACGACCAGCACTGTTGCCCCCAGACACAGAGCCTGCTTGCCCTCTTTTATTGCCTCCTGACTGTCTGCCTCTCCTTGTTTGCCTTCCAGACATTCTAATAGATGGCCTGCAGGGAGATGGGAAAAAAGCAATAAGGGCTACCTTCAGGTGTCCTTCTCTGTCCCTTTACTTAAGGATTTCTAAATATGGTTGAGGATTATTGCTTTTGCACAGAATAGCACAACGACAATTTCCCTGACTGTCCAAAAAACAAGGATTTCAAAGATGGTTGATGAGGAATGCTTTGGCACACTATAGCACAAGGAGAATTCCCCTCACTTTCCTTCTTTGTCCCTAGAAACAAGGACTGGCACAGTGAAAGAAACTGACACTCTCCCTACCTACAGTTTTCTGTCCCTAGAAAAAATGTTTTTTTAAAGCACACTATAGCACAAGGAGAAATCCCCTCACTTTCCTTCTTTGTCCCTAGAAACAAGGACTGGCACAGTGAAAGAAACTGACACTCTCCCTACCTACAGTTTTCTGTCCCTAGAAAAATTTTTTTTTAAAGCACACTATAGCACAAGGAGAAATCCCCTCACTTTCCTTCTTTGTCCCTAGAAACAAGGACTGGCACAGTGAAAGAAACTGACACTCTCCCTACCTACAGTTTTCTGTCCCTAGAAAAAATGTTTTTTTAAAGCACACTATAGCACAAGGAGAAATCCCCTCACTTTCCTTCTTTGTCCCTAGAAACAAGGACTGGCACAGTGAAAGAAACTGACACTCTCCCTACCTACAGTTTTCTGTCCCTAGAAAAAATGTTTTTTTAAAGCACACTATAGCACAAGGAGAAATCCCCTCACTTTCCTTCTTTGTCCCTAGAAACAAGGACTGGCACAGTGAAAGAAACTGACACTCTCCCTACCTACAGTTTTCTGTCCCTAGAAAAAATGTTTTTTTAAAGCACACTATAGCACAAGGAGAAATCCCCTCACTTTCCTTCTTTGTCCCTAGAAACAAGGACTGGCACAGTGAAAGAAACTGACACTCTCCCTACCTACAGTTTTCTGTCCCTAGAAAAAATGTTTTTTTAAAGCACACTATAGCACAAGGAGAAATCCCCTCACTTTCCTTCTTTGTCCCTAGAAACAAGGACTGGCACAGTGAAAGAAACTGACACTCTCCCTACCTACAGTTTTCTGTCCCTAGAAATTTTTTTTTTTAAAGCACACTATAGCACAAGGAGAAATCCCCTCACTTTCCTTCTTTGTCCCTAGAAACAAGGACTGGCACAGTGAAAGAAACTGACACTCTCCCTACCTACAGTTTTCTGTCCCTAGAAATTTTTTTTTTAAAGCACACTATAGCACAAGGAGAAATCCCCTCACTTTCCTTCTTTGTCCCTAGAAACAAGGACTGGCACAGTGAAAGAAACTGACACTCTCCCTACCTACAGTTTTCTGTCCCTAGAAAAAATGTTTTTTTAAAGCACACTATAGCACAAGGAGAAATCCCCTCACTTTCCTTCTTTGTCCCTAGAAACAAGGACTGGCACAGTGAAAGAAACTGACACTCTCCCTACCTACAGTTTTCTGTCCCTAGAAAAAATGTTTTTTTAAAGCACACTATAGCACAAGGAGAAATCCCCTCACTTTCCTTCTTTGTCCCTAGAAACAAGGACTGGCACAGTGAAAGAAACTGACACTCTCCCTACCTACAGTTTTCTGTCCCTAGAAAAAATGTTTTTTTAAAGCACACTATAGCACAAGGAGAAATCCCCTCACTTTCCTTCTTTGTCCCTAGAAACAAGGACTGGCACAGTGAAAGAAACTGACACTCTCCCTACCTACAGTTTTCTGTCCCTAGAAAAGGTTTTTTTAAAGCACACTATAGCACAAGGAGAAATCCCCTCACTTTCCTTCTTTGTCCCTAGAAACAAGGACTGGCACAGTGAAAGAAACTGACACTCTCCCTACCTACAGTTTTCTGTCCCTAGAAAAAATGTTTTTTTAAAGCACACTATAGCACAAGGAGAAATCCCCTCACTTTCCTTCTTTGTCCCTAGAAACAAGGACTGGCACAGTGAAAGAAACTGACACTCTCCCTACCTACAGTTTTCTGTCCCTAGAAATTTTTTTTTTTAAAGCACACTATAGCACAAGGAGAAATCCCCTCACTTTCCTTCTTTGTCCCTAGAAACAAGGACTGGCACAGTGAAAGAAACTGACACTCTCCCTACCTACAGTTTTCTGTCCCTAGAAATTTTTTTTTTAAAGCACACTATAGCACAAGGAGAAATCCCCTCACTTTCCTTCTTTGTCCCTAGAAACAAGGACTGGCACAGTGAAAGAAACTGACACTCTCCCTACCTACAGTTTTCTGTCCCTAGAAAAAATGTTTTTTTAAAGCACACTATAGCACAAGGAGAAATCCCCTCACTTTCCTTCTTTGTCCCTAGAAACAAGGACTGGCACAGTGAAATAAACTGACACTCTCCCTACCTACAGTTTTCTGTCCCTAGAAAAAATGTTTTTTTAAAGCACACTATAGCACAAGGAGAAATCCCCTCACTTTCCTTCTTTGTCCCTAGAAACAAGGACTGGCACAGTGAAAGAAACTGACACTCTCCCTACCTACAGTTTTCTGTCCCTAGAAAAAATGTTTTTTTAAAGCACACTATAGCACAAGGAGAAATCCCCTCACTTTCCTTCTTTGTCCCTAGAAACAAGGACTGGCACAGTGAAAGAAACTGACACTCTCCCTACCTACAGTTTTCTGTCCCTAGAAAAAATGTTTTTTTAAAGCACACTATAGCACAAGGAGAAATCCCCTCACTTTCCTTCTTTGTCCCTAGAAACAAGGACTGGCACAGTGAAAGAAACTGACACTCTCCCTACCTACAGTTTTCTGTCCCTAGAAAAAATGTTTTTTTAAAGCACACTATAGCACAAGGAGAAATCCCCTCACTTTCCTTCTTTGTCCCTAGAAACAAGGACTGGCACAGTGAAAGAAACTGACACTCTCCCTACCTACAGTTTTCTGTCCCTAGAAAAGGTTTTTTTAAAGCACACTATAGCACAAGGAGAAATCCCCTCACTTTCCTTCTTTGTCCCTAGAAACAAAGACTGGCACAGTGAAAGAAACTGACACTCTCCCTACCTACAGTTTTCTGTCCCTAGAAAAAATGTTTTTTTAAAGCACACTATAGCACAAGGAGAAATCCCCTCACTTTCCTTCTTTGTCCCTAGAAACAAGGACTGGCACAGTGAAAGAAACTGACGCTCTCCCTACCTACAGTTTTCTGTCCCTAGAAAAAATGTTTTTTTAAAGCACACTATAGCACAAGGAGAAATCCCCTCACTTTCCTTCTTTGTCCCTAGAAACAAGGACTGGCACAGTGAAAGAAACTGACACTCTCCCTACCTACAGTTTTCTGTCCCTAGAAAAAATGTTTTTTTAAAGCACACTATAGCACAAGGAGAATTCCCCTCACTTTCCTTCTTTGTCCCTAGAAACAAGGACTGGCACAGTGAAAGAAACTGACACTCTCCCTACCTAGAGTTTTCTGTCCCTAGAAAAAATGTTTTTTTAAAGCACACTATAGCACAAGGAGAAATCCCCTCACTTTCCTTCTTTGTCCCTAGAAACAAGGACTGGCACAGTGAAAGAACCTGACACTCTCCCTACCTACAGTTTTCTGTCCCTAGAAAAAATGTTTTTTTAAAGCACACTATAGCACAAGGAGAAATCCCCTCACTTTCCTTCTTTGTCCCTAGAAACAAGGACTGGCACAGTGAAAGAAACTGACACTCTCCCTACCTACAGTTTTCTGTCCCTAGAAAAAATGTTTTTTTAAAGCACACTATAGCACAAGGAGAAATCCCCTCACTTTCCTTCTTTGTCCCTAGAAACAAGGACTCGCACAGTAAAACACACTGACACTCTCCCTACCTATCCTTCTCTTTCCCTAAACTAAAGGAATCCAGGTTAAGCAAGAAAGAAATAAATGTCACTGTCCCTGCCTATGCTTGTCTTTCCCTGCTCCGGAACACACTACACTAGGCCGCCGTGCTGGCGGCCTTTTATAGTGTGGGGCGTGTACTAAACACCCTCAGCAATAATTGGCCACAGGCATCCTGCCTGTGGCCAATCATTGCTCTCCTCGCTGCCGGCGCTGTGATTGGCCAAGCATGCGGGGTCACAGTGCATGCTTGGCCAATCACAGCGCCTGGATGACACTGCGATGGCGTAGTGCATTGTGGGCCGTTCGCGTCACTCGAATTTGGCGCGAACGGCCCAAATCGTTCGATCTTCGTCGAACGATCGAACAGCCGATGTTCGAGTCGAACGTATGTTCGACTCGAACACGAAGCTCATCCCTAATTGTGGATTACAGAGGTCTAAACAAAGTGGCACCTACATTGAAGTCAGCTGCACCTGATATGATCTCAATTGTTAAGAAAATTGCTAAAGAGGATTCTTCTCAATTTTAATAGACCCAGAGTGTCAGGACCAGTTTTCTTTTGTGTGGGATCGCTGCCAGTACACCTTCAATGTCCTTCTGCAAGGCTACCTTTATTCTCCATTGATTTGTCATGGACTGATTGCTCGAGATTTAGGTACCCTGAATTTGAAAGTCATGATCTCTGGAACAAAAGAAGATTTAACTAAGGCAGTGCACCTGCTGATACAGCACATGGAGAATAGAGGATGGGCTATTAACAGAGACAAAGTCCGAAGACCCACCACAGAGATGAAATTCCTAGGAATGACGTGGACTGGGCCACAGAGGAAAACTCCAGAGACAGTTGTGCAAACTATCCAGGCACTGTTGCCACCTTCTACCAAATAGGAGGCACAGGAGTTCATTGGAGTTGTGGGATTCTGGAGCTCATTCATCCCCCATCTTGGTCTAATTATGAGGCCTATATAGACTGTCACCAGAAAAAAAGACTGAGTTCTCATGGGGTTCACAGCACAAGACCCCATTCCTTTCTGCTAAAGAAGCAATTTTCACAGCAACAGGGATTAGGACCCGTGAGACAAAGAGTACCATTTCAGCTGGATGTAGTGGAGCAGGATGGTACCATATATTGGAGTCTGTGGCAGCCAAACAAAAAGAAAGGACAGAGTCTGTGGCAGCCAAACAAAAAGAAAGGACAGAGAGCAATACCCATTGGTTTTTGGTCAAAGCAAATGATGGGGGCACAAAGAGATACACACCCCTAGAGAAGTACCTGTTTGTGGCCTACACAGCACTTAAGCATGTAGAGACTATTACAGGAAAGGACACAGTCACCATCCATACTGCCAATAGCAGGATGGGTGAGAGATAAAAGACTGACCACTAGGGCAACTGTAGCTCAGAACCAGACACGGATTAAATGGAAGTGGTACCTTCAAGAAAGAGGAAGCATTGCAGCTGGGGATGTCAGAGACATTTCAAAACAGTTGGCAGGGCTTGATCACCTCTGCGGTTTTAATTTTTTGCACTATAAACAAAAAAAAGACAGACAATTTTGAAAAAAATTGAAGCCATGTGGGGGACACAGCAAACATGTGGAAGAAGGTGCTCTGGTCAGATGAGACCAAAATTTAACTTTTTGGCCTAAAAGCAAAACGCTATGTGTGGTGACAAAATAACACTGCACATCACCCTGAACACACCATCCCCACCATGAAACATGGTGGTGGCAGCATCATGTTGTGGGGATGCTTTTCTGCAGCAGGGACAGGGAAGCTGGTCAGAGTTGAAATAGAAATCAATCGACAATTTTACATTTATTTTAAAATTTTCATATTTTTTGCTTTAATTTCAAGTAACCGTAATACTGTATAAAACCATTCATTACAAATGTTCAAAAGGTTAATAATCTGAATCGCAATCAAAATAGTTGAATTGGGGGGGGGGGGAGTGGTTTAACATACTTTTAAAGATAGGGCCTTTGTGGTCATAGTGTGAGAAGAAAGTTTTCAAAATATAATTAAGTACATAGTTTCTACATCATATATTTTCCCCATAAAAAAACAGGAAATATGTTATTGCTTTTTCCCAGTCAAATTAAAGCATTCATTTAAAAAAAGAAAGACACCGTTCCTCATCTTTTACATTTTTATGTGGTCAAAATCAACAAAAAAAATGCATATTTTCTCTCATTTCTAAAGAAAAAAAAATATCTATCATTATTTTAAGGTATGGTCCTAAAAAGGAAAGTATTATCTGTCCCCTAAAAATAATACCAAGACTGACCAAGTCAACTGCAAAACAAAGCAGCAATTGTAAGACAATCTATCACATGTCCAAAATCTGGAAAAGCCCTGAGACTCAAGGAAGTTTATATAATTTTAAGGTGCTGGGACTGAAGTGGTTAAAGTAATTTTAGACTCTCACTTTTTTTTAAATATTGAATTGTATTTGGGGCACAAACAATGCAGCTTCATGGTCCATCTGCAAAGCTTCCTGGACATTCCTGAGTATCAGGTAATTGAGAGGCAATGCCAGGGCCAGCAGCTTTCTTTCAATTAGCCTAGAGGAGGAAGCAGGGGAGTGACTTGCTGTGGGGCTATGAACTTACACACACCGCCACAGCATACAGTCGGTTGGAAGCGTGTATGCAAGGGTGGTTCCATAGGTGCAGGTAAAGGAAAAGAGATACCCTAAATTCAGATACTGAGACACTCACTCAGGGGACCAGCTCATTAGGATAGAAAGAAATACATGTTAACATCAAGCAACAACGTACTATGTATGGTAACTTAGCATTGTTTTAAATCGTTAAAAAATAATCTTTCAATACCACTTATATGTTCCAGGTAAATGGGGTGAGGTTGGGGGCGTGTCCGGATGTGAGCGGCGGCTGACATGTTTGTGAGGAGCTCCGGGTATCCTGAAAATAATCCTGTGCCATCCATGCATGTAATGGCCTATGCAGCCCCAGCCACCTTGCCTACCTGTTCCTCTCTGTCCCTTGCTGAGCCCTGAACGAGTCTTGGGCTGGGATTCGGCTGTGGTCGACTGGGAAGACGTCTAGTACTCTGCCTGCAGCGGCCGCCATCTTGCCGGCCTGGGCCCGACCGGAGGTAGCTGAATCCCCGCCTGGCCGTGCGGTAAGGGAACAACATACATCCCCTGGACTGTTCCCCATCCTCCTGCCTGTCCCTGCAACTGCGTGGTGTGATCGGGTGGCCTGCCGAGCCGCTGGGGGCACCCGCGGTGGCCGCGGCCTAGTGGAGCCTGCCGGACACCGCTGTTTCCTGGGCGGCTGCCCTGCGGTAGCACGCCGTGCCCGGCCTGGCCGCGAATCGCAGACACGGATCTTGCAGCCCCACCACACATCCTCCTACATGCAGGGACCTGGGGTGCTGCCTTGTGGGGACTGACTGTGTGAGCCGTTGGAGGTGCCTGGGGGCCTGGTAACTCTGCCAGCCTCTGCCTGTGTCCCCCACTCTCTGCCTGCCACCCTTACTGAACTGACACTGCCTAGGTGATTGCTGTGTGCTGGGGGCTAGGTGTGCTTGCTGCCTATCTGCCTGGACTGTGCTCTTCCGGGCTCCATACCCACTACCCATCTGAGCCACCCCCTGCTGCCTACTGGACATTGATCTGAGCACGTGCTGCTCCTCTGCTGGGGCCCCCTTTAGAGACCCACCAGATGTCCCCCTCTTCCAAAAAGTGTAAGAAATCCTCCGGGGCCGTTGGGATCGGCTCATCCCCCCGGCGGCCACAGCCCTCTCCGCTACAACCAGACCCCGTACTGCTTGGACAACTCCGGGCCTTATTAGCTGACTTAGAGATGGGTCCTGGAGAGGCTTCGGCGGCGGAGTTGGCCCCGCCATCGCAGGACAGTACTGCCACGATCCTTGCTGCGATCGAACAGAGTAGGACCTCACTGCTGGTGCGCATTGATTATATTGCTGAGGAGTGCAACCTCATCAGAAATGACCTCGACAAAATTAGGGGGAGAATGACTGAAACTGAGACCAGGATATCCGCTACTGAAGATCTTACTGCCACCCATGCCTCTTCCATTGCTGAGCTGCAGCGCACGGTACAGTCTTTTGTCGCAAAGTCGGATGACGCTGAGAACCGGCTCAGACGCAACAATGTCCGAGTCCTGGGGCTACCGGAGAGGAAGGAGGGGGATTGCCCGGCTGAATTCGCGGAGGAGTTCTTTAAAAATCTCCTGGGCCTCACAGATGTTCCTCCTACATATGTGGTGGAAAGGGCTCATCGGGTGCCCACTGGCCGTGCCGTCCCGGGAAACCTCCCTAGGCCTTTCTTGGTACGCTTCCTTAACTATCGAGACAGGGACAGGATTCTCTCTGAAGCCCGCAAACTTCCCGCTCTCAAATACGGCAACGCCTCTATTTCTCTTTTCCCTGACTTTTCGGCCGATCTGCAGCGGAAACGAAAGACCTTCAACGATATCCGTAGACGACTCAGGGATAAGAACATAAAATATGGCATGCTCTACCCCAGCCGCCTGCGAGTCCAACACGATGGAACAATCCGATTCTTTGACAACCCTGCGGATGCTGATGACTGGCTGTCCACCCTGCATTGAAGACCCATTCCCAAATCTAATGCACAGATATCCTATGCCCTTACCTGGTATAGCTTGCTAAAACCTCCTATAAATGAGTTCTACCGGATGCATGGATCCTCATATCCTCATATCCTCATATCCTTGTTCAATTTATCCTGCAGACATTTGGAAAATACCGGAGCAAACATGAACGCACTTTTACACGTGACTCGCACTTGACCCTCACGGTCTGGTGTTTTGTGAGTTGAGCTGGGCCTGGTGCTCTCCATTCTCTTGGAGGTACCCCAATAGCTGGAGGAACTACACCCCCCCTCCAGATTGGCCAGCCCTTCTCGCTGTGTTAAGATTCACGTCTCCCCACCCTTGCACACTGTGCTATCGAGTCGCTGACTTTGTTGCTACTGTTTTTTTTCTGTTATTTCCTTTTTTTTTTTTTTGTGGGAGCAATATCCCCCGTCTCTCTGCTCCCTGTTCTTACAAGACGGAAGAGACACTGCCGTCGGCAGAGGCGGTGGACTGACACCGGAAGTGTAGTGCCCCGAGTTCAGGGGTTCACTTGCAACCTTTAGTTAAAGTTATTTTTTGGGTAAAAACTATTCCCAGACCTTCCCCACTGTTAGGAGGAAGGCTGGGATATAGTAGGATAGGCACCCGTGCCTGGGAAGTATGATTAAGGATTCAGTTTATTCTTTTGTTCCAATGCTGTTTTCTTATTTTTTTATGTTTTTGTTTTGTGTTATGCTTAAGTACTGTCAGTATTTTCTGCACTGTGACTGGGATCTTGCTGCTCATGGAGTGTACTGGTATACGCCCTCTAGTGTATCTCCTCAATTCTTTCTCCCCACCGCCCGATGGCTAGTCAATTAGCTCACTCCTTTACTATCCTTTCCTGGAATGTCAGAGGTCTCAACTCAAAATTCAAACGAGCCCTTTTATTTCAATACCTAAAATCTCACTCCCCCCAACTTATTCTCCTCCAAGAGACTCACCTCATGGGCAGTAAGATTTTGACTCTTAAAAAAACTTGGATACAGCGAGCGATACATGCCACGTATTCCACATACGCCAGGGGTGTGTCGGTCCTTATCCACAAGAATTTCCCCTGTGTCATTGAGGAGATCCGTACTGATCCCCAGGGGAAATTTGTGATAGTGGTGTTCACGTTGTGGTCTACAAGGTATATTGTTATAAATTTGTACATCCCTCCCCCGTTTTCATCCGCAATATTGTATGACGTTCTAGAAAAAATGTCACCTTTCTGCCCGGGAAGGGTTCTGGTGATGGGCGACTTCAATGCCATTCTGTCACCTGACCTGGATAGACCTACCCCGCCTAAGAAACAGTGTATGGACCTCTCTGCCTGGGCTCAGGCGGTGGGGCTGGTAGAGGTCTGGAAGTGGAGGCACCCTACCACAAGGGCCTATTCCTGTTTTTCAGCGTCCTATAAGACTGCGTCACGGATAGATCTGGCCTTCTCCAACCCCGCACTGTTAGCGGACGTGTTGGAGTCGTCCTATCTGTCTAGTGGGCTGTCTGACCATAGTCCTCTGGTGGTGGTGCTTCGCTCCCCGGCTTCCCGGAATGCTGCACTCTGGAGGTTGGGCGCACAATGGGTCTCTCACCCAGACCTCTCTGACAAACTGCCACCCCTGCTGACTGAGTTCTGGGACAAAAACAAGGAATCCTCTTCTCCTGACATTGTCTGAGATGCCTTTAAAGCTTTTATGAGGGGACAGTATATTTCTTTTATTGCTAGCATTAAAAGACAACAATCGGCTGCAACTCTGGCGTTGCAGAGGGCAGTCGATGACCACACTGTTACGTATAGTAATGACCCCACCCCTGTTCACTTTGATCTGCTGATGGCGGCTCAGAGGGAACTGCAGCTGCACCTGGCTGAGGTCACACGACTTGAATCATACAGGGGTAGGCAGAGGGCCTTTGAACAGGGTGATAGGAATGGCCACCTGCTGGCCATGATGACACAACATGACCAACCCCTTACCCTTGTGTCTACCTTACAGACCTTGGGGTTGGGACGGTGTCCTCCCCCTCCGATATCCTGCAGACGTTCAACACGTTTTATGACACATTATACTCATCCAGCCTGTCCTCAGATTTCCAGCCTGAATCACTGAACGGCCTGTTGGATCCGTTGGCGCTTGGCTGGCTCTCTGATCATGAAAGAGAGACTTTGGTCCAACCATTTACGGCCTTGGAGGTCATGAAGGCTATCCGGTCCTTCCCTCCCGGCAAAGCGCCGGGGCCGGACGGGCTCCCGATAGACTTCTATAGAGCCCATGAGGACATTTTGGCACCCCTGTTGGCACAATTGTATACCGAGTGTCTGGTGGTCTGCCCAGTTCTATGGACCATGCCTACTTGACACTGATATATAAGGCTCCCAAAGACCCCACTTCCTGTGCTTCCTATCGACCTATTGCACTTCTTAATTCTGACTTTAAAATTTTGACTAAGCTTTTGGCCCTTCGGTTGTATCCCATGCTACCCTCAGTGATAGACCCAGACCAGACAGGTTTTATGCCCCGTAGGTCCACAGATGTTAACCTCAGAAGGCTTTTCACTAACATCCATGCTCACTACCTTATTATGGGATCACGGGCGGTGGCCTCTCTAGATGTAGAGAAGGCCTTCGACACGGTCGAATGGCCCTTTTTATGGGAAACATTACGTAGGATGGGGTTTCCTCTGCTATTTATCAAGTGGCTCCAGGTGATCTACAAATGCCCCACTTCCTCAGTGCGCTTGGGAGGTGGACTGTCCGTCCCCTTCAGGCTTACCAGGGGAATGAGGCAGGGCTGCCCTCTTTCTCCAGCCTTGTTTGCCCTTGCTATTGAACCGGTGGCGGATGCACTTCGCACCTCACCGCACATTAAGGGTCTCCGACTCGGGTTGCTGGAGGAGAGGGTGGCCCTGTACGCGGATGACATGTTGCTCTTCCTGAATGATGCCGGCCCGTCCCTGCAGTGGGCGCTGACTGTTCTGGACACCTTTGCTAAGGTCACCGGTCTTAGGGTAAATTGGTCCAAGTCCCTCCTATTCCCGATTGATCCAGCGGCCAGGTCCACATCCCCTCCCGATAGCCCCCTCCTGTGGGTGGATTCCTTTAAATACTTAGGGGTGCATGTCTCTGGTTCAGCCTCGGACTTTATATCTTTAAATCTCGCCCCAGTAGTTATAGAGTCTCAGACAAAGCTCAAATCATGGAGTAACCTGCCCCTGTCATTATGGGGGCGAGTTAACCTCATAAAAATGAAGATTATTCCCAAACTAACGTATCTTTTCCGCCACTCCCCACAATGGGTGCCCAAGTCCTTTTTTAAGAAATTGAACAGCATCTTTTCTTCCTTCCTATGGGGCTCCTCTCCTCCCAGGTATCGAATGACGACTTTAATGAGGCCACGAACGCAGGGTGGCATGGCATTCCCGGACTGTTATAAGTATTATCTCTCCGCACAGTTGGTGACAGCGGCGTGGTGGCTACAGCCGGACAGAACGAACTCGTCAACTGTGCTGGAGGCGACAGTGGTTGGTTCGCTGGAAGCTCTTCGATTGTTACTTTTAAGGGGCCCTCGTGCCCCATATCCTCTGACCCCCTCTATGCTTACCACCCTGCAGGCATGGTGTACAGGATTAGCCATTGAAAAATGTAAGAAGTCGGAAATCTCCCCCAATGCCCCTCTCTGGCTGAACCCTAGCCTATCTCACTTCTACAAAATCCCTGACCCCTACGCATGGACAAAACACGGTATCAAACTGGTGTCACACGTAGTGTCCCAAAACTCCTTACTCCCTTTCTCACACCTTTCCTTCCAGTACAACCTACCTAACCATTTCCTTTTCAGATATCTTCAACTGTCCCATGCATTTGCCGCGCAATTTCCACAATCTTCATGTATTGTGGCACAGTCGGAACTGGAGAGGACACTTAGATTTAGTTGCGAAGAAAAGCCTACCTCACATCTATACTCGTACTTGATCTTTGTGTCTCTTCCACCTCTTGACAATCTCTGGACTAAATGGCAGACTGATATCCCTACGTTGGACAATGATGACTGGGATGATGTGTGGGACCTCCCTTTCAACTCCCTAGTCTCCATGCGTGACAGATTAGTGCAATACAAAATAGTTCATAGGGCTTATTTCACCCCACACAGACTTCACAAGATGGACCCTGCTCATTCCTCAGAGTGTTGGAGATGCGGCGCCTCACCGAGCGACTTCTCTCATATCTTTTGGCGTTGCTCTGGGGTCCAGCAGTATTGGGAATTGGTGCTAGATATGATTAACAGAGTTGCCTTAGTTGCTGTCCCTTTGACGATGGAGGTGTGCCTTTTGGGGCTCATTGAGACCATTGTACCATCCTCTGCCAAACGCACACTGATTACCCTGCTGCTCTTCTATGCTCGTAAGAACATTGCTATGCAGTGGAAGAAGCCTGCCACCCCCTCTCTGATGCAATGGAAACGCTTAGTGAACAACAGCCTTCCCCTATACATGGATACTTATGCCAATCGGGGCTGTCCACTGAAGTATGACAAGGTCTGGCGCACTTGGTTAGCTGAGTCTGAAACAGCTTAATGAGTTGGGGGTGAGCCTGGTGATTGTGTCGGGGTCTAGCCTTGCTCATATACTTTCCTCTTACTCCGGTAACTTCTAATGTGTTTCTGCTGACTAGTGGGTTTATTATAATATATGCCCTCCTGGGTTCTACTTGGGCGGTATTGTTGTACCCCTCCATTGCTATGTATTGTATCACTGGGTTCAGACTGCAAAATATATTATTTTTTTGTACGTGCTCTTTTTCGGCACTGTTGGTGCTTAAGCTATGTGTGATGTATGTGTTGAAAAACTTTAATAAAAAATAATTGTAAAAAAAAAAAAAAAATGGGGTGAGGTTGTAATTGCAAGATAGGGATGAGCCGAACCCCCCCCCCCCCCCCCCCCCCCGGTTCGGTTCGCACCAGAACATGTGAACAGACAAGATGCAGGTAAAAGGACTCTTGATCTCCGGAAGGTTTTACCACCTTCGTGATTATGAAATTTTTTGCTATTAAGCTCTGTGCTACTTTAAAGGGTATTTTCACTGCATCTGAACGCCACAAACCAAAAACACAATTTAACCACTTGTCGACTGGGCCATAGCCGAATGACAGCTACAGCGCTGTCAGATTATTCTGGGGCACTCACCCGGAAATAGATATATAAGAGTGCAGCACTAGATAATAAACTCAATGAACATGAGAATCAAAGTATGTGTACTGTGATTCCTAAATAATCAAAAATAGGTACAAATGACTAATAACCACAAAAATTTAAAAATTGTGCTACTAATAGTCCACAAACAATTACTGCTTTCATAGTAAAACGTGCATAAAAAATGAAGAAAAAAGACAAACAAAAAAAAAGTTCATATGTGTAGATATCCAGTAGATATTTTCCAGTGTAGAGACATGGATATAATCTTTCAAGTGTTGTACTACCCGCCACCTTAGGTAAAATTTAAGGCTTACCACAAAGCCTGCAACCGCCCTTTTTCATGGGAGTCAAACAAGGCTCAGAAGATGGGATCCACACCGGAACTTTGGGAGCTTCCTCCACAGGTAATCCGCTGGCCAGATCAATAACACACTTCCAAGGGGCGATCCATTCACATCAATGAGCATTGACTTCCATGGGTGATAGGATGGACATCCAGTAGATAACCATTGTTTTTGAGTAGAGAAAGAGAAAAAGAAAAGGATCCAGTAGTGTAGAGGTTCCTTCACTGTCTTTATTTAAAAGAATTTCCAAAAATAGGACCAAGTCCTAGTTCATAAAAACGTTCCTTGCAAGGTATTTAAAAAGCTGTGTATCGTATCAAAAGGCTTCCAGTTCGCGCATGCGCAGTGCGTGCAACGTGACGACCCTACGACTGTTTCGTCACAACTGACGTCATCAGGGGTACGCGCACGCACACAATATTCTAATCATTATGGAGAGCTTTGTCCATTTTCTCCCTTTATTATTATTGTTTTTATATGTTTTTTTGTAGTATGGTTTTCATCATACCATGAGCTCAATTATAATAATTAATGATTATGGAATGTTGCTATAGTAGTTTGTTCTGTGCAGCGGAGGAGCGCATCCTTCTACTGTTTCATAACACTTTAAAGATTTTACATAATTAATTTATTATTTCTTTATAACAATGCCAAATTGGTCCACATGATGGCACTGTTCTTTTTTTAGTACACATGTTGATTGCTGTCCAGGAGCAGTACCATCACTACCCACTGGGTGTCTACGATGGATTAGTCTATCTATTAATGATTTTGGTAAAGGGAAAAATAAAAGTTTTGGGACTTTGAGTGAAGCATGTGTATGTAGCATGATCAATGGAATGGAACTTATGTTTTCCGGGTCATGTGTTGTGATTCCCGATATGGGGCAGCACAAGATCCTTTAACAACAATGTCAATTATTAACATTAAATCAATTTGGGGTTCATGGAAACACATAGTACCCAATATAACATAGATTGTGCCATGTAATAATGCATGACACACGGTTTCAAAAAGAAACATAATAATACAATAAAAATAAACATAATCAAGTTGACATATTTAATAAGCATAATTGATACAGAGAAAGGCAATTGATATATAAAATAAAATGCATATACAGATCCAATAATGTATAATCGTCATAAAGAAATGATATCATACAATAAAGTGCATTATTTAAAAAGAAGGCTATGTTTGGCATCCTTGAATCAGAAGACTCATATGTCTCGACGCGTTTCGTGGCAGTTTTTAGCCACTCATCAGGAGAAGGATGCATGTACTTTGGCTACAGGACAAGATGAAAAAAGGCAAGAATAAATAAAAAAGAAAATACTTAAAGGGTGTTCCATGAACTCAATAAGAGTAAACGGAGGACTAATACGTTACCTATGGTAAAAACCCCAGTATATGTATATAAAGGTCAGAGAATTGCCCACGATGGAATGGGATGGTGGCTCTGCAATAAGTTGTCTCACCCGGGGTTGAGGCGGAGATGACCCCTCCTTTCCCCCACAGAGGCTCCAAAAGGCCAGGGGGGGCACACAACAGACACGCGCGGCCAATGGGCGGACCGGGGGAACCACAACACACCGCCGGGGATGAGGCCGATCCATGGGATGCATGCCAGGCTCTAGGGAGGAAAAACCAGAGTAAAGAAATTAAAAACCAGAGTAAAGAACCAGGATGAAAAAGGAAAAGGAAGAAATGGCGAGTGAGTGTGTGGTGTAGTCAGTAAAAAATGTGAAATGAGCTATAAGAGGTATGTGTGAGGAATGTAGCTAAATAAATACCTTGTGTGTCAGATAAATGGCCTCGGACTAAACCGAAGGTATGAAAAAAGATGTGTGTGAGGTGGATCTAGTAACACCTAGAAACAATATCTTAAAAGATTAAATCAAACGTCAGGACATATTGGTCCTGCAAGAAGAATGAGTTATAGTGTGTTTAAAAACATATGTGTGGGAAGTGAAGATGTGTGTGTATGGAGGTATGTGTGAACAAATATGCTGAGTGAATGAGATAAAATGAATAACCCCTCTCCAGAAGTACCTGAATCAGAGGCATAGATGGATGGACTCTCTCCCCGTAATGGTAGGATGTGAAGTGAGCCCCCGGCACGTCCAGGCCGCAATATACCTGCCGGGGTGGGGGGCCGAGTCGCCGCCAACGTCATGCAATGGCGTGCAAACCATAGGGGAATAGGGCAGAGCCCCGCCTCCGGCAATGAAGCCTTTGGCGGAAGCCCGCCCAACTCCCAGGTGCACGTCAGATGGAATGGCGCCAGATTCCATACGGCATCCTGAGACGCCGCACGTGAGGCGCTGGGCATGGTGCCGATGCGTCGAGATCCAGGTCCCACCCCCACCGCCATCCAGGGCAAGGGAGGAGACCAGAGCTAGGTGCATCGCAACCCCGGGACGGGACGTGCAACAACAGAGACATGCCCGGGGGGGGCGTGGCTGGCTGTGATGACAATAAAAAAAGAGCTCAAATCCATTGAAAATAGCCTGAGCCAAGGTTGATCTAACTAGATGCTAAAGTAGTAGAGAATAATGTATGTAGATATAGAAAAGGATGCCAGTTCATATAAAGATTTATGTAAAAGGAATCTAGAGCTATGCAATAGATAAATAGGATGTGTTGGGCGTGTATGGTCACTAAAAAAGCGGGTGTCTTCCACCCTGAATATATATGAAAAACAAAAAGAGGGGGGAGAGTGACCTCAATACGCCCAAACCAATTGTATCATGCACATGCTTCCATCCCCATGTATATATGGTAAAGGGAAAAAGAAAAGTTTTGGGACGTGTGTCTGTTGTGTGCCCCCCCTGGCTTTTTGGAGCCTCTGTGGGGGAAAGGAGGGGTCATCTCCGCCTCAACCCCGGGTGAGACAACTTATTGCAGAGCCACCATCCCATTCCATTGTGGGCAATTCTCTGGCCTTTATATACATATACTGGGGTTTTTACCATAGGTAACGTATTAGTCCTCCGTTTACTCTTATTGAGTTCATGGAACACCCTTAAAGTATTTCTTTTTTATTTATTCTTGCCTTTTTTCATCTTGTCCTATAGCCAAAGTACATGCATCCTTCTCCTGATGAGTGGCTAAAAACTGCCACGAAACGTGTCGAGACATATGAGTCTTCGGATTCAAGGATGCCAAACATAGCCTTCTTTTTAAATAATGCACTTTATTGTATGATATCATTTTTTATGACGATTATACATTATTGGATCTGTATATGCATTTTATATATCAATTGCCTTTCTCTGTATCAATTATGCTTATTAAATATGTCAACTTGATTACGTTTATTTTTATTGTATTATTATGTTTCTTTTTGAAACCGTGTGTCATGCATTATTACATGGCACAATCTATGTTATATTGGGTACTATGTGTTTCCATGAACCCCAAATTAATTTGATGTTAATAATTGACATTGTTGTTAAAGGATCTTGTGCTGCCCCATATCGGGAATCACAACACATGACCCGGAAAACATAAGTTCCATTCCATTGATCATGCTACATACACATGCTTCACTCAAAGTCCCAAAACTTTTATTTTTCCCTTTACCATATATACATGGGGATGGAAGCATGTGTATGATACAATTGGTTTGGGCATATTGAGGTCACTCTCCCCCCTTTTTTTGTTTTTCATATTAATGATTTTGGTTCTTGATTGGCAGCAATAGCTACTTAGGCTCGTCCAATCAGCTCTGAATATCATTTTTCATTGTAACCTATGGCTGCGCTCTTCCGCTCCACTAGGTGTATATAAAGCGCACGCGCAGGTGCGTGCGCGTACCCCTGATGATGTCAGTTGTGACTAAACGGTCTCTGGAGAATAAGTTTAATGATTGTAAACGTTCCTCATAACTGAGATCCTCCAATCCTCTTATTAGTTTTGTTGCTCTTCTCTGGATTCCCTACAGTTCCAGCACATTGCTTCTGAGGCTGGAGACCAGAACTGGACAGCATACTCAAGCTGTGTTTGAACCAGAGTTTTGAAAAGTGGTAGAATTATAGCTTTATCTCTTGAGTAAATACCTTTTATAATGCATGCTAATATTCTACTGGCTTTGCTTGTTGCAGCTTGGCACTGCATGCTTTTGCTGAGCCTGTGATCTACTAGGACCTCCAGATCTTTTTCCATCCTCAATTCCCCCAGAGGTTCTCCTTATACTTTAGCCCCTAAGTGCATTAGTTTACATTTCCCTACATTGAACTTCATTTACCATTTGTTTGCCCACCCCTCGATTTTATCGAGGTCTTCAAGTACAGTTGCTATATCCTGTTGTGAAGTTATTGTCCTGCTTAGCTTTGTATCATCAGCAAACATTGAGATTGAACTATTTATACCAACCTCTATAAACGTTTATGAACAAGTTAAACAGGATTGCTTCCAGGACAGAGCCCTGGGGTACCCCACTTACAGTATTACTTCAGACCATTCAGACGATACACTATATATTACCATGCTCTGTTCCTTTTGTCCAGCTCCCTTTCTTCCTAAGGAAACTACCTTTCACACTGTACTGTGAAGGGCACTCGACTGTGATGCTAGTCATTGCTGTGGTGTGTGCTGAAAAAAAAACTCTGCATGCAGCGGGTTACTTCGCGAACTGTGACAATTTAATTACATTTTGTGAAGAAAAAAAAAGTAAACCGTGCGATGTGCCAGTAATGGCACATCACCAGTGTGCCTCCAAACACACACACCATCAGCCCTGCATTCAGCAAGAGAGGTCAAGAATGGCCTGTTATAAAGCTCTTTTACAGTTTCTAAGGTATTGTCTCCACTGGTGGCCCAACGGGTGGATTTCACTTATTTTGTGCCCCTGAAAGGCATAAATTATTTTCCCACATTTCCTAAGCATGATCAGGAACGTTAAGACAAATATCCTGACTGTAAAAATCAGAGAAAAAACGTTAACAAGTTGTACCCCATGATTTCCAATGAGTACCATTCAAGCACAGACTTCAAAGTAGTCCCTGTACTACTTTGGTCCAACTTTGATGCAAGTTACACAGGCATTCCCTGAAATCGTGGCAAAATTGCAACTAAATCGCGTCCGCAAAAGCGCAGTAAAGTTGCGGCAAAATCGCAAGACTTTGAAGTCGCACTAGTGTGAAAGGGGCCTAAGTGCAATCCTGTTTCGGATATTCCTCTGGGTAAAATTAACAACAGACTGTAGTTGGGTTTCACCAATTCTTTGGTAAATGTACACAATAGACATGAGCAATTTCTTTAATTCTGAATTCGACAAATTCGCTAAGAAATATTCTAATTAACGAAAACCCGTTTAACAAATTTTTCCGAAATGGAAATTCGGAAATTCTAAAATAACTAACTAATAATAACTTACTATTAAATTATAGGTATTGGAATTTCCGTTTAATTTTGGCTGAATTTATCCGAAGTAACGAATTATCCGAAATAATGAATGCCACATCTAAACGAAGAGAACTGGCCAAGCCACAATGGCGTCACTTCCACGCATTGGACGGAGCGCAGTCCGTATGCACCAGTGACGTCACCAGATGCTGCTATAGTTTATATCTCCTAAATGGTGCACTTTTAGGCGATATTTACTGTACCTATAGGTAAGCCCTATTTTAGGATTGCCTGTAGGTACAAGTAAACAAGGTAGGCTTAACTACCACTTTAAAAGATTTCCTCATAATAATTAGTATCCATCTTTACGCCTCCAGCACCAGCAGAGTCAATACCGATTGAATGCTTGATTTGAAATTGGAAACTGTACTCAAATAGTTGCATTTAATAAAAATAACTATTTATTAAATAATGGCACTATTGCCATTAGTATACAGAATTGTCCTATTGTTATCAGGGTCCAGGATTGTACGCCCGTATGCATACGTGTGTTTACACAAGTGTTGACGTAAAGCTTCCTATAGCAGTGTACAACCATTCATTACAATATAAGGCTATACGCTGTACCTAATAGCTCCCTTACTTTGGGTATTTATGCTTCATGCACTCTGTAGGCCCTCTTGCGGCTGCATGCATGAAGCATTACATGATAGCCAATGTTAGCAAACAGTAATTAGCTGTAGATTGAAACGGAAAGTTCGTTTTAGAAAAAAATATATATATTATTGGTTAGCAGCAGTGCCACGATTTGACCGCCCACTGCAAAGACAGAGACAACTTTGCAAAATGCAAAGTATATTTATTAGCAAAGGCCCTTCTCTTCCATGCCAAAATGCTGCACCAAAGAAAAAAAAAAAAACTGAGCAAAAAGAAAAAAAAAAGTTAGGTAATTTACTGACCTTTACCCCAGCTTCTGCCAGTGGCACCTAGACAAGGGTGATGTCACCATGTTTCTGGCGAGATCTGGAAACATGTGTAGCTTGAGGAATGCTGAGAAGCTTAAATCTCACAAGAGGATGCTACTGCACTTTGCCAAAGCATAACAGTGTTAGCATAGCCTGTAATCTAGCCAAAAGGATATAAACATCACCTTCTACAGTAAGGAAGTTGGGATTAGGGTAATGTAACACTACCCATGAAGGGGCCAATTGATAATTTGGGTTCTCTGTTTTTTTACCTCTACTCTGTAGACAACTTTGGCTCCTCTGACACACCAGGTTAAGCAGACAGAACTTGCAACACTGTTGAGAGTACAGAGTTAGATACTCTGCTCACACATACAGTATGGCCCCTTTCACAATGGGGCGGGCATGTGCGGTGGAGGTATAGCAGCGTGAATTTTAGCGCCACTATACCGTCGTATTTACTGCGATATTCAGCCGCTAGCGGTGCGGTTTTAACCCCCGCTAGTGTCTGAAAAAGGGTTAATACTGCCCGCAAACCGTGGCTACAGCCGCGGTTTGTGGGCGGTATCACCGCGGTGTTCCATTGATTTCAATGGGAAGGAGCGGTAAAGGGGCGGTATACACACCACTCCTTCGCCGCTCCAAAGATGCGGCTTGCAGGAGATTTTTTTTTCCTCCTGCCAGCGCATCGCCTCAGTGTGAAAGCCCTCGGGCTTTCACATTGAGAATGCTGGGGCAGGAGTATTTCAGGCATTATTTATGCACTATTTTTAGCGCTAAAACGCCTGAAATACGCCTCAGTGTGAAAGGGGCCTATAACTCAATATCAGAAAATGGATACCAAACTGATTAAGGGAAATAGAACTTAGTATATTGTTACAGACTGAGGTACATGGTAGCAATGTCCCAAATAAGTAAACGGAAAATGTAGTTAATCACAATTCGTTACACAATTAGATCACCAACTTGTAGCAGGTTGGCAACCTACTATGCTGTTGAAGTGCACTCTAGGAATAACCAGGTCTTATGTTACAAGTCTCCTTTCACTTGTGGCAGCAAATGAAGTCCCAATAGAGCAGCTACCTTACTAGACAGTCCTTTCCTCTAGTTTTTCAGTCAACTAACATTTGGTCCCAGTGTTTATAGTAGTGAACAAAAATACAGTCCTAGTAAAGTCTGCATGCAGTGGTAAAGGCTGCTAGTCAAATGTCCAGTCTCTGCGATCAGTCCCCACTAGCAGCAACAAGGTCTATGGCAGCAGTGCCCTCTCACTAGTCCCAGAGGTACGGCAGCAACGATCCCACTGTTCACATGCTTTTTGGATCTGCCTGCAATGGCTTCAGTCCTCAGCCTACAGGTATACAGCACTCCAGTCTCTCTGCAACAAAGGGCTGTGTCCCACCAATAGCTCAGTCCTAAATCTCTGAGCACTTCAATCTACTTTCTCTCTGCTCTACAGCACACAGGAGCCCAATCTCTGGCTCAGGTCGTGGGCTTGTGTCAGGTGGGCACACATCCAGAAAGGCAGGTGTGCTCACTCTGGTCTCTGCACGGCAAAAGAGGAAGCTCCTTGGTTGGCAGCCTGGGAAATACAGCCTTTCCTCCTCCCTCTCACTGTCTCTTTGTGGGTACTGAAGTTCAATGGTCCATAGGATTCCACAACATGGCTCCCATTCAAGACTTCAACTCCCATAGTCCAATGTGGCCAGCATACAAGTCTATGGACATCGTTTGGCTTGTCTGCTCCCCCTGCTGGTGGGAGGCAGACTGTGTTACTAGATCCAGCATGTCAGTTCAGGGAGTGCATAGAGAGCAACTGCAGTACTGTGTTCTATTGTGCTCTCTATCTAGCCAAGCACCTGGCTACACACTCCCCCCACCAGAAATCTTTAGTCCCCAAAGAAGTTACAGAGTCCAATCAGCACATAATGTCCATAACATTAGGTTAACTTTAATAAATAACTAATGCAAACCTAAGTCAATACTTACACAAACCTAGGTAAATCTTGTTGATATAATTTGACAAGGGAACCTCCCACCATTTGTTAGAAGTAGGAAAGGTGCCCTGTCCACAAGCCATTGACACTGGGATGGCCAACCTAGATGTGTCAAGGAGTGATTTGAGTCGCCTTCCACTAACTGTATCGGAAAGGGTGGGTGTTCCATGAGTCCTTTGAGTAGTGAAAATTAGTTCTTCAGAACTTTCACCTAGTGTGTCATAAGTCAATCTTTTGGGGGGCCAAACTCTTTGTTTTGCCCTTTCCGTTCTGATGATTATTCCCCAACCAGGTTCCTCTTCTGGTTGTATGGATAGTTCAGAAGCATCTGTGTTCTTTGCAGCCAGGATAGTTAGAGGGTCCTATTGACTTTCCAGTGACTGGCTCTGGAATATAAATGCTGGAGTCTCAGGCCTAAGGGTTCCTGTATCTGTTTCTCCAGGAGAAGAAGGAGGAGTGGTAGTCTCTGGCAGTGTAGATGGCCACAACCAGTCCATGTAGACATCTTCCTCCTCACTACTTTTTCTTTCATCTGCAAAGTTGCAAAGCCGTAAATCTGATTGCTGGGGCATGGGAAGGACGTTAGCTAATGGTAGGGGGTTATTGCGATGCCAGATCTTTAATGGGCCTGTTCTTACTTCTTGACGAATCTGGTATACTGTCAATTCCAGCAACTACTTACACTGATTAGCTAGCATATGCTTCCTGGGGACACCCAGATTCCTTAGCAGTACTCTAGTGCCTGGTTGCAAATCCTGCACCATCACTTTCAGATCAAAGTTTATTTTGCTTTGCTGACCTCTGGTGTCTGAGGTGGCCTGGGCTTTTTCATATGCCACTTTTAGATTCTCCCTCAAATGGTCCACATATCCTCTATGGGATGTCATCAAAGTTTGGTCTGGGGATGGGTGCCAGGAGCATATAAAGGGAGCACCCTGTAGCATTGTTCGTTGTACTGTTGTAGGCATGTACAACCACTGAGATATGCCTACTCCAGTATTGTTTCTTCTCATCAGGGAGCATCCTGAGCAAATTTAATAGGAGATGCAGTTGAAGCATTTTGGTTGTGCATCTCCTTGCGGGTGATAAGGGGGTGTTCTGACCCAATAGGTTGCACATTCTCTTAATGAGTCTACTCTCAAATCATTTTCCTTGTTCAGAATGAATATGTCGAGGCAAGCTGTAATGGATGAATAACTTTACCAGGACTTTGGCCACTGTAGATGCTTGCTAGTGTTTATTTGGAAATGCCAGGGCGTGCCAGATAAAGTGATCAGTCACCACCCGGCAGTTCCCCTGTCCACTTGAATCAGGTTCCAGGGAATGAAAGTCAATGCACACCAACTCCATCAGTCCTTGACTTTGGAGATGGCCCATTGGGGCACCTCTGTTGTGCATAGTCTTCCTCTGGATGCGTCCTATGCAATAGTGATAGTATACTTCGATTTCAGCCTGCATACAGGGCCAATAGAAGCAGTCTCTCACTAGTTTTAAAGTTCTCTCAGACCCTAAATGACCATGATCATCATGCTGAGCAGCCAACACAGTTTCTCTGTGCTTTTCTGGCAGAAACAGTTTCTATTTTGCTTCAGGACTGTCCGAGGAGCCCCTTCGGTAGACCATTCTGTCACATAAATCCTATTCTCTGTGAATCGGGTGTACTTCTTTTGGAGAGTTTACTAGCAGCAGATCTGCAGGGCCTTTAATGTCAAACTGCAGAGTGGATCTTCCATCTGATTCTTTCTCAAGTCTTTTTGTTTAAAAGCTTGGATGGGCTTTCGTCTGTTATTTGGGACAATAATACTTGGGGACACCTGCAACCAAGACTACAATGGCAGAGACGGCCTTATGCCTCGTACACGCGACCGTTTTTTCAGACGGGAAAACTGCTATGAGAACTTTTCATCGGGAATCCCGGCCGTGTGTATGGTCCACACAGTTTTTCAGATGGGAAAACTGCCGGACAAAAAAAAGAGAGCAGGATCTCTTTTTTTCCGCCAGGAAAAAATCCTGGCGGGAAAACCGTTCATCTGTATGGTTTTCCGACGGGCAAAAAAAAAACGCACATTCTCAGAATCGAGTATGAGACGGGAGCTCTCTTTCTGGTAAAACTAGCATTCGTAATGGAGATAGAACATTCATCACACTGTAACGGACTGAAAAGCATGAGGCTGAAAAGCGTGAATCGTCTCTCACCAAACTTTTACTAACACGAGGATCAGCAAAAGCAGCCCAAAGGGTGGTGCCATTGGAATGGAACTTCCCCTTTATAGTGCCGTCGTACGCATTGTACGTCACCATGCTTTGGACGGGCGGACTTTTGTCTGAGCGAGTGTATGCAAGGCAGGCTGAGAGGAATTCTGTCGGGAAAACCGTCGGGTTATTATCTGACGGAAAAAACAGTCGTGTGTACTAGGCATTAGGCTTTGTGAGGCCTTAGGCAAAACTTAGACATGAGGCCCCACTTACGCCCGTAATGAGAAAAATAATAAAAGTCATTAAAATGAACTGTATAAATTGCATACAGTGGGAATAGAAAATAAGCACCCCCTTTAAAATAATCACATTTTGTTGCTTTGCAGCCTGATATGAATACACAGATTTTGATTTATCCCGCTGTACTTAATTTATAACCTCAAATTGAAAGCTATAACACCAACATGTCAGAAAAAAATTGCCCCCTGTTACTGCAGAGGACACTAGGTAGTGGCATGCATAAAAACTCCCCCTCCACCTCTGTTTTTTTTTTCTATTCAGCCAGCACTGCAGCACCATAGGGGAGATGTAAGGAATGTTGGGAAGTGTTCAGGGAGATGGAGGCAGTGCTGGAGTGCCAGGGCTTACAAGAAGCTAGCACAGAGGGAGCACTGGAGAGTTCTGAGGAGACACAGAGGAAGCGCTGTGGATTTGGATTTTACCACCTCCACTATCCTGGCACCCTAAGGTGGCTGCCTTATGCTGATACTAGTGATGAGCCGAACACCCCCGGGTTCGGTTCGCACCAGAACCCGCGAACGGACCGAAAGTTTGCACGAACGTTAGAACCCTATTAAATACAATGGATGCGAACGTTCGAAATCTAAAGTGTTAGTTATAACGACTATTATGCATGTTATTGTCCTAAAAAGGATTTGGGAACCCGGGTTCTGCACCAGGGGACATGTATCAATGCAAAAATAAGTTTTAAAAACGGCCGTTTTTCGGGAGCAGTCATTTTAATGATGCATAAAGTGAAAAAAAAAAGTCAAATATTCCTTTAAATATCGTACCTGGGGGGTGTCTAAAGTATGCCTGTGAAGTGCCACGTGTTTCCCGTGTTTAGAACTGTCCCTGCACAAAATTACATTTCTAAAAGAAAAAAAGCCATTTAAAACTGCTTGCGGCTTTAATGTAATGTCTGGTCCTGGTAATATGGATGAAAATCTTTAAGAAAAATGGCATAGCTACCCCATCAGCTGCCCCTTTGGGTCTTGTATGGATATTAACCACTTCCCTACCCAGCCATAGACAAATGACGTCCACAGATGGGATCTCCCATCCTGGGTGGACGTCATATGACGTCCTTGGCTTTGTAGGGGGATATCTGAATGATGCCTGCAGCTAGAGGCATCATTCAGATATCCTTTTGAAGTGCCGGCGATTCTGTGCACCATAAGAACGATCATAGCGGCGGTTCCGCCGCTTGATCGTTCTTATAGGCGGCGGGAGGGGACACCCACCCTCCCGCCGCCATCCGGTGCTTCTCCGGGCTCCCCCGTGCGATCGGGGACCCGGAGCGAATCTTCCGGCATCGTTGGTGGAGTCACGTGATGAGCATAGAGATGACTGGTGACCAGATGGTCACCAGTCATCTCTATGATCGTCGGAGGCCCGGGCGCGATGTGATGACGTCACGCCCAGGTCTCAAATGTAAACAAAGCCGCCATTGCGGCTGTAAGTATGAAATCAGTGAAAAAATTTTCACTGATCTCATGCTTTCCAGCCTGGAGGAGAGATGTGGGGTCTTATTGACCCCGCGTCTCTCAATAAAGAGAACCTGTCACACACATTCCTATTACAAGGGATGTTTACATTCCTTGTAATAGGAATAAAAGTGATCAAAAAAAATAATAAAATAAAATCATTGTAAAAAAAGAAATAAATAAGTAAAAAAAAAAAAAAAATAATAAAAAAAAAAAATTAAAACGCCCCTGTCCCCGGTAGCTCGCGATCAGAAGCGAATGCACACGTAAGTCGCCCACATATGTAAACGCCGTTCAAACCACGCATGTGAGGTATCGCTGCATGCGTTAGAGCGCATGCAACAATTCTAGAACTAGACCTCCTCTGTAATTCTAACCTGGTAACCTGTAAAAAAAATTAAAGCGTCGCCTATGGAGATTTTTAAGTACCGAAGTTTGGCGCCATTCCATGAGTGTGCGCAATTTTAAAGCGTGACATGTTAGGTATCTATTTACTCGGCGTAACATTATCTTTCATATTTTCCCAAAAAATTGGGCTAACTTTACTGTTTTGTTATTTTTTAATTCATGAAACCATTTTTTTTTTTTAAAAAAGGCGTTTGAAAAACTATTGCGCAAATATTGTGCAAGAAAAAATGTTGCAATGACCGTCATTTTATTCCCTAGGGTGTCTGCTAAAAAAACATATATAATGTTTCGGGGTTCTGAGTAATTTTCTAGCAAAAGAATGATGATTTGTACATGTAGGAGAGAAGTGCCAAAATAGGCCCGGTATTGAATAGGTACAAAAAGCCCTGTATTGAAGTGGTTAAGGGGAACCCCGCACACAAAATAAAAAAGGCCCTATATACTCTGAACAGCCGTATACAGGCGGTGCATACAAGACAGGGACTATAGGTTTGTTCTTATGTAGAATCTGTTTGTAATTTTGAACAGGTACATTGTTTAAGTGTAGCTCCAGCCAAAAAATCTATTTTTAAGCTTTTTGGAAAACATAGGGAAGGGTTATCACCCCTGTAACATTTGTTTTGCTGTCTGTGCCCCTGTTCAGAACATTTCACCTCACTTTCCGTCCCAATGACAAATGTTTTTGAAAAGTGGGTTTTTTATTGAAACAAGGATTGGTGATAAAGCATCAGTAGAGAGGAGACACCTTTTTCCCATATTAACTCTTACAAGAGAGAATTTCCCTTCCTAGGGGTAGATTTCCTCTCACTTCCTGTTGTCTCCTTCCGTTTGCAAGTAGGAGTCGTTTGTAAGTTGGATGTTTGAAAGTAGGGGCCTGCCCTATATACTCTGCTGAAATTTGCCCCTTACATGTTGGTGTTGCCACAACACTGTAAGCCCTCACAGTTACTCTTGGTGGGCGCATGAATGGGCCCTGCTGTGAATTATTAGATCAAGAATTGTAATTGCATGCTTCTGTTGAACAGGGGCTGAAAAATTGGGCCTTTGGTGGTGGTGGTGGTGGTGTTGGCACAACACTGTAAGCCCTCACAGTTACTCTTGGTGGGCGCAGGAATGGGCCCTGCTGTGAATTATTAGATCAAGTATTGTAATTACATGCCCCTGTTAAACAGGGGCAGAAAAATTGGGCCTTAGGCACTGGTGCCACAACACTGCAACCCCTCACAGATACTGTACTTGGAGCACAGCAATGAGCCCTGTTGCAAAGTATTGCATCAAAAATTGTAATTACACGCCCCTGTTAAACAGGGGCTGAAAAATTGGGCCTTAAGCACTGGTGCTGGTCCCACGACACTGCAACCTCTCCCAGATACTCTAGTTGGAGTGCAGGAATGAGCCCTGCTGCAAAGCATTGCATAAAAAATTGTATTTACATGCCCCTGTTAAACAGGGGCTGAAAAATTGGGCCTTAGGCACTGGTGCTGGTGCCACGACACTGCAACCTCTCCCAGATACTCTAGTTGGAGTGCAAGAATGAGCCCTGCTGCAAAGCATTGCATAAAAAAATGTAATTAGATGCCCCTGTTAAACAGGGGCTGAAAAATTGGGCCTTAGGCACTGGTGGCGGCACCCAGAAACAAAAATGTTCTTCCAAGCTATCATCATCAATCGGATCATTGAGGAGGAGGAGGATAGTCAGTCAACATAACAGAACAGTCACTCAGCATCAGCATCAGTCTTGAAGGGATGTGACATTTGAAAATAAATTAGTCTGTTAAATCAGCTTCAGGTGTTTGGTAGCTGGTGGTGATCCAAGACTGGTTCATCTTTATGAAAGTCAGTCGATCAACCGAGTCGGTGGACAGGCGCACCCTGTGATCCGTGACAAATCCTCCAGCAGCACTGAATGTGCGTTCTGAAAGAACGCTGGATGCAGGACAGGCCAGTAGCTCAATTGCATACTGTGCAAGCTCTGGCCAGTGATCCATCCTCAAGACCCAGTAAGCCAGAGGATTTTCGGTGGGGAAGGTGTCCAAGTCTGACCTTGCCCCTAGGTATTGCTGCACCATGTATATCAGACGCTGGCGATGGTTGCTGGAACCGATCATACCTTGGGGCTGCGGACTAAAGAATTGTCTGAACGCATCGGTCAGACGGCCACCTTCCCCACCGCTCCTTCTTTGACTGACCGAAGCCTCAGCAACTCGTTGTCCAGGACCAGGAGTTTGTAACCTCCCAGTCTCTGGGAACGCATTGCACAGACCTTTCTGCAAGGCCTCCCGGAGTTGTCTCATCCTCTGCTCCCTCTGAGACGGTAAGATAAGGTCCGCAACCTTACCCTTGTACCATGGATCAAGGAGAGTGGCCAGCCAGTAATGGTCCCTCTCCTTGATCCGAAGAATACGAGGATCCTTCCGCAGACTTTGCAGGATCAGGGAGGCCATGCAGCGTAGGTTAGCTGAGGCATTCAGTCCGGAGTCCTCTGGGTCACTAAGGACGACATGATCCGCAGCCACCTCCTCCCAGCCACGTACAAGTCCACGGGTTTCTTGGGACTGTAAATCATCCCTAAAAGACTGCTGCTGATGATGCTGAGTGCCAGGCTCCACCTCCATGCTGATGCAATCCTCCTCCTCCTCCTCCTCTTCCTGTGCGATGGGTGGGACAGAAGGAACACTGTCTGGGTAAAGGGGGCCTTGAGAGGCAAGGAAGTTCTCCTCTTCCTGCCTCTGTTCTGCCTCAAGTGCCCTGTCCATTATTCCACGCAGAGTATGTTCCAACAGGTGGACAAGAGGTACAGTGTCACTGATGCATGCATTGTCACTGCTCACCATCCTCGTGGCCTCCTCAAATGGTGCCAGGACAGTGCATGCATCCCTGATCATGCCCCACTGGCGTAGTGAAAAAAACCCGAGCTCCCCTGACCCTGTCCTGGTGTCGTAGTCGCACAGGTACTCATTGATGGCCCTCTGCTGCGTGTGCAGCCGCTGCAGCATGGCCAACGTTGAGTTCCACCTGGTGGGCATGTCACATATAAGGCGGTTCTTGGGCAGGTTCAACTCATTTTGCAGCTCAGCCAGGCGAGCACTGGCATTATAAGATCTGTGGAAATGCACACAGACTTTCCTGGCCTGCCTCAGGACATCCTGTAAGCCCGGGTACCTGCCCAAGAACCGCTGCACCACCAGGTTAAGGACGTGAGCCACACAGGGCACATGGGTCAGTTGTCCCTGTCTGAGGGCGGAGAGGAGGTTGGTGCCATTGTCACAAACCACCATTCCTGGCTTAAGCTGGCGATGGCGTCAACCACCTCTCGGCCTGCCCCTGCAGAGCAGACAGAACCTCTGCCCCAGTGTGGCTCCTGTCCCCCAAACACACCAGCGCAAGCACGGCATGGCATCTTTTTGCCTGCGTACTTGCGTAGCCCCTTGAACGCCTACGGAGCACCGCTGGTTCCGAGGACAAACCACAGGAAGAGGCCATGGAGGAAGAAGAAGAGGAGGGGGTGGAGGAGAGAGGTGTGTCACAACCAGTAGTAGCATTTTGGAGGCGTGGCGGCGGAACAACCTCCAACACTACTGCACCTTGTCCTGCATCCTTCCCAGCTGCCAAAAGAGTGACCCAATGGGCCGTGAAAGAAAGGTAACGTCCCTGTCCATGCCTGCTGGACCATGAGTCAGCGGTAATCTGCACCTTACCGCTGACTGCCCTGTCCAGCGAGGCCAAGACATTGCCTTCCACATGCCGGTAGAGAGCCGGAATCGCCTTCCGTGAGAAAAAGTGGCGTTTGGGAACCTGCCACTGAGGAACCGCACATTGCACAAACTCACGGAAGGGGGCCGAGTCTACCAACTGAAAAGGCAGCAGTTGAAGCGCTAGCAATTTAGCCAAGCTAGCATTCAACCGCTGGGCATGTGGATGGCTGGGAGAGAACTTCTTTCGACGGTCCAGCAGCTGGGGCAGGGAAATTTGCCTGCTAGAATCGGACGTTGGTGTACTGCTAGCAGAGTGCCCGCAAGTACTTGGCTGTGACACACCTAATTCTACACCTTCATTCCTCTCAGTGCAGGTTTCAGAGAGGACTGAAGGTATAGTGGGGTTGGAGATCCCAGCTGATGCGATGCAAGGAGAGGTCCGCTTTGTTCTTCGGTGTGGGTCTTTAAGGTAGGCTTGCCAACGAGCTGCATGGCAGGTCAACATATGTCTGGTCAAGCATGTGGTGCCCAAACGGGTGATGTTTTGGCCACGCGATATACGCTTGAGACATATGTTGCAAACAGCAGCTGTGCGACCTGATGCACTCGACTCAAAAAAGGCCCACACCAAAGAACTTTTTGAATAACGGGCAGAGGCAGCGCCCTGCACAGGCGGAGCTCTGCGGTGTGATTCCGTCGGTGTGCTGCCCTTACGCTGGCCCCCCGAGGGCATCCTGCCTCGTTGGAGATGTGCCTCCTCCTCATCTTCCTCCTCCTCCTCCTCTCTCCTATTAGGCACCCACGTGGAGTCAGTGACCTCATCATCCCCTCCCTCCTCATCACTGGAGCCAATCTGGCAGTATGCTGCAGCTGCTGGAACATGACTGCCAGATTGGTGTCCTTCTTGAGCATCCCCTCTCTCTGCTCTCACGCTACTGCCTTCCTCTAGCTGGGTCTCATCATCAGACCCTTCGAAACGCTGGGCATCCTCCTGGAGCATGTACCCAACACTGTGCTCAAACAGTTCGGGGGACTCCCCAGGAGGACATGGTGGGTCTAGGGAAGGAGTGACTGATGATGACATTGATACCAGGGAAGAGGACTCTTTGGCAGCTGCTTTGCCAGTACCCTGAGCCTGGGTGAGAGAGGATGAGGAGGATGAGTGGGGCTTGGTCATCCACTCTACCAAGTCTTCGGCATGATGCGGCTCAACACGTCCAGCTGCCGAAAAGAAGGACAAGCGTGTCCCATGGCCACGTGCTGATGGCGATGCACCGCGTCCACGACCAGCACTGTTGTCTCTAGACACAGAGCCTGATTGCCCTCTTTTATTGGCTCCTGACTGTCTGCCTCTCCTTGTTTGCCTTCCAGACATTCTAATGGCCTGCAGGGAGATGGGAAAACCAGCAATAAGGCCTAGCTTCAGGAGTATATTTTGCAGGAATCACACTACGCCTGCTGTAAGTGCTGCAAATGCCTGTTGGTGTAACACACTAGGAAAACACAGCAATAAGGCCTAGCTTCAGGAGTATATTTTGCAGGAATCACACTACGCCTGCTGTAAGTGCTGCAAATGCCTGTTGGTGTAACACACCAGGAAAACACAGCAATACGGGCTAGCTTCAGGTGTATAATGTGCAGGAGGCACACTCCGCCCGCTGTAAGTGCTGCAAATGCCTGTTGGTGTAACACACTAGGGAAACACAGCAATAAGGCCTAGCTTCAGGAGTATATTTTGCAGGAATCACACTACGCCTGCTGTAAGTGCTGCAAATGCCTGTTGGTGTAACACACCAGGAAAACACAGCAATACGGGCTAGCTTCAGGTGTATAATGTGCAGGAGGCACACTCCGCCCGCTGTAAGTGCTGCAAATGCCTGTTGGTGTAACACACTAGGAAAACACAGCAATAAGGCCTAGCTTCAGGAGTATATTTTGCAGGAATCACACTACGCCTGCTGTAAGTGCTGCAAATGCCTGTTGGTGTAACACACTAGGAAAACACAGCAATAAGGCCTAGCTTCAGGAGTATATGTTGCAGGAATCACACTACGTCTGCTGTAAGTGCTGCAAATGCCTGTTGGTGTAACACACTAGGAAAACACAGCAATAAGGCCTAGCTTCAGGAGTATATTTTGTAGGAATCACACTACGCCTGCTGTAAGTGCTGCAAATGCCTGTTGGTGTAACACACCAGGAAAACACAGCAATACGGGCTAGCTTCAGGTGTATAATGTGCAGGAGGCACACTCCGCCCGCTGTAAGTGCTGAAAATGCCTGTTGGTGTAACACACTAGGAAAACACAGCAATAAGGCCCAGCTTCAGGAGTATATTTTGCAGGAATCACACTATGCCTGCTGCAAGTGCTGCAAATGCCTGTTGGTGTAACACACCAGGAAAACACAGCAATACGGGCTAGCTTCAGGTGTATAATGTGCAGGAGGCACACTCCGCCCGCTGTAAGTGTTGCAAATGCCTGTTAGTGTAACACACCAGGAAAACACAGCAATAAGGGCTAGCTTCAGGTGTATACTGTGCAGGAGGCTTAGCAACAATGACACTGACACTGTCCCCTGCCTATCCTTCTCTCTCCCTGCACACAAGGTTTATCAAAGAATATGACACTGACACTCTCCCTGCCTATCCTTCTCTCTCCCTGCACACAAGGTTTAGTAAAGAATATGACACTGACACTGTCCCCTGCCTATCCTTTTCTCTCCCTGCACACAAGGTTTATCAAAGAATATGACACTGACACTCTCCCTGCCTATCCTTCTCTCTCCCTGCACACAAGAATAGCACAAAGAATATCAACACTGTCCCTGCCTATCCTTCTCTTTCCCTGCGCCGGAACACACTACACAAGGCCGCCGCGCTGGCGGCCTTTTATAGTGTGGGGCGTGTGCAAAACCCCCTGAGCTATAATTGGCCACAGGCAACCTGCCTGTGGCCAATTATGGCTCTCCTAGCTGCCGGCGCTGTGATTGGCCAAGCATGCGGGGTCACAGTGCATGCTTGGCCAATCACAGCGCCGGGATTGCACTGCGATGGCGCAGTGTATTGTGGGCCGTTCGCGTCATTTGAATTTGGCGCGAACGGCCCAAATCGTTCGATGTTCGCCGAACGATCGAACAGCCGATGTTCGAGTCGAACGTATGTTCGACTCAAACACAGAGCTCATCCCTAGCTGATACCAGCCCTAAGCATGTTTGCAGAGGAAGCGGTGTTGCCTTTTACAGGCAACAGAGCTGTCTTTAAAATTTAATGGACCCTGGGAAAACATTTTCTTGATCTGACTCTATTTTGCGAACATACAGTATATCTTGTTTTGGAGACTGCATCCCAGTATGTCCAACTGCTGAAATTTTGGGGGCCTCAACTGCCGCCCCTGACACACCAAAGGGTTGTGCATATTATTTAGTGCTAGACATCAGTGGCGGCTGGTGCTCAAAATTTTTGGGGGGGCGCAAACAAACTGAAAAAAAAAATCATCAATTGCCGCCACTGTGCCCATTAAACGCAGCCACTGTGCCCAAACGCCACCAGTTTGCCCCCTCAAATTCAGCCAGTTTGTCCCCAAATGCAGCCAGTTTCCCCCCAAATGCAGCCAGTTTGTCCCCTCAAATGCAGCCAGTTTGTCCCCTCAAATGCAGCCAGTTTGCCCCCTCAAATGCAGCCAGTTTCCCCCCAAATGCAGCCAGTTTCCCCCCAAATGCAGCCAGTTTGTCCCCTCAAATGCAGCCAGTTTGTCCCCTCAAATGCAGACAGTTTGTCCCCAAATGCAGACAGTTTGTCCCCTCAAATGCAGCCAGTTTGTGCCCTCAAATGCAGCCAGTTTGTCCCCTCAAATGCAGCCAGTTTGTCCCCAAATGCAGCCAATTTGAGGGGGCAAACTGGTGGCGTTTGATGGGCACAGTGGCTGCGTTTAATGGGCACAGTGGCGGCAATGTTTATTTATTTTTTCAGTTTGTTTGCGCCCCCCCAAAAAAAATTTGAGCACCAGCCGCCACTGCTATTGAGCATCTGTGGGCCATTCTCAAATGGAAGGTGGAGGAGAGCAAGGTCTATAACATTCACCAGCTTCGTAATATCGTCATGGACGAGTGGAAAAGGACTCCAGTGGCAACTTGTAAAGCTCTGGTGAACTCCATGCCCAAGAGGGTTAAGGCAGTGCTGGAAAATAATGATGGCCACACAAAATATTGACACTTTGGTCTCAATTTGGACATTTTCACTTAGGGGTGCACTCACTTTTGTTGCCAGTGGTTTAGACATTAATGGCTGTGTTGAGTTATTTTGAGGGGACAGCATATTTACACAGTTATACAAGCTGTACACTCACTACATTACATTGTAGCAAAGTGTAATTTCTTTAGCGTTGTCACATGAAAAGATATAATAAAATATTTACAAAAATGTGAGGGGTGTACTGTATGTGGAGGTCTGCGGAAGGGGAGCGGGTTACAGTATAGTGCCGAATGCTGATTGGCTGAGAGGTGGCGGGGGTGGAGCGATATTCACTGTTACAGCCCCGGAGTATCAGACAATCCTGTCCACTTCCTACTCAGCTGGGCACTGTGTGCAGCGGTGGATACCTGTCGCGGAGCTTCCCACTGTCAGTCTCCCTCCACACTAACCGCTGGCAGCTGCTTTTTAAAGATGGCTCTGCCGCCGACTGGGGGACCGCAAGGCACCCGTGAGTGTGAGGCCTAAGGCGGCCACCTAATTTGCCTAATTAAGGAGCCGCCTTTGTCCAATAGCTTCATTCCCCATCGCCCCTCTGGCCTGATGCACTACTCCTTGTGTCCCTTCTGACATGAGTTGTGTCCACTCTTCCAGAGCAGTCTTAGTGTCATAAAGCCTTCTAGGAATCTCTGTTCCTGACCCCTGAGCAATACTTCAGGCTGAAGCGGATCCCCAATAGGATGAACAACCACCTATGCTCAGTGGGATCTAACTTGGCTGTAGAAAGTACATATGTGGGTGGGTTATTGTCAGTTTTGACCACAAAGTTTACACCATAAAAGTCAGTTTGTCCACCACCGCTCACTTCAAAGCCAAGAACTCCAATTTGTGTGTAGGGTAGTTCTTATCAGCAGGTGTAGGACACTCACATACACAACAGGTGGCAAGTATCTGTTGTGTTCTTGGTACAATACCCCACCTAATCCATCTTTTTATTGAGTTTTGCAAAAGTATATCATACAAACATTCGGACGTGTCAACCGGACACCATCCACATATGGCCATATGGCCAGGCTTTCGTAGGACCCTAGATGAGCTGCCTCCAACACCGTAGCCGCATCCCCATCCTCTGCCAGCAGCCACCTACGAGCAAAGACCATTTGACCTGCCAGATAGTACTTCTGCCAGTCTGGCCCACTCTTGACTAACTAACGTAGTCCAACTAACTAACCCCCAACCCCTCCATCCCCCCCTCCCTCTGACCCTTCCCCCCACCTTCGAGTCACAGCTCATTTACGAAGGATCTTTCAGTTTTCCGTCAAGTATCAGTGAGGAATGCTAACGCAGGAATACAGTTGCTGATGTCCGCAGGGGAACAATCCCAGGTTCAGTTATGTCACAGTGCATGAGTCACCGGACTTTTGATGGCAAAATAAAAAAAAATTAAATATATATATATACTATAGATAATACAGCCCCTCCTTCTTAGTATGTACCATATTCTTCCAGGACTAACAATTTGTACAAGTTACACTCAATCTGTCAGGGATCTGTCTGCAGAAGGACTGGCAAGTCTATCAATGTTCAGCAGAATCGCAGATCAACAAACACAATGAGCATGCACACACGCACACGGGCAAGAACGGTCCGAAATCTACGTTCTCCAGTGCCCATGCGCGTGCGCCAGAACGCACGCAATATGTGAGTGACTCTAGGCGCCAAGTGGCCTATTTAAAGCCTGCTGCAGCAGTCAATACCTGCTGCATGATCTTCAGCCTTCCTGTGATTGTTCCTGAGTTCCTGTTTCTGCTATCTTGAATTACCGTTATCGACCGGGCTTGCCTGATCAGTCTTCTCTGTGTATGACCCCGGCTTGTTCCTGTATCCTGTTCCTGTCTGCTGATCCTGTGTATGACCCCGGCTTGTCCCTTGACCTGTTCCAGTGACTCTACCTCTGCTTGCTAACCTGTGTATGACTTATGGCTTGGCTCCTGACTCCGCCTCTGGTTCTCCCTGGTACTTCCGAGGTACCCCCGCCTGGCAGTCTACCCTGCTCACCAGCTGATCTCCAACATCACCTCAGCTTATCACAGCTGGCAACCCCTGCCTCTTTGGGTATAGCACTCCCTGTGCCACCTTCATGGGGCGCTCTGCACTTAGTCGTAAGGGAAGCCCTCCTAGCACTTCGGTCTCTGGTAAGGTACGTGACACAATCCCTCTATCCTACTGTAGTACTGGACTTATACCATGTTTGCCGAACTTTGTCAAATTTTTTCACACATCCCCTAGATTCATATGTAGCTTAGTAATAAGGCAACATGGCATTTACCAGACCCTTCCAGAAGGTTACACGCGGTGCCCCTGGCTTTTTCCAATTTAATAGAATAGCCTTCCTCCCGTAGAACAGTAGAATGTTTAACATAGTCCGCAGAGCATGTGATGGCACCACTTTATCTACAAGACCCAGCAGACAGACCCTTACAGTCTTCGGTATCGGTACCAACAGTAGTTCTGATATGCAAGCGGTGACATCTGACCAGAATCTCTGAACAAGAGGGCATTGCCAGAAAATGTGATCAGCGTCTGCAGGCGAATGAGAGCACCTCCAACATTCAGCGGAAGCTGTGGGAAAGATCTTGGCCAACCTAGCCAGGGTATAATAACTCCTGTGCAAGAATTTAGACTGAATCAACCTATCTCTTGCTGACACAAGATGTTTAAATGGTTGCGTCCATAGGTCATCCCAGTCCTCCCCCTGCACATCGGGGACCTCCGCCTCCCACCTTTCCCTGCACCAAGTGATCGCCAGTGGAGTTGTTTTGAAAAATTCCTTATATGTTACCGATAGAGGTTTGGCTAAGTCCTCATTTAATAGCAACGTCTCAAGGGCCGAGGGCAGAGACTCTACTTTCACCTCCCGAAACTGCATCTGGAAGGCGAACCTGCAGAAACCTAAACAGGTACGAATTAGCAAGATCATGCCTCGATTTCAATTGGGAAAACGACAACAGTTCACCATAGCACGTAATATCCCTCAGCGTCTTCACCCCCCTAACTGCCCAAATCATTGGATCTGGCAGGTTGTAAAACTGTGGTAAGGCTGGATTCATCCATAGAGGAGCCGACGGTGAAACCCCCCCATAACTGGGGCATGCCAGCTTCATCGCTGCCTCCCACGCTTTAATTGTGGCCTTCATTGTCAACGTCAAGGGCAGGTCAGACCTAAAGCCCCTAAACAATGCAAATCTAAGGCTTTCGTAGGACCCTAGATGAGCTGCCTCCAACACCGTAGCTGCATCCCCATCCTCTGCCAGCAGCCACCTACGAGCAAAGACCATTTGACCTGCCAGATAGTACTTCTGCCAGTCTGGCAATGCCAATCCCCCTTGACCCCCAGGTTCATGTAAAACTTTAGTGCCTATTCTTGGGGGTTTAGGTGCCTAGAGAAAAGACGAAATGATACTGTCAAGTTTTTTGAAATATGATTTCGGGACCCATACAGGCGCATGTCTTAGGAAATAGAGGATTACAGGAAGAAACTTCATTTTTAGCAGGCTAATCCTACCCATTAAGGACAGTGGGAGTTTAGTCCATGTCTGAACCTTTTGCTTTAGCAACGTTAGTAATGGCAGTAAATTAAGGGGCATGTAGTCCTGTACTTTTGCTGTAAGCCTGACACCTAGATATTTGAGGGACGTGACCCACTGCAACGGTAAGTTCGGGTCGGCCCTATCTGTGGCTTCGGAGTCCAAAGGTGGGATAGAAGATTTGCTCCAATTTAACCTTAACCCCGAAAATTTTGCAAATTGATCAATGATCCCTAAAGCCGCCCTCAAGAAGTCTCCCGGGTCACTAAGAAATAATAACATGTCATCTACGTATAACGCAAGAGACTCATCAATTGTACCTACCCTAAAGGACTGTATATTTTTTGATGACCTAAGCGCTAGGGATGAGCTTCGTGTTCGAGTCGAACATACGTTCGACTCGAACATCGGCTGTTCGATCGTTCGACGAAGATCGAACGATTTGGGCCGTTCGCGCCAAATTCGAGTGACGCGAACGGCCCACAATGCACTACGCCATCGCAGTGTCATCCAGGCGCTGTGATTGGCCAAGCATGCACTGTGACCCCGCATGCTTGGCCAATCACAGCGCCGGCAGCGAGGAGAGCAATGATTGGCCACAGGCAGGATGCCTGTGGCCAATTATTGCTGAGGGGGTTTAGTACACGCCCCACACTATAAAAGGCCGCCAGCACGGCGGCCTAGTGTAGTGTGTTCCGGAGCAGGGATAGAGCAGCATAGGCAGGGACAGTGACTTTTATTTCTTTCTTGCTTAACCTGGATTCCTTTAGTTTAGGGAAAGAGAAGGATAGGTAGGGAGAGTGTCAGTGTGTTTTGTGCTTGTGCTATATTGTGCTTAAAAAAATTTTTTTTCTAGGGACAGAAAACTGTAGGTAGGGAGAGTGTGTCAGTTTCTTTCACTGTCAAAGTCCTTGTTTCCAGGGACCTGGAAGGACAGTGAGTGAATTCTCCTTGTGCTATATTGTGCTTAAAAAAAACATTTTTTCTAGGGACAGAAAACTGTAGGTAGGGAGAGTGTGTCAGTTTCTTTCACTGTCAAAGTCCTTGTTTCCAGGGACCTGGAAGGACAGTGAGGTAATTCTCCTTGTGCTAAATTGTGCTTAAAAAAAACATTTTTTCTAGGGACAGAAAACTGTAGGTAGGGAGAGTGTGTCAGTTTCTTTCACTGTCAAAGTCCTTGTTTCCAGGGACCTGGAAGGACAGTGAGGTAATTCTCCTTGTGCTAAATTGTGCTTAAAAAAAACATTTTTTCTAGGGACAGAAAACTGTAGGTAGGGAGAGTGTGTCAGTTTCTTTCACTGTCAAAGTCCTTGTTTCCAGGGACCTGGAAGGACAGTGAGGTAATTCTCCTTGTGCTAAATTGTGCTTAAAAAAAAACATTTTTTCTAGGGACAGAAAACTGTAGGTAGGGAGAGTGTGTCAGTTTCTTTCACTGTCAAAGTCCTTGTTTCCAGGGACCTGGAAGGACAGTGAGGTAATTCTCCTTGTGCTAAATTGTGCTTAAAAAAAACATTTTTTCTAGGGACAGAAAACTGTAGGTAGGGAGAGTGTGTCAGTTTCTTTCACTGTCAAAGTCCTTGTTTCCAGGGACCTGGAAGGACAGTGAGGTAATTCTCCTTGTGCTAAATTGTGCTTAAAAAAAACATTTTTTCTAGGGACAGAAAACTGTAGGTAGGGAGAGTGTGTCAGTTTCTTTCACTGTCAAAGTCCTTGTTTCCAGGGACCTGGAAGGACAGTGAGGTAATTCTCCTTGTGCTAAATTGTGCTTAAAAAAAACATTTTTTCTAGGGACAGAAAACTGTAGGTAGGGAGAGTGTGTCAGTTTCTTTCACTGTCAAAGTCCTTGTTTCCAGGGACCTGGAAGGACAGTGAGGTAATTCTCCTTGTGCTAAATTGTGCTTAAAAAAAAACATTTTTTCTAGGGACAGAAAACTGTAGGTAGGGAGAGTGTGTCAGTTTCTTTCACTGTCAAAGTCCTTGTTTCCAGGGACCTGGAAGGACAGTGAGGTAATTCTCCTTGTGCTAAATTGTGCTTAAAAAAAACATTTTTTCTAGGGACAGAAAACTGTAGGTAGGGAGAGTGTGTCAGTTTCTTTCACTGTCAAAGTCCTTGTTTCCAGGGACCTGGAAGGACAGTGAGGTAATTCTCCTTGTGCTAAATTGTGCTTAAAAAAAAACATTTTTTCTAGGGACAGAAAACTGTAGGTAGGGAGAGTGTGTCAGTTTCTTTCACTGTCAAAGTCCTTGTTTCCAGGGACCTGGAAGGACAGTGAGGTAATTCTCCTTGTGCTAAATTGTGCTTAAAAAAAACATTTTTTCTAGGGACAGAAAACTGTAGGTAGGGAGAGTGTGTCAGTTTCTTTCACTGTCAAAGTCCTTGTTTCCAGGGACCTGGAAGGACAGTGAGGTAATTCTCCTTGTGCTAAATTGTGCTTAAAAAAAACATTTTTTCTAGGGACAGAAAACTGTAGGTAGGGAGAGTGTGTCAGTTTCTTTCACTGTCAAAGTCCTTGTTTCCAGGGACCTGGAAGGACAGTGAGGTAATTCTCCTTGTGCTAAATTGTGCTTAAAAAAAACATTTTTTCTAGGGACAGAAAACTGTAGGTAGGGAGAGTGTGTCAGTTTCTTTCACTGTCAAAGTCCTTGTTTCCAGGGACCTGGAAGGACAGTGAGGTAATTCTCCTTGTGCTAAATTGTGCTTAAAAAAAACATTTTTTCTAGGGACAGAAAACTGTAGGTAGGGAGAGTGTGTCAGTTTCTTTCACTGTCAAAGTCCTTGTTTCCAGGGACCTGGAAGGACAGTGAGGTAATTCTCCTTGTGCTAAATTGTGCTTAAAAAAAACATTTTTTCTAGGGACAGAAAACTGTAGGTAGGGAGAGTGTGTCAGTTTCTTTCACTGCCAAAGTCCTTGTTTCCAGGGACCTGGAAGGACAGTGAGGTAATTCTCCTTGTGCTAAATTGTGCTTAAAAAAAACATTTTTTCTAGGGACAGAAAACTGTAGGTAGGGAGAGTGTGTCAGTTTCTTTCACTGTCAAAGTCCTTGTTTCCAGGGACCTGGAAGGACAGTGAGTGAATTCTCCTTGTGCTATATTGTGCTTAAAAAAAACATTTTTTCTAGGGACAGAAAACTGTAGGTAGGGAGAGTGTGTCAGTTTCTTTCACTGTCAAAGTCCTTGTTTCCAGGGACCTGGAAGGACAGTGAGGTAATTCTCCTTGTGCTAAATTGTGCTTAAAAAAAAACATTTTTTCTAGGGACAGAAAACTGTAGGTAGGGAGAGTGTGTCAGTTTCTTTCACTGTCAAAGTCCTTGTTTCCAGGGACCTCGAAGGACAGTGAGGTAATTCTCCTTGTGCTAAATTGTGCTTAAAAAAAACATTTTTTCTAGGGACAGAAAACTGTAGGTAGGGAGAGTGTGTCAGTTTCTTTCACTGTCAAAGTCCTTGTTTCCAGGGACCTGGAAGGACAGTGAGGTAATTCTCCTTGTGCTAAATTGTGCTTAAAAAAAAACATTTTTTCTAGGGACAGAAAACTGTAGGTAGGGAGAGTGTGTCAGTTTCTTTCACTGTCAAAGTCCTTGTTTCCAGGGACCTGGAAGGACAGTGAGGTAATTCTCCTTGTGCTAAATTGTGCTTAAAAAAAACATTTTTTCTAGGGACAGAAAACTGTAGGTAGGGAGAGTGTGTCAGTTTCTTTCACTGTCAAAGTCCTTGTTTCCAGGGACCTGGAAGGACAGTGAGGTAATTCTCCTTGTGCTAAATTGTGCTTAAAAAAAACATTTTTTCTAGGGACAGAAAACTGTAGGTAGGGAGAGTGTGTCAGTTTCTTTCACTGTCAAAGTCCTTGTTTCCAGGGACCTGGAAGGACAGTGAGGTAATTCTCCTTGTGCTAAATTGTGCTTAAAAAAACATTTTTTCTAGGGACAGAAAACTGTAGGTAGGGAGAGTGTGTCAGTTTCTTTCACTGTCAAAGCCCTTGTTTCCAGGGACCTGGAAGGACAGTGAGGTAATTCTCCTTGTGCTAAATTGTGCTTAAAAAAAACATTTTTTCTAGGGACAGAAAACTGTAGGTAGGGAGAGTGTGTCAGTTTATTTCACTGTCAAAGTCCTTGTTTCCAGGGACCTGGAAGGACAGTGAGGTAATTCTCCTTGTGCTAAATTGTGCTTAAAAAAAAACATTTTTTCTAGGGACAGAAAACTGTAGGTAGGGAGAGTGTGTCAGTTTCTTTCACTGTCAAAGTCCTTGTTTCCAGGGACCTGGAAGGACAGTGAGGTAATTCTCCTTGTGCTAAATTGTGCTTAAAAAAAACATTTTTTCTAGGGACAGAAAACTATAGGTAGGGAGAGTGTGTCAGTTTCTTTCACTGTCAAAGTCCTTGTTTCCAGGGACCTGGAAGGACAGTGAGGTAATTCTCCTTGTGCTAAATTGTGCTTAAAAAAAACATTTTTTCTAGGGACAGAAAACTGTAGGTAGGGAGAGTGTGTCAGTTTCTTTCACTGTCAAAGTCCTTGTTTCCAGGGACCTGGAAGGACAGTGAGGTAATTCTCCTTGTGCTAAATTGTGCTTAAAAAAAACATTTTTTCTAGGGACAGAAAACTGTAGGTAGGGAGAGTGTGTCAGTTTCTTTCACTGTCAAAGTCCTTGTTTCAAGGGACAGAGAAGGACACCTGAAGGTAGCCCTTATTGCTCTTTTTCCCATCTCCCTGCAGGCCATCTATTAGAATGTCTGAAAGGCAAACAAGGAGAGGCAGACAGTCAGGAGGCAATAAAAGAGGGCAAGCAGGCTCTGTGTCTGGGGGCAACAGTGCTGGTCGTGGACGCGGTGCATTGTCATCAGCACATGGCCATGGGACACGCTTGTCCTTCTTTTCGGCAGCTGGACATGTTGAGCCACATCATGCCGAAGACTTGGTAGAGTGGATGACCAAGCCCTCCTCCTCCTCCTCATCCTCTCTCACCCAGGCTCAGGGTACTGGAAAAGCAGCTGCCAAAGCGTCCTCTTCCCTGGTATCAATGTCAGACTCATCATCAGTCACTCCTTCCCTAGACCCACCATGTCCTCCTCCTGAGGAGTCCCCCGAACTGTTTCAGCACAGTGTTGGGTACATGCTCCAGGAGGATGCCCAGCGTTTCGAAGGGTCTGATGATGAAACCCAGCTAGAGGAAGGCAGTAGCGTGAGAGCAGACAGAGGGGATGCTCAAGAAGGACACCAATCTGGCAGTCATGTTCCAGCAGCTGCAGCATACTGCCAGATTGCCTCCAGTGATGAGGAGGGAGGTGATGATGAGGTCACTGACTCCACGTGGGTGCCTAATAGGAGAGAGGAGGAGGAGGAGGATGAGGAGGAGGCACATCTCCAACGAGGCAGGATGCCCTTTGGTGGCCAGCGTAAGGGCAGTACACCGACGGAATCACACCGCAGAGCTCCGCCTGTGCAGGGCGCTGCCTCTGCCCGTCATTCAAAAAGTTCTTTGGTGTGGGCCTTTTTTGAGGCTAGTGCATCAGATCGCACAGCTGCTGTTTGCAACATATGTCTCAAGCGTATATCGCGTGGCCAAAACATCAGCCGCTTGGGTACCACATGCCTGACCAGACATATGTTGACCTGCCATGCAGCTCGTTGGCAAGCCTACCTCAAAGACCCACACCAAAGAACAAAGCGGACCTCTCCTTGCACCGCATCAGCTGGGATCTCCAACCCCACTATAACTTCAGTCCTCTCTGAAACATGCACTGAGAGGAATGAAGGTGTAGAATTAGGTGTGTCACAGCCAAGTACTTGCGGCCACTCTGCTAGCAGTACACCAACGTCCGATTCTAGCAGGCAAATTTCCCTGCCCCAGCTGCTGGACCGTCGAAAGAAGTTCACTCCCAGCCATCCACATGCCCAGCGGTTGAATGCTAGCTTGGCTAAATTGCTAGCGCTTCAACTGCTGCCTTTTCAGTTGGTAGACTCGGCCCCCTTCCGTGAGTTTGTGCAATGTGCGGTTCCTCAGTGGCAGGTTCCCAAACGCCACTTTTTCTCACGGAAGGCTATTCCGGCTCTCTACCGGCATGTGGAAGGCAATGTCTTGGCCTCGCTGGACAGGGCGGTCAGCGGTAAGGTGCATATTACCGCTGACTCATGGTCCAGCAGGCATGGACAGGGACGTTACCTTTCTTTCACGGCCCATTGGGTCACTCTTTTGGCAGCTGGGAAGGATGCAGGACAAGGTGCAGTAGTGTTGGAGGTTGTTCCACCGCCACGCCTCCAAAATGCTACTACTGGTTGTGACACACCTCTCTCCTCCACCCCCTCCTCTTCTTCTTCCTCCATGGCCTCTTCCTGTGGTTTGTCCTATGAACCAGCGGTGCTCCGTAGCCGTTCACGGGGCTACGCAAGTACGCAGGCAAAAAGATGCCATGCCGTGCTTGCGCTGGTGTGTTTGGGGGACAGAAGCCACACTGGGGCAGAGGTCCTGTCTGCTCTGCAGGGCCAGGCCGAGAGGTGGTTGACGCCACGCCAGCTTAAGCCAGGAATGGTGGTTTGCGACAATGGCACCAACCTCCTCTCCGCCCTCCGACAGGGACAACTGACCCATGTGCCCTGTGTGGCTCACGTCCTTAACCTGGTGGTGCAGCGGTTCTTGGGCAGGTACCCGGGCTTACAGGATGTCCTGAGGCAGGCCAGGAAAGTCTGTGTGCATTTCCGCAGATCTTATAATGCCAGTGCTCGCCTGGCTGAGCTGCAAAAGGAGTTGAACCTGCCCAAGAACCGCCTTATATGTGACATGCCCACCAGGTGGAACTCAACGTTGGCCATGCTGCAGCGGCTGCACACGCAGCAGAGGGCCATCAATGAGTACCTGTGCGACTACGGCACCAGGACAGGGTCAGGGGAGCTTGTTTTTTTTTCTCCACGCCAGTGGGGCATGATCAGGGATGCATGCACTGTCCTGGCACCATTTGAGGAGGCCACGAGGATGGTGAGCAGTGACAGTGCATGCATCAGTGACACTGTACCTCTTGTCCACCTGTTGGAGCACACGCTGCGTGGAATAATGGACAGGGCACTTGAGGCAGAACAGAGGCAGGAAGAGGAGGACTTCCTTGCCTCTCAAGGCCCCCTTTACCCAGACAGTGTTCCTTCTGTCCCACCCATCGCACAGGAAGAGGAGGAGGAGGAGGAGGAGGAGGAGGAGGAGGATTGTGTCAGCATGGAGGTGGAGGCTGGCACTCAGCATCATCAGCAGCAGTCTTTTAGGGATGATTTACAGTCCCAAGAAACCAGTGGACTTGTACGTGGCTGGGAGGAGGTGGCTGCGGATCATGTCGTCCTTAGTGACCCAGAGGACTCCGGAGCGATTGCCTCAGCAAACCTACGCTGCATGGCCTCCCTGATCCTGCAAAGTCTGCGGAAGGATCCTCGTATTCTTCGGATCAAGGAGAGGGACCATTACTGGCTGGCCACTCTCCTTGATCCACGGTACAAGGGTAAGGTTGCGGACCTTATGTTACCGTCGCAGAGGGAGCAGAGGATGAGACAACTCCGGGAGGCCTTGCAGAAAGGTCTGTGCAACGCGTTCCCAGAGACTGGGAGGTTACAAACTCCTGGTCCTGGACAACGAGTTGCTGAGGCTTCGGCCAGTCAAAGAAGGAGCGGTGGGGAAGGTGGCCGTCTGACCGATGCGTTCAGACAATTCTTTAGTCCGCAGCCCCAAAGTATGATTGGTTCCAGCAACCATCGCCAGCGTCTGATAAACATGGTGCAGGAATATCTAGGGGCAAGGTCAGACTTGGACACCTTCCCCACCGAAAATCCTCTGGCTTACTGGGTCTTGAGGATGGATCACTGGCCAGAGCTTGCACAGTATGCAATTGAGCTACTGGCCTGTCCTGCATCCAGCGTTCTTTCGGAACGCACATTCAGTGCTGCTGGAGGATTTGTCACGGATCACAGGGTGCGCCTGTCCACCGACTCGGTTGATCGACTGACTTTCATCAAGATGAACCAGTCTTGGATCACCACCAGCTACCACACACCTGATGCTGATATAACAGACTAATTGATTTTAACATGTCACATCCCTTCAAGACTGATGCTGATGCTGAGTGCCTGTGCTGTTATGTTGACTGGCTATCCTCCTCCTCCGAGTCCTCAATGATACGATTGATGATGATAGCTTGGAAGATCATTTTTGTTTATGGGTGCCGCCACCAGTGGCTAAGGCCCAATTTTTCAGCCCCTGTTTTACAGGGGCGTGTAATTACAATTTTTTTAGCAATAATTTGCCATAGGGCTCATTGCTGTGCTCCAAGTACAGTATCTGTGAGGGGTTGGAGTGTTGTGGCACCAGTGCCTAAGGCCCAATTTTTCAGCCCCTGTTTAACAGGGGCGTGTCATTACAATTTTTGAAGCAATACTTTGCAACAGGGCTCATTGCTGTGCTCCAAGTACAGTATCTGTGAGGGGTTGTAGTGTTGTGCCACCAGTGCCTAAGGCCCAATTTTTCAGCCCCTGTTCAACAGGGGCATGCAATTACAATTCTTGATCTAATAATTCACAGCAGGGTCCATTGCTGCACCCACCAAGAGTAACTCTGAGGGCTAACAGTCTTGTGGCAACGCCACCACCACCACCACCACGAAAGGCCCAATTTTTCAGCCCCTGTTCAAAAGGGGCATGTAATTACAATTCTTGATCTAATAATTCACAGCAGGGCCCATTGCTGCACCCACCAAGAGTAACTGTGAGGGCTTACAGTGTTGTGGCACCAGCACCACCATCAAAGCCCCAATTTTTACTACCACTGTTCAACAATTATATGTAATTAAAATTCCTGATATAATAGTTGACAGCAGGGCGTTCCAGCACCAACCAAGAGTAACTGAGTGCTTACAGTGTTGTGCCAACACCAACAACTAAGGGGCCTATTTCTGCAGAGTATATACGGCAGGTCCCTACTTTCAAACATCCAACTTACAAACGACTCCTACTTGCAAACGAAAGAAGACAACAGGAAGTGAGAGGAAATCTACCCCTAGAAAGGAAAATTCTCTCCTGTAAGAATAAATATGGGAGAAAGGGGTCTCATCTGTACTGATGCTTTATCAGCAATCCTTGTTTCAAGAAAAACACCACATTTCAAAAACAGTTGTCATTGGGACGGAAAGTGAGGTGAAATGTTCGGAACAGGGGCACAGACAGCAAAACAAATGTTGCAGGGGTGATAACCCTTACCTATGTTTCCCAAAAAGTTTAAAAATAGATTTTTGGGCTGGAGCTACACTTCAACAATGTACCTGTTCAAAATTACAAACAGATTCTACATAAGAACAAACCTACAGTCCCTGTCTTGTATGCACCGCCTGTATACGGCTGTTCAGAGTATATAGGGCCTTTTTTATTTTATGTGCGGGGTTCCCCTTAATATCCATACAAGACCCAAAGGGGCTGGTAATGGGCTGGGGTAGGGGGGGGGTCATGGGGTAGCTATGCCATTTTTCTTAAAGAATTTCATCCATATTACCGGGACCAGACATTACATTAAAGCCGCAAGCAGTTTTAAATGGCTTTTTTTTCCTTTAGAAGTGTCATTTTGTGCAGGGACAGTTCTAAACACGGGAAACACGTGGCACTTCACAGGCATACTTTAGACACCCCCCAGGTACGATATTTAAAGGAATATTTGACTTTTTTTTTTTCACCTTATGCATCATTAAAATGACTGCTCCCGAAAAACGACCGTTTTTAAAACTTCTTTTTGCATTGATACATGTCCCCTGGTGCACAACCCGGGTTCCCAAACCCTATTTATGACAATAACATGCATAATAGTTGTTATAATTAGCACTTTAGAATTCGAACGTTCGCATCCATTGTATTTAATAGGGTTCTAATGTTCGTTCGAACTTTCGGTCCGTTCGCGGGTTCTGGTGCGAACCGAACCCGGGGGTGTTCGGCTCATCACTACTAAGCGCAACCACCAGAGGCTCCAAGGCAAGAGCAAACAGAAATGGGGATAATGGACACCCCTGCCACCTAATCCATCTTGACTGGCATAAACATGCAGCTCGTATGGTTTGGTTGGGTCAGTATAGGCTAGGACATGGGCATGAGTTACTAGGCTTGTGCAATTCGTTTCGTAACGAATAAAAATTCGTCCGAATTTAGCAACTTTCGGACATTCGGAAGCATTCGAATTTCCGAACAGAGCAATTACGAATAAAACCGAATCCGAAATAAATTATACCGCAAAATAGCGAATGCCCGAAGGTCTTCGGCATAATTCGTTATGAAAAAAGTTACGAATGTACGAATCCATTCGAAGCACAATAACACTCACTCTGCTCTCTGCTTCTCCCTCACCATGCTGAACTCCCTCTCAAAATGGTGTACAGGGGCGGAGGCTATAGCCGCATGAAAAAACGAAAGTAAAATACGAGATTTCAAATCCATTCGAAGCACAATAACACTCACTCTGCTCTGCTCTCTGCTTCTCCCTCACCGTGCTGAACCCTCTCAAAATGGTGTACAGGGGCGGAGCCTATAGCCGCATGTAAAAAACGAAAGTAAAATACGAGATTTCGAATCGTTACAAATAACCGCTATGTATTTAGAAAAGTACAAATCCATTCGAAGCACATTAGGCATAATAGGCAGCGTCGTTGTGAGAGAGACACGGAAAATTACGAATCAACGAACCCAAAAAAAGTTACGAAAGTAGGAGTTGTGTCCAGAATCAACGAAAAACAACGTACTCTACCGAAAGTACGAATTATAAAGCAGCAAAAAATTCAACGAAAAATGTCGCTTGCAAAAATACGAATGAGTCCGAACACGAAAAATCCCGTCTAGCAAAATTACGAATGATTACGAATCAACAGGACCGGAAAGAAACAAACCGAAACGGAACGAATTTTTCCGTTGTGCACAAGTCTATTAGTTACGCTTCTCTTCATCTGGTGGAAATCCTGTTCACACTGATCTGTCCACTGGTCTTGGATTGATTCTCAGGGTTTCCTGCATCCTTTAGTTTGTTTAATTGGTTTTAATGCACCTGTGTTATCCTCCTCACCCTCACCTAGCTGATTGAGGGTGCGGGCTATTTTGGCAAATCCCTTTGATAATAATAACAGAACCTAAGAAATTACTTTGGCCTCAGTCCGGAGGTAACAGCTTCTAACTTTTTGTGGGTCAGTAGCCACTCTTTCAGCAGAGACAACATGTCTGAGGTAAAAGACAGACGGTTGGTAGAACTTGTACTTCTCTAATGACAGCTTCAACCCCTCATCATCTTTGTAGCACTTTGTTTAAACATTCTTCATGCTCTTCAAGGCTTCTATGTTGGACACTTTTTGCACATCCCACATGAAAATCATTCTTGGAAAACATCTCTTGCCATCTATTCAAGTGAAAGGGGGCATTCTATGGATAAAAACCTCTCTTCTGTAATCTCATTTGCTGCTCCCCCCCACCAGATCAAATGGTGAGACTGGAATTGGTAAATTAACTTGTCCGCAGCATCACTGGGGAGTCAGTAGTGTTGCAAACACTGACGAGAATCTTCCCATGGCTTCACTGTAGTGATCTGGTTGACACGACTACTGGAATCGGCTCTACCACAGTGTCCTCTCCCTGAGAAACAGCTTAGAAGATAACAAAGGTCCCAGGCTGATCACGGGTGAACTTGAATGTAGCTCGGAAACAAGCTATTTCTCTTGGTTACAGTAACTTCTTACCTGTGTCCAGTTGCCATAACTTTCCCACTCGTTCCACTAGGGCCTTCTTTTCCTGTACTATGTGCTGGTACACTTGTCATAGTTTGGGGTGGATGCTTTCGGTTGTCAAGTCACTTCTTGCTTAAAAGGGAGTGAGTCGTCTCCTCACAAGATCAGTGTTCATCCCAACAAGCAGGGAGTCAAATATAAGCTTGGTTGGTAGGTACCTGACGTAGGGGAATTATTTTTCCGGTACAGTGTTGCATGACTGCACAACTGTCAGTTAAATTAGTGCAGTGCTGTATAGCAAAATGTCCTGCTCATGAAGGGGGGTAAATCTTCTGGAGTTCAAGTGGTTAAACTGAGAGAAAATAATATTTTAGGAAACAAATAAGGCAATTTTGAAATTGATGGCAGCAACATTTATCAAAAAAGTTGAGGCAAGGCAACCCCAATTCCAAAAAAGCTAAAAACACTCTGTAAATGTCTGAGAACTACACCATCAGTGATGCGGTGAGTACTGATAACAAGCTGGAAGGTCCCTCTTCTTCTTTAGTCTGGAGGAAGCAGCGCCCATGGTTGCCAAAAAGAATTTCAAATGTCGATTCATCTGACCACAGAACAGTTTTCCACTTTGCAACAGACCAATTTAGATAAGCTTTGGCCCAGAAAAGATAGTGGCATTTCTGGATCATGTTCAGATATGGCTTCTTCTTTGCAGCATAGAGCTTTAGCTTGCATTTTTTGATGGCACAGCGAACTGTGTTCACAGACAGTGATTTTTGGAAGTATTCCTAAACCCATGCAGTGCAAGTAAAATACAATTTAATACTGTAGGAATCAGAGGGTCCTACTCGTTAGTGCTTACAATCTATGAGGGAGGGTCAAGAGATACAAGAGATAATAACTGTAGGGGATGGGTTGATGGAGAAAAAAAATGTACAGTTAGGTTGGGGCCAGATAGGCTTCTTTGAAGAGATACGTTTTCAGGGATGCAAGTGGACATAGTAGGAGATAGTTGGACAGATTGGTGTAGAGAGTTCCAGAGGTGGCCTGTTTTTAATGCAGTGCCGTCTGAGGACCTGAAGATCACGGGTATCCAATATTGCATTTTGGCCTTGTCACTAGTGCAGAGATTTCTCAGAATCTTTTGAATCTTTTTGGTAAGGTGCACAAATCAGCTGTTCGACCGCCACGAGGCCTGCTGAACCACTTAAGGACCGCCGCACGACGATGTACGTCAACAGAATGGCACGGACAGGCACAAGGGCGTACAGGTATGGCCCCTTTAAGACCCGGTCCGAAGCTCCATGACCGCGCCCGCGGGACCCGTGGACCCGATCGCCGCCGGTGTCCCATGATCAGGTCACAGAGCTGAAGAACAGGGAGAGGTAAATGTAAACAAACCTTTCCCCGTTCTTCCTAGTGGCAGTGTCACTGATCGTCTGTTCCCTGTCCTAGGGAACGACGATCAGTGACGTTACACGCCAAGCCACGCCCCCCTTCAGTTAGAATCACTCATTAGGTCACACTTAACACCTACATCGCCACCTAGAGGTTAAACTCTTCACTGCAAGTGTAATTTTCACAGTAACAGTGCATTTTTATAGCACTGATCGCTGTAAAAATGACAATGGTCCCAAAAATGTGTCAAAAGTGTTCCGATGTGTCCGCCATAATGTCGCAGTCACGATAAAAATCACTAATCGCCGCCATTACTAGTTAAAATAAAAATAATTAATAAAAATGGCATAAAACTACCCCCTATTTTGTAGACACTATAACTTTTGCGCAAACCAATCAATAAACGCTTATTGCGATTTTTTTTACCAAAAATATGTAGAAGAATACGTATCGGCCTAAACTGAGGGAAATTTTTATTTTATTTTTTGGGGATATTTATTATAGCAAAAAGCTAAAAATATGTAATTTTTTTCAAAATTGTCGCTCTATTTTTGTTTATAGAGCAAAAAATAAAAACCGCAGAGGTGATCAAATACCACCAAAAGAAAGCTCTATTTGTGGGGAAAAACGGACGTCAATTTTGTTTGGGAGCCGTGCGTTAGAGCGCGTGCAACAATTCTAGCACTAGACCTCCTCTGTAACTCTAACCTGGTAACCTGTAAAAAAATTCAAAGCGTTGCCTATGGAGATTTTTAAGTACCGAAGTTTGGCACCATTCCATGAGTGTGCGCAATTTTAAAGCGTGACATGTTAGGTATCTTTTTACTCAGCGTAACATAAGCTTTCATATTTTACAAAAAAAGTGGGCTAACTTTACTGTTTTGTTATTTTTTAATTCATGAAAGCATTTTTTCCCCAAAAAAAGGCGTTTGAAAAATTATTGCGCAAATACCATGCAAGATAAAAAGTTGCAATGACCGTCATTTTATTCCCTAGGGTGTCTGCTCAAAAAACATATATAAGGTTTGGGGGTTCTGAGTAATTTTCTAGCAAAAGAATGATGATTTGTACATGTAGGAGAGAAGTGCCAGAATAGGCCCGGTATGGAAGTGGTATAAAAAGCCCTGTATGGAAAGGGTTAAAGAGCCGCCTCTACTGTTAACCAGTTCAGCACTGCAGAACAGCAGCTAAGGAAAGCAGCTACATCCAGTGATTCTCTCATTCTCCGTAGGCAAGCAGCTGGCTACACGTACATACAGCCACATCGTCAGTGAGCCTGTCATTGATTTGTACTGACTGCTGGCCACGTTTTACGCAAGCACCTGTGACTCCTGGGCACAGAAATACATTTTATCTTGACAGTGTATGACCCTTTGCGGCTGCAGGAATGAGCCCTTAGCCCTAATTCACACTGGTATCTCCTGACAGAAGTGATGTGGGAAGTATATACAACTTATTGCAATCCACGTGTTTGTGAGTGTGGCCCTATTCAGTTGAATAAGCTGTGTTCAGCAGGTGTAACTACCTGCCAAGAGCAACAGGGGGGATTTTTACTGTGCAGCATGTGTACACCCCTGTCCACTAACTTTGTAGCTTAAGGGAGGAGAATGGTTGTGGGGTGGTCAGTAAAAATGTGGCTTAACTATGTGTTTTTATCACCCATCCAACTGCAAGTTTAAATGAGACCTTAGAGCAGGGGTCTCAAACTCAAAACTACCTGAGGGCCACAAGACAAGTTTTCATATCCCATGGGGGCCGCATGCAAACTTTCAAACTTCAAAAACAGCACTGGTGTCAGGGGACGCATTATTAACTCCCAGCACTGGTGATAGGGGACGCACTATTAACCCCCAGCACTGGTGTCAGCGGAGGCACCATTAACCCCCAGCACTGGTGTCAGCGGAGGCACCATTAACCCCCAGCACTGGTGTCAGCGGAGGCACCATTAACCCCCAGCAATGATGTCAGCATTAACCCCCAGCACTAGTGTCAGCGGATGCACTATTAACCCCCAGCATTGGTGTCAGCGGACGCACTAATAACCCCCAGCATTGGTGTCAGCGGACGCACTAATAACCCCCAGCATTGGTGTCAGCAGATGCACTATTAACCCCCAGCATTGGTGTCAGCGGACGCACTAGTAACCCCCAGCATTGGTGTCAGCAGACGCGCTATTAACCCCCAGCACTGGTGTCAGCGGACGCACTATTGGTATAAAAAAAGGGGGATATACTGCACTGAAATAAATATATCAAAAACAGCCGCCAACACTGCTGTAGATAAAGCAATAAAAAAGAGTGAATGTAAGTGTAGCGCTAATTTTGATAGTCTATGTACAATAAAAACCATACATAGATGTGACTAAAAACGTGGTTAAATATGTGTTATACCAAAGCAAAACCAGTGCAGAGCCACAAATAAAACCAATAAATCTAGTGGTTATATATAGAAAGAATCATTACAATGAGAATTGATATGACCCATATTAATAAACAAAACAATAAGTGATAACTGTGACAACTAAAATCTATGAAATAAAGTCCAAGAGAAGAGATCATTCATCAATTGTTTAGGTTGAAGTGAAGATCAATCCAATAAATAGTGTTCATTTGTGATATGAATCTATAATTCAGATGTGGAATGCTGTGAAGACCGCCACCAAGAGTAAGTTGAAGGAGGCTTACCGGAAGTCTGAAGCCTCGTACACACGACCGATTTTCTCGTCCAAAACCGGCAAGAAAAGTGCCGCGAGAGCTTTTTCCTTTAGAAAACCGTTCGTGTGGATGGTTTTACGACGAGAAAATTCCTGTGAATCTCGACGAGAAAATAGAGAACCTGCTCTCTATTTTCTCGTCAGGATTCCAGATTTCCTCGTCGTGTTTCTCGTCGGCCTGTTTTGTGACGAGAAAACGGTTTGTGTGTATGCTTTTACGACTCTTCAAAAAGCGCGCATGCTCAGAAGCAAGTATGAGACGGGAGTGCATCTTCTGGTAAAACAAGCCTTCGTAATGGAGATAGCACATTCGTCACGCTCGAAATTTTTGCATCGTTTAAATGTTGTGCATTGAAATCTTCTTTAGAATGTTACATTAATCCAAACTAATGAACTTCTTTTGTTGCTGATATTCACACCGAGTTATGACTATCTTATTTTATCCTTTTTCATGCTGCTCTTAAGAAGATTTAGGTGTATTATATCGTGCAAGATCTTCTGAATATTTTACATTTTTTAATTTTTAAAACTGATGTTAATTGTAATTTGGCAATGTTTTGATAGTGATCTCCCATTGAATATTTTAATATATATTTGTTTATTTTTTACACCCTATTTTTTTTAAATAAGATTGTTATTCTTTTTTAGGGTTTGGTATCTGTCCCTTTTTTTGGCTGTCAAATGTCTCTGCTTACTCCAAAGCTAAATTTTAAATTTTTACAAATACACATAGTCAAGTATGAACTTAAACAAAAATAACATTTATTCATGTTTGAAATAAAATAAAGAGAAGGCAGCGCTGGAGAACCTGCTGCCATTTGTGCATCCCAGGGACCCCAGAGCACACATCAACCCTGTGTGGACACTAAAATTGGGAGCTTGAGAGAAGGCCAACATTTCTGAGCACAATCTGATCCTGGCCTCCCAGAGGTCAGGAACAGCAGCAGGTGAGATATATGTCCCATGTCTGTGGTACTACAACAGGCTGCCTTCTGTCCGACCACAATGAAGCAAGGCCATCACTTCCTCGTCTTCCTGGCAACCTTCCATGCAACCTTTCCTGAAGCCTTCCCTGCAGCCTTCCTTCTTCGTTTGGCTGGAGGCTGGGCCACTGGAGGGGTACTCCTGTCAGGAGGAGGTGGAGGAGAAGGGGGTGGCACAGAAGAAGAAGGTGGAGGTGGAGGAGAAGGGGGTGGGGCAGAAGAACAAGGTGGAGGAGAAGGGGGTGGCGCAGAAGAACAAGGTGGAGGTGGAGGAGAAGGGGGTGGCGCAGAAGAACAAGGTGGAGGTTGAGGAGAAGGGGGTGGGGCAGAAGAAGAAGGTGGAGGTTGAGGAGAAGGGGGTGGGGCAGAAGAACAAGGTGGAGGAGGAGGGGGTGGGGCAGAAGAAGAAGGTGGAGGTTGAGGAGAAGGGGGTGGGGCAGAAGAAGGTGGAGGTGGAGGAGGAGGTTGAGGTTGGGACAGTTGTGCCACCTCACAAATAGCGGTGTTGGGGGTAATTTTTTCCATCACCCCCTTGTTCAGCAAGGTGATGAGCAGGGGCTCGCATAGGAGGCGTTGCTCCATGCTCATCACCTTGAACTTTGCCTCCACTAGGCCGGCAATGGCCTCTTCAGGGGATGTGGGCTCCTTGAGGGTGGCATGGGCCTCTCAAATAAGGGCCATTGCTGCCTCACTGGTGGTCCTTTCCCTCCTGCTTCTTTTGGGAAGTCGGATGGGAGGCACCTGTGATCTGGTGCTTCTCCTTTGCCCTGCCACCTCCTGGCTGCCACTGGGCCCTGCCACCTCCTGGCTGCCACTGGGCCCTGCCACCTCCTGCCTGCCACTGGGCCCTGCCTCCTCCTGCCTGACAGTTTCCAGACCCTCCTCCTGGCTAATTTCATCCTGTGTATGAAAAAGGGACATAGTTTAATATGTTGGTTTAATCTTTGCATCCAAAATTCAGATCATGATTGAAGCAATTCGAATGTAAATCCAGAAATCATTTTGACCAATTTACAACTACATCAGATTGACTATTTAGCACCCAATTTAGGCCAGACTAATGTCTCGAGATCTTGATTTCACTTGTGGAACCCAAAATAGTTTATGTTTGTCATCTTGACATATTTGTCAAACATTAATTTTATCCCAATACATTTTCTATAAATACTATACCTGGCTCCAGATGGCCAAATCAGGTTCATCCAGGATGGCTGCCTCCTCTTGCTCCAGAGAAGGCTCAGGTTGGCTGCAGGGAAGTCTGGGGGGAAGAGTGGAGAGTGATGGCCTTGTCTCAATGTGGTCATCCAGAAAGGACATCCTGCTGTAGTACCACAAATTGGGAACATACACATCATCTGCTGCTGCTCCTGACCTCTGAGAAGCCAGGACCTTAGAGCGTTCATTCCTGTATGTGCCTCTCAAGCTCCCAATTTTAGTGTCCACCTGTTTTGCTGTGGCTGTGGGCACCTTGGTATGCACAAATGGGAGCAGGGTCTCCAGCGCTGCTTTTCTCACCCCTTTTTTTTGTGTATGGGGTTTTTGGTCTCCCACAGAGCGGGCAGCTCCCTTACCCAGTCTATAAATTCCGCCAGGAATTCTTTGTCGCTAATAAAGACATTCATATTGTATCTGCAAGTAAAATAAATAATATATAACTAATGTGAGGCACACAGTCTAACCTCCTTAAAATCGTAGTCACCATATATATCCTACAACATTCTCCAGACAGTATAGGCCAACAATTAGTCAAAGTCACAAAATCACATACCTTCGTTCGCACGTCCGTCACTTGAACTCCTCTCTCCGCACAACGAACGTAGTATAGTCACATGTGTGTTTGCTATATATACACCACGCATGCGTCAAACTACGCACACGTCGCTCCGCACACGTCGCCCGCCCATGACGTTCTAACTAACATCTTTTCCCCGCCCCTTCTCTTTCGGCGCGCAGACAGATATGGCGGATTTACAGCAGGTGTCTGATAATTCCTCCAAAAACGAGGAGGAGACAAGCCCGGAGACCGAGGAAACGTCGCGATCAAGGAGGAGATTCAAGGCATCTAATATGTCATTTTCGGAGATGGCGGAGATGGTGGACATATTGCTCAAGTCTGATTTTGACGCAAAGCATGGGCCGTATAGCAAACCTAATAGAAGGAAGGCCAAAATCCTGACGAAAGTCGTGAAGAGTCTGAAGACGAATTTCGGGGTGAAACGCTCAAATGAGCAGCTCAGAAAGAGGTGGTCAGACCTCAAACTGAGGGAGCCAGAGCAGTTAAGGAGCATTAAGAGAATGCTAGCAAAAAGTAAGTAAAATTTACACTTTTCTGCTATTAAGGTTTTTCTCAAATTACATGTTGCTCCTTTTTGTTTATTTTCATATTGGACTCCCTTCCAAAATTTCCTAATTTCGAACTTGGTTTGGCACAGTAATCGTTCGTTACGTTACAGACACTTCGTTCGGCCACTATCCGCTGTTTTAGCTTATTTTACAGCCCCAAAAGAAAATAGACATCTGCCTGTTTTTTACAAATAGTTGTTCCTAAATTTTCGCCTAGATGATGTGTTTGTTTGTAAAGAGAATGAAATGCAAACTTTAATCAGTGTAAAGGAGAGGACACTCAGCAGCTGGTACCACATCTGTACTTTGGAGCACTATAGTGTGGGCCAACAGAACCGCCTTTTTTGGGTGTCCCACACAGGTGCATCAGTGAATTTTTGTGGTGCCTCCATGTGTAAAAATTTACATCCAAAAGGTGAATACTAAACATATTTTTGGTTCCAAATAATGCATTCATCTTTAAAATCCGCACAAACACACACTTGTACCCCACTTCCAAACAATTTAGCCTGTTTTTATTTTTCAGAGAGAATTTCAGTGTGATAAATAGACCTTTTGTTTGATTCTCATAGGGGAGAGAAGACTGGGAGGAGAACACTCCAGGGAGCACAGGAACCCCACAGCTTCACAACAACCCCAAACTCCCAAAGACCCACAACCGAAGGATGTTGAGGAAGTTGAGGTGGAGGAAGGAGAAGTGCAGGAAGGAGAGGTGGATGACGTTGTGGAACTGGTCACCACAACAGGTCAGTATCTGTCACCACAGCTTCAGGTAAGAGATGTAGGCCTGCAGAGTTATAATACCTTTTTATTTTGTTTTTAGGGGATGTAAATGTTGTGGTGAAGGATAGTACACGTTTCTCTGCTGACAGTGCCCTCCGAATAATACAGCAAGTGATGGAATGTAGCACGGAACTGGACAGAATAAAACAAATAATTCATGTGATGGATCAAACATTTAAAGACATTCTAGATGTATTGGGGAGAATCGAATAAGTCAACCAAACCCCCATTTTTGTTTCAGGAATGACTGTTCTTCAACCTTTTAAACTCTTTTTGACAATCAAACCAGCCAAAAATTGAATATGCACACAGTGTGTCAACATGTGCTATCTGCCGTCAGGGGATATCCATGTACGTCTTTTGGGGGTGCAACCCCTTCCTCGTATCTAAAGTAGGTGAACTGAGGAAGGGGTTGCACCCCCAAAACACGTCCATTGATCACCCCTGATGGCAGATAGCACATGTTGACAATAGGGATCAGGAGTCTAAAATCCCTATTGGAAATTACTTTAAAATGTGTGCATATTCAATTTTTGGCTGGGCAAGTGGTGGCAAGACCCCATATTATGACGGGCACATAGAGACATAGTTTGTGTAAGTGAATGTCTCAGATTGCTCAGAGATATCCAAAGTTGTACTTTTTGGAATGCAACTGTTGTTTTTGTATTTTCCTAAGAAAAGAATTGGCGGTTTGTGGCCAGGACAAAAAAAAATATTAAAAAATTAAACATGTGTGTGAATGTGCACAGAGTAAAATGTTTGAACACAAACAACGTGTAGCTTATTTTTTCAATACGCTCTAACCTTATTTGTGTTTTTTTTAAGGTTACATAGTGAAATGGTTGTTATTTACTAAAGGAAAATACACTTGGCACTACAAATGCACTAAGACAAACTAGGAGACAGGAAACAAACAAAAGTTAAAAGTTGAAATCAGAATTTTATTTAGCTCATTCTCCATGAATCTTTAGGCATAGCCTGGCATAGAAATTGCCCCCCTACCCGTGAAATATTGCATATATTTCTCCCGAACCTCACGGGCATTTTGGGGGGGCAAGCCAGGACGGGCAGATTCAAGGCCCGGCAGGGGATTTGCAGATGAAAGTCCAGCCTCAGGCAATACTGTGGCCATATAAGAAGTGGATTTTCTGCTAAGAAAGTTGTGTAGCACACAGCAGCATAAAACTACATAGTTTATTTTGTAGTCCGCCAAGTGGATGGAAGTCATAAAAATGCGGAACCGGCTGGCCCTTATGCCAAAGGCATTTTCAACGACTCTTCGGCCCCTGGCCAGGCGGTAATTGAACACCCTCTTCTCTGGGGTCAGGGTCCTCTGAGGAAATGGCCTCATAAGATGCGGTCCGAGCCCGAAGACTTCATCAGCCAAAAAAACAAAGGGGAGTCCTTCAACATTCCCTGCATCTGGTGGCAATGCAAGGTCGTCACTCTGGAGACGGAGGGCAAACTCCGTCTGGATGAAGGATCCCCCATCGGACATCCGGCCATTCTTCCCTACATCAACATAGAGGAATTCATACCGTGCTGACACCACCGCCATCAGCACAATGCTATGAAACCCCTTGTAATTGAAGTAGTAGGACCCAGAACGGGGTGGCGGCACGATGCGGACGTGCTTCCCGTCTATGGCACCACCGCAGTTGGGGAAGTCCCACCGCGTGGCAAACTCCGATGCCACAGTCTGCCATTCCTGTGGCGTGGAAGGAAGCTGGGGAGTCAAACAAGATGAAAAAAAATTAGAATTTAAAAATATTACATTACAAGGAGATTATAATAAAAAACATTAGAGGCCAACATCAATCAAATTCTCAGTTTATTAATCTGTTTTTAAGAAGTATAATGGAAGGCTCATGTTTCATATTCATCACCCCTTCTGATGGTCCATTTAAAAAAATATTTTGGGGGGGGGGTAGATGTGTTTGGCCACAGGATAGCATTGCAGTGGCGGTGCGTCCAGAGTGGGCGCTGGAACACTGCCCCCTCTCTCCTGTGCCCGTCACTCCGAACAATACATCGGTTCATGCCTTGCATTAACCTATGTATTGTCAATGCCGCCCACTATTCAGGTGGATGGCCCCCTGTTAAGCGACCAACATATGAATAACTGCAGCATTTATGGGGTGAAAATTGCATATCAGAAACAAGGAGGCAAATAGCCTTGCACATTACAGCCTGAGGGATGTAATTGGCTTCATAAAAGTTAAATAGGTGACGCAGGGGGGGGGGACATTCCTTGGGTAAACACTGACAGGCTGCTCTGCCAATCATGTTCACCAAGTCTGTTTAATGGTAACCTGATTGGCTGATGCAACATCAAGGGCAGGAGAAGACATCAAGGACAGAAGAAGGATGGCACTGACCACAAGAAGGTAAGTGCAGGGCTGGGGGGAACAAAATGGCTGCATTGGAGGGAACAAAATGGCTGCATTGGAGGGAACAAAATGGCTGCATTGGAGGGAACAAAATGGCTGCATTGGAGGGGGCAACTGGGGGCGTTTAATAGGCACAGTCGCAAAAAAGGAGGAAGTTTATTTCCTAAATTGGGGTTGGACCCCCAATCATTTGGAGCAACAGATGCTGGAAAGCTTAGTGAAGGGAAATATGCATGGAGGAGAAAAAAGGGGCATTAAAAAACTTCCAGCATGCATGGGGACAAAGGGGACATTCTCAGCATATTACAATCATGGTAATTAGGGAAGGATGAAAGAAATACAATACATTAGCATTCATGGAATACATAAAATGTGATGTTAATGGAGAAAACTTACCCTAATATAGTCCTCCTGCAGGACTTGTATAATAGCAGAACAGGTGTCTGGGATTATGAGGCCCAGAGCCTGGGGGGAGATGCCTGTCGTGAACTTCAAGTCCTGAAGACTTCTCCCTGTCGCCAGATAACGTAACGTGGCGATGAGCCTCTGCTCAGCACTGATGGCTTCCCGCATAACGGTGTCCTTCCTGGTAATATAGGGGGACACCAAAGCCAACAGTTCCTGAAAAACGGGGTCAGACATCCGCAGAAAATTCCTGTAGTCCTCAGGATTATTCTCGACGATCTCCCGCAGCAGAGGCATATGGCAGAATTGGTCCCGCTGGAGCAACCAATTCTTGGTCCATGAACTCCTCCTCACACTGTTCATGGACTGGTCTTGGTCCAAAACAAGCAGACCAACACCAAGCGCACGCACAGCACGAACTCGACGACAAGAACGTCCAGGCGACATGGCTAGGAAACGGTCGTCTTATCAGAACGTACAGAACAGAACGCACTTTAGAACAGCAAGGCCTATGAATAACGAACTGAAAATCAGAAACGAACGGGCAAGAACGCACTGTAAAACAGATACGACCTGCCTAGACGCCCTGAAAGTCAAGATACGAACCCACAAGCACAAACTGAACCTCAGAAAACGAACTGAAAAGCACGAAGACTGAAAAGCGCGAATCGTCTCTTCCCAAACTTTTACTTCACACGCGGTAACACGAGATCAGCAAAAGCAGCCCAAGGGGTGGCGCCAAGGAAATCGATCTTTCCCTTTATAGTGCCGTCGTACGTGCTGGACGTGACCACGGAGAACAATGAGGAAATTTGGAATTGTCAGTGTGTACGCATGGAAAGCTTGACAAGAAACTCGTCAAGGTTAACAAGAATCTCGTCGAAAAAAACGACAAAATTGTTACGACGAGAAACTCGGTCGTGTGTACGAGGCTTCAGACTTGAAAAGGCATATGCCAGTCAAGTCGAGATAAGCTTGGGGGTTATCAAACCCAACATGGATACTCTGAAGTCTGAGGGGTCATTTACTCCACTTCAATCACACAGGATATCCAATATGTTGATCACGAATTCATGAACATGTACAAAAGGCTCGGTATCCGTATTGGTACGTATGAAAGTAAAAAAAGCTAACATAGCGTGATACCGTAAGGAAAGATATTTATTTATTTAAAAGTAGCAATAAAACACTCACATTTGAGATGGTTAATAAGGCATGAAATTCAGGTACTGGAAGCGATACGTGTAGACAGGTCTACCCAACTAGTTTTGACTAATTAGTCATCATCTGGGGTATGAACTCTGTCCTCCACGCATCGCACTAAATAGATAAAATGACCTCTATGACCCCGGAAGTGGACCACCATTACATCACTTCCGGTTTTTTATTAAAGAGGAATTCGTATCAACTTGATGGTACTTGTGTGGTTATTGTTGCTAGAGCAATCAGACCATTATATAGAATTAAATTATAAATACTTATGGTCTATGTTGTAAATGGGGGCGGCGTGTCACATATCATGACACCGCCGTATATATAACCAGGCCTCTCTGTGAGAACGCTGCGTCAGATCCGCTGCAGCGTCCCATCAGAGTACAGAGCAGTATCCAAGCCTCGTTATGAAAGCGCTATGAAAACAGCGCCGCAACGTCACTTCTGCCACATATCATGTGACCCAGTCTGCTAGACTCACTATCCACGTCTCGCTGTGAAAACGAGGCGTGGGTCCGGCGTGACGTAAGGCCAAACCTCCTGATTGGCAGACAGCGCTGATGCGTCCAATGTGAAGGACCAATGCGGCGCTAAAGATTCGCCTGTCATCTCAAATAGATGGAGGCAAATAACATATATATATGGATGAAACTGCTAACTAATTGAATAACATAGCAATCTGAGGAATGGCATATGTCATCTAAGGTTAACATAAAAACATGTATTTGCACATTCTTTTAAATTGTAATTAGTTGTATAAAAGTGTATATAAAGAATAAAAAATATACCAATCTTTCACATTGTATGATTACACACTATTAACCCCCAGCATTGGTGTCAGCGGACGCGCTATTAACCCCCAGCACTGGTGTCAGCGGACGCACTATTAACCCCCAGCACTGGTGTCAGCGGACGCACTATTAACCCCCAGCATAGGTGTCAGCGGACGCACTATTAATCCACAGCACTGGGGTCAGCGGACACACTATTAACCCCCAGCATTGGTGTCAGCAGACGCACTATTAACTCCCAGCACTGGTGTCAGCATTAATCCCCAGCACTGGTGTCAGCATTAACCCCCAGCACTGGTGTCAGCATTAACCCCCAGCACTGGTGTCAGCATTAACCCCCAGCACTGGTGTCCGCGGGCACACTATTAACCCCCAGCATAGGTGTCAGTGGACATACTATTAACCCCCAGCACTGGTGTCAGTGGACGCACTATTAACCCTCAGCATTGGTGTCAGCGGATGCACTATTAACCCCCCAGCACTGGTGTCAGCATTAATCCCCAGCACTGGTGTCAGCATTAATCCCCAGCACTGGTGTCAGCATTAACCCCCAGCACTGGTGTCAACATTAACCCCCAGCACTGGTGTCAGCATTAACCCCCAGCACTGGTGTCAGCGGACGCACTATTAACCCCCAGCATTGGTGCCAGCGGATGCACTATTAACCCCCAGCATTGGTGTCAGCAGACGCACTATTAACCCCCAGTACTGGTGTCAGCGGACACACTATTAACCCCCAGCATTGGTGTCAGCAGACGCACTATTAACCCCCAGCACTGGTGTCATCGGACGCACTATTAACCCCCAGCACTGGTGTCAGCGGACGCACTATTAACCTCCAGCACTGTAGTCAGCATTAATTCCCAGCACTGGTGTCAGCATTAACCTCCAGCACTGGTGTCAGCATTAACCCCCAGCACTGGTGTCAGCATTAACCCCCAGCACTGGTGTCAGCATTAACCCCCAGCACTGGTGTCAGCATTAACCCCCAGCACTGGTGTCAGCAGGCACACTATTAACCCCCAGCATAGGTGTCAGTGGACGTACTATTAACCCCCAGCACTGGTGTCAGTGGACGCACTATTAACCCTCAGCATTGGTGTCAGCGGATGCACTATTAACCCCCCAGCACTGGTGTCAGCATTAATCCCCAGCACTGGTGTCAGCATTAACCCCCAGCACTGGTGTCAGCATTAACCCCCAGCACTGGTGTCAGCATTAACCCCCATCACTGGTGTCAGCATTAACCCCCATCACTGGTGTCAGCGGACGCACTATTAACCCCCAGCATTGGTGCCAGCGGATGCACTATTAACCCCCAGCATTGGTGTCAGCAGACGCACTATTAACCCCCAGTACTGGTGTCAGCGGACACACTATTAACCCCCAGCATTGGTGTCAGCAGACGCACTATTAACCCCCAGCACTGGTGTCATCGGACGCACTATTAACCCCCAGCACTGGTGTCAGCGGACGCACTATTAACCTCCAGCACTGTAGTCAGCATTAATTCCCAGCACTGGTGTCAGCATTAACCTCCAGCACTGGTGTCAGCATTAACCCCCAGCACTGGTATCAGCATTAACCCCCAGCACTGGTGTCAGCATTAACCCCCAGCACTGGTGTCAGCATTAACCCCCAGCACTGGTGTCAGCATTAACCCCCAGCACTGGTGTCAGCGGACGTACTATTAACCTAAGGTGACCAGATTTTTAAAATGAAATCCGGGGACATATTTTTATTTTACTAGTAATGGCGGCAATCAGCAAATCTCTGCTAGTCGCCGCCACCTGCCTCACAGCCTGTCAAGTCTCACTCTCCGGGCCCCCGGCTACTACTGGGTGGGGAGCGGAGGAAGATCACTCCGCCAGGGAAGACATGGAGATAAGCAGGCAGGCGGCTTGCCAGGACTTGAGCCAAGGCAGAAGAACATGCGAGCGGAGCGGATTGGGCATGCACCCGAAACTGAAGAAATATTCCCTCCACACCGACCAGCACAAGATCATCAGAAAGGGGCACAGATAATGGAAAAAATACACCCCCCTAAGCTAATAGGAGTGGCAAAGCGGAGGTGTGTAATTCAGAATTTTTTATTTTTTATTCTGCACTGACTGTCTTTGAAATTGCCCCAGACCCTGTTCAAATCCAATCCGGGGACAAAACCGGGGACAGATTTGGTCCGGGGACAGTGTCCTTAATCCGGGGACTGTCCCCTGAAACCGGGGATGTCTGGTCACCCTATATTAACCCCCAGCATTGGTGTCAGCGGACACACTATTAACCCCCAGCACTGGTGTCAGCATTAACCCCCAGCACTGGTGTCAGCATTAACCCCCAGCACTGGTGTCAGCATTAACCCCCAGCACTGGTGTCAACGGACGTATTATTAACCCCCAGCATTGGTGTCAGCGGACGCACTATTAACCCCCAGCATTGGTGTCAGCGGACGTACTATTAACCCCCAGCATTGGTGTCAGCGGATGCACTAGTAACCCCCAGCATTGGTGTCAGCGGATGCACTAGTAACCCCCAGCATTGGTGTCAGCGGACGCACTATTAACCCCCAGCATTGGTGTCAGCGGACGTACTATTAACCCCCAGCATTGGTGTCAGCGGACACACTATTAACCCCCAGCATTGGTGTCAGCAGACGCACTATTAACCCCCAGCACTGGTGTCATCGGACGCACTATTAACCCCCAGCATTGGTGTCAGCGGACGTACTATTAACCCCCAGCATTGGTGTCAGCGGACACACTATTAACCCCCAGCATTGGTGTCAGCAGACACACTATTAACCCCCAGCACTGGTGTCAGCATTAACCCCCAGCACTGGTGTCAGCATTAACCCCCAGCACTGGTGTCAGCATTAACCCCCAGCACTGGTGTCAACGGACGTATTATTAACCCCCAGCATTGGTGTCAGCGGACGCACTATTAACCCCCAGCATTGGTGTCAGCGGACGTACTATTAACCCCCAGCATTGGTGTCAGCGGATGCACTAGTAACCCCCAGCATTGGTGTCAGCGGATGCACTAGTAACCCCCAGCATTGGTGTCAGCGGACGCACTATTAACCCCCAGCACTGGTGTCAGCGGACGCACTATTAACCCCCAGCATTGGTGTCAGCCGACGCACTATTAACCCCCAGCACTACCCCTACACTCCACAGATAACTCCCCCCCTACAGTCCCACAAATACCCTCCCAACACTTCACAAATACCTCCCCAACACTTCACAAATAGCCCCCAACACTGCACAAATAGACCCCAATACTTCACAAATACCCCCTGTTCACAAATTTCAACCCCAGTCACCCCACTAAGGACTTAGCCTCGGTGTGATGGCTCACTTACCTCTCCTCCTGGCAGTCAGCTGGTGGCCTGATCCTCTGCCTCCTAAGTCCTCTCCTACTGTCAGGTCCTGGCTCAAAACAGGTCTAGTGGCAGGGCACCCCGAGAACGCTATGATCTCCCGCCTTGAGGTGGCAGCAGGACCCTGGATCCAGGCACAGCCTCCGAGGGAGCACAGCTCTGAGTGATTATCAGAGCCTAGGTGGGCGGGGCGATGGGTGGATCCTCCCTCCGCTCTTTACTCTCTGCTCTCCTGTGCTGTGTTTCCTTTGCTTGCGTGCTGAGCTGCAGCAGCATGCAGGGGAGAGGACACAGGAGAGAAAGAAAGAGAAAGCTCTCAGCCGCTGCGCGGTGCACACCGTGCACCCGCCCAAGATCGGCTCTGTCCATTTGTAACCTGTCTGCGGGCCGTAAATGGCCCGCGGCCTGGTACTTTGAGACCCCTGCCTTAAAGTAAGCTTAAAGTTACACTAAACTCTGGTAATAAAAGAAAACAAACTCTATACAAATATTATTATTATATTCTATTGCTCTCAGGCTCCTACAAGTTTTTTTGCTGCTGGGATCCAACTTTTTGTTAGAGGGTGACTACATTCAGCCTATATGGCCCCACTGTATGTAGGAAAGTGGCCACCGTCTTTTGTTTGCTCCTGAGACGAACGATGTGTAGGCAGGTGACCTACTGTATGTTTAGTTAGCACTTCGCTGCCCATCAGGGGAAAGGGGTTAATGTTTTGCCGCCTTCTCTGAGTGTGTTTGTGGGCTTTTCTGGGGTCCAGCCTCCCTAACGTGAAATATAAAAGGGAAGAGGTCTGGAACCTAGGGGCTTGGGGGCTTAAGAGAGGAAGGGACACGTGTGAGGGCTTGCTAAAACTTTTGGTCCACTACAGAGCTCCGATTCATAAGGAAACCTGAAGAACATGGACTTCTCCGTTCAAGTCTTCCCAAGTATGGACTATTCCAAAAACCACTTTACCTGTGCAGGTAACCTGGGGTAGCCACATTTAGGTGTAGTTAGAATGAGGATGTTATTACATGTTATACATGTTATGCCAAGTTTACAGTAAAGTTGTTTCAACTGCATTGAGTCTGGTCTTCGTTATTCAAAGGGTGCATGTTGAGTCCTTGAGTTTTCCTAAAGAACCTTGGTTTGTAATAGCCAGGGAGGTGCAGATAGGTCAGTGGCTGGTGGGGCACTGGCTAGTATCAGAGCCAGATACACGCAGGTTACATACACCGTGATCGTTAGAGGAAAAGCAATAATTCTAGAACTAGACCTTCTCTGTAACTCTAAACATGTAATCTGTAAAAAAAATTTAAGCGTCGCTTGTGGAGATTTTTAAGTACTGAAGTTTGGCACCATTCCACGAGTGTGCGCAATTTTAAAGCGTGATATGTTAGGTATCTATTTATTTGGCGTAACATCATCTTTCACATTAACCGCTTCCCGACTGCCGCGCGACTATATACGTTGACACAATGGCACTCCTGGGCAGAAGGACGTATATATACGTCCCCTTTAAGGAAGCGCCATTGTGCTCGCCGCAAGCTCTGTGAACCCGACCGCGGGTCCCGCGGACTCAATCGCCGTGGGGGTACCCGCGATCGTCTCACGGTGAGTTAGAACGGGGAGATGCTGATGTAAACACGCATCTCCCCGCTCTGCCTAGTGACAATGACAGTGATCACCGCTTCCTGTAATCAGAAGCGGTGATGACTGTCTTGTCACATGTAGCCCATCCCCCCTACAGTAAGAAACACTCACTAGGGCACACTTAACCACTACAGCTGATCGCTGTAAAACTGACAATGGTCCCAAAAATGTGTAAAAAGTGTCTGATGTGTCCTCCATAATGTCGCAGTCACGATAAAAATCACTGATCGCCGCCATTGTTGTTAGTAAAAAATGCCATGCATACTAGCTCATTATGTCTTTGTCTTGCAGGGTTTTTTTTTTCCCCCCGAGGTTTTCAAACTCTTTAAGAGGGATGGGTTGGAAGGGAGCATTTGTCTCTGAGACACATGCCCCTTCTATGACACTGCAGTGAGAGGCGTGCCTCCACTGCAGCATTTTTATTGGACAGTTGGGGCTAATGGTACTTTACCATTGGTCCAAGACTCCAAGCTGTCCATTGAGCCTCTGACAAGAAGTGAGGAGAGGCACTGTGAGCTCAACCTCTCAGTCTGCTGCAAACAGAGCGTGCCAGCTTGTATTTAAACTGGTCGCTCTGTATGTGGCTTCTGACAGGCTGCGCAAGGCCCCCTGTATCTCCAGAAACATAGGTCGTAGGACCCTCAGTGGTGGGGTAGAACTTAGACTACCTACCCCCCAAATTTGGGGTCTCTGTGACCTCAGGTCGCCGAGCTACGACCCTCTGCGCTTTTTTTATGTTCATTGCAGGTGAGGCTCTGCCTCACCTGCCTCCCCTGACTGCACGTCCCTGGTAATAGCACTATGGGGTATGTGTAACACAGCTACAGAGGCGGCTCTAGGCTTTGTGAGGCCTTAGGCAAAACTTAGACGTGAGGCCCCACTCACGCCCATAATGGGAAAAATAATTCAAGCGATAAAAAAAAACGGTGTGCCCCCCCCCTACAGCGCTGCCGACTTCCCTTCTCTGCCTTCCCGCTGACTGCTGTGCCAGCTGTGGGCGATCTGCAGGATGGAGGCCGGAAAAAGGCCCCTACCTTTTCTAAAAGAACACAGTGAGTGATTGGAACTGATTTGTGTTTACTAAGCTTTAGTTTATGAATTAACAGGAGCTTCTGTCTCCTGTTCATTCATCTGCAGTGCAGCTGAGGCTACAGAGAAAGGGACTGGGGAATGCGTTTCCTCATTTTCTTTCTCTGTCTCAAAAGTGAGATATCTCACCAAAGAAACCAAAGAAACCAAAAAACTCACCAAAAAACGTAAAAAAATTAATAAAAAGATTGTAAAAAAAAAAAAAAGACTACAATTTCTAATTAAACTAAAAAGCCATGCCCAATAGGTAGCATAATTTAGCCACACATACAAATGTTTCTGTATGGCACGGGTCACCCTCTCCCTAGTAGGGGCCCCTACTGTACAATGGTGGTAAACTTAAGTAGGAGAGGAAAGTGGAGGGTATGACGGCGGGTAGTATGTACATGAGAGGGGTGCAGAGTGTATGGTGGGGGGTAGTATGTACATGAGAGCGGTGTGGAGTGTATGGTGGGGGGTAGTATGTACATGAGAGGGTTGTGGAGTGTATGGTGGGGGGTAGTATGTACATGAGAGGGGTGCAGAGTGTATATAGGTGGGTAGTATGTACATGAGAGGGGTGCAGAGTGTATATAGGTGGGTAGTATGTACATGAGAGGGGTGCAGAGTGTATATATGTGGGTAGTATGTACATGAGAGGGTTGTGGAGTGTATGGTGGGGGGTAGTATGTACATGAGAGGGGTGCAGAGTGTATATAGGTGGGTAGTATGTACATGAGAGGGTTGTGGAGTGTTTGGTGGGGGGTAGTATGTACATGAGAGGGTTGTGGAGTGTATAGTGGGGGGGTAGTATGTACATGAGAGGGGTGCAGAGTGTATGGTGGGGGGTAGTATGTACATGAGAGGGGTGCAGAGTGTATATAGGTGGGTAGTATGTACATGAGAGGGGTGCGGAGTGTATGGTGGGGGGTAGTATGTACATGAGAGGGGTGCAGAGTGTATATAGGTGGGAAGTATGTACATGAGAGGGGTGCAGAGTGTATATAGGTGGGTAGTATGTACATGAGAGGGGTGCAGAATGTATATAGGTGGGTAATATGTACATGAGAGGGGTGCAGAGTGTATATAGGTGGGAAATATGTACATGAGAGGGTTGTGGAGTGTATGGTGGGGGTAGTATGTACATGAGAGGGGTGCAGAGTGTATATAGGTGGGAAGTATGTACATGAGAGGGGTGAGGAGTGTATGGTGGGGGGTAGTATGTACATGAGAGGGGTGCGGAGTGTATGGTGGGGGGTAGTATGTACATGAGAGGGGTGCAGAGTGTATATAGGTGGGAAGTATGTACATAAGAGGGGTGCGGAGTGTATGGTGGGGGTAGTATGTACATGAGAGGGGTGCGGAGTGTATGGTGGGGGGTAGTATGCATATGAGAGGGGTGCAGAGTGTATATAGGTGGGAAGTATGTACATGAGAGGGGTGCGGAGTGTATGGTGGGGGGTAGTATGTACATGAGAGGGGTGCGGAGTGTATACAGGTGGGAAATATGTATATGAGAGGGGTGCGGAGTGTATGGTGGGGGGTAGTATGTACATGAGAGGGGTGTGGAGTGTATGGTGGGGGTAGTATGTACCTGAGAGGGGTGCGGAGTGTATGGTGGGGGTAGTATGTACATGAGAGGGGTGCGGAGTGCATGGTGGGGGGTAGTATGTACATGAGAGGGGTGTGGAGTGTATGGTGGGGGTAGTATGTACATGAAAGGGGTGCAGAGTGTATATAGGTGGGTAGTATGTACATGAGAGGGGTGCGGAGTGTATGGTGGGGGGTAGTATGTACATGAGAGGGATGCAGAGTGTATATAGGTGGGAAGTATGTACATGAGAGGGGTGCAGAGTGTATATAGGTGGGTAGTATGTATATGAGAGGGGTGCAGAGTGTATATAGGTGGGAAATATGTACATTAGAGGGTTGTGGAGTGTATGGTGGGGGTAGTATGTACATGAGAGGGGTGCAGAGTGTATATAGGTGGGAAATATGTACATGAGAGGGTTGTGGAGTGTATGGTGGGGGTAGTATGTACATGAGAGGGGTGCAGAGTGTAAATAGGTGGGAAGTATGTACATGAGAGGGGTGCAGAGTGTATGGTGGGGGGTAGTATGTACATGAGAGGGGTGCGGAGTGTATATAGCTGGGAAATATGTACATGAGAGGGGTGCGGAGTGTATGATGGGGGGTAGTATGTACATGAGAGGGGTGTGGAGTGTATATAGGTGGGTAGTATCAAATACACCACTGACCACTGATGCATTAGTGACCAGTGGCAGTAAATAACCCCTTTGTGCTGCATTAGTGGCACCGGTATCAGAGTTTGTGAACCCTTTGATGCTGCACCATATAGGGGTTAATTGACTCTGATACCGGTACCACAAATGCAGCACAAGGGGGTTAATTAACCGCCAGTGGTCACTAATGTATAGTAATGCAATAACCCCCTCCATGCTGCATATTACAAATACCAATGTAAATCCCCCTACCCCCAAAGAGTTAAATACTTCAGGCAGGTTGACACAGCTAAGCCACTGTGACAACACTGCCCTTTTAGCTTCTGCAAACTTACTTGCACTTTTGCACGGGGCTTCACTGGCTCTTCGCAGGTCTTCACAGCAGCTCTCTGTTCACCTCTTTGCCTCCCGGTCTGAATGACATCACGCCGGGCGGGACTAGGAAGCTCCTGTCGGGCGGAGATCACTCTGCCTGACAGGGAAGTGAATGCGTCGGTCAGGCGGTTGGTTCACTCACATCATACTAGCTCTGCTGCAGACAGTGTACCGGCGGCCGGCGGGTGTCACGGCTGTCTTCGGAGCAAGCAGCATTTTTAGCCTCCCCTGCCCCCCCGCTCAGTCCCCTACCTCCTAGCGGGTTCAGCAGCGGCCGGCCCTGCAGCTCCGCCTCCACCTCCTCTACACCGCAGTGCAGTAAAAGGAAGATGTCGATCCTTTACCGGCCCGCTCACCCCGCCAACTTGGGGACACTGACCGCGCAAGGCCCCTGGCAGCGCGGGGCCTTAGGCCCCCGCCTTTTTTGCCTAATTAGAGAGCCGCCTCTGCACAGCTACAAAAGGTTCATCTACGTGTGTCATGGATATGCAATAATGTTTGTCTGTCAGCTTACCTTCCTCCTCATGTGTTCACCTTAGAGGACAGACTCTCCTATCCTGGCTGCTTTTATAATCTCTCCTCCCAGTCTGGCTCCACCCCAGGCCCTATCACAGAACTCTATATTAACCTGTGCACTGCAAGTCTGCCTTGCTGATCAACGTGTTTGTTTAAGCATTGTGTGTTTGGGTTCCTGCCTGCCGTGTGCTACGTCTGTCTCTCTGTTACCGATATTGGCTTGTTCCCGACTATCCCTGTCTGCTTGTGACCTTGACCTTTGGCTTGTCCTTTGTTTATCCTTGTCTGCTTGTTGCCCTGACCTTGGCCTTTCCCCTCACTATTCTTGTATCCTGTGCTGCTGCTTCCCCTCTATCCTCCTTACCCTACGGAGCGTGAGCTAGGGGACTCTAGGGGCCGCGACCTGGACCCAGCTGCAGCGTAACATCCTCACCACTAGAGGCTCTGGTGAAAACCTGCTGGATCTTAGACTCCGCGCCCTGGGGAATCTTGGCTCTAGCTTCCTGTGGAGCCCTGTTGTGCTCCACTGGTCCCGCTTTCCACAACCACCCAGTATCCCATCCGCAGCAGTCAGCCATAGGGTTCACTACCTTGTGGTGCACTCCTGACCCCCAACGGTGTGCATCTGTCATCTGGCCACAGGTGACCTGACAGTTTGATCAGCCATGGGCCCAGCTGACGTGCCGCTCCCCGCAGATGATCAATTGCAGGGCATAGTCCGCAGACTTGAGACCCAGGAATCTAATCAGACCCAGGTCATGCGATTCCTTCAGGATTTGGCCTCCCCTTTTGAACAGATTCAGGCCTCATTAGGACCCCCGGTTCAACAACCTCAACCGCTATCAGCGGCTGCACCTATTCCGGTCGCAGTCGCAGCCGCAGCCACACATTCACTACAACTGCCAGCTCCGTCCCGTTTCTCTGGGGACTCCAAGGCCTGCAGGGGGTTCCTTAGCCAATGCACGATTCATTTTGAGCTCCAGCCCCAAAACTTCCTGTCTGATCGGGCTAAGGTAGCCTATATAATTTCCCTCCTCTCCGGTGAAGCCTTAGCCTGGGCAGCCCCTCTGTGGGAACTGAATGATCCAGTGGTTTCTAGCCTGTCTGACTTCTTGAAACTTTTTCGGAATATCTTTGAAGAACCGGCTCGTGTCTCTTCAGCGGCCAGCTCCCTTTTACATCTCCGCCAAGAGTCTGCTTCTGTGGGACAGTATGCTCTTCATTTCCGCATTCTGACGGTTGAGCTGGAACAATGAGGCCTTAGTCGCAACCTTTTTGCATGGCCTTTCTGATAGAGTGAAGGATGAATTAGCAGGAAGAACCATTCCCACTGATCTGGACGGAGTTATCTCCTTGTGTAACCAGATCGATATTCGCTTTCAGGAAAGGGCCCTAGAAAAGCGACGCCAGCACTCCTTGTTCCTTAGTCAGCCTGAGCTCCCCTCTCTTCGACCCGTGGAGCATCTCCTGCCAGCTGAGGAACCCATGCAGCTGGGCCGGACCAGGCTATCCCCAGAGGAATGTGCTAGGCGCAGAACTCTAGGCCTGTGTCGCTACTGTGGGGGCAAAGGTAATTTTCGTGACACTTGCTCTCTTTGTCCGGGAAAACGTTTGGGTCCAATACATCTGGAAAGTGGAGTATTGGACCCAGAAATTTCACCCTCACCTTCTCGTCTTATTCTTTCTGTGTTCCTTCATGTTGCTGGTTCTTCTCATTCGATCGCAGCATATCTGGATTCCGGAGCCGTTGGCAATTTCATGGACTGGGAAATTGCATCTTCTATGAGACTTACCCTTTTGCCACTCACCACACCCTTGTTGGTCTTGGCGATTGATGGCACTGTTCTCCCAGGGGGTCCTATCCGCTTCCAGACCCTCCCTGTTAAGATGTCGGTAGGGACACTCCACCAGGAGTGGATATCCTTCCCTATCTTACCTAAGACCTCAACTCCTATCATTTTGGGTCTCTCATGGTTATGGCTCCATTCTCCACACGTTGACTGGACTACTGGACAGATCCTGGCTTGGGGTTCCTCCTGTTCCTTGTCCTGCCTACCCAAGGTTGCCCCCTGTGAATCTGAGCCGGTCATTCATTCCGGGTTGCATAACCATTTACATTTCTCTGTCCCTAACCACCCTTGGACGCACAGCCAGGCTAGCTTGTCTACAAGTCCTGCAGTCGCTACGTCTTGCGATGCGATTCAGGTAGTCGCTACACCTGACTCTGCTATTCACTCGGCCTCTGTACTAGTTATGCCAGTCCAGCCCATGCCCAGTGAGCCTCCTACTTTTTCTTATTCAGGACATTCTGCTTGTCTTTCAGCTATTTAGCTTGACTCCTGTGACATGTCACCTTCTAACCAACCTGACTTCAGGGTTCCACTGACATCTGCCCAGTCTGATGGTCCTGTGCTAGATGCCCAGTTCATCTTTTAGGGTCTGGGGGACCCTTCTCAGATTCCTGTTGATCCTCTCATGCCCTTGCTTATTCGTCATCTCCCTACCTCGGTTTCGGTCTCTGAGGATAATCTAAAGTACAAGGTTAGACAAGTTCTGGATTCTCTGCTCTGCAGAGGCATTCTTCAGTACCTTGTGCATTGGAGAGGTTTTGGTCCTGAGAAGGCGTCTTGGATCGCTGCATCTGAGGTCGTTGCACCTCGTCTATTGAGGAGGTTTCATCTGAAATTTCCCCTTAAGCCTGGGCCCAGGCAGGGCCCATAAGAGGGAGGGTACTGTCATGGATATTGTCACGTACCTGACGGTGACGAGCCCGGTTAGCAGAGGGAGGCCTCCCTTACGGCTCCCACTGGCGGCCCCTGGTGGTATAACAGGAAGCACGGAGGTGGAAGGGGTACGAGTGCCTGGCAGGATCAAGAACTACCGCAGGTGATCAGGAACCAGCAGGTGAGGAGGCAGGAACCAGGAACTACAGCAGGTGAGTGGACAGGAACCAGGAACTACAGCAGGTGAGTAGACAGGAACCAGGAACTCAGAAGATGACCCGGACCGGGAGGCACAGCAGGTAGACTGGCACCACTGGGCAGCAACAGATGAACAGGAACCAGCAGATGAGCAGACAGGAACCAGCAGATGAGCAGACAGGAACCAGGAACTGCAGCAGGTGAGTAGACAGGAACCAGGAACTCAGCAGATGACCCGGACCGGGAGGCACAGCAGGTAGACTGGAACCACTGGGCAGCAGCAGGTGAACAGGAACCAGCAGATGAGCAGACAGGAACCAGCAGATGAGCAGACAGGAACCAGCAGATGAGCAGACAGGAACCAGCAGATGAGCAGACAGGAACCAGGAACTCAGCAGATGACCCGGACCGGGAGGCACAGCAGGTAAACTGGAACCACTAGGCAGCAGCAGGTGAACAAGAGCCAAGGTCAGGCAGGATCGTCAGACAAGCCGGGGTTGGGTAAACTGGCAGGCAGCGAGGCACAAAAGGATCAGGCAATACCGAAGTCAGAAAACAGGCCGATGGTCAGGTACAGGCAGATAAAGGGATTTTTATAACAGCTTACCTGTAAAATCCTTTTCTTGGAGTACATCACGGGACACAGAGCGACTTAGTCATTACTAATGGGTTATATAGATTACCTTCAGGTGTTGGCACTGGCCAATTCCAAACCGGAAGTACCCTCCCCTATATAAGCCCCTCCCATCCGGGAGCACCTCAGTTTTGTAGCCAAGCAATAAGTGTCCCAAAAAGAGGGGTGGGAGCTCTGTGTCCCGTGATGTACTCCAAGAAAAGGATTTTACAGGTAAGCTGTTATAAAAATCCCTTTTTCTTTTTCGTACATCACGGGACACAGAGCGACTTAGTCATTACTAATGGGACGTCCCAAAGCAATGCCAAATGAGGGGAGGGATACATAAGCTGGGTGCCATTAGGCATGAGGATCTTTTGCGGCCTGCAACACACTGCGCCCAAAGGCGACATCCTCCTGACTTCTAACGTCTACCTGGTAGAATCTAGTAAACGTGTGTACCGAAGACCATGTTGCGGCCTTACATACTTGAGCCAGGGAGGCCTGGTGATGCACTGCCCATGAAGTTCCAACTGCTCTTGTGGAGTGCGCCCTAACTTTGAACGGAGGCGGTCTCCTTTTCAAACCATAGGCTTGTATTATGACCTGTCGAATCCACTTGTCTAAAGTAGATTTTTGATGCTGCCTGACCCTTTCTGGGGCCTTCCGGCAGAACAAACAAAGTATCCGTTCTGCGAATCTGAGCAGTGGCTTTTAGATAAGCTTTAACTGCTCTTACTACATCCAAAGAATGCAATAACTTTTCCTCTACCGAACTAGGTTTGGGGAAAAAGGAAGGAAGAACCACATCTTGGTTCAAATAGAACCTCGATACCACCTTAGGAAGAAAGGCTGGATGAGGACGTAATACTACTCTGTCCTTATGGATAACCAGATATGGCTCCTTACAGGACAAGGCGGTTAATTCCGATACTCTTTTAGCCGAACAAATGGCTACTAAGAAAATCAATTTCCTGGTGAAAAGAACCAAGGAAACGTGCCGCAATGGTTCAAATGGTTGTTTCTGTAGAACCGACAGAACCAGGTTTAAGTCCCATGGACATATGGGAATACTAACCGGAGGGCTAATACGCATCACTCCTTGTATGAAAGCTTTGACTAATGAATGCAAAGCCAAGGGCCTTTGAAAAAAATATTGACAAGGCCGTCTGACCCTTGATAGTACTCAAGGCAAGCTTCTTATCTACAGCCCACTGTAGGAAGTCCAGAATCCTACCTATTACGTACTTACGTGGATGCCATTTCCTGGCCTCACACCACGTGATGTACGCCTTCTAGATCCTATAATAGATCTGCCTGGATACCGGCTTCCTGGCATTGATCATGGTAGATACCACAGGATTAGAGAGCCCTCTCTTTTTTAGAATGTGGGCTTCAATAGCCAGGCCGTCAAACCTAGGGCTGGTAAGGAAGGGTAGTATATCGGTCCTTGCGAAAGCAGGTCCGGACGATGTGGGAGGGTCCGAGGACTTCCCACTGACATTTTTACAATCTCTGCGTACCATGCCCTTCGGGGCCACGCTGGAGCCACCAGAATCACTGGTTTCTTTTCTACCCTGATTCTGCGGATTAATCGCGGTGGGAATGCATATATCAGCTTGAACTGATCCCAAGGGAACACTAGGGCATCCGAACCGCAAGCTAGGGGATCCTTTGTGCGAGACACAAATCTGTCCACCTTTGCGTTGAATCTGGATGCTAGCAGATCTACATCCGGTGTTCCCCACCGCTGGCATATTGCCTGGAAAACCTCAGGGTGAAGAGACCATTCCCCGGGCATAATTGCTGGCGACTTAAAAAGTCCGCTCTACAATTTTCCACTCCTGGGATGAAAACCGCGGATATGGCTGTGACATACCTTTCTGCCCATTCCAGGATGCAATTCGCTTCCCTCTGGGCTGCACGACTCCTGGTGCCACCCTGGTGATTGATATATGCCACTGCTGTGGCATTGTCTGATTGAATTCTGACAGGTGACCCTTGGAGTTTGGATGTCCATGCTACTAGGGCATACCGGGCTGCTCGTATCTCTAAGAGATTGGTGGGCAGGGCCTTCTCTGCTTCTGACCACTTGCCCTGGAGAGACCATTGCTCCAGTACTGCCCCCCCAGCCTATGAGGCTGGCATCTGTAGAGACCACCTTCCAAGAAACCGGACTGAAGGGTTTCCCTTTTTCCAGATTCTGGTACCAACCACCAATGGAGGCTCTTGCGAACGGAAGGGGACAGGGACATTGGTAAGTCTAAAGCCTGAACTTTTTTGTTCCAGGCTGACAGTATGGCCCTCTGCAAGTTCCTTGAATGGAATTGACCGTAGGGTACCGCTTCGAATGAAGCCACCATTTTTCCCAGCAGCCTTATACACAGGCGTATGGATGGTTTTTCTTTTATGTACCCACTAAGTGGGTCAAATCTTTCAAAGACGACACCTTCTCTGGAGGTAAGAAAATCTTTCTCTGATTTGAATCCAGTCTTAGCCCCCAAGTATTCCAGGCTTTTGACTGGTTTTAGGGCTGACTTGTCTCGGTTGATAATGCAACCGTGAGATTCCAGATACTTGATTGTCTTGTGAATGGCCACTTCTAGTTTTTTTCACTGAGTGGTCTATCAGCAACAAGTCGTCTAGATATGCCATTATCGTTACACCTTGTGTTCCTAGTTTGGCCAATCGTAGGGCCAAAAATTTTTGTGAACACTCGTGGTGCCGTGGCCAGACCGAAAGGTAAGGCTCTGAACTGAAAATGGCGCCCTTCTACTGCAAGGCGTAGAAATTTCTGGTGGGCCGGACAGATGGGAATATGTAAATAAGCATCCCTTATGTCGATCGAGGCTAACCATTCCTGCCCTTGTAGGGCGGTGGCCACCGATCGGATCGACTCCATCCGAAAAAGTCCTGATATGTAGGAACTTGTTTAGCCCTTTTATATTTAATATGGGCCTCATGTCCCCATTTGGTTTGGGGACTGTGACAAGGTTCGAGTAAAACCCGAACCCGTTTTCTTCCAAGGGAACCTTTATGATTACCCTTGGGGCAATAGTTGCTCTAGTGCCAGAAGGAGGGATCCACTCTTCTGGGGATCGCTTGGCACGTTTGACCTTATAAAATGGGCAGGAGGAATGTCTTTTAACTCCAGCCTGTATCCCAGACTTACTGCGGAGATCACCCATCTGATGGTGTCCCGCCAGGTCTCTGTGAACAACTGAAGTCTTCCCCTCACCCGATTGAGTGGGGGCAACCCTTCATGACTTAGGGGGAGGTTTTGTACCTCTCTTGACCCAGGGTTTCTTGTTACCCTGTGATTGTCCCTGATTTCTGCCCCCTGGATTTGACCGCGGAGGCCGTCGGAACTGTTTCACAGCCGATGTGCCAGGGACTGGAGAAGTAGGCCTCCTAAAAGAAGGACTTCTACCCTTGTTCTTAACCGGTAAGAGTGAACTTTTACCGGCAGAAATTTTCTGGATATATTTGTCCAGATCTTCTCCAAATAAGCGTTCTCCATGAAATGGGAAGCTAACCAGCAGTTTTTTACAGGGAGCTTCAGCAGACCAGTTTTTGAGCCACAGAAGCCTACGCATATGTACTATAGACAGTGTAAAGCGGGAGGCCTGTTGGATTGTATCCTTTATGGCGTCCACCGCAAAACACAAGGCTCTAGGCAGGTCAGCTAGGGCAAGAGCCTGCTGATCTGGTAAGTCCCTTAAGACCTGTTTCAACTGATCTTTCACTGCTTGGCAGACTCCAATCGCTGCTACCGCAGGTTGTGTCACCATGCTTGCTGTAGAGAAAGCAGATTTTAGTAAAGACTCCAATTTTTTATCTATTGGGTCTTTGAACATTGGAACATTATCTACTGGACATGTCAGTGATTTGTTAACAGAAGAGATGGCTGCGTCCACTGTAGGGACCCTCCATTTTTTTATGAACTTATCCTCCATGGGATAGATCACCGGAAATCTCTTGGGGGGAGCAAATATTTTATCAGGATGCTCCCAATCCTGGTAAATAAGCCCTTCTAATAAAGGGTGGATTGGGAAGGAACAGACAGCCTGGGGAGCTTTTAGCGACCCCAGCGAGGAAACCGTAGTGGATGGTGGTTCCGCCAGAGGCATTTTAAATGCTGATCGGACCATATTAGTCAGAGACTGAACCCATAATCTTTCAGCCTGAGATGCTGAGAAAGGTTCTTCCACTGTTGATTCCTCCATAACTGAATCAACCTCATCCTGATCCCCTTCAGGTAGGTCGATCTCTGTGTGGGGCTGTTCCTCCACTAACAGGCACTCTGAAGGAGGAGACGGAGATCGAACGCGCTTTTCCTGTGACAGGGAAGCAGCGATCAATGCTGTTAATCTCTCTTCCAATCCTCCCAGAGTTGAGGATAAAACCTCCTCTGTTATATACACAGGAGCAGGTGGACTGGGGACAGCCGCAGCACCAGGCATTCCTGCGGGGTTTCTACGGCTACTGACCTCTGAATTCTCAGGGGAGATTGGTGCAGTACAAGCATGCCCAATATCCTCAGAGCCCGATGGAGACCCCTTTGGCTTCCTGGAAGATCTATTTCCGGAGCGTCTGGACGACATATCCTTTAAGCACAAAGCTGAGGTATTCCCGTCGTCATACACCAATTTTGCTGGTAATAGTCTAACAAAGTTGCGGCTATATACCAGCTGGTGTCCACTAAAGTGCCTTTCTATGGGGATGCCTGCATCAACCGCCTCTGTGTGCCACTGTTTGTTGCTAGCTCTGTTTGCATCCAGCTGACACTTGTACTGTGTCTTTTAACCATGCTGGGACGCCCGCACATGCGCAGAAGTGCCGCGGCGCGCATCGAGCGTCATCCACCCGCCCCGCCCCTTTTTTTCATAGGAGGCGCGTGCACGCCCGTGCGCCATTGGCGCCCTTTTCGAAATCAAACAGGGGACTAGGAGCCAGGGCCCTTTTTGTCGGAGGGCCTGTGCGGTGGATGAGCGCAGCAACAGGGCAGAGGAAGTGGATTCCCACAGAGAAACTTACCAGCTGCCTGGATCTTTTGACTTGAGAAAACCAAAGATCCACATGACAAGAAAAATGGACTACAGCGGCCTCTAGTGGTTTAACACAGGTACCGCGGTCCCTTTTTTTTTTTTTTTTCTTGACTACTATTAAAATTTTACATTTTCAGTAGTTACAGGCAATCACAGATATTTAGCGGGAATACCGTTAGGTAACAGACAGAAAGACAAATTAGGCTTGGGGGTCCCCCAATAGAACCAAGTTCCTGGGGGCCCCCACTTACCTGATCCCCGCCGCAGGACTTTGTTTGGTCCACAGAAGTCCAAACTTCACCTATCACGGCAGGCATTGTAATTAAACCTTCAGGGACCGGGTTCCCAAGGATTCCACTTCCCTGGACCTGTATAGCACCCTGCACAGACAACATCTTGGTCGTGGGTATGACCAGAGCTCTGGATCCCAGGGTCCAGCCCTCCTAAGAGAAGCATTACAGGCAAAACCTTGCTCTTCTGCTGCAAGGCCCGGGTACCGACCGTTTAGCTATGAAGCTTTTTTGGTGGGATCCGGAACAGCTTACTAAGGCCCAAAAGAACCTGTACGCAAGCCCAGTGAAAACACATGTTACTCTTTGGCCAACACCTTAGACACTGGCAAAAAACTGAGGTGCTCCCGGATGGGAGGGGCTTATATAGGGGAGGGTACTTCCGGTTTGGAATTGGCCAGTGCCAACACCTGAAGGTAATCTATATAACCCATTAGTAATGACTAAGTCGCTCTGTGTCCCGTGATGTACGAAAAAGAAAGCAGGAGGGTCACAGGAAGCCGGATCAGATACAGGTAAACAAGGCAGATCAGGTCACTTGGGATAAACGCTGTAGAGCAGACAGCAGGGACTGTCTGCAAGTGAGGAGTTTAAATAGCCCTTCGGGCGTCACCTGCGGGGGCAGGAACCAGGAAGTCCAGGGCGTCTGTTCCTGACGGGGTTTCCATGACATTGCCCCCCCCCAAGGAGCAGCCTCCGGATGCCCCTAGGAACAAACTTCTCGGGGTGAGACCTCCTGAAGGCTTGTATCAGGTCTTTGGCGTGAATGTTCTCTTCGGGTTCCCAGGAGTTCTCCTCTGGTCCGTAACCCTTCCATTTTATTAAAAATTGACTCTGGCTATTTCTTCTTCGTGCATCTAAAATAACTTCTACCTCGAATTCCTGTTCCCCGTCTATGATGACGGGATCAGGGCGAGTTGGGGTCCGACCTGGGAATGGGTTGGAGACTGACGGTTTCAATAGAGAAACATGAAAAACAGGGTGGACCCTCAGGGAGTCGGGGAGCTCCAGCTCGTAGGCCACCTCGTTGATTTTCCTTTTGATAGGAAAAGGCCCTAGAAACTTGGGGCCCAATTTCTTGGACGGGCAAGCCAATCTTAGATTGATGGTGGAAAGCCATACTTGGTCGCCCGGTGCCAGCGCTAATTCACCCCGTCTCCTCCTGTCGTAGACCGTCTTGTTATACTCCTGAGTTCTTGCCATGGCTTCGCGTAGAAGCTGGTTGTTAGAGGAGAAGAAATTCACTTTTTCCAGAACTGCGGGCACTGAGCACTCAGGAAGAGAGTTGGGCAGAAATGTGGGGTGAAACCCGAAGTTCGCAAAAAATGGGGTCTGGTTAGTTGCGGAGTGGATGGAGTTATTGTAGGAGAACTCCGCTAGCGGAAGTAGGGAGAGCCAGTCATTCTGAGCAAAGAAGGAGAAACAACGCAAATATTGCTCGAGGGTCTGATTTGTTCTCTCAGTCTGTCCGTTGGTTTGAGGGTGGTAAGCCGAAGAGAATGATAGCTCTATTCCCAGAGTCTTGCAGAGGGACCTCCAGAACCGGGAAGTAAATTGTACCCCCCGATCGGAGACTATATTAGCAGGTACCCCGTGGAGCCTGACGACTTCTTTAATGAACATTTGTGCAGTTTCCGGGGCCGAGGGGGTCCCTCTCATAGGAACAAAATGTGCCATCTTGGACAGACGGTCCACAATCACAAAGATGGTGGTGTGATTCTCAGCCGGGGGGAGTTCAACTATGAAGTCGATAGAAAGCATTTTCCACGGTCTCTCTGGAACGGGTAAGGGCTTCAGTAGTCCCCAGGCTTTGGATCTGGACCCTTTATTCCGGGTACATGTAGTACAGGACTCCACGAACCTCCTGCAATCCTCGCGTAGTCGAGGCCACCAGAAGGTACGTTGTACCAACTCAGTGGTCTTAGCCACGCCAAAGTGCCCAGCAAGGGCATGATCGTGGCAGAGCTCTAGCACGGTTATCTTTAGTTCTTCTGGTATGAATATCCTGTCTTGGTGCCAGAGTAATCCATCCTTGGTTTGCAGATCCAGTTCAGGAGAGGGTTCCTGTCTAGTGGTGGCTTGTCTGATCCGGGAGAGTAGGTCCTCCTGAAGTAGGAGAAAATTCCCAGGAGCGAGGATTGTATCGGGTGAGGAGAGTTCTTTGGATCCATGAAACATTCGGGACAAGGCGTCAGGTTTAGTGTTCTTGGCACCGGGGCGGTATGTCACATGGATGGAGAACCGGGAAAAAAACAGGGCCCATCTGGCTTGTCGTGGTTTTAGTCTTTTTGCAGTTTTCAGGTACTCTAAGTTCTTATGGTCGGTGAATACTAAGATCGGGTGAGCAGCACCTTCAAGTAAGTACCTCCATTCTTCCAGGGCGGACTTAATCGCCAAGAGTTCCCGGTCTCCCACGTCATAGTTCTTTTCTGCCGCAGATAACTTGCGAGAAAAGAAAGCCACCGGATGAAGCAAAGCCTTGGTTCCTTGCCTCTGTGACAATATTGCCCCTACTGCAACCTCAGAAGCATCTACCTCAAGTACAAATGGTAGGGAGGAATCTGGATGTTTTAAGATGGATGCAGAGGTGAAGAGCCCTTTGAGATCCTCAAAGGCCTTTTGGGCCTCAGGGGACCAGTGGAAGCGGGTACCTTGCTTGGTTAGCTGAGTAATGGGTGCAATGATGGCGGAGAACCCCCGGATGAATTTACGATAAAAGTTGGCGAATCCAACGAACCGTTGGATTCCCTTCTTATCCACTGGCGCTGGCCAGTCCAAGATTGCGGTGATCTTCTGTGGGTCCATCCTGATGCCTTCGCCAGAGATGATTAATCCCAGAAATGCTATGCTCTCCCGCTCAAACTCGCATTTCTCAGCCTTCGCATATAGTTTATGCTGCCGAAGCCGGTCTAACACACTTCTGACATGCCTGCGATGAGAGTCAAGGGAGGAAGAGAAGATTAGTATGTCATCTAAATAAGCAATCACAAAGAGATCTAAAAAGTCCCGAAGAACATCATTAATTAAATACTGGAAGGTGGCAGGGGCATTGCACAGCCCGAAGGGCATCACTAAACATTCGAAATGTCCGAACCGGGAGCGGAAGGCGGTTTTCCACTCATCGCCCTCCTTGATTCGGACCAGGTTATAGGCTCCCCGGAGGTCAAGCTTAGTAAAAATAACGGCAGCTCCCAATCTTTGGAACAACTCTGGTACCAGAGGAAGAGGATAACGATTTTTAATGGTGACCTTATTTAGTTCACGGTAGTCCACACATGGCCTGAGGGTATGGTCCTTCTTTTCTACAAAGAAAATGCCTGCGCCTGCTGGCGACGTAGAGGGGCGAATGAACCCCTTTAAAAGGTTCTCATCGATGTAGTCCTTCAGGGCCCCCTGTTCCACCTCCGTTAAAGGGAAAATCCTACCGAAAGGAATAGCTGCTCCGGGAAGTAGATCAATGGGGCAGTCGTAGGCTCGGTGGGGTGGTAGTGTCTCTGCCCCCTGTTTACTAAACACATCGAGAAAGTCCAGGTAAGCGTCAGGGATGGCCTGACGCATTCCGGCCTCAGTGTCGGTACACATTAAGGTGGCAGGCCCAGGGGGTTTGTGTGAGCCACAGGACCGTTGGCAGTAGGAGGAAGGAAACGTGATCACCCCCGTGACCCAGTTAATGGTAGGATTATGGGCTTGTAGCCAGGGCATACCGAGAATTATGGGGAACAGTGGAGAGGAGATAATATCCAGCCGTAGATATTCTCGGTGCACCCCGGTAGAGGAGAAGACAGTGACAGGTAGGGGAGCCGTTACTTCGACCACGGGCCCCGACTTGATAAGGGACCCATCAGCCAGGTGAACCCGTAGTCCATGGGTCTTGGGAAGTAGAGGAATAAGTTGAGTACGGGCAAAAGTTGAGTCCATGAAGCAACTACAAGCCCCAGAGTCAATAATTGCGACGACTTGCAGGGTCCTTCCTGGGAGCTGCAGGGAGATAGAAAGAGCGAAGTGAGAGGAGGATTTAGTCTGAGGGTTGATCACAGCAGGGAATACTGACAAGCCCTTACGGAACTTCAGGGGGCAGTTCCTAACGAAGTGACCGGGCTCCCCGCAGTACAGGCACAGGTTGTGCGCGCGTCGGCGTTGGCGTTCCTCCGGAGTAAGGGAAGGGCGGAGGACCCCAAGCTGCATGGGTTCAGGAGCATCGTACGAGGGGGTCAAGGGTGCTGCAGAAGCTGGGTGCGGATGACTGGGGACCCGGGGAAGCATCCAGGTCGGCCGGGTGAAGCCCGTGGCCCTCTCAACCCTCCGTTCCCTCAGGCGTCGGTCGATCTGAATTGTCAGATCGATCAGTAGGTTCAAATTTTCTGGTATTCCTACCCTAGCCAGTTCGTCCTTCAGGGGGTCACAAAGGCCTATACGAAACTGGTGACGGAGGGCAGCATCATTCCAGCTGGTGTCTGCGCTCCAGCGCCTGAATTCAGCTACATAGTCTTCCGCTGCTCTGCGTCCCTGCTGAAGGGTCCGCAGGGCGTTCTCTGCAATGACCGAGAGCTGAGGGTCCTCGTACAATTGGGCAATGGCGTCAAAAAAAAGTGTAAGGCTGTCCAAGGACGCATCTTTGCGTTCTAGCAGGCGGTGGGCCCAGTTCTGTGGGTCTCCGGAAAGCAGCGAAATTACAAAGCCCACCTTGGTAGCTTCTAAGGAAAAGGTGCGGGGCTGTAAGGCAAAGTACAACTCACAAGAGTTCCGGAAAGCCCTGAACTTGCTCCGGTCCCCGGAGAATCTTTCAGGTGTAGGGACCCTGGGTTCAGGGGGAAGCATGACCACCGTGGGCGCAGCTCCTGCCCCGGCGGAAGAAGTGGAGGCACGTGGACCCCCTTGAGCTCCATCGGGGTTGGTGAGGGCCCGCACTTGTCCTTCCAGGTGAGTGTAGCCTTGCTGGAGGCTCTTAACGGCCTCGGTCAGTCCCGCCAGATGTCGGCATAGTTCCTCCATAGGTGAGGCTCCCTGCTCGGGCTCAGACATGGCTGTCTGCTACTGTCACGTACCTGATGGTGACGAGCCCGGTTAGCAGAGGGAGGCCTCCCTTACGGCTCCCACCGGCGGCCCCTGGTGGTATAACAGGAAGCACGGAGGTGGAAGGGGTACGAGTGCCTGGCAGGATCAAGAACTACCGCAGGTGATCAGGAACCAGCAGGTGAGGAGGCAGGAACCAGGAACTACAGCAGGTGAGTGGACAGGAACCAGGAACTACAGCAGGTGAGTAGACAGGAACCAGGAACTCAGAAGATGACCCGGACCGGGAGGCACAGCAGGTAGACTGGAACCACTGGGCAGCAGCAGATGAACAGGAACCAGCAGATGAGCAGACAGGAACCAGCAGATGAGCAGACAGGAACCAGGAACTGCAGCAGGTGAGTAGACAGGAACCAGGAACTCAGCAGATGACCCGGACCGGGAGGCACAGCAGGTAGACTGGAACCACTGGGCAGCAGCAGGTGAACGGGAACCAGCAGATGAGCAGACAGGAACCAGCAGATGAGCAGACAGGAACCAGCAGATGAGCAGACAGGAACCAGGAACTCAGCAGATGACCCGGACCGGGAGGCACAGCAGGTAAACTGGAACCACTAGGCAGCAGCAGGTGAACAAGAGCCAAGGTCAGGCAGGATCGTCAGACAAGCCGGGGTCGGGTAAACTGGCAGGCAGCGAGGCACAAAAGGATCAGGCAATACCGAAGTCAGAAAACAGGCCGATGGTCAGGTACAGGCAGATAGCAGGAGGGTCACAGGAAGCCGGATCAGATACAGGTAAACAAGGCAGATCAGGTCACTTGGGATAAACGCTGTAGAGCAGACAGCAGGGACTGTCTGCAAGTGAGGAGTTTAAATAGCCCTTCGGGCGTCACCTGCGGGGGCGGGAACCAGGAAGTCCAGGGCGTCTGTTCCTGACAGGGTTTCCATGACAGATATGCAGTAATGTTTGTCTGTCAGCTGGCCTCATGTGTTCACCTTAGAGGCCAGACTCTCCTCACCTGGCTGCTTTTATAATCTCTCCTCCCAGTCTGGCTCCACCCCAGGCCCTATCACAGAACTCTATATTAACCTGTGCACTGCAAGTCTGCCTTGCTGATCAACGTGTTTGTTTAAGCATTGTGTGTTTGGGTTCCTGCCTGCCGTGTGCTACGTCTGTCTCTGTTACCGATATTGGCTTGTTCCCGACTATCCCTGTCTGCTTGTGACCTTGACCTTCGGCTTGTCCTTCGTTTATCCTTGTCTGCTTGTTGCCCTGACCTTGGCCTTTCCCCTCACTATTCTTGTATCCTGTGCTGCTGCTTCCCCTCTATCCTCCTTACCCTACAGAGCGTGAGCTAGGGGACTCTAGGGGCCGCGACCTAGACCCAGCTGCAGCGTAACATCCTCACCACTAGAGGCTCTGGTGAAAACCTGCTGGGTCTTAGACTCTGCTCCCTGGGGAATCTTGGCTCTAGCTTCCTGTGGATCCCTGTTGTGCTCCACTGGTCCCACTTTCCACAACCACCCAGTATCCCATCCGCAGCAGTCAGCCATAGGGTTTACTACCTTGTGGTGCACTCCTGACTCCCAACGGTGTGCATCTGTCATCTGGCCACAGGTGACCTGACAATGTGGCTGAGAAAAGGGGGTAGTTGCTATGGGTAACTGAAAGAAAGAACAGCTATGGCAACCAGGAATTGAGATTCAAGGAAGATAAATAATGGTCTTTATAGGCACATAAGTAAAAATTAGCGCAAAAAAAACAGCAACCAGTCGTTGGTGTGGTACCTGGTTGGGTGATTGGTCCTCCAAGAGCAAGGGTAAAGAAAAGCTGAGTGCTGATGGGGATACAGTTGTGCTCATGAGTTTACATACCCTGGCAGAATTTATGATTTCTTGGCCATTTTTCAGAGAGTATGAATAATAACACAAAACAATTTCTTTCACTCATGGTTAGTGTTTGGCTGAAGCCATTTATTATCAATCAACTGTGTTTACTCTTTTTAAATAATAATGATGACAACAGAAACTAGCCAAATTACCCTGATCAAATGTTTACATACCCCAGTTCTTAATACTGTGTATTGCCCGTTTAACATCAATGACAGCTTGAAGTCTTTTGTGGTATTTGTGGATGAGGCTCTTTATCTTCTCAGATGGTAAAGCTACCCATTCCTCTTAGTAAAAAGCCTCCAGTTCCTGACAATTCTTGGGCTGTCTTGCATGAACTGCACGTTTGAGATCTCCCCAGAGTGGCTCAATGATATGGAGGTCATGAGACTGAGATGGCCATTCCAGAACCTTCACTTTATTCTGCTGTAGCCAATGACAGGTCAACTTGGCCTTGTGTTTTGGCTTATTGTCATGTTGGAATGTCCAAGTACGTCCCATGCGCAGCTTCCTGGCTGATGAATGCAAATGTTCCTCCAGTATTTTTTGATAACATACTACATTCATCTTGCCACCAATTTTGACCAAATTTTCTGTGCCTTTGTAGCTCACACATCCCCAAAACATCAGCGATCCACCTCCAAGTTTCACAGTAGGAATGGTGTACCTTTCATCATAGGCCTTGTTGACTCCTCTCCAAATGTAGCCTTTATGGTTGTGGCCAAAAAGCTCAATTTCAGTCTAATCACTCCAAATGACTTTGTGCCAGAAGGTTTGTGGCTTGTCTCTGTGCTGTTTGGCGTATTGTAAGTGGGATACTTTGTGGCATTTGCGTAGTAATGGCTTTCTTCTGGTGACATCCCATCTTAAAACAGCCACACCACATGTTTTCAGAAAATCCTGTATTTCATTTGAAGTTATTTGTGGGTTTTTTCTTTGCCTCCCGAACAATTTTTCTGGCAGTTGTGGCTGAAATTTCATTTGGTCTACCTGACTGTGTTTTGGTTTCAACAAAACCCCTCATTTTCCACTTCTTGATTAGAGTTTGAACACTGCTGATTGTCATTCTCAAATCCTTGGATATCTTTTTATATCCCTTTCCTGTTTAATACAGTTCAACTACCTTTTCCCGCAGATCCTTTGACAATTCTTTTGCTTTCCCCGTGACTCAGAATCCAGAAACGTCAGTGCAGCACTGGATGAAAGATACAAGGGTCTGTCAGGAGTCCAGAAACTCCCTGACCTTTTATACACACACATTAATTACAAGCAAACAGATCACAGGTCAGGATGGTTACCTTTAATAGTCATTCAAACCCCTTTGTGTCAACTTGTGTGCATGTTTTCAGGCCAAAATCACCAGGGTATGCAAACTTTTGATCAGGGTCATTTGCGTAGTTTCTGTTGTGATTATGATTTAAAAAGAGTAAATACAGTTGATTGATAATAAATGGCTTCTGCCAAACACTAACTATGAGTGAAAGAAATGTTTTTGTGTTATCATTCATATTCTCTAAAAAATGGCCAAGAAATCATAAATTCTGCCAGGGTATGTAAACTTATGATCACATCTGTAGATAGGAGAGAATTCCCACATCCCTAAGTTTGGACAAGCTACAAAGAAATTCCTCTGGTGGGACTTTTAAGGGCATATACTCCAAAATGATCAAGTAAATAATATGAAAAAGAAGTATTTTTGCTGCCATAGATCAGCCACGAGTCCAGAGGGTGAGGGGCAGGAAGGTCCAGCCCAAAGCACTCACAAAGGATGCTCAACCCAGCCCCAGAAAAGGACACCACACCACAGGCCAAACAATAGAATAGATCTAATGATATAAAGTAGAACAGTAAATGTTCAAAATTTAGTTGCAAAAAATCCTTGTTTCTAACTGATGCGGTTGTTTAGGATATTTCGTTATATCCACATGGTCAGTGTATATCTATATTTTTGTACACAATTTTGCTATTGTAAATATCACTGTATATTTCTTAATGGCATATTTTTGTCTCTGTTATTATAGATATTATTGTTTTACCCATAACCACTCACTCAAGAAGAAGAGGAATAACGCTATATCTCAAAATGCGTTGGGTATACTCTGTACTTGTATTTTCCACTACACAGAGCAAGTGGTTATATGTGTTCTAATTATTGTTTACCATACTTCACCCGCATCGATTGTAGTGTTTTAACCATACATTTAAAATGTACTGTTTTAACAATATAAAATAAAACATATTTTTTAACTGATGCGGTTGTTTAGGATGTTGAGTTATATCCACATGGTCAGTGTATATCTCTATTTTTGTATACAATTTTGCTATAGTAAATATCACTGTATATTTCTCAACAGCATATTTTTGTCTCGGATAATTATAGATATTATTGTTTTACCCATAACCACTCATCCCTGAAGAAGAGGAATAACGCTTTACCTCGAAACGCGTTAGTTATACTCTGTGCTTGTGTGTTCCAGTACACAGAGCAAGTGGTTATTTGTGTTATAATTATTGTGTACCATACTGCACCCGCATCGATTGTAGTGTTTTAACCATACATTTTGAATTTCCTGTTTTAACAATTTCAAATAAAACATATTTTTTCATATTAAATACTTACCATGATCATTTTGGAGTATATGCCCTTAAACGTCCTACCAGAGGGATTTATTTTTAGCTTGTCCAAGAGCAAGGGGTCGGTGCCCTGACTCCCTCCCTAGCTGTCCATCTCCTCCAGTCACTGGAAGCAGACTAGCATTATGGAGATGTGAGGCCTGATCACTAGGAACGGGAAGTAAAGGTTCAACTGAAGACATGCAGACCCGCGCCATGTGTTCGTTGGGATTTCATTCAATTACTGTGAGTGAGGTAGCGAAGGTACGCTGGACTGGTGGAGTGGGCATTGGCTCTGCATGTCCCTTCAAATGCAACACATACATCAGTTACAAGTGTGTAGTGACATGAGACAAAACATCTTATGGAAAAACTCCATACAATATTGCCACACACAAGTAGTTCATCTCTGAGTTAGGGGTGGTCTTAATGTTTGATTCTTCAAATGACACTTTCGGACGAGGTGTTACGCCACGTGCAAGGGCGCAGCTAGACCCCGCTTACAAATTGGTGTAGTCGGCAGGATACACCCACCACATGCACCTGAAGACCACCACTAAAGAGACCATGGCTGTATTTAGTTTTCTAGAAACTTGCCCCGGTTTGCCCAGCGATAGTCCACGTGAACAGCACATGACTACTTTCTGATTGGCTCCTGCACATGGTACCCTCACCGGATTGGCAGAGATGTTGATAAGGGATGAAACAACGCTCTGGTCCTCTACACGTGTGCTATGAGACATCATGCCTGGGCAGCAGCTACCATGGAAGAATCCGGTCACCGCCGACAATGGGGTTCCCTATGTACCTGCAGTAGTGTTCATCCAATGTCACACATGCACCCCCGAGGAGCTCCAGGTCATCTGCCCCACCTGCCAGAGACGCCTGTCCCTCCTCCACCCATAGGCTCGTTCTCCTCAATGTGAGGTGCTCCTGTCCCAACCTATGCCTGAGGTCAAGCCCCCGGTAACTCTCAACTCCAATGGCCTGCCTGTGACTCTCAGGGGCACTGGAGCCACCACTCCCCAGGACAAGATCCTGCGGCCAACTCTGAGAGACTGTCCTGGTAAAGCCTCCCCCACAGGACCCGGAGTCGAGCTGCCACTCTGCCTACCCGAGGCTGGATCTCCACCTGCCTTGCCCCTGATGATCATCCTGGACAAAGTTCCGTCACCACCAGTACTGGACCTTTAGCACCCTCTAGCTAGTGTGCTAGATGTAAATAGGTTTGTTAGTGTCGGAAAATTTGGTTTGGCTGAGAGCCAGGCCTGGGCTAAATCTGGGTCAGGGTTGAGTGTCTCAGGGAGGCTGGATTACTCAGAAAGCAGCACCTCTGGTGCCTCCCCCTGTTTTTCTGGAACCTTGGCGGAAGCTAGGAGGAGCTGTTTGGCATATTTATGAGGGCCCAAGCCAATCCCGAGCAAAGGAACTGGAAGGGGGTAGACACCTCATAAATAGGCATGAGTCATGCCAGCAAGGGAGTCGGGTGGAAGATGGCATGCTAAGGAGGCTGTTGTGGCCCTTGAGGGTGCCCCCTAGTCTATGGGGGGCTGACCTTGGGTCTGGGGCTCGGGTGCTCTAAGGATCCCCCACAACAAATGGAGGAACAACTTCCTGGAGGCACAGAGCAAAGAGAGGTCAGGGGGAGCAGGTCAGTTTGTCTGGGAGATCACCTGATAAGTCAGCTGGGTGGGCTGGTGTGTGTTCAGTCTGAGAAGACTGTGGAAAGAGTGTCAGTCTGGGAGAACTGAAGAGATGTTAGCCAGGGGGGCTAGTGAAAGGGGCAGCTGCAGCCAGGCGGGCTGGCAGTGCCTGAAAAAGTGGTGTGGGCTCAGTGACCATGGGAGGAAGTACTTGGAATGTGTTACCTGTGTCACTCCAACATTCTTCAAGTATAGGAGCTGCAAGTCTCTGCCTGCAATTGGACATTGCTACAAATCCTTTTTAGAGTGACACGGCTGGGAACCAAGCAAGTGTGTACTGGAGAAAGAAGTTAGAGCTGTGTATATAGACTGTATATAGGAGAAGTGTCCCCGAATCTTGTTCTGAAGTCAAATGGACATTCCATAATTCCTAAAACCCGATCCAAGTTCTAATCCCTTCAATAAATAACAAAACAAAGTACTGGACTGTTTTCTGACTCTGAGAGACTGTGAAAATCCAGTGTGCCTGGCTGTGCAGGGTGGGGGATCCCAATCTACTTGCGACTCCTTAGGGGGTGCGCTACAGACCTGTCCACTGTGTCCTCCCCGGACAGCACTGGGCCACCTATCCTGGGCTCACTGTTACTGGCCCTCCCACAGTGACTTCTCATGGGTTCTGCACCCATGGAAGCTTACAGCCATGGCCAAAGGTTTTGAGAATGACACAAATATTAATTTACACAAAGTCTGCTGCCCCAGTTTTTATGATGGTTATTTGCAGATACTCCAGAATGTTATGAAGAGTGATCAGATGAATTGCAATGTCCCTGTTTGCCATGTAAATTAACTTAGTCCCATAAAAAACATTTTTACTGCATTTGTGAAGAAGGCTTCAGGGCGTCCAAGAAAGTCCAGCAAGCGCCAGGACCATCTCCTACAGTTTATTCAGCTGCGGGATCAGGGCACCACTCAGGAATGTCAGCAGGCAGGTATGAGTGGCCTGGTGTCAAGAAAAGCAGCAAAGAAGCCACTTCTCTCCAGGAAAAACTTCAGGGACAGACCGATATTCTGCAAAAGGTAAAGGGATTGGAATGATAAGGGCTGGGGTAAAGTCATTTTCTCTGATGAATCCTCTTTTTGATTGTTTGGGGCATCCGGAAAAAAAAACTTGTCCCGAGAAGAAAAGGTGAGCACTACGATCAGTCCTATGTCGTTCCAACAGCAAAGCACCGTGAGACCATTCATGTGTGGGGTTGCTTCTCAGCCAAGGGAGTAGGCTCACTCACAATTGTGCTTAAGAATGCAGCCATGAATAAAGAATTGTACAAAAACATTCTCTGAGAGCAACTTCTTCCAACTACCCAAGAACAGTTTGATGATGAACAATGCCTTTTCCAGAATGATGTAACACATTGCCTTAAAGTGGATGTAAACCCTCACATATACCCAGTGAAGTGAACAGCCTCAGAGGATACACAGAGATGAAACAAATCTCCCTATATAAGTTTTACATGTATATCTGCTGTCTTCATCTGTATATATCCTTTAGAAAGTGCTCTTTGTGTTAAAGTTTTTCTCTTCCTGAGTAGCACTGGGAGTGGATTGTTGGCCTACAGCCATGAAAGCCGATTGGGGGAAAGGCACACACCTCCTCTCCTCATAGGCAAGGGAAGAAAGGAATGTGCAGAGCTGTGCTCTTAGCCCTCATTCAGACGAGGCGGATCCGTCTCTACAGAGTCCGCCAGCTCCCACCAGCTCAGCGGGAGATCTCTCCGCTGAGCCGGCGGATGACAGGTCCCTCTCTGCTCACTGAGTGGGGAGGGGCTTGTCCAGCGCCGCTGTCTCCTATGGAGAGATCGGACGAAAACAGACAGCATGTCTGTTTTCATCAGATCTCATCCGATCCGCCATGGACGGATGGGGACGTATCGCCATCCGTCTGATTTTAGCGGATCGGATGTCAGCGGACATGTCACCGATGATATCCGATGCTCCATAGAGAAGCATGGAGCGGTCGTTTAGGTCAGCCGAAAAAATTGACAGGCGGACCTGAACGGTCCGACCGTGTGAAAGGGGCCTTAGACGGCAAGATGACTGGTAATCTATTTATAGCAACCCCCGACACACACTTCTATCTCCCGTCTCGGAGAAAGTGTGAGAAGTTATCATTCTGATAACAGAGCTAAGAAGAAAGAGAGAGCTATGGGACACAGTACTTTGGAGAGAGATAACAAAACACTGCAGATATATGTGCCCAGCTCAAATTTCATGAATCAGGTTTACATCCACTTTAAGGCAAAAGTGATAACTACGTCACTTGGGGAACAAAACATCAAAATTTTGGGTCCATGACCAGGAAACTCCCCAGACCTTAAAGTGGATGTAAACCCACTCTCATCCTTTCTAAACTACTGCCATAGTGCTGATCTATAAGGATATAGATGTCTCCTGCATGTATCCTTATCTGTCAAATGTCTCCCCTCTGTCTGTTATGAGACCTGAAAAACTGCAGATTCTGTGGGTGGATCTGTTGTCTGGAGCTCGGTGGGTGGAGTCGTGATGTAAGTAGGCTCCCCACCCACCTCTACACTCCCCTTGTCAACATGCATTTTCTCCTGTATATTCCTTCTGCTATGATCACTAACATCCAGTCAAAATCCAGAAAAGTAACCACATGACTTCAGAAAAGGAGTGGGGGTGGGAATTACAAAATAATGCCTGTCTAAAGCTAGTGCACGAGATATGTAAATAACCTGTCACTCAAAGCAAGGGGCGGAACGGACAAAGGTAACTCTGTTTGTCCATTTTATCTCACTGAACAATAAAAGAGGATTGCTCAGAGCTGGATTAACTCTATGTGGCAAGACCAGGCACAAATTATAGGAAATCTTATACTCTACATTGTGACAGCAAAAAAAATAATAATTTGGGTTTACATCCACTTTAATCCCATTGACAACTTGTGGTCAATCCTCAAGAGATGAGAGATTAACAAAAAATAAATTAAAAATTCTGACAAACTCCAAGCATTTATTATGCAAGAATGGGCTGCCATCAGTCAGGAGGTGGCCCAGAAGTTGATTGACAGCATGCCAGGGCGAAAGAGGTCTGGAAAAAGAAGGGTCAACACTCCAAATATTGACTCTTTGCATAAACTTAATGTAATTGTCAATAAAAGCCTTTGACACTTATGAAATGCTTGTAATTATACTTCAGTATACCATAGTAACATCTAAAAAAGGTCTAAAAACACTGAAGCAGCAGACTTTGTGAAAATTAATATTTGAGTCATTCTCAAACCTTTTGGCCATGGCTGTATACTGCTGATGAGCAAGCCTTGTTTGTCCTGAAAGTTGCCCGCTCTGAGCCTCCCAAGGGAATCTCATGGGACTTGCTGATGTTCCACAGTGATGAGAAGTCCCCACCAGAACCCAGTGTGCCCTATCTAGCAATCCCCCGGGAACCTCCTAGTCCAAAGAAAGCACCCATAGACAGAACTGATTTCAAGTACAACCGTCCAGAGGATGCTTGCCTGCCACAAGCCAATGTCCACTTTCATGCCAGGACCACCAGATTGAACAGTCTGCAGCTCTACTTTGATACTCAAATGTGGGAGAAGCACCGGCTGTGTTTTTCCCTATGTGGCTGAGGCTATGTTTCATCAACGGGGGAAAAGCAGTGTAAGATCTACAGCCACATTATTCGGGAGAGACTTTACATCTCTGAGCACCTCTGGAGCTTCTGACACCAGAATGAGCACACAGAGGCAGAGTTCCGTCTCTTGTACATGAATACAGCATTGGCCGACATGTCTACATGGACCTAAGGAATGAACCACATGGAGGAAAAACAGGGGAGGGTTTCTCCTCATTTGTTGCCACCGTCCCAATTTAATAGGAATAAACCCAAAAGGGCACAAGTACACCCCGATACAGCGGGACTTTTAATGGCAAACAGAGAAAAACAATGAATTTATAGAAAAATATATATCATTTATTTGAAAAAAATGTTTTAGCAAAAGATAAAAGATATGCATATATCAAAAAGTATGTTGAGCACAATGATAGCTTTACATACCAAACATAGGTTTACAAAAATACGGAACATTCAGACATTAACCATACATATTCCAATAGAGAAAAAAAAAAACAATCAACTCCTTTAGCCTTACATGTTTCAGGAATATCAATCCTTTCTTTGGAGGCTCTTGATAGGAGAGAATACATACAAAGTTGGGTTGAAGGGGGAAAGGGATCGGTCTGTTTAAGACAGACACAAAGGGGTTACTATAGGGAACAAATTATAGATCCAAAAACGGAAATGATTTAAAATTGATCATTTATTCCTATTATCATATATAAAAAAAAAGAAAATATTTGGAGGTGCAGTATTGATACCAAAATGTGAATGGTCATACAGTACATAAGGTAATTGAAAACATCAAATGGACAGACAAGACTAACAAATAACTAAACATATAACAACACACAAGTCCGGACGTGTGGTTCAGTCTTGTGTAAAGAGGCAACCCTAAAAGGAAATGGTATGACTTTATTTATTAATTACCCTCCACTAGGGAATATAGGGTAATGTAGACCACTTGCTAATAAGTGGATTAATGTATTAAGTTCAAATGGGTGCCATTTAACAGAAGGCTGAACCTAATGGGGTGGGGGAAGGGAACCGGGGCAGGGGGGTAATAGCGCTGGGGGAACGCGCAAGGACTAATTAAATCAATGCAGTTGACCTAGATATGATATTGCATTAGGTACATCATGGGGATCCCCTGATGGTAATGTTCCTTGAGGGTTGAAGGGGTTAATAGATGCTTATAACGAGACTGTTTGGTTGAAGAAATAATAATGCAAATAAATTTCCTCCAAAAGCTGTTGGCAAAAAAAGTTCATCCATATGATTTTGCTTACAGATGTCAGTAGCATTTTATAGAATGACTCTGGTATAAACATGTAAACAGGGTGAAGTTAATCTTTGGTTATTATGTTCACCTCTACTTCAACCTGTGAATCAAAAAGGTACGTACATTACCGTTGGACGTCTTTATATTGGAACTGGATTTGACCAGCTCTTATTTCGGTGGGTCCCAAGTTGCCTGATATTTGGCGGCTGATTTAAAAATATTTTTGGCCATACCTGTTATGTTGGCCGTTAACCCAAAACGGGTATCCAAGAAAGTCCGAGTCTCCCGAGCACTGCCTGCGCCGGTATCAGGAGGATCCAATGTGGCAGCTTCAATAATGCAAAGTGCCTATTGCCGCGGTCATTACCGCTATCGTAGGTGCTGACTGCTGCCTACGTTCTCCTGGCCATATCGATCCACCCACTCCGTTCAAAACAACGTCATGTGACTGTGTGGGATGTTACGTCAACGCGTTTCGCCGTGCTCTGTAGCGTAGCTTCGTCTGGACGTATCGCGTCACTGGACGGGACCCATATTTATGTATCACTCAGACCAGTGACGCGCATCATTAAGGGGTTGGGATATCGTGGAAAACAACCCATAGTCAAGTCCTATCTGAATTTTTTCTCGATTCCTATAGGCCATTCACATATTTGGAGTTAATCTTCATTGCCGTACGTGTGACGGAACAAGTTAAATCCGTCATAGATAGAGTCTTTTGTAATGAAATACTCTTTCAGTTAATTCTATCTGACGGCATGAACATATCCATCTTTTATTTGCTGGGGATCGCTAAACATGTTAACAAGAAGGGCAATATGCTTTTATATGTATTTTTCTTGGGAGAATTAGGGAAAGAACACATAGTCACACCAACATATCACATCAGGCACATGTATGGAGAAAGTTAATAATAATAATAACCTTTATAGTTTATATTTTTTAGCAGGAGGGAAAAATTACATAAAGTACTTTGAGATATAGGGGATAATATGGTGTTAGTCATTTTCCAAGCTAAATTTAATGAGTTATTGAAAATGTTGGGAGGACCCTAATATACAGATGAAGTGGAGTGGGGAGGGGGGGAGAGGGAAGGAGGGGGGGGGGGTTTTGTGGGGTTGGAGGGGTTGGGGGGGGAGGGGGAGGAGAAAAAGGGAGGAGGGGGAAGGAAAGGAGGAAGGAGATGGCATTATTTTAATTTGGTTGGTTTATTATGCTAACCAACCACCAGGAGAAAATGTTTGCAAATCAAGAACGACCAATAGATATTATCAAGTCACGGGGAGTGATGTTAACAGGGGGTAATAATATTTCAACAGAATGATTAGTCAATTGAAGATAACAGAAAAGGGGTAATCGATATCAGCCCAGTTATCCCAAGGTGGTCCATAAATTACAGGCACATCTATATGGGCAGAAACACCTGCAAGTTTAGCTCCGTGTTTAAGCCAACCGGAACAAGGGATTTTAAGCGATATACCCACCATTTCTCCTTTTGTAGGAGAATGCGATCATAATCGCCTCTTCTGGTGGGCAATTTAAGAACGTATATCCCTTTAACCGTCATGCCCTTGGAACTACGCCCATGGTACTGGGCAAAGTGTTTGGCTAGAGGTTTCTCGGGAATTTTTTCCTTATTATTTATTTCTCTCAGATGCTCACCCACTCGTATCCTCAGCCTGGGCCCCGGCCTATGCCTGTATCCATCTTGGCCAGTCGGAAGACGAGGATGTCTATCCATCACCGATGTACCGCCCCCACGTAATGACCTGGATGTCGGTACATCGACGATGTCCTGATGCTATGGCGAGGAACGCCAGAACAGCTACATCAATTCATGTTGGAACTTAATGCCAACCAACGGAACATACATCTAACCTATACATTTGATCGCGAGAAACTGTCCTTCCTTGACCTCCTAATCTCATTCAAACAGCGTAAACTTAAAACCTGCACATATCGCAAAGATACAGCGGCCAATACGCTGCTGTACTCTACAAGTCATTACCCTCAATGGCTAAAGAATGGGATACCGCTGGGCCAGTTCCTACGTATAAAAAGGAATTGTTCCAGTGTAGAGGACTATAGGCGAGAAAGTCATGAACTATATCTTAGATTTCGTGAACGTGGTTACTCGCACAGACAGATTAAACAGGCCAGGAAGAGAGCAGCAATCAGAGAGCGCTCTGATCTTCTATCCCTAAAAAAACAAGCAATTAATGAGGACTCACCGAAAATAAATGACCCAATACGGATTATTACATCATTTGGGTCACAGTGGGAACCAGTATGAAAAACACTGGAAAAGCATTGGGGCATCCTGACTAACACCCCTGACCTGGCTAGGATCGTAGGTGATTCACCTACTTTGGTGGCACGGCTAGCAAGAAATCTCGGGGACATGTTGGTCAAATCAGAGTTCATTAAAGAGCCACAAACTACCTGGCTCAATGAATATCCACGGGCAACAGGGATGTTCCCGTGCAATAGATGCCAGGTCTGCCCCTATGTCCATCGAACTTCGACTTTCACGGACGCCCTGGGCAGTGGATCTTTCCAGATCAGGGATCTCATTAATTGCTCGACGACTCGTGTCATATATGTGATCACTTGTCCTTGCCCCAAGATCTATGTGGGCAAGACCAAGAGATCGCTGAGGATACGAGTGGGCGAGCATCTGACAGAAATAAATAATAAGGAAAAAATTCCTGAGAAACCTCTAGCCAAACACTTTGCCCAGTACCATGGGCGTAGTTCCAAGGGCATGACGGTTAAAGGGATATACGTTCTTAAATTGCCCACCAGAAGAGGCGATTATGATCGCATTCTCCTACAAAAGGAGAAATGGTGGGTATATCGCTTAAAATCCCTTGTTCCGGTTGGCTTAAACACGGAGCTAAACTTGCAGGTGTTTCTGCCCATATAGATGTGCCTGTAATTTATGGACCGCCTTGGGATAACTGGGCTGATATCGATTACCACTTTTCTGTTATCTTCAATTGACTAATCATTCTGTTGAAATATTATTACCCCCTGTTAACATCACTCCCCGTGACTTGATAATATCTATTGGTCGTTCTTGCTTTGCAAACATTTTCTCCTGGTGGTTGGTTAGCATAATAAACCAACCAAATTAAAATAATGCCATCTCCTTCCTCCTTTCCTTCCCCCTCCTCCCTTTTTCTCCTCCCCCTCCCCCCCCAAACCCCTCCAACCCCACAAAACCCACCCCCCCCCCCCCTCCTTCCCTCTCCCCACTCCACTTCATCTGTATATTAGGGTCCTCCCAACATTTTCAATAACTCATTAAATTTAGCTTGGAAAATGACTAACACCATATTATCCCCTATATCTCAAAGTACTTTATGTAATTTTTCCCTCCTGCTAAAAAATATAAACTATAAAGGTTATTATTATTATTAACTTTCTCCATACATGTGCCTGATGTGATATGTTGGTGTGACTATGTGTTCTTTCCCTGATTCTCCCCAAGAAAAATACATATAAAAGCATATTGCCCTTCTTGTTAACATGTTTAGCGATCCCCAGCAAATAAAAGATGGATACGTTCATGCCGTCAGATAGAATTAACTGAAAGAGTATTTCATTACAAAAGACTCTATCTATGACGGATTTAACTTGTTCCGTCACACGTACGGCAATGAAGATTAACTCCAAATATGTGAATGGCCTATAGGAATCGAGAAAAAATTCAGATAGGACTTGACTATGGGTTGTTTTTCACGATATCCCAACCCCTTAATGATGCGCGTCACTGGTCTGAGTGATACATAAATATGGGTCCCGTCCAGTGACGCGATACGTCCAGACGAAGCTACGCCACAGAGCACGGCGAAACGCGTTGACGTAACATCCCACACAGTCACATGACGTTGTTTTGAACGGAGTGGGTGGATCGATATGGCCAGGAGAACGTAGGCAGCAGTCAGCACCTACGATAGCGGTAATGACCGCGGCAATAGGCACTTGGCATTATTGAAGCTGCCACATTGGATCCTCCTGATACCGGCGCAGGCAGTGCTCGGGAGACTCTGACTTTCTTGGATACCCGTTTTGGGTTAACGGCCAACATAACAGGTATGGCCAAAAATAATTTTAAATCAGCCGCCAAATATCAGGCAACTTGGGACCCACCGAAATAAGAGCTGGTCAAATCCAGTTCCAATATAAAGACGTCCAACGGTAATGTACGTACCTTTTTGATTCACAGGTTGAAGTAGAGGTGAACATAATAACCAAAGATTAACTTCACCCTGTTTACATGTTTATACCAGAGTCATTCTATAAAATGCTACTGACATCTGTAAGCAAAATCATATGAATGAAATTTTTTTGCCAACAGCTTTTGGAGGAAATTTATTTGCATTATTATTTCTTCAACCAAACAGTCTCGTTATAAGCATCTATTAACCCCTTCAACCCTCAAGGAACATTACCATCAGGGGATCCCCATGATGTACCTAATGCAATATCATATCTAGGTCAACTGCATTGATTTAATTAGTCCTTGCGCGTTCCCCCAGCGCTATTACCCCCCTGCCCCGGTTCCCTTCCCCCACCCCATTAGGTTCAGCCTTCTGTTAAATGGCACCCATTTGAACTTAATACATTAATCCACTTATTAGCAAGTGGTCTACATTACCCTATATTCCCTAGTGGAGGGTAATTAATAAATAAAGTCATACCATTTCCTTTTAGGGTTGCCTCTTTACACAAGACTGAACCACACGTCCGGACTTGTGTGTTGTTATATGTTTAGTTATTTGTTAGTCTTGTCTGTCCATTTGATGTTTTCAATTACCTTATGTACTGTATGACCATTCACATTTTGGTATCAATACTGCACCTCCAAATATTTTCTTTTTTTTTTATATATGATAATAGGAATAAATGATCAATTTTAAATCATTTCCGTTTTTGGATCTATAATTTGTTGCCTATAGTAACCCCTTTGTGTCTGTCTTAAACAGACCGATCCCTTTCCCCCTTCAACCCAACTTTGTATGCTTACATGGTTACAGCGACTATACCTCACTAGGTAAATGATCCTGGGTGACACCTTGTCCACCCACTTATTAGCGGAACTTGCGTATCCCTTTTCCCCGAACCCTAACATGTTTAGGAGAGAATACAGTTGTGTGTCTCTCTTTTAGAAACACAACTGTATTCTCTCCTATCAAGAGCCTCCGAAGAAAGGATTGAGATTCCTGAAACATGTCAGGCTAAAGGAGTGGATTGTTTTGTTTTGTTTTCTCTATTGGAATATGTATGGTTAATGTCTGAATGTTCCGTATTTTTGTAAACCTATGTTTGGTATGTAAAGCTATCATTGTGCTCAACATACTTTTTGATATATGCATATCTTTTATCTTTTGCTAAAACATTTTTTTCAAATAAATGATATATATTTTTCTATAAATTCATTGTTTTTCTCTGTTTGCCCTTAAAAGTCCCGCTGTGGGTTTATTCCTGTCTACATGGACCAGGTGGAAGTCATTAAGCCTGGTCATCTCTACCCCTACCGTTCGCTGGATTAACCACTTGCCGACCCCTTCACGGAGATATACGTCGGCAGAATGGCACGTACAGGCACAATCACGTACCTGTACGTGGCCCTTTAACTGCCGACGTCGGGGTCGTGCTCGCGACCCCCCTGCCTTCCCTGTGAGTGGGACCGCGGGTCCCGCGGACTCGATCGCCTCGGGGATCCCCGCGATCGTCTCACAGAGGCTCGGAGCGGGGAGATGTGTGTAAACACATCATCTCCCCGCTCCTCTACTGACAATATCAGCGATCTCCGCTCTGTGTAATCAGAGCGGAGATCGGTGACGTGTCAGTCGTAGCCACGCCCCCCCTCAGTTAGTAACATGCCCCTAGGCACACTTAACCCCTCCAGCGCCCCTAGTGGTTAACCCCTTCGCTACCAGTGTCATTTTCATAGTAACCGGTGCATTTTTATTGCACTGATCGCTGTGAAAATGACAATGGTCCCAAAAATGTGTCAAAAGTGTCCGATGTGTCCGCCATAATGTCGCAGTCACGAAAAAAATCGCTGATCGCCGCCATAACTAGTAAAAAAAAAAAAAAATATAAAAATGCCTTAAAACTATCCCCTATTTTGTAAACGCTATAATTTTTGCGCAAACCAATCAATAAACGGCGATTGCGATTTTTTTTACCAAAAATATGTAGAAGAATACGTATCGGCCGAAACTGAGGAAAAAAAATGTTTTTTTATATATTTTTTGGGGATATTTATTATAGCAAAAAGTAAAAAATATGTCATTTTTTTCAAAATTTTCGCTCTATTTTTGTTTATAGCGCAAAAAATAAAAACCGCAGAGGTGATCAAATACCACCAAAAGAAAGCTCTATTTGTGGGAAAAAAAGGACGCCAATTTTGTTTGGGAGCCACGTCGCATGGCCGCGCGATTGTCAGTTAAAGCGACGCAGTGCCGAATCGCAAAAAGGGGCCTGGTCATAATGGCCCGTATTGGTCCGGGGCTTAAGTGGTTAAAGGAAACCACCCCACTACCAGGAGACCCATCTATCTTCTAGATCCTGACTTCTATGTGTAAACCGCTAGTTGCATTCTGCGCAGTTGCTAACTGTTGAACTTAGCATTCCTGCTGAGTTTTTTTTAAATATATGGTGTCTATTTTTACAATAAAAATAATAGTCTCCTGCTATATGCCTAGTTAGTGCACTCTAACTCTGTAAGTTTGTTTATTTTCTTGTTTGCAGATGGGACTGCTTGCGATAGAGGAGGGGGATGTGTAGGCAGGTGGCCTACTGCATGTTTAGTTAGTACTTGGCTGCCCGGGTCAGGGGAAAGGGATTAATGTTTTGCCACCTTCCCTGAGTGTGTTCATGGGCTTTTTCTGGGGTCCAGCCTGCCTCCTGGGAAATATAAAAGGTAAGAGGTCTGGATCCTAGGGGCTCAAGAGAGAAAGGGACACGTGCAAAGGCTTGCTGGGACCTGTGGTCCTCTGCAGAGCGCTAATTCATAGGGACATCCCAAGAACATACAAAAAATAAGCCACTGCCCCTGCCTATTACTTGCCATTGCAGCAAGCAGCATTGGAAGGCAACATATGTTAGAAAAAAGGCCAATGATAAATCCAAGGAAAACTCCAAGCTCACTTACCGACCAGCCCGCGGACAATCACATCCCTAACCAGTCTAACAGTATGCGCTAAAAACAGGGAATTGGTCTGCACACATTTGCAAATACATATGTAAGCTACAGAGCCCCGCCAAGGCACCCTGGTATCTGTAGTCCTAATACTAGCGCATGAGTGACTCCACAATGGAAGCACATGCATTCTGATGGATAGATGGAAGACAGGTGGACTGAAGGGAGCCCACCCCTTCTTAAAAAGGTACAGGGGCACACTGAGCACCCAGCACATAGCACAATAGCTGCAAAAGGTGTAATGCCGCATACACACAACCGTTTTTCACGACGTTAAAAATGCCATTTTTTAAATTGGGCATTAAAAAGAATAAATGAGAACCTGCTCTATTTTTTCACGCCGTTTTTCACGTCGTTCTTTTTAACGTCGTGAAAAACGGTAGTGTGTATGCTTTTACGAGGGGAAAAAAACGCGCATGCTCAGAATCAAGTATGAGACGGGAGCGCTCGTTCTGGTAAAACTAGCGTTCGTAATGGAGATAGCACATTTGTCACGCTGTAACGGACTGAAAAGCACAAGGCTGAAAAGCGCGAATCGCCGCTCAACAAACTTTACTAATATGAAGGGTGGCGCCATTCGAACGGAACTTCCCCTTTATAGTGCCGTTGTACGTGTTGTACGTCATTGCGCTTTGGTCGAGCGTTTTTTTAATGAACGTGTGTATGCAAGACAGGCTTGAGAGGAAACAAGAAAAATCACGTCGAGAAAAACATTTTTTAAAATGACATTAAAAACGGTCGTGTGTACGCTGCATTAGTGCGTTGCCTGACCAATATAACAGTAATATAAAAAATAAGCCACTGTCCCCACTTATAACTGGCCATTGCAGCAAGTAGCACTGGAAGGCAACATATGTTAGAAAAAAGCCCAAGGATAAATCCAAGGAAAACACCAAGCTCACAGCTTACCGACCAGCCCGCGCACAACCAAATTACCCTGTCTAACAGTATGCATTAAAAACAGGGGATTGGTCTGCACACATTTGCAAATACTTGCGTAAGCTACAGAGCCCCACCAAGGCACCCTGGTAAGAACATAGCCTTCTCCGTTGGAGTCTTCCCAAGTATGGACTATTCCCAAAAATACTTCAGCTGTGGAGGTAACCTGGGGCAGCCACAGTTAGGTGTAGTTAGAATGAGGTTGTTATTACATGTTATGCCAAGTTTACAGTAAAGTTGTTTCAACTGCATTGAGCCTGGTCTGAAGTTATTCAAGGGGTGTATGTTGGGTCCTGGCGTATACCTAAAAAGGCTGAGTCTGCAACAGCACTATGGGGTATGTGTAACACTGCTACGAAAGGCTAACCTACAAGGCAGAGAAGAGGAGGTAGTTGCCATGGGTAACCGCAAGGAAGAACAGTTACAGCAACCAGTCATTGACTTGGTACCTGGTTGGGTGACTGGTCCTCTAGTAGTTAGGGGGTCAGTGCCCTCACTCCCTCCCTAGCTGTCCGTCTCCTCAGGTCACCGAGAACAGACTAGCAATATGGAGATGTAAGGCCTGATCACTAGGTATGGGAAGGAAAGGTTTAACCACATTTGCGGACATATGACAGCCTCCCATAATCGTGCCAGCTGTGGGGCGCGGGCGGTGCTCTCTGTGATCACAGTGTCCTCCAGACACTGCTGATCACATATTGAGGTAAAGAGCCAATCAGCGGCTCTTTACCACGTGATCAGCTGTGTCCAATCACAGCAGATCACGGATATAAACAGAAGCCGGTTATCGGCACTCCTTTCCTCATGCTGACAGCGTGAGGAAGGGAGAAGAGAGCAGATAACAGTGTCCTGATTATCAGTGCCGTCCGAACAGTGCCCACCAGTGCTGCCAATCAGTGGCCACCAGTGCTGCCAGTGGCCACCAGTGCTGCCAATCAGTGGCCACCAGTGCTGCCAATCAATGTCTACTCATCAGTGTCACTTATCAGTGCCACCTTCCAGTGCCTATCAGTGTCGCCTATCAGTGCAGCCTCGCAGTGCCTTCTCATCAGTGCCCATCAGAGCAGCCTATCAGTGCCCATCAGCACCCATCAGTGCAGCCTATCAGTGTCCATCAGTGCACATCAGTAAAGGAGAAAAAATAACCTGTTTGCTAAATTTTATAACAAACTATGAAAAAGTTTTGTTTTGTTTATTCAAAATTTTGCTCTGCATGTCATTCCGAATGCAACACATAAAGTAGTTACAAGTGTGTAGTGACATGGGACAAGACATCTTTTGAATGAACTCGCTCATATTAACTGTGGGATTTGTAGTGTGCCAAGAGCAGTGCACATGACCACGTATTGCTTGTTCCAAACAATCAGAAGTGAGGAAAAAAAGGAGAGGTTCAGGAGCTCACAGAGGATCTTACAAGGAGACAGAAAAAACACAGTAATGCCCTGTACACACGCCCGGGATTCCCGACAGGAAAAGAACCAAACGATCGGTTTTCACATCTGGAAAACTCAGATGAGAGCTTTTCCTCGGGAATTCCGACCCTGTGTTTGCTCCATCGGAGTTCTTCCCCACAGGAAAAATGCCAAAAATGTCCATTTTCTGCTACACACGGCCGGATTTTCTGACGGGAAAAAGTCAGTCAGGAAACCCGGCGGGAAAAAAGAGAGCTGGTTCTCTTTTTTTAGCCGGCCGATTTTGGCAGTTTTCCCGTTGGAAAAACTGCGAGGGAGCATACACACGGCCGGGATTCCCGGCCAAAAGCTCTCCTCGCAATTTTCCCATCGGGAAACCCGCTCGTGTGTACGGGGCTTAAGAAACAATTTCATGAAAAGGAAGACACAGTCGTTAAGTAGTGGATGTGTACAAATTATTTTTGGAGAATAAGGTTACCACGTAGTGTCACTTTCTACAGCAACAGGAGAGTGAAAATGGATTTATTACATAGGGAAATGTTGATGAGCGAGTTTGGGGAGGAGGATTGTGACTGGCCTGCAAAGAATCCTGACCTCAACCCGACAGAACACCTCTGGGATGAATTAAAGCAGAGACTGCGCGCCAGGCCTTCTCGTCCACATCAGTGCCTGACCTCACAAATGCGTAGTGTCACTTTCTACAGCAACAGGAGAGTAAAAATGGATTGATTACATAGGGAAATGTTGCCTCTCTTTACGATAAAAAAAAAAAAACTATCCTCAAGGCACACTTTCAGTGATGGTATCTACTCTGTTTTTTTTTCGCTCATAGCTCACCTGTAATGTCACCTTGTGAGCAGCCAAACCTGTAACTTGAGTTTGAGTGCGATAATAAGCTTTAGATTCCATTTACCACACACCAGTCAGCACCCCAGGATACGTCTACTTATTTTCCAAAAAGTGACAGTTGTTTTCATTTGGGACAAATAAGATGTGAAAATGACAGTCATATGGCTAAAATAACAATCTTTATCCTTGTGGTATAGCTTTATGAATCAAACCTTCAGTGAGAAAATCATCTGTAGCCAAACTTGCACCCTTTTTTTACTGCAATGAGCCGTAGACCAGGTCATTCCAACGTAAACAAAGAGGTGGGAATGACCTGGCCCACAGCTCTTTGGAGTACAAGTTTTCAGTTTGGTTAGAGATGAGTTTGGAGGATTCCCAAGCTCACCTCTCATGCCGTGTACACACGATCGGTTTTTCCGATGAAAAAAGACCGATGGACCTTTTTCTTTGGAAAAAACGATTGTGTGTGGGCCCCATCGGTCTTTTTTCCATCGGTGTAAAAAAAAAATAGAACATGTTTTAAATTTTACCGATGGAAAAAAAACCGATAGCAAATTCCGATCGTCTGTGGGGAACTCCATCGGAGAAAAATCCACCCATGCTCAGAATCAAGTCGACGCATGCTCAGAAGCATTGAACTTCATTTTTCTCGGCTCGTCTGAGTGTTTTAAGTCACAGCATTTTGGACGGTCGGAATTTTGTCTGATGGTGTGTAGGCAAGACTGATGAAAGTCAGCTTCATCGGAATTCCGACGGAAAAATCCATTGGAAATCCGATCGTGTGTACAGAGCATAAGGGCTCTTTTTCACATTTGTGGTGCCTTCTTAGGAGTGATCTGTGTTTTTAGATCACTTTTCAGATGGTCACCAGTCATCTCTATGATCGTCGGAGGCCCGGGCGCGATGTGATGACGTCACGCCCGGGTCCTCAAATGTAAACAAAGCCGCCATTGCGGCTGTAAGTATGAGATTGTGAAAAAAAATTCACTGATCTCATGCTTTCCAGCCTGGAGGAGAGATGTGGGGTCTTATTGACCCCGCATCTCTCCATAAAGAGGACCTGTCACACACATTCCTATTACAAGGGATGTTTACATTCCTTGTAATAGGAATAAAAGTGATCAAAAAAAAAAAAAGTGTAAAAATATATATATATATATATTTTTTAAAACGCCCATCCCCAATAGCTCGCGCTTAGAAGCGAACACACACGCAAGTCCCGCCCGCATATGTAAACGCCGTTCAAACCACACATGTGAGGTATTGCCGCGTGCGTTAGAGCGCGTGCAACAATTCTAGCACTAGACCTACTCTGTAACTCTAACCTGGTAACCTGTAAAAAATTTCAAAGCGTCGCCTATGGAGATTTTTAAGTACCGAAGTTTGGCGCCATTCCATGAGTGTGCGCAATTTTAAAGCGTGACATGTTAGGTATCTTTTTACTCGGCGTAACATAAGCTTTCATATTTTACAAAAAAATTGGGCTAACTTTACTGTGTTGTTATTTTTTAATTCATGAAACCATTTTTTTCCCCAAAAAAAGGCGTTTGAAAAATTATTGCGCAAATACCGTGCAAGATAAAAAGTTGCAACGACCGTCATTTTATTCCCTAGGGTGTCTGCTAAAAAAAATATATATATAATGTTTCGGGGTTCTGAGTAATTTTCTAGCAAAAGAATGATGATTTGTACATGTAGGAGAGAAGTGACAGAATAGGCCCGGTATTGAAGTGGTATAAAAAGCCCTGTATGGAAGTGGTTAAAAACGTACCAAACCGCACTGGAACGCATCAAAAACGCGCATGCAAAAAAGCACCTGGAACGCATCCGGATTGCGTTTCTATGGTGTGAACTGGCCCTTAATGTGGTTGTAAACCCTCACATATACCCAGTGAAGTGACTGGCCTTAAGTGATACACAGGGATGAAACAAATACTTCTAATAAATTGTACCTGTTTATCTGAAGTTTCTCATCTCTACATCAGTTCAAAGTCCATAATTCATAAAGTATGTCTGAGCTGTCAGAAAAAAGGGGGTGGAGAGATGAGGTTAAACTCTTCAGAGCTCAATGAGGGGAGCTCTGAGAGCTGATTGGAGGGAAGGGACACCCTCCTCACCTTCACACAGGAACAGAGCTAAGGCTGTCAATCACAGGCTGGGTGCTGGAGCTCCCTGCCCTGTCATCTTTTTTCTCTTGGTGTCAGAAGTGGTTCATGCTGATAGCAGAGGAACAAGGCAGCAGACAGAAATGACATTTATGCCGCGTATACACGATCGGAATTTCCGTCGGAAAAACCTTGGATGTTTTTTCCGACAGAATTCTGCTCAAGCACAAGTTCTCTGAACTTTCGACCATCAAGAATGCGGTGACGTACAACACTACGACGAGCCGAGAAAATGATGTTCAATGCTTCCGAGCATGCGTCGAATTGTTTCCGAGCATGCGTAGGAATTTTGCGCGTCGGAATTGCTACAGGCGATCGGAATTTCCCATAGGAACTTTTTCCGTCAGAAAAAAAGAGAACCTGCTCTCAATCTTTTGTTGGCGGAAATTCCGACAGCAAAAGTCCGATGGAGCCTACACACGGTCGGAATTTCCGACCAAAAGCTCACATCGCACTTTTCTTGTCGGAAATTCCGACCGTGTGTACGCGGCATTAGTGCTCTTAATTGAGACAAGTACAAACTATAGAGGGATATGCGTTGTTCATATTTAACGTTTGAGGTTTACAACTACTTTAACCCAGTAATGCTGCACTATAATATATATAATCCCCTCACACTCCAAAGACATGCTGTTAGGTTAATTGGCTCCTATCTAATAGTGATGAGCCGAACACCCCCGGGTTCGGTTCGCACCAGAACCCGCGAACGGACCGAAAGTTCGTACGAACATTAGAACCCTATTAAATACAATGGATGCGAACGTTCGAATTCTAAAGTGCTAATTATAACAACTATTATGCATGTTATTGTCCTAAAAAGGGTTTGGGAACCCGGGTTCTGCACCAGGGGACATGTATCAATGCAAAAAGAAGTTTTAAAAACGGTCGTTTTTCGGGAGCAGTCATTTTAATGATGCATAAAGTGAAAAAAAAAAAAGTCAAATATTCCTTTAAATATCGTACCTGGGGGGTGTCTAAAGTATGCCTGTGAAGTGCCACGTGTTTCCCGTGTTTAGAACTGTCCCTGCACAAAATGACACTTCTAAAGGAAAAAAAAGCCATTTAAAACTGCTTGCGGCTTTAATGTAATGTCTGGTCCCGGTAATATGGATGAAAATCTTTAAGAAAAATGGCATAGCTACCCCATGACCCCCCCCCCCCCCCCTACCCCAGCCCATTACCAGCCCCTTTGGGTCTTGTATGGATATTAAGGGGAACCCCGCACATAAAATAAAAAAGGCCCTATATACTCTGAACAGCCGTATATAGGCGGTGCATACAAGACAGGGACTGTAGGTTTGTTCTTATGTAGAATCTGTTTGTAATTTTGAACAGGTACATTGTTTAAGTGTAGCTCCAGCCCAAAAATCTATTTTTAAACTTTTTGGAAAACATAGGTAAGGGTTATCACCCCTGTAACATTTGTTTTGCTGTCTGTGCCCCTGTTCAGAACATTTCACCTCACTTTCCGTCCCAATGACAACTGTTTTTGAAATGTGGTGTTTTTCTTGAAACAAGGATTGCTGATAAAGCATCAGTACAGAGGAGACACCTTTCTCCCATATTAATTCTTACAGGAGAGAATTTTCCTTCCTAGGGGTAGATTTCCTCTCACTTCCTGTTGTCTTCTTGCGTTTGCAAGTAGGAGTCGTTTGTAAGTTGGATGTTTGAAAGTAGGGACCTGCCGTAGATACTCTGCAGAAATAGGCCCCTTAGTTGTTGGCACAACACTGTAAGCACTCACAGTTACTCTTGGTTGGTGCTGGAACGCCCTGCTGTCAACTATTATATCAGGAATTGTAATTACATATAATTGTTGAACAGTGGTAGTAAAAATTGGGCCTTTGATGGTGGTGCTGGTGCCACAACACTGTAAGCCCTGACAGTTACTCTTGGTGGGTGCAGCAATGGGCCCTGCTGTGAATTATTAGATCAATAATTGTAATTGCATGCCCCTGTTGAACAGGGGCTGAAAAATTGGGCCTTTGGTGGTGGTGGTGGTGTTGACACAACAATGTAAGCCCTCAGAGTTACTCTTGGTGGGTGCAGGAATGGGCCCTGCTGTGAATTATTAGATCAAGAATTGTAATTACATGCCCCTGTTGAACAGGGGCTGAAAAATTGGGCCTTAGGCACTGGTGGCACAACACTACAACCCCTCACAGATACTGTACTTGGAGCACAGCAATGAGCCCTGTTGCAAAGTATTGCTTCAAAAATTGTAATGACACGCCCCTGTTAAACAGGGGCTGAAAAATTGGGCCTTAGGCACTGGTGCCACAACACTCCAACTCCTCACAGATACTGTACTTGGAGCACAGCAATGAGCCCTATGGCAAATTATTGCTAAAAAAATTGTAATTACACGCCCCTGTAAAACAGGGGCTGAAAAATTGGGCCTTAGCCACTGGTGGCGGCACCCATAAACAAAAATGATCTTCCAAGCTATCATCATCAATCGTATCATTGAGGACTCGGAGGAGGAGGATAGCCAGTCAACATAACAGCACAGACACTCAGCATCAGCATCAGTCTTGAAGGGATGTGACATGTTAAAATCAATTAGTCTGTTATATCAGCATCAGGTGTGTGGTAGCTGGTGGTGATCCAAGACTGGTTCATCTTGATGAAAGTCAGTCGATCAACCGAGTCGGTGGACAGGCGCACCCTGTGATCCGTGACAAATCCTCCAGCAGCACTGAATGTGCGTTCCGAAAGAACGCTGGATGCAGGACAGGCCAGTAGCTCAATTGCATACTGTGCAAGCTCTGGCCAGTGATCCATCCTCAAGACCCAGTAAGCCAGAGGATTTTCGGTGGGGAAGGTGTCCAAGTCTGACCTTGCCCCTAGATATTCCTGCACCATGTTTATCAGACGCTGGCGATGGTTGCTGGAACCAATCATACTTTGGGGCTGCGGACTAAAGAATTGTCTGAACGCATCGGTCAGACGGCCACCTTCCCCACCGCTCCTTCTTTGACTGGCCGAAGCCTCAGCAACTCGTTGTCCTGGACCAGGAGTTTGTAACCTCCCAGTCTCTGGGAACGCATTGCACAGACCTTTCTGCAAGGCCTCCCGGAGTTGTCTCATCCTCTGCTCCCTCTGCGACGGTAACATAAGGTCCGCAACCTTACCCTTGTACCGTGGATCAAGGAGAGTGGCCAGCCAGTAATGGTCCCTCTCCTTGATCCGAAGAATACGAGGATCCTTCCGCAGACTTTGCAGGATCAGGGAGGCCATGCAGCGTAGGTTTGCTGAGGCATTCGCTCCGGAGTCCTCTGGGTCACTAAGGACGACATGATCCGCAGTCACCTCCTCCCAGCCACGTACAAGTCCACTGGTTTCTTGGGACTGTAAATCATCCCTAAAAGACTGCTGCTGATGATGCTGAGTGCCAGCCTCCACCTCCATGCTGACACAATCCTCCTCCTCCTCCTCTTCCTCTTCCTGTGCGATGGGTGGGACAGAAGGAACACTGTCTGGGTAAAGGGGGCCTTGAGAGGCAAGGAAGTCCTCCTCTTCCTGCCTCTGTTCTGCCTCAAGTGCCCTGTCCATTATTCCACGCAGCGTGTGCTCCAACAGGTGGACAAGAGGTACAGTGTCACTGATGCATGCACTGTCACTGCTCACCATCCTCGTGGCCTCCTCAAATGGTGCCAGGACAGTGCATGCATCCCTGATCATGCCCCACTGGCGTGGAGAAAAAAAACCAAGCTCCCCTGACCCTGTCCTGGTGCCGTAGTCGCACAGGTACTCATTGATGGCCCTCTGCTGCGTGTGCAGCCGCTGCAGCATGGCCAACGTTGAGTTCCACCTGGTGGGCATGTCACATATAAGGCGGTTCTTGGGCAGGTTCAACTCCTTTTGCAGCTCAGCCAGGCGAGCACTGGCATTATAAGATCTGCGGAAATGCACACAGACTTTCCTGGCCTGCCTCAGGACATCCTGTAAGCCCGGGTACCTGCCCAAGAACCGCTGCACCACCAGGTTAAGGACGTGAGCCACACAGGGCACATGGGTCAGTTGTCCCTGTCGGAGGGCGGAGAGGAGGTTGGTGCCATTGTCGCAAACCACCATTCCTGGCTTAAGCTGGCGTGGCGTCAACCACCTCTCGGCCTGGCCCTGCAGAGCAGACAGGACCTCTGCCCCAGTGTGGCTTCTGTCCCCCAAACACACCAGCGCAAGCACGGCATGGCATCTTTTTGCCTGCGTACTTGCGTAGCCCCGTGAACGGCTACGGAGCACCGCTGGTTCATAGGACAAACCACAGGAAGAGGCCATGGAGGAAGAAGAAGAGGAGGGGGTGGAGGAGAGAGGTGTGTCACAACCAGTAGTAGCATTTTGGAGGCGTGGCGGTGGGACAACCTCCAACACTACTGCACCTTGTCCTGCATCCTTCCCAGCTGCCAAAAGAATGACCCAATGGGCCGTGAAAGAAAGGTAACGTCCCTGTCCATGCCTGCTGGACCATGAGTCAGCGGTAATATGCACCTTACCGCTGACCGCCCTGTCCAGCGAGGCCAAGACATTGCCTTCCACATGCCGGTAGAGAGCCGGAATAGCCTTCCGTGAGAAAAAGTGGCGTTTGGGAACCTGCCACTGAGGAACCGCACATTGCACAAACTCACGGAAGGGGGCCGAGTCTACCAACTGAAAAGGCAGCAGTTGAAGCGCTAGCAATTTAGCCAAGCTAGCATTCAACCGCTGGGCATGTGGATGGCTGGGAGTGAACTTCTTTCGACGGTCCAGCAGCTGGGGCAGGGAAATTTGCCTGCTAGAATCGGACGTCGGTGTACTGCTAGCAGAGTGGCCGCAAGTACTTGGCTGTGACACACCTAATTCTACACCTTCATTCCTCTCAGTGCATGTTTCAGAGAGGACTGAAGTTATAGTGGGGTTGGAAATCCCAGCTGATGCGGTGCAAGGAGAGGTCCGCTTTGTTCTTTGGTGTGGGTCTTTGAGGTAGGCTTGCCAACGAGCTGCATGGCAGGTCAACATATGTCTGGTCAGGCATGTGGTACCCAAGCGGCTGATGTTTTGGCCACGCGATATACGCTTGAGACATATGTTGCAAACAGCAGCTGTGCGATCTGATGCACTAGCCTCAAAAAAGGCCCACACCAAGGAACTTTTTGAATGACGGGCAGAGGCAGCGCCCAGCACAGGCGGAGCTCTGCGGTGTGATTCCGTCGGTGTACTGCCCTTACGCTGGCCACCAAAGGGCATCCTGTCTCGTTGGAGATGTGCCTCCTCCTCATCCTCCTCCTCCTCTCTCCTATTAGGCACCCACGTGGAGTCAGTGACCTCATCATCCCCTCCCTCCTCATCACTGGAGCCAATCTGGCAGTATGCTGCAGCTGCTGGAACATGACTGCCAGATTGGTGTCCTTCTTGAGCATCCCCTCTGTCTGCTCTCACCCTACTGCCTTCCTGTAGCTGGGTTTCATCATCAGACCCTTCGAAACGCTGGGCATCCTCCTGGAGCATGTACCCAACACTGTGCTCAAACAGTTCGGGGGACTCCTCAGGAGGAGGACATGGTGGGTTTAGGGAAGGAGTGACTGATGATGAGTCTGACATTGATACCAGGGAAGAGGACGCTTTGGCAGCTGCTTTGCCAGTACCCTGAGCCTGGGTGAGAGAGGATGAGGAGGAGGAGGAGGGCTTGGTCATCCACTCTACCAAGTCTTCGGCATGATGTGGCTCAACATGTCCAGCTGCGGAAAAGAAGGACAAGCGTGTCCCATGGCCATGTGCTGATGACAATGCACCGCGTCCACGACCAGCACTGTTGCCCCCAGACACAGAGCCTGCTTGCCCTCTTTTATTGCCTCCTGACTGTCTGCCTCTCCTTGTTTGCCTTCCAGACATTCTAATAGATGGCCTGCAGGGAGATGGGAAAAAAGCAATAAGGGCTACCTTCAGGTGTCCTTCTCTGTCCCTTGAAACAAGGACTTGCACAGTGAAAGAAACTGACACTCTCCCTACCTACAGTTTTCTGTCCCTAGAAAAAATGTTTTTTTTAAGCACAATATAGCACAAGGAGAATTCACTCACTGTCCTTCCAGGTCCCTAGAAACAAGGACTTGCACAGTGAAAGAAACTGACACTCTCCCTACCTACAGTTTTCTGTCCCTAGAAAAAATGTTTTTTTTAAGCACAATATAGCACAAGGAGAATTCACTCACTGTCCTTCCAGGTCCCTAGAAACAAGGACTTGCACAGTGAAAGAAACTGACACTCTCCCTACCTACAGTTTTCTGTCCCTAGAAAAAATGTTTTTTTTTAAGCACAATATAGCACAAGGAGAATTCACTCACTGTCCTTCCAGGTCCCTAGAAACAAGGACTTGCACAGTGAAAGAAACTGACACTCTCCCTACCTACAGTTTTCTGTCCCTAGAAAAAATGTTTTTTTTAAGCACACTATAGCACAAGGAGAATTCACTCACTGTCCTTCCCAGTCCCTAGAAACAAGGACTTGCACAGTGAAAGAAACTGACACTCTCCCTACCTACAGTTTTCTGTCCCTAGAAAAAATGTTTTTTTTAAGCACAATATAGCACAAGGAGAATTCACTCACTGTCCTTCCAGGTCCCTGGAAACAAGGACTTGCACAGTGAAAGAAACTGACACTCTCCCTACCTACAGTTTTCTGTCCCTAGAAAAAATGTTTTTTTTAAGCACAATATAGCACAAGGAGAATTCACTCACTGTCCTTCCAGGTCCCTAGAAACAAGGACTTACACAGTGAAAGAAACTGACACTCTCCCTACCTACAGTTTTCTGTCCCTAGAAAAAATGTTTTTTTTAAGCACAATATAGCACAAGGAGAATTCACTCACTGTCCTTCCAGGTCCCTGGAAACAAGGACTTGCACAGTGAAAGAAACTGACACTCTCCCTACCTACAGTTTTCTGTCCCTAGAAAAAATGTTTTTTTTAAGCACAATATAGCACAAGGAGAATTCACTCACTGTCCTTCCAGGTCCCTAGAAACAAGGACTTACACAGTGAAAGAAACTGACACTCTCCCTACCTACAGTTTTCTGTCCCTAGAAAAAATGTTTTTTTTAAGCACAATATAGCACAAGGAGAATTCACTCACTGTCCTTCCAGGTCCCTAGAAACAAGGACTTGCACAGTGAAAGAAACTGACACTCTCCCTACCTACAGTTTTCTGTCCCTAGAAAAAATGTTTTTTTTAAGCACAATATAGCACAAGGAGAATTCACTCACTGTCCTTCCAGGTCCCTAGAAACAAGGACTTGCACAGTGAAAGAAACTGACACTCTCCCTACCTACAGTTTTCTGTCCCTAGAAAAAATGTTTGTTTTAAGCACAATATAGCACAAGGAGAATTCACTCACTGTCCTTCCAGGTCCCTAGAAACAAGGACTTGCACAGTGAAAGAAACTGACACTCTCCCTACCTACAGTTTTCTGTCCCTAGAAAAAATGTTTTTTTTAAGCACAATATAGCACAAGGAGAATTCACTCACTGTCCTTCCAGGTCCCTAGAAACAAGGACTTACACAGTGAAAGAAACTGACACTCTCCCTACCTACAGTTTTCTGTCCCTAGAAAAAATGTTTTTTTTAAGCACAATATAGCACAAGGAGAATTCACTCACTGTCCTTCCAGGTCCCTAGAAACAAGGACTTGCACAGTGAAAGAAACTGACACTCTCCCTACGTACAGTTTTCTGTCCCTAGAAAAAATGTTTTTTTTAAGCACAATATAGCACAAGGAGAATTCACTCACTGTCCTTCCAGGTCCCTAGAAACAAGGACTTGCACAGTGAAAGAAACTGACACTCTCCCTACCTACAGTTTTCTGTCCCTAGAAAAAATGTTTGTTTTAAGTACAATATAGCACAAGGAGAATTCACTCACTGTCCTTCCAGGTCCCTAGAAACAAGGACTTGCACAGTGAAAGAAACTGACACTCTCCCTACCTACAGTTTTCTGTCCCTAGAAAAAATGTTTTTTTTAAGCACAATATAGCACAAGGAGAATTCACTCACTGTCCTTCCAGGTCCCTAGAAACAAGGACTTGCACAGTGAAAGAAACTGACACTCTCCCTACCTACAGTTTTCTGTCCCTAGAAAAAATGTTTTTTTTAAGCACAATATAGCACAAGGAGAATTCACTCACTGTCCTTCCAGGTCCCTAGAAACAAGGACTTGCACAGTGAAAGAAACTGACACTCTCCCTACCTACAGTTTTCTGTCCCTAGAAAAAATGTTTTTTTTAAGCACAATATAGCACAAGGAGAATTCACTCACTGTCCTTCCAGGTCCCTAGAAACAATGACTTGCACAGTGAAAGAAACTGACACTCTCCCTACCTACAGTTTTCTGTCCCTAGAAAAAATGTTTTTTTTAAGCACAATATAGCACAAGGAGAATTCACTCACTGTCCTTCCAGGTCCCTAGAAACAAGGACTTGCACAGTGAAAGAAACTGACACTCTCCCTACCTACAGTTTTCTGTCCCTAGAAAAAATGTTTTTTTTAAGCACAATATAGCACAAGGAGAATTCACTCACTGTCCTTCCAGGTCCCTAGAAACAAGGACTTGCACAGTGAAAGAAACTGACACTCTCCCTACCTACAGTTTTCTGTCCCTAGAAAAAATGTTTTTTTTAAGCACAATATAGCACAAGCACAAAACACACTGACACTCTCCCTACCTATCCTTCTCTTTCCCTAAACTAAAGGAATCCAGGTTAAGCAAGAAAGAAATAAAAGTCACTGTCCCTGCCTATGCTGCTCTATCCCTGCTCCGGAACACACTACACTAGGCCGCCGTGCTGGCGGCCTTTTATAGTGTGGGGCGTGTACTAAACACCCTCAGCAATAATTGGCCACAGGCATCCTGCCTGTGGCCAATCATTGCTCTCCTCGCTGCCGGCGCTGTGATTGGCCAAGCATGCGGGGTCACAGTGCATGCTTGGCCAATCACAGCGCCTGGATGACACTGCGATGGCGTAGTGCATTGTGGGCGGTTCGCGTCACTCGAATTTGGCGCGAACGGCCCAAATCGTTCGATCTTCGTCGAACGATCGAACAGCCGATGTTCGAGTCGAACGTATGTTCGATTCGAACACGAAGCTCATCCCTACTATCTAAATTGGCCCCAGTATGTGTATGTACAAATGTGAGTAAGGCCCACCATAGACGGTTCAAATCTTCCTGGTTCAACAGGAACTGGCCTGAGACTCATACCATGTATGGGCAGGCTGAATGTACCCAAGTTGGTCGATCGATCAACTTGGATACAACCAGCCTGCTGGATTTCACATGGGATTATCACTAAGGGCTGGTATAGCCGCTAGCAATAATCGATGTCTTCTCCCGGTGGGGACGGCTTCCTCCACCGGGAGAATACAATGGCTAGGCGGGATGGACTCCCCTGTCAACAATGTCTGTATCCCTGACCTTACGGACCTTAGATTGTAAGCTCCTTGAGGGCAGAGACTGATGTGAATGTATAATACATAAACTATATTGCCAAAAGTATTGGGATGCCTGCCTTTACACGTATATGAACTTTAATGGCATCCCAGTCTTAGTCCGTAGGGTTCAATATTGAGTTGGCCCACCCTTTGCAGCTATAACAGCTTGGAATCCTCTGGGAAGGCTGTCCATAAGGTTTAGGAGTGTGTCTATGGGAATGTTTGACCATTCTTCCAGAAGCGCATTTGTGAGGTCAGGCACTGAAGTGGACGAGAAGCCCTGGCTCGCAGTGTCCGAACTAATTCATCCCAAAGATGTTATATCAGGTTAAGGTCAGGACTCTTTGCAGGCCAGTCAAGTTCCTCCAACACAAACTTGCTCATTCATGTCTTTATGGACCTTGCTTTGTGCACCGGTGTGCAGTCATGTTGGAACAGGAAGGGGCCATCCCCAAACTGTTCCCCCAAAGTTGGGAGCATGAAATTGTCCAAAATGTCTTGGTATGCTGACTCCTTAAGAGTTACCTTCACTGGAATTAAGGGGCCAAGCCCAACCCCTGAAAAACAACCCCACACCATATTCCCCCTCCACCAAATGATTTGGAGGGGTGTCCCAATACTTTTGGCAATATAGTGTTGATGAGCGAGTTTGGGGTGGAGGAACTTGACTGGCCTGCAAAGAGTCCTGACCTCAACCCGGTAGAACACCTTTGGGATGAATTAGAGCAGAGACTGTGAGCCAGGCCTTCTCGTCCACTTCAGTGCCTGACTTCACCAATGTGCTTCTGGAATAATGATCAAACATTCCCATAGGCACACTCCTAGACCTTGTGGACAGCCTTCCCAGAGGAGTTGAAACTGTTATAGCTGCAAAGGGTGGGCCAACGCAATATTGAACCCTACGGACTAAGACTGGGATGCCATTAAAGTTCATGTGTGTGTAACGGCAGGTGTCCCAATACTTTTGGCAAAATAGAGTGTGTAAAGTACATGAAATAAATAAATAAATATGTTTATTTATTATGTCTGGTGTGTATTTATTATGTGTAGGTAGCAGTGTGGCCCCACTGAACTCAAAGGGTGAGTTTGACAAGCGGCAAACTCTTCACCCTGAATTTAAAAAGAAAAACGCCACGGCTGTGAAGCAAAGCATTGTTATGTGTACAGCACTCTCTGGCTGTATTGCGACAGTTTGGCTGGGTGGTCGAGAGGTGGGAAAAATGGCCTGTTTTTACGGTGCCCCCACTGCCTGTCTGAAAGCGATGAGGTTGGGCATGTTTGTATTGGGATCTGTCACCTATATGGGCCAATTTTCCCATTCCTTGCAGCCTCATGTACCCTGGTCACAGATGACTGGCTCGGACAAGGTGACAGCGTCTTGGCACACTTGGGTGCGGATCCAAGTCTGAACACGCCCAAGCTCATCACTAATTCCCAATAAATAGCTCTATATATAAATATATTTATTTTGTCAGGCATGTATAAAAGGCCTTGTATTGTATAATAGAGAATGTGATTGTTGCACTTTAGGATTGGAATGGTTGTCTGTTTTTACTGTGTCCCCGCTGCCTGTCTGAAAGCGATGAGGTTGGGCAAGTTTGTATTGGGATCTGTCACCTATATGGGCCAATTTTCCCATTCCTTGCAGTCTCGTGTACCCTGGTCACAGATGACTGGCTCAGACAAGGTGACAGCGCCTTGGCAAACTTGGGTGCGGATCCAAGTCTGAACACGCCCAAGCTCATCACTAATTTCCAATAAACAGCTATATACTGTATATATATATATATATATATATATATATATATATATAAAGGCCTTGTATTGTATAATAGAGAATGTGATTGTTGCACTTCAGGATTGGAATGGTTGCCTGTTTTTACTGTGCCCCCGCCGCCTGTCTGAAAACAATGAGGTTGGGCAAGTTTGTACTAGGATCTTCCACCTATATGGGCCAATTTTCCCATTCTTTGAAGCCTCGTGTACCCGGATCACAGATGACTGGTTCGGACAAGGTGACAGCGCCTTGGCACACTTGGGTGCGGATCCTAGTCCAAACACGCCCAAGCTCATCACTAATTTCCAATAAACAGCTCTATACTGTGTGTGTGTATATATATATATATATATATATATATATATATATATATGTAGCGGCCACCCCCACACCCCGTCCTCTTCTTTAGCCTAGGGGTATGTCACGCGACAGGGGTGAGGGTGCGCTACGGCCCATGTCCTCCCCACTACTTGCAGGCGAGGTGAAGGCCAATACCTAATGTTTCCTCGGGCCGGTGTCCTGAACATGTACCGAGTCTGTCGTGCAGAAACCTCCCTTTGCTCCCATTAACAGAGTCCATACACCGATCACAGTCCAACGGTTAGATTTATTTCGTATCTTCAGTTACAAGGCAATGCGATGGCGTGATACGGTGAAATGAGCAGGTCGAGGCACTATACTGATCTGGGTCCCTACACCCCCTATACTATGACCAAGGGTTGTAGGAGTCTCGACATGAATACCTCCGTTGCGCTGCAGGCCTCTATCAGGGGAAGATGTCCTCCAAGGGAGTTACTGAAGGCCCATCCGTCACCGGGTTGACACTACACCGGGTCTTCGAACGAGTGACCTCCCCAGCCTCCTCACCTCAGATGTGGGTCCCCTCGCGAGGGGCGCCCTGGAGCAACTCCACCCTTGCGGGACCCAGTCGGAGCCACCGGGTCCCAGGCCTCCTCAATAGTACCTCATCCCAGGCTGAAGGTGCCTGGGATGGACTCCATCTTCATCCCGGCCAGGCCTAGGGCGCCTAGGCCGGAACCTTGAACCGCCTGCACCCAGGCTGAAGGTGCCTGGGTGCGTGAAGAGATGATCCCCGAAGACAGACCTCGTGGCGAGGGCGTCTCCCCCTTTTATCTCCTCCCGTCGACACCACGGCGGGTTCCCCGCCCCGGCCGTACCATCTCCAGGAAGGGACAAAGAAGGGTAGCACTCTGGTAGTGATTCTACCCCGAGCCAGTAGGTATACTGACACCCACTGGTCGAAGAGAATATTACACCACCCAATCCTCCACGAATAAGAAAAAGGGGTCTGAACCCTAACATAATTACACACTTGGGTCACACTACTCCCCAAGTGTACCCCACTAAATTGAGGACCCCGCTACATATATATATATATATATATATACAGTATATATATATATATATATATATATATATATATAGACCTTGTATTGTATAAAACCCTTACTAGACCTCACCTGCTTGAATAACTTAAAGAGGAAGTAAACCTAAAAAAAAAAATTTGCTGAAACAAAAAACCCTGCAAGAAAAAGGCATAATGAGCTAGTATGCTATGCATACTAGCTCATTATGTGGCACTTACCTCAGATCGAAGCCTCCAAAGCGCTCCTCGTTCCCCTCCGACCGTCTTCCGGGTATCGCCGCTCCGGCGCTGGGATTGGCCGGAGCGGCGATTACGTCACACGCATGCGCACAGGGCCAGCATTCTCCCATTCAGAAAACCAGCACGCTCAGTGCGCATGCGCCGTAGACATCGGTGCAGTGTTTTCTGCAAATATCTCCTTAACCGTGTAGGTTAAGGAGATATTTCTTGCACCTACAGGTAAGCCTTAATCTAGACTTACCTGTAGGTGCAAGTGGTCACAATGGGTTTACAACCACTTTAAGACCCATCTCCCTGCTCCCATTTGCCTCCAAGCTCATCGAACGCCTTGTCCATGACCGAATGAGTCGCTACCTCACTGACAACAACCTTCTCGACCCTCTACAGTCTGGCTTCCACCCACAACATTCTACTGAAACTGCCCTGCTAAAACTCACCAATGACCTACTAACTGTTAAACCAATGGCCATTACTCCATACTCATACTTTTAGACCTCTCTGCTGCCTTTGACACAGTTGACCACCTGCTCCTCCTCCAAATTACACTCCCTTGGCCTCCGTGATTTTGCTTTATCCTGGTTCTCCTCCTACCTATCTCAGCGCACTTTCAGTGTCACTTACAAATCCATCTCCTCCGCTCCTCTTCCTCTTTCTGTTGGGGTACCCCAAGGCTCCGTCCTTGGGCCCCTCCCATTCTCAATCTATACCTCTTCCCTGGGCCAGTTGATAACCTCCCATGGCTTCCAATACCACCTCTATGCCGATGACACCCAGATCTATCTCTCCACTCCTCAACTTACCCGCTCGATCTCCTCAACTTACTGAATGACATATCAGCATGGATGTCACACCACTTCCTCAAACGCAATCTTTCTAAAACTGAGCTCGTTATATTTTAATCCTGCCGCCTTAACCTCCGCAAAATCTCCACAATTCGACCCTTCCTGACTAATGTCACCACAAAACAACTTATTCACTCCTTGATTATTTCCCTCCTTGACTACTGCAACTCTCCCCTCACTTACAAATCCATCTCCTCCGCTCCGCTCCTCTTCCTCTTTCTGTTGGGGTACCCCAAGGCTCCGTCCTTGGGCCCCTCCCATTCTCAATCTATACCTCTTCCCTGGGCCAGTTGATAACCTCCCATGGCTTCCAATACCACCTCTATGCCGATGACACCCAGATCTATCTCTCCACTCCTCAACTTACCCCCTCGATCTCCTCAACTTACTGAATGACATATCAGCATGGATGTCACACCACTTCCTCAAACGCAATCTTTCTAAAACTGAGCTTGTTATATTTTAATCCTGCCGCCTTAACCTCCACAAAATCTCCACAATTCGACCCTTCCTGACTAATGTCACCACAAAACAACTTATTCACTCCTTGATTATTTACCTCCTTGGACTACTGCAACTCTCCCCTTTAATGGCCTACCCTTAAGCAGGCTATTCCCCCTTCAGTCTATTATGAATTCTGCTGCTAGACTAATACACCTCACTAACCGATCCGTGATGCTGCTCCTCTCTGCCAATCCCTTCACTGGCTTCCCCTACCCCACCGTGTAAAATTCAAAATGCCAACCATAACATACAAGGCCATTCACAACATCGCCCCCATCTACATCACCAACTTCATCTGCAGATATCGGCCAAATCGTCCCCTCCGCTCCTCCCAGGACCTCCTGCTCTCTAGCTTCCTTGTTACCTCCTCCCATGCTCGCCTTCAGGACTCCTCCAGAGCCTCTCCCATCCTCTGGAACTCCCTGCCCCAGTATGTCCGATTAGCCCATACCCTGTCCACCAGTAGGAGATGCCTGGAAACTCATTTATACAGGGAAGCCTATCCCACACCCACCTCCATCAAATTCTCTGCCGCTATTACCTTTTGTACCACCACCCCCTCCCTTTAGAATGTAAGCTCTATAAGCAGGGCCCTAATTGTACAGTGGCGTAGCGTGGGTTGTCAGCACCCGGGGCAAGGTAAGTAATTTGCGCCCCCTAACCTGCAGACTTTTAGCACTCCCTGAGTCCCTTCAAATCCAATAGTACTGACCTACCTGTTTACAACACTGACCTACCTGATTCCTATACTGTCCACTACACTAACCTACTTGATTTCAACACTGACCAACCTGATTCCTTTACTGACCATTACACACTACACTGACCACTTTACTATACTGTCCACTACACTGACCACTATACTGTCCTACCTACAGTAACTCTCTCTGCCTCTCTCTCTGCCTCTGTCTCCCCCTCTCTCTGCCTGTCTCTCTCTCCCTCTCTCTCTCTGCCTCTGTCTCCCCCTCTCTTTGCCTGTCTCTCTCTGCCTCCCCCTCTCTCTGTCTGTCTCTCTCTGCCTCTGTCTCCCCCTCTCTCTGTCTGTCTCTCTCTGCCTCAGTCTGTCTCATTCTCTCTCTGCCTCTCTCTCTGCCTGTCTCTCTCTCTGCCTCTGTCTGTCTCTCTCTCTGCCTGTCTCTCTCTGCCTCTGTCTGTCTCTCTCTGCCTCTGTCTGTCTTTCTGTCCCTCTCTCTGCCTCTCCCCAGTCCGTGTTCGTAGACCTCCTCACCTGCTTGTCCTGCATGACATCGGTCCGGACTCCAGATAGGAGGAGGAGGAGGGGGGGGGGGGAGAAGACAGCGGCGGCCTTTCATTACTACAGTCTCCCCACCATATTAAGTGTCCGGCACACTGTGATTGGGCATATGAGTAGAGGCGGGGCAGGAGCAACCGCGATCACAGACAGGCCAGCCCCACGCCGCACATGACCCCCATACCCCCAATCACAGCGCGCGGACATTTAAACATGGCGGCTGGAGGGCCGGGGACACAGGAAATTAAATTTAGGAGGAGGCAGCCAGTGTCACACACTGGCTTGAAATTGCACCCCCCTAAATATCGTGCCCGGGGCCACGGCACCCCCCACGCTACGCCAGTGCTGCTGTACCTTTTGTATTGAACTGTACTGTAATTGTGTTGTCCCCCCTATACATTATAAAGCGCTGTGTAAACTGTTGGCGCTATATAAATCGTGTATAATAATAATAATACAGTAATAATAAAAGAGAATGTGATTGTTGCACTTCAGGATTGGAATGGTTGCCTGTTTTTACTGTGCCCCGCCGCCTGTCTGAAAGCAATGAGGTTGGGCATGTTTGTATTGGGATCTGTTAGCTATATGGGCCAATTTTCCCATTCCTTGCAGTCTCGTGTACCCGGATCACAGATGACTGGCCTGGACAAGATGACAGCGCCTTGGCACACTTGGGTGCGGATCCTAGTCTGAACACGCCCAAGCTCATCACTAATTTCCAATAAACAGCGCTATACTGTATATATATATATGTATATGTATATAAAGGCCTTGTATTGTATAATAGAGGATGTGATTGTTGCACGTTAGGATTGTCCCCTGTGATAAATGGTTATATATCTGTGTGTTATGTAGATGATGACATATTTAGCAGTGTGATTCCATATGCTGGGCTTGTCATGCAGCTCCCTCTCTCCCAGCCTTTCCTCTCCCCTCCAGTTTGCAGATCTCTCCTCCCCAGTTCCTGGACGTCATCCTCTCCAATAGTGAATCGGTGGTGCTGATCGAATGCCATGCAGGGAGAAATCGGTGGCTGTGATGGCAGGCGGCGGCCATAGAGGAGACAGTGTGCAGTGATTTGTGGGGGAAAGCAGGAAGGAAGGAGGGAGAACAAAGCCTAGCGAGGAGGACGATCTGTGCTCCTGTATAACTGTCTATCCCTGCTCGCTGGGAGAAGGTCCGCCATATTCTGCCTTACCACGCCCGGGGAGCAGAGCCATTGAAGAGAGAGAGAGGAGGGGGGATGATCGCAGGCAGACAGAGGCTGTCCTAGGTACAAGGCGGGCTGCATGACACAAGGACAAGGAAGGAGATGTGGATGAGGGGGACCTGTGCCTGTTGTGTACCCATGGATGTCACCATGTTTGCTGCATGCTTGTGAGAGGAGGCGGAGCAGGAGACTGACAGCACATCGCCTCTACACGGGCAACCCACCCACCTACCTACCTACCTCCCCAGACCGGGGTGCCAGCAGACCATCCGGGGGCACTTGAGTGCCTTGCTCCCCCCCCCTTTCCCTTTCTATCCCCTCCCTCAGGTCCCCCCCAGGTTTTTTTTTTTCTTTTCCTTGTTGTGCAGCAGGCAGGTCTGTGAGTGTTAGGGTGGGGGGGCCGTCTCTTTCCACCAGTCGGGAGACATGACTCTGGAGTCCATCATGGCGTGCTGCCTCAGTGAGGAGGCCAAGGAAGCCCGGAGGATCAACGACGAGATTGAGAGGCAACTCCGCCGAGACAAGAGAGACGCCCGGAGGGAACTCAAGCTGCTGCTCCTGGGTGAGTGTGTAATGATATGGGGTGTGTATGTATGTATAGGGGGGGTGTGAGGTGTGCACCCCTCCCCAGACACTCATACAAAGGAATGTCTCTGCAGGTATACCTTCTTCACAGAGATGCCACCATTTCATTCAATGGAGACATGCCCATAGGCCACACTGGCTGCACCATACTCCACTCACACCCATATTCTGCCTACACCCCCCCTCACCCATAAACTGCCACCCATTGGCTTCCACCCCAGCTACTCCTGACTGCAGGGGAAGAAAATGGGGCCTCCCTAGATTTCCCTTCCATTGCAGCGCTATTGTGACGCTATGGGTCCATTCTGCATCGTACTAACGTCTTCTTTGTATGCCAGCAATGGAGGCGATCCAATGGCATTGCTGCCACTAATGTGCCCAGCACTGCACTTGGCGTATCCAACGCCTGTATCTAAAAAAAAAAAAAAAAACAACACATTTTTATATATCTATATTTCTTTGTGATGTCATGATATCACTGGTGCAAATTGCAATAGAATAGACACACAAGATGGGTCTAAAAGCCTAGAAATTCCTTAATAAAAAAAAATAAAAAAAAATATATATATATAAAAATTCTCCATGATAACTCCAGTCGATGGACCCACATTATATCACTGTTGCAAGAGAATAGATGCGCACACATTTATATACATCTACTGCATAAATGTAAGATATCCTTTACAATAACTAGGAGATTTTTCTACAGCACAACATTGCTTGGTAGACCCAAATTATATCACTATTGCAATAGCAGGAACATAGATGCACACACATTTATACAGCAAATGTATAAAAAGGCCAAGAAATCCTTTTTAGAATAAATATATGTGTGTGTGTAATATAAATATATATATATATATGTATGTATATATATATATATATATATATATATTTATTTATTTCTACAGCACAACATTACTTGGTGGACCCAAATTATATCATTGTTCTGAGAGAATAGACACATAAACATCAACCTGTATAAAAGCTAAGAAATCATTTACTGTGTGTGTGTGTGTGTATATATATATATATATAATATGGAATTTTACGGCACTACATTACTTGGTGGAACAAAATGATGTTAGAGAATAGACACACAAACATCAAGATGTGTTTATAAACTAAGAAATCTTGTACAATAAATACATACATATTATGAATATATGATTTTTTTTTTTTTTTCTTAAAGCACAACATTACGTGGTGGACTCACATTGTATCACTATTGCAAGAGAATAGACACACATACGTCAAGATGTGTATAAAATCTAAGAAATGCCTTCCGATAAATGTATATAATATAGTAAGGGATTTCTACATGATAATGTTACTCGGTGGACCCAAATGACAATTTTACTATTGCAAGGGAATACACACACATCCCCCCCCCCCCCCCCCAAGAGATGTATAATCCCTATCACTAATAGAGAGATATATGATTATTTTTATATATATATATATATATATATATATATATATATATCTCTGAGATCGACATATACAGCATCATAGTGACACAATCATTTCTGGGTGTATTCTGTGCATTGTGTGTAGAATGTGTTCTTCCTGTACATGTTCCTTTCTGTTGGTCTGAAGCCTGGTACATAGAACAGCACACACCTCATTTTCTCTTTTATTTGTTTATTCATAGTGTTTATTTTAGCGGTGGTCATTTACTATTTGAAGGGTGTTGGTGTTGATAATCCTGATTTATTATTAGCCATGTTTCAGAGGTAAGAAAACATTTTGTGAATGAATATTTTTTTTTTTTTTATTCGGTTTTGTAAAATGAAGCAGGGGTGTGCACTAATGTTACATGGAAGATGGATGGCCTAAGTAGCCAGTGTGCTGTGATGAAAGCAGAAATTGGGGTGGGACGTGATCTAGAAATGCATTTGTGTGGCCTTACTATTACGTGAAGCATCTAAAGCAGCCTTTCTCAATATCTTTACTCTGGAGGAACCCTCAAAATTTTCAGGTCTAGTGGAAGGCTTGCTACAATTTTTTATTTAGTTTTTTTTATATCTAAAAGCTATGATCTAATAATGTGATCAGTGAGTTGTAGAAGGAAACTGTCACATTATGTTCATGGTCAGTGGACAATTGCCCCTTTATGTTGGTCATAGACAAGAGATCAATCCCCCAATGCTCACCTGGCAAGGAATTCCTAGCAACCTTTGAAGGTATCCTGGTGTTTCATGGAACTCTAGTTGGAAGAGGATGATTTAGAGCAGCCATTCTCAAGCAGGGTTCCATGGAACCTAGGGGTTCCTCCTGAGGTTGCTAAAGGTTCTTTAAGCTGTGGCAGAATGACGACCCATCTAATGGTGCCTGCAAAGTTCCATGGTCAATGCCACCTGGCAGAGCCAACTGCATGGAGCTAGTGTTTTTTTAGCGGTCTGTGAAGGTGGAATTATTCCCACTAAGCACCAATATAGGAGGGGATATTTTACAATTAATTGGTTTTAACGGGTTCTCTGAGACCTAAAAATTTTGCCAAGCATCCTTTGGGGCAAAAAGGTTGAGCAAGGCTGATCTTAGAGCATTGCTTCTTCTTCCTTTTTTTTTTTTTTTTTTATTTCTTCTTTAAAGGTGCTTGTAATATTGAAAGATTGGAAATGTTTTTGCATGTCCTTGACGGTGGTATAGATTGGCATGAAATACTGGCTTGTGTAGTCTCTAATGCAAGGGTCTCAAACAGGCGGCCCTCCAGCTGTTGTAGAACTACAAGTCCCATCATGCCTCTGCCAGTGGGAGTCATGCTTGTAACTGTCAGCCTTGCAATGCCTCATGGGACTTGTAGTTTCACAACAGCTGGAGGGCTGCCAGTTTGAGACCCCTGCTCTAATGTATCCTTGGTAGCAGGGAGTGTATTTATTTTTGATAAATACAGGGAATATTGAGGTTTATTCTATTGTGGTGAAGGCTTGAAGGAAGCCATAATGTATTCAGACAAAGGATAGCTCTACTGATGCTTTAAGTTCACATTAATATGGAATAGCAGACTTGGCACTATCTGCATTGCTAGTTATTCTGCTTTTGTGAATCTGCAAAATATTCATATTCAGGCAGTTATTAATGGATTCATAGCAGCTTTAACTAATGGTCAGAACATCAAACTCTCCTTTTGGAATTTATGAAGTAGACAGCTTGTTGTCAGTGTGGCATTAGGACTGGCATACAAGCAAGTTTTAGGGTAAACGTGGACAGGTGTGTACCTCCTATAGGGCCTACAGGTAAATCGTGCATGGTTAGTGGCACTTGTTGGTGACAGGAAATGAGTAGTTCTACTTACTTCGTTCCGTGGCCATTCCATGTGTGTGATTGGATTGGCTTGGCTGCTGTCACATGGAATGACAGCTACATTCAGCTATAGAGTGCAGACTGATCACTACACATGGACAGATTTACCTTTTATTAAGCAATGCATTATAAGTGTTTTTTTTTTTTATTAAATGATCCATTGTGGCAATTCTTGGCGTGTTTACCTCTTAGGGTGCGCTCACACTGGGCACGGTTGAACTGAACCATGGCAGGGTTTTATTGCCCTCACTCCCCCCTGGTGTGTTCTCACACGGTGCTTGAAACAAAGCGCTCCTGGGTACGCTTACATAATCACCTCTGCCCACCAGACCACAGTGATGCCTGCTTACATGTTCAGTGATCTAAGGCAAATTATGTGCTCAGGCAGGGTTTGTGCTCACATTAAAATGAACCGTACCAGACCACAAGCGAACTGTGCCCAGGACCACCTCTTCCAAGCAGTCCCGGGCATGTGGTACTTAACCTCAAACTGGATTAACTCTCATTGGCAAAGTTAGATGAAGATTTCTGGTTTGTATTAAAATGGTAAATTAATATATTTCCTCTGTAATTTATCTCCTGAAGATCATTTTTGATTTAAAAAAAATAAAAATTCCTATGTAGGGTGAGCTTCCTAAACTTTGTGTGGTGCACTCCAAAGAAAATTCCGTTCCTTGTATCTTAATAGCTGTCTTTATAACTATACCTGCCAGTTTTGAAATATGGGTTGACCATTTCTGATTTCTCTTTCAATATACTAGTTGCCTGGTTGTTATGCTGGCCCTTTGCATTTAAGCTAGCCTTACATTATTCAATTTTTCTTTTTAGGTTTACTTTCAACTATGTAGTGCAAGGGCCTTCCTAGTTGTATAATGTATGGGCAGCCTAAAGCCCCGTACACACGGGCAGAATGTCAGGAGACATTTGGCGGTTCAAAAAAAAAAAACACTGACATTCTGCCCATGTGTATGTCGGTCTGTCCGACAGAAGCCAGCTTCTGTCGGACGTTTATGCTGGAAAACCAGTAGCCGACCGACTCCTGATCAGCGCTCTCAGCCAATGGCAGAGAGCGTTGATCAGAGTGTTCTGGTGGAGAGCTGTCCCCCTGTCAGAACACAACAGCTCAGTGGGGGAGATCGCTGGACTAACCCCGCATAGTTAGTACAGGGGCTCCCGACCAGAGCTGTCAACAAAAAACTGTAGTGTGTACCCGGCTTAAGTTGGTTAAATTACCTGGGACCAACATGAAGATAAGGACTTCTGGCAAATCTTCAACTTTCCTTATCTACTTACTTGTTCCTGGCGGGTGACTCAAATTGTTGACACAAGAAGGTTGGCATGACATCCAGGGGGGCTAGTGTTTTTAGAATGACAGGTGTACTTTAAGGCAGTATCCATATGTGATTGTAAGCCTTGATAATGTTAGTAGTCCAAGTGTTACAGACTTCAAGTATAAGCATATGGATGGATATTTATGCAATATTAAGATAAACCAATAAACATGTTCTGTTAGCTTTTCGGAACATTTTTAGGCACCCAATACGGGTTCTTTCTCTAGATGTCTGAAGGAAAACTGTCTTGATAGATTAGGTTTTCAAGGTATTGGACCAGTGACTTCCTGCTTTTTGTAGTATGGGAGAATGAAAGGAAAACTGGTTTCTACAGGGCAGTTATTTCCATAGATGCTGTTTATAATGAAGCCAACTGTGTTAAATCGCCAGCATGTAGTGAAACTTGGAAAGAAAGGTATGGTTGACAGCTAATTCAGTATGGTTGACAGCTAATTTGGTATGGCTGGCAGTTCTTTCTCTCTCTTTTCTCTTGGCAAAGATCCCATTGAATTGAAGAAGGGTTTTTGTTTTCAGCAGTTGGGTTATGAGTTTGGTCTTGGTATGACCTGTTTTTGCTTTCCATAAAAAAAATATAAAGATTAATTATGTATATGTACAAACAGGGAAAACTGTCCACAAAACGTTCTTCTGGTAGGCAGGAGGAACATCTAGGTAGTCTTTGGCAATGGATTTAGGAAAAGGCAGAATGGGCTTTCTTATGGTGGAGTGGTGGGCATGTTACAAAACTCGAGAGATGCATACAGATCCTTATCTGTCATTCTGATCCTATGCCACTTGTTAAGAAATGATTTGTAATTTTATTTTTGTAGCCTTGAGCAACAGCTGTTTTTTGGAGGGCCTCATGTTTTATTGTGTTCAATTTTTTTTTACGAACAGATGCCCCATACTGCCTGTTATGTGTCATTTTAACAAAGTTCTTCCAATAGTCAACCAAATGTAACAGTAATCTCATATAAACATAATTCAAAGTTGATACCTGATGTTTTTGGGTACAGTTCATAGCTATAAAACTATCAGATAATTTCTTAAAGCGTTTGTTCACCCCCCAAAAAAAAATAATATGGATCCTGCTCCTTTGAAGCATTTTATACAGCACAGTGCTTGTGCTGTGTAATTTGGACCACTGTAACACCTAATAAACCTGCCAGTTTCTCCCCTGCCCTATGTAAACAGCATAGGCGTGCGCACGCGGTGTGCCGGATGTGCCTGGGCACACCCTAATGCCCAGGCACACCCAGGGCCGGTGCGTTCTACTGGGAGGAGAGGGCGCCTGGAGCTTGTCAATGCGCCTTGTCCTCTACCCGGCTGTCTAGCACCAGAAATGTGTGTGGCGGCAGTGGGCAGAAATCAGCAGCACCCTTGGGGAGGTGTGGGCGGCTGGGCATCCATCGCTACATGGGAGTGAACAGCGAGGGGCCGGCCGAGCCTGGGACTCGGGAGAAAAGCTCCACTGTGGCACTGCCTCCTCCTTGACCTCATCCCCTGACCCCGCCTCCCCCATGCTTCCAGAGCATGGACTGCTCCAAGTTCCTCTCCGCGCTCTGATGTGAGGCCCGGAGCTGGAGGACAGACAGGCTCGCCGCTCACTGGGGGCACAGAGATGTCACAGAGGAACGAGCAGGAGGCGCAGGCTGCTGCGGGAGCCGCTAGAATTGGATGGATCGAAGCAGGAGACTGGCATCATGGTATGGAAGGTACTGTCTGTCATCATACACACCTGCAGACAGAGACTGGGACTGCAGGAACAGGGTAGGGGTCTCTTATCTCCCCCCAACTCCCCCATCCCCCCCCCCCCTATCTCAGCCACCCGCCCCCCTCCCTTCTCTCTCAGCCCCCCTCTCTCCAAACCCCCTCTCCTCTCTAAGCCCCCCTCCCTTCTCTCTCAGCCCCCCTCCCTGCTCTCTCTAAACCACCTCCTTTCTCTCTTAGCCCTCTCTCTATTCTCTCAGCCCCCCTCTCTAAGCTCCCTCCCTTCTCTCTCAGCCCGCCCGTCTCTATCAGACCCCCTCTCTTAGCCCTCCCTCCATTCTTAGCCCTCCCTCTCTCAGCCCCCACTCTCTTAACCCTCTCTCTCCTCCTACGCCCTCTCTTTATTTCTAAAAGCATGTGTGTGCGCGCGCGCGTATATACACACATACATGTGTGTTTGAGCTTTGGGGTGCACACCCTAATGTAATAGGCTGCGCACGCCTATGGTAAACAGACCACGATAATCGTGGCTGCTGAGCCCCTGACATTGTGGTCTGTTTACGTGTCTCCGTCATCCGCAGCCTGCTCTCTTGTGTCTTTCTCCTCTGTCGTCCCCCACCCCACCCCCTCCTGCTGCATGAATATCCAGTCTGTTTTTACACTATCCGTTTTGTCTCCTAATGCAGTGCCCCACTGTCTGTGTTTTTTATAAAAAAAAATCCTCCTTTACCGTATCTCACGGCAGGTCCTGGCGGTCACGTGACCGGCCGTGTCTCCTCTCTTCTCTTTCCTGCTTGCGTCCCACTGACGTCAGCGGGGAAACCTTAGCCCCGCCCGCTGCTTCTGTTAGACGGCAGAGAGAAGACACGGCCGGTTACATGAGCGCCGGGAGCCGCCGTGAGATACGGTAAAGGAGGATTCTTTTTTTTTGTAAAACTCGGACAGCGGGGTACTGTTTAAAGAGACAAAACGGATAGTGAAAGTGGGTTAACACCCACTTGAAACTAGGCTGTTATTGTAAGTTATAGGAATATCGCACAACAGTTTAGAATCCATTTAGGCTAAAATCCAGAAAATTGCTTGAGGTTTATAAACTATTTTTTATTTTTTGTATTCTTTAATTAAAGAATCACTCAAAGTTTACATACCTATACGAAACATTCTCTTAGTGTGAGATATAGAATTCCCATAGAGGTACGAAAATCAAAGCAATAATGACAGAAAGCAAACATGTCTTCATATAAAGAACAGTAATCCTCTTCTGGATCTACGTCATAAACAAGATGGGGAGGGGGGTAGATTTGGCTCTCAATTGCAACCTCATCTATTTTAGTTTTTATAGAGAGAGAGAGAGAGAGAGAGAGAGAGAGAGAGATGTATTGGGGGAGAGGGGGTGGTGTGGAGGAGTGGTAGGGGTGGGGCAAGAGGGGGAGAGGGAAGGGGGGAAAAAAGTGTGCGGGGGGGGGGTTATGTGGAGGGGAGACAGAATGGGAAAGGAGGGTTCTCAGGGCACGGCACTGAGTGCTGAAGGAACAAGATGAAGGGAGCATATCTAGATGGTTGAGGAATCTCCAGTCTTGGCTAGTTGGGCCTCCCCCTCTTCTGAAAAAATCTAGTTCCAGTGGAACCAGGTCTTGTAAGTGTTATCTTAAATTTTTTGGCTGAAAGGTTTAGGTCTTCTATATGATGGGGTGCAGGGCAGGCTATAAACTTCTTATGAGTGTGTCAGTGGTTTCCTATGAGAACGAATCAGATTTTATTTTAGTGATATTACTCAGCTCTGTCTAGGAAGCTCTTTCCTAACGTGAGAACACTGCTTCCACAATGGGGACAGACTTTTTTTTTTTTTTTTTTTTTTCCCCCTCTGGCTGTGGTAACTTTAAAGAAAACAAACTAATCATTTGCACCCCTTTTTGTCTTGATGCACCTGGAATATGTTTGGCTTATTTAAACTGGAAATTAATTTGGGCTTTAGTAATCATGCACAGGGGTGTATTAAATACTCCAATCCATGCTGGATCTTACTGCCAGGAGCTGGCAGAAACATCCATTGTGAACAATGCTCAGTTTGGTGGGTATTGTGCTAGTTAACAGGCATATGGCATTTTAGAAGTGTGTGTGCATGAACTCATTCTATTAGCTGGAATATTAACTTATTCTGGCCAACAGAATTTATGTGCGAGCATTTTTATTTACATTTTTTTTACACCCCAAAAAAAATCTGCTCTAAATAACTGCACAATGCTTTTTTTTTTTTTTTAACACATTGGCTGAAGTAGAGCCGCACTGAGAGGCATACAAATGCCCCTAAAGGGGTATGTTGTGTTTTTTTTCTTTTTTTTTTTGTCTAATGAAGTCTTAAGCTGGCTACACATTATACAATTTGATTTGTTCAATTTTGCTTTAGATTTACCAGCTATGAAGTGCAAGGGCCTGCCTGATTGCATACAGTTTGAAAGTGCTTAGATTTGACCGCATATTATATGGTTTTTGTAAAGCTAAAGGAAAATTTGTACAATGTGTAGCCAGCTTTAGCCCAGGTTCACACTGGGCTGCGGGAGTGATTACAGACACATCTCTGCAGGTTTCTGCACAGATGTCAATGTAAATCGCGGCCCGAAATCGCAAAAAGTAGTACAGAAACTACTTTTTGAAATCGGTGCAACGCCACAGATGCGGCATCGCACCGATTAGGACGGTGCCATTGCCGGCAAATGCCGCCGATTTGACATGTCAAATCGCACCAGTGTGAACCAGGGCGAATTCACACATTTTCCATGTTTGAGATGTGGTGTCCTTCTTTCCTAAGGCATGCCAATGTACCTCAGCACTTGGTAACACACTGTGGTGCGCTGCGCTATAACAAATAGTGCATGCACCTTTTTTGGTCTATGCATTAGGCAGCTCATTCAATTGGATGACTTTACAAAATGCATGCTAACACAATGCAACAGTGCGAATTTAACCCTAAGGCATTTCAGTCCAAAATACAATGTTATAGCGGTTGTAAATGTAGACCAATTTCGGTGCAATTTCAAGTGCACTTTGCACTTGTAGTTGGCACTTGTAGTTCAAAGTGGATTTGCCTTCCGTAAAAATAACACTCACTGTGTTCTAACATCCGAACCTTAATGAAAGCAAAATGTTCCAGTGTGTGCAAATGAAAGAGCTAGAGTGCAGTATTCCATAGGAAGAGAGTATGTATACACTTTAAACAAGAACTCCTGGCAGATATTAAAAGGAAAATATGAGAAAAATGCCCATTAGTCTAGTTACATTTTTCTGTGATAGATAAAGGGTGGATAAAAAAAAATAAAAATAAAAAATCTGATTTTGGATTGTTTGTAATAAGATGCTTTTGGAATAAGATAGTTTTTCTATTTAAGATTCATTAATAATTTTAATTATTCGGCATGAAATGGAGCTTAGTTATGTAGCATGGAGGCTGTATATTCTGCAATATTTACATTTTTGGTAAACTTATTCAATGAATGCAAGCTGAGGTAACATGCACTGCATTGATGCATTCACAATTGCACGGTAGCCATGAGATAAAACAAAGTTCAGGTATATTCCTTTATCCCATTGTTTTGCAAATCTATGTACACTACAAACTGTATGATTGAATTGGTTCTGATATTGCTGATTTACTAACCTGACCACTTATTATTCTAAATGGGAAACCTTCATTTTGTTTGCAAATATTAAAGATTCTAATCGGGGTGGTTTTTATTTAAATCACTAATAACCTATGCTGGATGTGAGTTTGAAAAAGCCCCCTTTTTTTGTTTTTTTTTCTCTACAAATTTTAACTTTGAATGTCCCTCTACAGCTCTTGTTTAACTATAGGGCTTTATAGGAGATTTCTCTCCTTTTTGCTGCGGTTATCTACCATCCAGCTCTATACATATATTTTGTACTTTTTTCATTTGTGCTTTGTTGGGCTTGATGCACTTTATTGGATGTTTGTTCAAATTTATACAATACCACATTCATTCTGATACTTATAATTAAGAGAAGTATGGGCGTTCGTTTATATATATATATATATATATATATATATATATATATATATATATATATATATATATATATAATTTAGATTCATACTTGCCTCAGTGAATGGAGCATCAGACAGATGCTGCATCTGTCCCCCGCCGTCTCTGCACTGAGAACTGAGCCACTGAACACCTCCGATGGCTCGGTTCTCACTCCTCCCCGAGCAGAGAGATGCTGCCTGTCAGTCATCTCTCCTGCTCTGATCCTCCACGCTCGTTGGAGCGATGAGCTGGGGCGGGCAGCGGCCACCTCAGCGGCTCGCTGATACTGTCATTAATCAGGGCAGCTGGCGGATCCAGACTTGGGAAGTCGTGATGACGCGCTGCCCCGACTGATGGCAGTGGCGTCAGCGGAGAGTGGACTTCAGACCGCTCTCCGCTGAAAACGAGTCACAGGAGAGCGAAACGAATTGCACTCCTGTGCCTCAGAGGAGAAGCCCAGCCTAAAAAGATCAGGCTGGACTTCTCCTTTTTTAATGACCAATGTCTATAAGAATCTATAAATCATAATACCTTTTTTTTTTATTTTTTTTAAATGTTATGGGATTCAATTCAGTGAATGCGAGCAAGCCGCCTCTGTTTTCTGCTTGACAGCCATTGATCTTCTGTGGGGCTTGAGGTCTGGGTTGGGCTGAGACCCGTGTGGTCTGCACCACTGAGCCATTACCTGTAGGTCTGGACATCCAGTCATGTTAATATCTTTTTGTAAGTGCATTGTGCATTATACTTGCTTTGAATGTCATATGGAAATTGTAAATGATTTTACTATCTGGTAAAATTTATATCTAAATTTCATTGTGTGTGTGTGTGTGTGCGTGTGTATATATATGTCTGTGTATGTAATGTAATTTTCTATCAAAAAATATGATTTTTAACTTGTAAACAACAAGTTTGAAAAATAGGCCTGTTTTTCAGATCCATCATGGCAGTGCCTGTTATTGGACATCCACTCACCTGCCGCCGCCACGTCCCTCACCTTGTTGGGTCACTGCCGCATCACTAGCCATCCCATTAAAGGGAATGGAACTGTCAGTGAGTCAAAAGCAGGTCAGAGGAGGAGCCACTATGGGACAGAGTCTCAGAGATGACAGTTGCTTTTTTTAGAAATTATGTTTTAAATCGTGATTAAGGGCTGGTTCCCACTGGTGTGATGTCCGACATCGGATGTGATTCGCAGTGCAAATCACATGCGATTTCAGCCATACAGATAGTATGGCTGAATTTGCATTGCATTCGGACCAAACTCGCACAGGACCCTTTTTTTTTTTTTTGGCCCGCAGCAGAATTGGATTGCATGGGTGCGATCCGATTCCTGTCTGAATTTTCAGTTCGCACTGCGATATGCGAACTGATTTGGGGGTGTCATTAACATTCAATTGACACTCCCAGCAGTTTGCATAGGGAAGTGTAAACTGCCACCGGGAGAAAGTGATGCGGGTTCCCACATTGCTGCAGTGTGAACTGTCCCTTAAATCAAATCTACCCTGAAGAAGCCAGGGATTATTAGCAATAATCGCGTGTAAGATTCAGCAGGCTGGTTGTACCCAAGTTGATTGATCAACTTGGTACATGCAGCCCGCCCATACATGGTTTGAATCTCATTTGGTTCCTGCTGAACCGGCCGAGATTTGAACTGTCTATGGCCAGACTTGACCACCATCAGAATGCACTGATCAGCACTGCCGGCTATAGCCAACTGGGGAAAATCCGACAGGGTGGTTGTACAGGAGCTTTAGGTTAAGGTAAACATTTTGGATCATATCCTAGAAAAACAAGTACTTCATCCAGTTGGGGGGGGGGGTGGTGAGTGTTAACTGTGTTTTAACAATCTTCTGTGCTTAAAGCGGGGTTCTACCCAAAAGTGGAACTTCCACTTATCTGATCTCTATCCCCCCTCCGGTGCCACATTTGGCACCTTTTCAGGGGGGAGCGGGTACCTGTTTTTGACAAGTACCCTGTCCTCACTTGTGGGAGACCTGGCCACGGCAAAGTATGTCACAAATCTGGGCCCTTCCCCCCCGCTGCGGCGTCAGTACCTGACAGCCGATGTAAACATCCTAAGTAAGTGTCCTATGTGACTTTTAATTTTTAAAGGGGCGGGCGGAACTCCACTTTAAGCCGGGTACACACTACAGTTTGTTTTTTTCGTACAATGCACACACAAAAAAAAAGGCAGCTCTGGTGGGAGCTGCTGTACTATCCATGCGTTAGTTCAGCAATATCTCCCCCTCCCCCACATCTGACACATCCAACAGGCAGACATACACACTAGCGTAATATCAGCCTTTTTTTTACCGGCAAATGTCTCCTGACATTCTGCCCATGTGTATGGGGCTTTAGCCAGCAGAGGGAAATTGTATTTGCAGTATGGCCATGAATGTGAATTTATTGTTCTAGGAGTTAGGTTTTCGACAGGGTAGAACACCATGCTGGCCGTTGGTCTCCTGTCCTTTTTTAGTGTCTTTTAACACACACACACACACCCTTCAGATTCATACTTATTACATGACCTATTGCTTGTATAGAGCATGCACTCTGCTGCCCACGCTTTAATCTATTGCATTAGCTGGGTGCTGCCGTAGTAAGTGATGGCTGCCTTGTGTGCTCAGTGCAGGAAAATCTAATAAGATGGACAGCAGAGTACTTGCTGTGAGATATCCTGAGGTTCAGACCACTGTGGCCATGAGCAGGGCAGCAGTGTGTCTGATTCTAAGGTATGATTTGTATAGCTGTGTGATCAGCATGCTGTGCAGAGGTGGGCGAGGCATTGGGTATTGTGTAACTACACTTTACAGGAACTTCCTGAAAATATAAAAAAAGAAATATTGGAAAAATTATGTTAACAAAAAAAATAAGTCAGATTCACATTTATGCTTTTGAGGTGCGCTAAAACATGCTTTAATACGCATTTACTGCCTAGGCACGGTTGATTAAACACAATTATAGATGTGTTGACAAATTGATGCACATATGCATTTATCAGCTCTGTAAATAGTTACTTCTTTGGATTCTTTAGAGCAGTGGTCCCCAACCTTTTTGGCACCGAGGACCGGCTTTGTGGAATAGAATCTTGCCAAGGCCCGAGGGGTTGGGTTGTTATGTAGCTTTTTGTGGGCAATTTGTCTGGGAAATGGCTGGTGTTGGCGCTGCAATCATCACAGAACAATGGCTGATATGGTGTTGGGATGATTGAAGCGCATTATTTCTATTATTACATTGTAATATAAAATGAAATAGTTCAAACTCGCCATAATGCAGAATCTGCCACCAGGTGTGGATTGTCGCTTGCCACGTCACCTGCCACCAGGTGTTGATTGCCACGTCACCTGCCACCAGGTGTTGATTGCCAAGTCACCTGCCACCAGGTGTGGATTGCTACTTGCCATGTCACCTGCAACCAGGTGTGGATTGCTACTTGCCATGTCACCTGTCACTAGGTGTGGATTGCCACTTGCCACCAGATGTGGCTTGCCACCTGCCGTGGTGGTAGCACAGGCCAGTGAAGGAGAACAGTGGTAATGCGGGGCAGGCGGTGAGAGATGATCTCATCTCTCTGCTCCCCCCGCCTCGCCGCGGTATAGCAGCCCCGCTGTGTGGGCGGAAGTGCAGTGATCCGGGCGGGCGGTGAGAGATGTCATCTCTCTGCTTGCCCGCTGCCGCACCTCACACAGTGCAGCCTTCGCGGCCCGGCTGCAAATATGCCACGGCCCGGGGGTTGGGGAACCCTGCTTTAGAGTGTTTGTTTTTTTTTATTGCCCGGAGTGCTTTTAATTGCTTTAGGGCTGCATTCACACCTGAGCGTTTTCAGTTCGTAAAACACTTATCTCAAAAGTTCCAAAATGCCCAGCAAGCAAAATCTCATTAATTTTAATGGCACCTGTTCACATATGAAAAAACATATATATATATATATATATATACACACACACACACACACACACACACACACACACACACACACACACACACACACACAGTGTCTTTGCTTGATGGATGAAATGACAACTCCAATATATGATGTAATCAGCAGACAACAGTTAAATAGGGATGCACCAAATGGGTTTTTTGGTGCCGAAAACAGAAAACGAAACAGCACCAGAACCGAAAGTGACTGTTTTTAAAAAATATTTTCATACATAGAGATTATCAGAGACTGCAGACACATTAGAGGACATGGTACAGGAGACGGCCAGAGACTGGGGCCATGGTACAGGAGACGGCCAGAGACTGGGGCCATGGTACAGGGGACGGCCAGAGACTGGGGCCATGGTACAGGAGACGGCCAGAGACTGGGGCCATGGTACAGGAGACGGCCAGAGACTGGGGCCATGGTACAGGAGACGGCCAGAGACTGGGGCCATGGTACAGGAGACGGCCAGAGACTGGGGCCATGGTACAGGAGACGGCCAGAGACTGGGGCCATGGTACAGGAGACGGCCAGAGACTGGGGCCATGGTACAGGAGACGGCCAGAGACTGGGGCCATGGTACAGGAGACGGCCAGAGACTGGGGCCATGGTACAGGAGACGGCCAGAGACTGGGGCCATGGTACAGGAGACGGCCAGAGACTGGGGCCATGGTACAGGAGACGGCCAGAGACTGGGGCCATGGTACAGGAGACGGCCAGAGACTGGGGCCATGCATGGTACAGGAGACGGCCAGAGACTGGGGCCATGCATGGTACAGGAGATGGTCAGAGTAAGAAGGATCCCAATCAGCTTTGATTATACCACTGCAGTGCTTTCATGTGTGTTTTAAAAAAACAGTGTGGTGCCTTCATTTCCCTGTCACATTTTCTATGCACGTTTTTAGACGTGCTACCATTAGATCAGTATGTGTGTTTTATGAAGGCGCATCAAAGCACTTTCATGAAAACATTTACTTTTACTGTGCCATGGCATGCTGGGAGTTTTAGTGCTACCTTTTAAACTTGTTGCTCCTCTTGCTCAGTCAGGGAATGCTGAGACCTGTAGCCCCCTCCACCATCTTCTCTCCAGGCAGCCCTTGAGGTCCCAGATCTGGAGTTTGTAGAACTCCTTGTTCTCCTCCTCTGTGACAGGCTCCCCTCTGGTCCTCTCCTCCGCCGCCTTCTCATTCTTCCCGCCCACGCTCTTTTATTTTTAATTTTTTCCCTCCACCTTGTCACGCCATGGTACCTTCACCCTTACTCACCTCTTCGCCGTCTACAGCGTCCCGTTGCTAGGCAACCACGGGGGAGGAGCCGCAGCCGGACACAGACGCTGGGATGGTTGATTTGGTGAGCTGAGGACAGGGTTTTTCTGAGCAGGGAGGGAAAGCTATGATGAAGCAGGCGGCGGTCAGCCCGCCCCTGGGCGGGTGTGCCCACACTAGTGCCCCTGCTAACACAAGGAAAGCAGGAGGGAGGGACAGTCCCGCAATGGGCGGCAATCGGGGCGGACCACGCCGTTTTCGGTATCGGACATTTTTTTTCTTTCGCCATTTTGCCGAAAAGGCAATTTTCGGCCGATATGTTTCGGTGCATCCCTAAAATTAATCCATTTCTATCTCCGTTCATGTGACTTTTGTGAGTGTCCTGGGTGACTTTTGGTGCTCCCCTTTTAGTTCCCCACTCACCACATCCAGGTACCCCTAAAGGGGTGTCAGGCAGAAAGTGAGTGGATTCTTTCGCTCCGCTCAGGGTCCAGGGATCCACTGTAGGCTCACAGGTTATGCCTCCCAGGCTCTGTGTCCCAGTTCCATGTATCCTCACAAAAATGCCTGCATTTGAGGCGGTCTGTACCGAGGTTTTGAATGATAAAAAAAAACGTTTTTGAATAAAATAATCGGAAGTACACTATGGGAGTACGCTTTCCATTTTTGTGAGGATACCTGGAACTGGGACACAGAGCCTGGGAGGCATACGGTAACTTGCGAGCCTACAGTGGTGGATTGGGATCCCTGGACCCTGAGCGGAGCAAGAGCAGCCGGGTGAGGAGAGAGAGAATCCACTCACTTTCTGCCTGACACCTCTGTAGGGGTACCTGGATGTGGGGAGCACCAAAAATCACCCTGATTTACTGAAGTACCACCAGGTTTCCAGGACACTCACAAAAGTCACATTAACGGAGATAGAAATGGTTTCATTTAATTGTCAGATGAAATTACAACTCCAATATATGATGTAATCAGCAATCAAGCAAAGACACTGTGCATATATCTATCTATCTAGATAGATAGATTTCTCTAGATCTCTGTTTTTCTTTCTTGTATGCACTGGGCGGGGTACAGCCCCTAATGGGAGATCTTACTACAGATAGGACATTAGGTGATCTCATCGCAGGGCATTTTTCCCTGAATTGAACTGAAGGACAAACTCTATATATTTTTATATTCTTTATTGCATTGATTTTTATTATTTTATATTATTTGAGGGATTGTTATATGTCTCATCCCGCATTTTGATACCATTATCTGTTTTTCGATCCGACATTTGTAAGTACACAAGAGTTTCACAATTCACATTAACCACTGGTTAGAAGTTATTCACCAAGTATAGCACGCACATTCACAGGTTAATATAACCTCAAGGAATTCACCCCCACTTACTAAAACAGGCACCTTCACTCTCCAGCAGGAGGTTTCCCTGAGATCACCCATACTTGCTGAATACATCAGAGCAATACATACCTGGGAAGAATGATTCACAGGGTGGTTCTCACTTCAGGGGCGGTTTTCTTTTCTTTTTCTTTATCCAGATTTGGTTTATTTAGCTTCGGTGTGTTTTATTTGCTGTTTGTTTATATTCACTTACACTGTAAAGCATTTATTTGATTTGAGCACCACTTGACTTGCAAGGAGGATTTATTAGTGCAACTAGTATTTCTGAATCCTATTGCTTAAATGCACGTAGCACTTTGAGTACCACACCACTATCCCAGTGGGCGGCAGCGCCACTCATCCCCTTTTTTCCTTCATATCACTCAAACACTTAGACCCTGGTCTCAGGGACTTTGAGGGGGGCAGCAGCTGATTTACGTCCTGAGCGTGGACATATTTAATTACTAGATAAAAGGAAAACTCAATGCAGTATGGCTATTCGGAAGTTAGTTTACAGTCTCTGCTGTCATTCCCACAAAGTCCAACTGAACTTTCAGTTTAAATCTGTTAAAGGGTAACTCCACTTTCGAGGGGAAAAAAATAGCAAAGAAAAAATAATATAGCATGTACAATTGTGATACAAGTCATATTGTAATTGAATGTTACTAAATTACATCTCCTTTTCAATCTGAAGCCGCTGTAATTTTCTATGAGGCCCATTTCACACTGGGACAGGAAGTGCGGTGGCGGTAAAGCGCCGCTATTTTTAGCAGTAGGCTTTACCGTTGGATTTGCGTCGGTATTCGACCGCTAGCGGTGCGGTTTTACCTCCCGCTAGCGCCCGAGAAAGGGTTAATACCGCCCTCAATGCGCCTTTGCAGAGGCGCATTGCGGGCGGTATAGCCGTGGATGAGCGGTAAACACACCGCTCCTTCACCGCTCCAAAGATGTGGCTAGCAGGACTTTTGGAGCGGTCCTGCTAGCGCACCGCTCCAGTGTGAAAGCCCTCGGGCTTTCACACTGGAGAAACAGCAGCCGCTGTTTCAGATCGGTTTGCAGGCGCTATTTTTAGCACAATAGCGCCTGCAAACCGCCCCAGTGTGAAAGTGTCTAAGTGCAATGGCTACAGAATGTGTACTGACCGCTCCCCAGAAACATAATTTCCTGCTTGTGTGATTGGCTCACCGTTTTTTTCCCAGAAGTCTGCCTAAGATACAAGTTAGATTTCAGGCATCCCCTGTAACAAAAATTAAATTTTTTGTGCGATGCGTTCATTTGGAACACGTCTTAGGGCTCTTTCACACGGAGGTCCGTTCAGGTCCGCCTGTCAGTTTTTTAGGCGGACCTGAAACGGATCCTCCATGCACCCCTATGGAAGCACGGATGTCAGCGGAGACATGTCCGCTGACATCCGCTCCGAAAAAGTGTGACGGAGGAAAATCCTATTTTTCCTTCCGTCTGCAGAGCAGATCGGATGACAGCGGACTCTACGGTCCGTCGTCATCCGATTCCCCATAGGGGAGAGCGGCGCTCTGACAGTGCGGTCCCTGCACAGTGTGCGGGGACCGCCCAGTCATCCATCGGCTCAGCGGGGATCAACGGAGCGATCCCCACTAAGCAAGCGGAGCTTCACGGGGCGGATCTTCACGGATCCGCCCCGTGTGAAAGAGGCCTAAAGGGATGCAGGCCCAGCAGATTACCTCATTAGTGCTGTGCACAGCTGATAGATAATTATGAAACCACTTCCATTAGACTCACTCAGCACAGAGGAACAAACAGGGATTTCTTCAGAATAACAAAGGGTAAGAATCTGCAACAAATGTTGTTATGATCCTTGCAATGTACATGGATCACCCAGGGGGGGGGGGGGGGGAAATGTTTTTTTTTTTTTTTTTTTCTTCTCCTCAACTCAACCAAAGTGGAATTACTCTTTAACCATTTGGCTGACCAAAGACCAGAGCACTTTTTGCGATTCGGCACTGCATCGCTTTAACTGAGAATTGCGCGGTCGTGCGACGTGGCTCCCAAACAAAATTTGACATCCTTTTTTCCCACAAATAGAGCTTTCTTTTGGTGGTATTTGATCACCTCTACGGTTTTAATCTTTTGTGCTATAAATAAAAAAAATCGGCAATTTTGAAAAAAAAAGTATATTTTTAACTTTTTGCTATAATAGTATACCCAAAAAATAAAAAAAACAATTTTTTTCCTCAGTTTAGGCCAATACGTATTGTTTTACATATTTTTGGTAAAAAAAAATCGCAATAAGCGTTTGATTGGTTTGCGCAAAAGTTATAGCGTTTACAAAATGGGGGATATGGCATTTATTATTAAAATATTATTTATTTTTATTTTTATTATCGTGACTGTGACATTATGGCGGACACTTTTGACACCATTTTGGGGCCATTGTCATTTATACAGCGATCTGTGCTATAAAAATGCATTGATTACAGTGTAAATGACACTGGCAGTGAAGGGGTTAACCAGTAGGGGGTGTTGAAGGGCTTAAGTGTGTCCTAGGGATGTGTTCTAACTGTAGGGGGCATGGGCTACGAGTGACACGACACTGATCGCCGATCCTGATTACAGGGAGCTGTGATCAGTGTCCTGTCACTAGGAAAAATGGGGAAATGCTTGTTTACATTAGCATTTCCCCGTTCTTCCTCTCCGTGAGACGATCGCCGGTATCCCCGTTGACATCAAACTCGCGCGCTCACAATGCCGCATCTTAAAGGAGACGTACCTGTACGCCCATATGCCTGTCCGTGCCATTGTGTCGACGTATATTGTCGTGCGCTGGTCGGCAAGCGGTTAAGTACATTCCAGGTTCACTAAGCCTCAATTCACACTATGAACCACATGTGAATTGCACAGAAACCGCATTGCATTCCTGTTAAATTTACATACGATTCAGTGCGGTGCGATTTGAGCCCATTCATTTTGAATGCGCTCAAATCACATTGCATCATGCCAAAGTTGTGCATGCACCAATTTTGGAACCAAACTGCGTTCGTGACCTGGGTTTGCGGTGTCTTTAAGATTTCACTGACGCCTACTGCAGATCGCAAGGGCAGTGCGTTTTGAATGCGGAGCAAAAAATTGCTTGGTTGGCAGGATTTCCCACACTGCATTAGTGTAAAGCCTGGTACACACTATAGGCTGGGTTGAATGAAAAAAAAACTGTCGGCTCCGGTCAGAGCCTCTGTACTCACTATGCAAAGTACAGCGATCTCCCCCGGTTAGCTGTTTTGTTCTGACAGGGGTGGCTGAGAGTGCTAATCAAGAGTCAGTCGGCTACTGGTTTTCCATCATGCTTGTCTGACAGAAGCCGGACACACAGCTGGCTTCTGTCGGACAGACCGACATACACACGAGCTGAATGTCGGCCTTTTTTTTTTTTTTTTCTTTGAACCGGTAAATGTCTCCCGATATTCGGACTGTGTGTACCTAGGGTTGCCACCTTATCCCTTTAAACCCGAACACATATAAATTACACAGGTTCTGAGGCTAATTTAATGCAGATAAGGCACCAAGTGAGTTTAATTACCACCTTAATCAGCCACAGAACCTGTGTAATTATTATGTGTTTGGGTTTAAAGGGATGAGATGGCAACCTTTTGTGTACCTGGCTTAAACAAAAGGTGTACAAAGTCTCTTATAGTTTGTTTTCTTTAGGCAGCAGTATGTCCTGAGTAGAAAATCCTGCCCCCTGCTAGCATGCTGTTTAATCAGATCTTAAATCCTTAATCAGCAGAGCTCTTGCTCTGACTCATTAGAGGGTGTATTTCACCTATGAAGAGAGAGACCACTACTTCCACACCGAGAGCAAAGGTCCCTCTCTGAGCATTGTGTCGGAGGACAGGCTTTTCTACTCAGGCTGTTGCTGCCATCTAAAGAACACAAACTTACACCTGGTACACACTGCAAGTTTTGCAAGCCGCTGGGTTGAATGAGGAAAAAAAAAACAACTACTGATAGATTTCTATACCAACACAAGCCCCCCCTGAATACACTGATCAGCACTCACAAAAAACGCTTCAATGCTGGCTTTCCCGCATATCCCTTCAACAAAATCTATTTCTCTTATCGTCCATGGACTGACACAGCTCTAATACTGTAAACGTGTGGGTATATGTCCCTGCTTGCAAGAGAAGATCTAGGCAGAATGTTAGAAACATACATTCTAGAACAAAACCAGAGCTGAGCAGCCCCGCCCAGGGGGCGGTCCCTCCGGACATAACACTCCTACCTGCAGCCAGCAGCCTGTTTTTTTCTGCCTAGCAGAAGGAGAAGACGTGGCTCTCTCAGGAGCCAGTCTCCTGGAAGTTTTTACTTTTAAATTTTATTCCTTTTGGGAATTTTATTATTTTATTTTTGAGACCTTTAATCAACTGGGCAACAGGTTGGGTACACTGGTATCCTAGGAGTCTTCCCTGTCCGACCATCGAGCGTGCTGATCCTCACCTTGTGTGCGTGAGACTCAGTTCACGACATGCCCCATGACTCCAGGGGTGGCCGGGTTGCTTTTATGCTCCCGCGGTCCTCTCAAGATTGAACAGTAACTGACTGTATCTTTCGCGGTGGACCGGGCCGACAGCTACTCAGTACTACTCTGTGATAGGTCTGTCTGAAACAAGCCAGTGGGTCCCTCTGGGACGGGTAAGTAGTCTCTCCTGCTGCAGGTGAGTACATGCTGGCTGTGTTTCTTTATATGGGGGGTTTCTCCCTGTCTTCCCCCTGTTATGCTGCTCTCTGCACCCTGTACTGGCGCTGTGCGGTGTTGGGGGTACTTGGGGGTCACTCTGGCCTGGCGGGGGGCGCTCATGTCTGTGTACTGGGAGAGAGGCAGTGCTCTGCCATGTGTGAGTGTTTGGGGACTTTTTGTGTGCGCCATTAGCGCTGTGTGGTATTTTAACCTGTGCTCGGTGGCCATCTTGCCGTGGATCAATGGCGCAGTATTGCATGTGGCCAGCGGCCATTTCTTGAAGCCGCGGCGCTTTCACTTTCGGCCTCTATCGCCGCTACTGCGGCGCAAATCTCCTCACACTCTCCTCAGCGCGGTTACATACAGCGGAACTTAGCGGTCATTACAAGGGTTGGTGAGTCCTCTGGGTATCCCCTCCTCAGTGCAGCCAGTGGGTGGACTTTATTATTTACAGTAATTGTGTATAAGGTTTTAGAGGGTGGCAGTATGGAGTCTGGTTCACCTGCTTCCCCACACTTGTCAGAGGCAACTGGCAGTGCTCCTGCACCTGCGGTCCCTATGGACCAGTTGTCGGCAGTCCTGGAATGAGTCCTTGTCAGGATGGAAGCAGTGTGCGAGCGCAAGGGAGCTATAAAGCGCCCTCTCCCCACACAATCTCCAGTAGGGGAGTGCTCTGATTCAGATATGGGCCTAGCTGTTGCTGCTCAGGACCCTAACTCTGATGATTTTACTGGTTTTTGAACAGGACATTCCTTGTGAGGAAGACCCCAGTTCTGAGCCAGTAACTGACAGGGTGCTTGTAAGTGAACTCATTGATGCTGTGAGGGACACTCTCAAGCTGAATATTGAGGCTGAGGAACTTCAGGTGGTCTCCCTTGGTTCCTTTAAAGCCATTTCTTCAAAAAAGGTCTTTCCATATGTGCCCTTTTTTTATACATTCATTGACCAAGTCTGGGATAAGCCGCAAAAGACTTTGACGGTCCCGTGGCGCCTAGCCATAAGGTACCCCTTTTGAGGAGGCCCTGGTTAAAAAATGGGCTCTCCCTCCAGTGGTCGACCCCCCGGTCGCCCGTTTGAATAAGGCTACCACGCTCCCAATGGAAGGGACTCCTGCATTTAAGGATCCCACTGACAGGAGGTCAGAAGTGGTGAGTAGAACTATGTTTGCCTTGTTGGGGTCTGCCTTACGCCCTATAGTGGCGGCGACACTTGTGTCTCAGACACTCACAGGCTGGGCAAAGATTTTGCACCAGACGGTGCAGGAGCATAATCTCCCTCCAGAGACCATTGCCCTGGCTCACCAACTTGCGCAGGGTTCGGTCTGTGTGCGATGCCACTTTGGATGCGGCCCCTTTAATATCTGGGGCCTCTATCTCTGCTGTGGTGTTGCGTCGCCTTATCTGGCTGAAATGCTGGCCGGCCGACCTAGCTTCCGAGAAGCTCCTGGCTGACTTGCCCTTTAAGGGCGGTAGACTGTTTGGGGCCACCTTGGATGACATTATTAAGGATGTCACAGGGAGTTAGAGCGCCTTCCTTCCTCAGTCCGTTAAGGGAAAGGAGCCCCACCGTAGGCCGGGCCCTTCCTTTCCGGCGAAGAAGATGTTTTTTCGTCAGTCAGACTTCACGGGTAAGCCCTCCCAGACTGAAAAGAGTGCGGCTGGGGGACAGAAGCGTCCCTGGGTGCGTAAGCCTACCAAGCAGGCTCCCAAGCCCTCCCGCGCATGAAGTCTTGCCCCTGCCCGTCTCTGGGGTGGGGGGACGTCTTCACAGGTTCACAGTTCAGTGGACCTCCCCGGATCTCCGACCGGTGGTCACCTCGGAATACAGGATAGAGTTTCGCTCGTGGCCCCCAAACAGGTTCTTTCCCTCAAACCTCCCTCTCCTCCCTGCCCGCCAGGCGCACCTCTTGGGGGCTGTACAGGATTTGCCCAGGTGCGGAGTAATTGTGCCGGTTCCGTCACACGAGAGGTTTCAGGGGTTTTACTCAAACCTGTTTGTTGTTCCAAAGAAGGACGGGGTCCAGCCAATCCTGGACCTCAAAGCCTTGAATGCCTATGTGAGGGTACAAAAATTCCGGATGGAATCCATTCGCACAGTGATTGCGACACTCCACTAAGGGGGTTTTCTGACGTCCTTGGATATCAAGGACGCCTACTTGCACGTCCCGATCTGCGCAAGTCACCAGAAGTTTCTGCGCTTTGCCATAGGCGAAGTCCACTATCAATTTGTGGCTCTTCCCTTCGGCCTAGCATCGGCAGCACGGGTTTTCACCAAAGTGCTTGCCCCGGTTCTGGCTTTGCTGAGACAGCGAGGAATTGTTATTGTGGGCAATCTGGACGATCTCCTTCTAAGAGCAGAAAATGGCTCAGAGTTGGAGGAAAATGTGACAATAGTCAGGTCAGACCCTCCGGGACTTCGGGTGGCTTCTGAACATGCAGAAGTCGGTTCTAGTCCCGACTCAACGTTTGGAGTATCTGGGTCTGATCCTGGACACTTCGGCAGCGAAGGTGTTTCTCCCTTTGGAGAAGTTAGACACTTTAGTCGGCAGTACGGGTATTGACGTCCCGAAAATGGTCATCAATCCATTTCTGGTACTCATGGTGGCCTCTTTCGAGGCAGTTCCGTATGGCCAATCACACTCGGGCATTGCAGAAGGGAATTCTGTCTACTTGGGACAAGTCCCTGTTGTCATTGGATCTTCAGATCCAGGTGAATCACTCTGTCAAGGCGTACACACACTAGGGCCAATTTTATAGACAGGATCTGATTAACCTACCAGCATGTCTTTGGAGTGTGGGAGGAAACCGGAGTACCCGGAGGAAACCCACGCAGGCACAGGGAGAAAATGCAAACTCCAGGCAGATGGTGTCGTGGTCAGGATTTGAACCAGCGACCCTATTGCTGCTAGGTGAAAGTGCTAACCACTACACCACTGTGCTGCCCTGTGTTGAGGTTTGTAGCCAGGTCCAGGGACCCCTGGGCGAATGCTTCGGACACGTTGGTGGCCCCGTGGGGTCAGTATCACTTGATATACGCTTACCCTCCGCTGCAGTTGCTTCCTCGTCTGCTGCGCAGGGTAGCGGCCGAGGGCATTCCGGTAATCCTCATTGCTCCGGATTGGCCTCTGCGTCATTGGTACGCCGATCTGGTTCGTCTCATCGTGGACGTCCCTTGGCGATTGCCCATGAGGGAGGACCTTCTGTCTCAAGGTCCTATCTTTCATCCTGCTTTACAGTCTCTGGTTTTAACGGCATGGCTATTGAGAGCCAGGTGCTGAAGGACCGAGGCCTTTCGGATTCAGTAATTTCAACCATGCTGAGGGCACAGAAGTCTTCTAGAAAGATCTCGCACCATACCTGGAAAGCTTACATCGCTATGTGCGAAGGGCTAGACTGGCGTCCACGGACGTACTCTGTTCCAAGAATCCTGCGGTTCTTGCAGCGTGGTGTAGCCCAAAGGATGGCTTTGAGCACAATTAAGGGTCAGATTTCGGCCTTGGCCGTTTTCCTTTCAACGACCCCTAGCAGGTCATTCTTTAGTTAGCACTTTTGTGCAGGGGGTTCGCCATGTGATTTCCCCCCTGCCAAGCCTCCGCTCCCTCCTTGGGATCTGAACTTGGTGCTCTCGGTTCTCCAGGAAGCTCCCTTCGAAAATATCAGAGCTATTCCTCTCTTGACTTTGTCTCAGAAGGTGGCTTTCTTAGTGGACATTACTTCTGTTAGACGGGTGTCTGAGTTGGTGGCCCTGTCATGCCAATCGCCTTACCTGGTCCTCCATAAGGATAAGGCGGTGTTGCGCCTGCGACTGTCTTTCCTTCCAAAGGTGGTTTCGGCTTTTCACCTTAATGAGGACATTGTCCTTCTGTCCTTGTGCCCTCACCCATCGCATCCCAGAGAGTTTGCGCTTCACAATTTGGATGTGGTGCGAGCCTTACGGGTGTACATGGCGGCTACTGCTTCTATTCGAAAGTCTGACTCACTGTTTGTCTGTCTCTGGTCCTAAACAGGGCCAAGCAGTGTCGTCAGCCACCATTTCTAGGTGGATCAAACAGACTGTTATACAGGCCTATGCCATTAAGGGGCGGGCGCCTCCCTTTCCGGTTATGGCGCATTCCACCAGGGCAATTGGGGCTTCCTGGGCTTTCCGACATCAAGCGTCGGTTGCACAAGTGTGCAAGGCGGCGACCTGGTCATCCGTTCATACCTTTTCGAAATTCTATAAGGTTGATGTGGCTGCATCTTCGGATGCTTCCTTCGGCCGTAAAGTGTTGCAGGCCGCTGTTTAAGGTTGCAACTCCTCCGTTGAGGAGCTCTGCTTGTTTGGAGTGAAGTTTTGGTTTTTTCCTTTACGACTGCTCCCACCCTTTTCTGATACCGCTTTGGGTCGTCCCACACGTTTACAGTATTAGAGCTGTGTCAGTCCATGGACGATAAGAGAAAATAGGATTTTTGTACTTACCGTAAAATCCGTTTCTCCGACGTCCATGGACTGACACAGCACCCACCCTTCTTTTAAGGTTTGTACTGCTTGTTACGAACTGAGGCTGCAGGTAGGAGGGTCATGTCTGGAGGGACCGCCCCCCTGGGCGGGGCTGTTTAGCTCTGGTTTTGTTCTAGAATGTAGGTTTCTAACAATTCTGCCTAGGTCTTCTCATACGAGCAGGGACATATACCCACACGTTTACAGTATTAGAGCTGTGTTAGTCCATGGAAGTCCAGGAAACTGATTTTACGGTGAGTACAAAAATCCTATTGTTGATTTCAGAAAAGCCCAGTGTGTACAGTTGGCAGTGTGACATCCTTTGAAATAGGTATTCTACATCCACATTGTGTTTTATCTCCAATGTCACGTTCAAACTTTTTTCCTGCATGGGATTCATAGGTATTCGTCCATCCACGTGCAGGCATCCCTGTTCATGTAAATTAGGACGCAGAGATTGTAGGAACACAGCCGCTGCTCTGTTTGACATCCGTGGTTCATGTCCCCGAATGCAAATAGTGTGAGATTGGGAACCCGCATCCACACAGATATCAAATTGGGAGCATCTGCTCTGCCCCAATTGGCATGAATGGGACTGCCTGCATGCAGATGCACAAGACGCCTGTGCATACCTTGCAGGCAAAACATGACCCTCAAACAGGCATTTGCTTAGGTACACCCTTGTGAACAAGGCCTAAAACTACAGATGTGCTCATAAGTTTACACACCCTGGGAGAATTTGATTTCTTGGCCATTCTTCAGAAAATATGAATGATAACACAAACATTTCTTTCACTCATGCTTAGTGTTTGGGTGAAGCCATTTATTATCAATAAACCATGGTTTCTCTTTTTGAATCATAATGGCAACCAAAACTTCCCAAATGACCCTGATCAAAAGTTTACATACCCTGGTGATTTTGGCCTGATAACATACACACAAGTTGACACAAAGGGGTTTGAATGGCTATTAAAGGTAACCATCCTCACCTGTGATCTGTTTGCTTGTAATTAGTGTGTGTGTGTGTGTGTGTGTGTGTGTGTGTGTGTGTATATATATATATATATATATATATATATATATATATATATATATATATATATATAAAAGGTCAATGAGTTTCTGGACTCCTGACAGACCCTTGCATCTTTCATACAGTGCTGCACTGACGTTTCTGGATTCAGAGTCGTGGGGAAAGCAAAATAATTGTCAAAGGATCTGCGGGAAAAAGTAGTTGAACTGTATAAAACAGGAAAGGGATATTAAAAAGATATCCAAGGAATTGAGAATGCCAATCAGCAGTGTTCAAACTCTAATCAAGAAGTGGGAAAATTAGGGGTTTCTGTTGAACCCAAACCATGGACAGGTAGACAAACGAAAATTTCAGCCAGAACTGCCAGGAAAATTGTTCGGGATGCAAAGAAAAACCCACAAATAACTTCAGGTGAAGTACCGGACTCTCTGAAAACATGTTTCAAGATGCACAATAAGGAGGCAACTGAAGAAAGAAGGGCTGCATGGTCAAGTCGCCAGAAGAAAGCCATTACTACGCAAATGCCACAGAGTATCCGGCTTAGAATACACCAAACAGCACAGAGACAAGCCTCAAACCTTCTGGCACAAGTCATTTGGAGTGAGGAGACCAACAAGGCCTATGATGAAAGGTACTCCATTCCTAATGTGAAACACAGAGATGGATCGCTGATGTTTTGGGGATGTGTGAGCTACAAAGGCATAAGAAATTTGGTCAACATTGTTGGCAAGATGAATGCAGTATGTTTTCAAAAAATACTGGCGGAACATTTGCATTCATCAGCCAGGAAGCTGCGCATGGGACGTACTTGGACATTCCATCATGACAATGATCCAAAACACAAGGCCAAGTTGACCTGTCATTGGCTACAGCAGAATAAAGTGAAGGTTCTGGAGTGGCCATCTCAGTCTCCTGACCTCAATATCATTGAGCCACTCTTGGGAGATCTCAAACATGCAGGTCATGGGAAGACAGCCCAAGAATTTACAGGAACTGGAGGCTTTTTGCCAAGAGGAATGGGCAGCTTTACCATCTGAGAAGATGAAGATCCTCATCCACAAATACCACAAAATACTTCAACCTGTCATTGATGTTAATGGGGGCAATACACGGTATTAAGAACTGGGGTATGTAAACTTTTGTTCAAGGTGATTTGGATCGTTTCTGTTGTAATTTATGAATTAAAAAGAGTAAACACAGTTGATTTGATAATAAACGGCTTCAGCCAAACACTAACCATGAGTGAAAAATGTTTTTGTGTTATTCATATTCTCAGAAAAATGGCCAAGAAATCAAATTCTGTCAGGGTGTGTAAACTTATGAGCACAACTGTATGTCCATATAGCATGATGACTGCTTGCTCGATCAGCTGTGGGTATAGGTTTTAGGCCTCATGCCCACGGGCGTTTTTTCAGCCGCGTTTTTGAGCGTTTTTTACAGCTTAAAAACGCCTGTCCATGTTAGTCTATAGCTTCATGCCCACCTAGGCGTTTTTGAGCTGTAAAGAGCATAGGCGTTTGTAAGCTGTAAAAAAAACCCAGGACCAGTGCGTTCCTCAGCGTCAGAATTAGGCAGGAAAAAACGCGAGCGTCAAAAACGCGCAAAAACGCGCACTAACGCGCAAAAAACGCGCACTAACGCGCGGTCGCGTTTTTAGCTCCGACGTTTTTTTTTTTTTTTTTTTTCAAAAAAAAAAAATATTTACAATAACATGGACAGGCGTTTTTAAGCTGCAAAAAACGCAGCTGTAAAAACGCCAGTGGGCATGAGGCCTTATATTTTAATTCTTCTATTGGTTGAACAAGATGGACTTAGGTCTTTTCAACCTGACGAACTATGTAACTATGCTTAGGCAAAACATTTAATTTGCATTTATTTGTTTAGTAGTAAATGTAACCGAGATTCACTAGACCAAGAGCCTAAGAGGATTTAGTTAAATGTGAAAGTTGTTTTTAGTGGGTAAGGCCCCATGCACACGAGACGCTGTTATTTGCTGTTGAACGCGCGTTCAGAGGCAGTTGGACGCTTTTTTCAACTGCTCCTGAACCCATTCAATGTTATCCTATGTGTCCATGCACACACTCTCGTTTTTTGGCATTTACAAGCAGTTGCGTTTAACCTCGTTTTTCCAGAAGCAAAAAAATGGGTTCAGACGCAAAAGTTTTCCACGTTTCAGACGCTAAACGCGGCTAAATGCGGCTAAACGCGGTACCGGCGTTTTGCCGCGTTTGCGTTTATAAGCGTTTTTAAAGGTGACCTATTTTTTAACATTAGAAATCTCAAAAATGATGGCAAATGATGAAAAACTATTAAAAAATATAAAAGAAAACTGTAATTGCTTGCATTGCATTGTGGACAATCCACAACTTGTGGCAGGTAACGTGGCAAGTGGACAATCAACAACTTGTGTCAGGTGATGTGGCCAGGTGACGTGGCCAGTGGACAATCCACAGATTGTGGCAGGTGACGTGGCCAGGTGACGTGGCAGGTAACGTGGCCAGGTGACGTGGCAAGTGGACAATCCACAATTTGTGGCAGGTGACGTGGCCAGGTGACGTGGCAGGTGATGTGGCAAGTGGACAATTCACAACTTGTGGCAGGTGACGTGGCACGTGATGTGGCCAGGTGACGTGGAAAGTGGACAATCCACAACTTGTGGCAGGTGACGTGGCTAGATGACGTGGCAGGTAATGTGGGCAGGTAACATGGCTAGGTGATGTGGCAGGTGACGTGGCAAGTGGACAATCCACAGCTTGTGGCAGGTGATGTTGCCAGGTGACGTGGCAGGTGATGTGGCCAGGTGACGTGGCAGGTAACGTGGCCAGGTGACGTGGCCAGGTGACGTGGCAAGTGGACAATCCACAACTTGTGGCAGGTGACGTGGCCAGGTGACGTGGCAAGTGATGTGGCAAGTGGACAATTCACAACTTGTGGCAGGTGACGTGGCACGTGATGTGGCCAGGTGACGTGGAAAGTGGACAATCCACAACTTGTGGCAGGTGACGTGGCTAGATGACGTGGCAGGTAATGTGGGCAGGTAACATGGCTAGGTGACGTGGCAGGTGACGTGGCAAGTGGACAATTCACAACTTGTGGCAGGTGACGTGGCCAGGTGACATGGCACGTGATGTGGCCAGGTGACATGGCAAGTGGACAATCCACAACTTGTGGCAGGTGACGTGGCAGGTGACGTGGCAAGTGACGTGGCAAGTGGACAATCCACAACTTGTGGCAGGTGACGTGGCCAGCTGACGTGGCAGGTAACGTGGCCAGGTGACGTGGCCAGGTAACGTGGCAAGTGGACAATCCACAACTTGTGGCAGGTGACGTGGCACGTGATGTGGCCAGGTGACGTGGCAAGTGGACAATCCACAACTTGTGGCAGGTGATGTGGCCAGGTGACGTGGCAGGTGACGTGGCAAGTGGACAATCCACAACTTGTGGCAGGTGATGTGGCACGTGATGTGGCCAGGTGACGTGGCAAGTGGACAATCCACAACTTGTGGCAGGTGATGTGGCCAGGTGACGTGGAAAGTGGACAATCCACAACTTGTGGCAGGTGACGTGGCTAGATGACGTGGCAGGTAATGTGGGCAGGTAACATGGCTAGGTGATGTGGCAGGTGACGTGGCAAGTGGACAATCCACAGCTTGTGGCAGGTGATGTTGGCAGGTGATGTGGCCAGGTGACGTGGCAGGTAACGTGGCCAGGTGACGTGGCCAGGTGACGTGGCAAGTGGACAATCCACAACTTGTGGCAGGTGACGTGGCCAGGTGACGTGGCAAGTGATGTGGCAAGTGGACAATTCACAACTTGTGGCAGGTGACGTGGCACGTGATGTGGCCAGGTGACGTGGAAAGTGGACAATCCACAACTTGTGGCAGGTGACGTGGCTAGATGACGTGGCAGGTAATGTGGGCAGGTAACATGGCTAGGTGACGTGGCAGGTGACGTGGCAAGTGGACAATTCACAACTTGTGGCAGGTGACGTGGCCAGGTGACATGGCACGTGATGTGGCCAGGTGACATGGCAAGTGGACAATCCACAACTTGTGGCAGGTGACGTGGCAAGTGACGTGGCAAGTGGACAATCCACAACTTGTGGCAGGTGACGTGGCCAGCTGACGTGGCAGGTAACGTGGCCAGGTGACGTGGCCAGGTAACGTGGCAAGTGGACAATCCACAACTTGTGGCAGGTGACGTGGCACGTGATGTGGCCAGGTGACGTGGCAAGTGGACAATCCACAACTTGTGGCAGGTGATGTGGCCAGGTGACGTGGCAAGTGGACAATCCACAACTTGTGGCAGGTGATGTGGCCAGGTGACGTGGCAGGTGACGTGGCAAGTGGACAATCCACAACTTGTGGCAGGTGATGTGGCCAGGTGACGTGGCAAGTGGACAATCCACAACTTGTGGCAGGTGATGTGGCCAGGTGACGTGGCAGGTGACGTGGCAAGTGGACAATCCACAACTTGTGGCAGATGATGTGGCAAGTGATACGCTAAATACAAGTACACTGCTGCTCTCTCAGCTGCTGCTACTCACTCTGGTCTCACAAACTGGCTGAAATGGTTAAAATTTACTGTTTTTTGAGCTTAGGGAGGGTCTATGATGAAACGCTTATAAACGCAAATGCGGTTAAACGCCGCTAAACGCGGCCGCAAACGCGGCAAAACGCGCGTTTATAAACGCCGGTTTCAGCGTTTAAAAACGTGTGTTCAGCAGAGTTTGCACCTGCGTCTCGTGTGCATGGGGCCTTACTTTGCATTGGACAAATAACAAGTTCTGACTTTGCTACAGTTTTCATGCACATCGCAGAATTATTGCTTCCTGGAATTAAAGCTGGAGAAGATGTTATCTTTGAAGTACCCAGTGGTTCATTTTTAATTTTGCAAATTAAAATGGTTAGTCCTCCCTTCTTTTTTTTTTTTTTTTTTTTTTTTTGTGTCTTTCATGTTCTAAATTGAATGTAAATTTTACATAGTTAGCAGATAATTCAGTGAACACTTGCACAAACAAGCAGCATCAGGGGCAGGCACATGTTTGATCTAGTAGTGCTACTTTCTGCTAACACCAGATTCTATGCATGCCAGCGGGGGGCTAAGCCTCTCAGCATGGTCAGTCAATGTATGGAGACTGCAGTACATGCCTGGCTTAGGCACTGTTCCAGATTCACTCTGTAGTCAGGAACTCGTTACCTGAACGTAAGAAATGCAATGGCATGAATAAAGTGTTATACAACACTTTTATGTCTGAAGACCAGAATGTGCTTTTTGTAGTAAAGTCTGAGTTACAAGTCCCAGCACTTTTATATACAAGGGCTATGATGACTAGGTTATAGTCAGTGAGGTTGATTTACTAAAGGCAAGTGCACTTGGAAGAGCTGTAGATCTGAGAGGAAGATCTGAAATGAGGGGAATCTCTGCTGATTTTATCTTCCAATCATGTTCAAGCAAAAATGCTGTTATTTTCCTTGCATGTCCCCCTCAGATCTACAGCGACTGCACTTCCAAGTGCATTTCCAAGTGCACAGTGGATTTGCCTTTAGTAAATAACCCCCGTGTGTTTGGGGTGAAAAAACATGAGATTTGCCTTTTGCTGATCTCGTTTTGAAGGTGGAGGCTCTTGGGTTTTTATTCTTATCTTTGCTTGACTACCTACTGAGAGCCATGTATGTGTAAATAATAATAATAAGGTGTCTCCGCACATGTTCCAAGCCTTGGTGTGTGCATCTGTAAGTAGGCACCAGAAGTTCTCATAGTTCTATTTTGACTGGTTTAAGTGGTTCTAAGCCCAGGTTCACACAGACTGCAGGTTAGAAACCGTGCCAGTTCAGCTGCACTTGCACGATTTCAAACAGGCAATGCAGTCTAACTTCGGGGGCGATATGACAGATATCTGCACGGATGTCTATTCAAATCTCCTCAAAGTCACCAAAAGTAGTACAGGAACTACTTTGGGAATCGGTGCGGCACCGCAAAGTCGGTGCCGCACTTACTCGGACCGTGTCATTACCGGTAATGGCCACAGATTTGGCATGCTTTTTGTCGAATCGCATGCCAAATCGGCTATATGTGAAAGTGGGCTAAAAGTAGAAATTTTTTACCTTTTTAAAAAAAAAAAAAAAAAAAAAATTATATTTGCCTAGGTGGATGCAGCATCAATCCTATATGGCATCTGTTTCAGTTAAGGCCTCATGCCCACGGGCGTTTTTTCAGCCGCGTTTTTGAGCGTTTTTTACAGCTTAAAAACGCCTGTCCATGTTAGTCTATAGCTTCATGCCCACCTAGGCGTTTTTGAGCTGTAAAGAGCATAGGCGTTTGTAAGCTGTAAAAAAAACCCAGGGCCAGTGCGTTCCTCAGCGTCAGAACTAGGCAGGAAAAAACGCGAGCGTCAAAAAACGCGCACTAACGTGCACTAACGCGCAAAAAACGCGCACTAACGCGCGGTCGCGTTTTTAGCTCCGACGTTTTTTTTTTTTTTTTTTTTCAAAAAAAAAAAATATATATATTTACAATAACATGGACAGGCGTTTTTAAGCTGTAAAAAACGCTCAAAAACGCAGCTGTAAAAACGCCAGTGGGCATGAGGCCTAAATGTGAAAATCAGAGGTGTTCTGTCACATTAGCAAGCATGTAAGGTTTGCTGCTGCTTTTAAAATTTAACATGTAAAGAGTCCGTCGGATTTACAAATCCTGTATTTAAGCAAATAAGCTCAGTTTTGTGTTGAAAATAACTGAAATCTAAAACTCTGGTGGGTGTAACAAGATTGTCCTTTTTTTTTTTTTTTTTTTTTTGCTGATCCGAAAAATTATCCGATCCTGATCTGAGGATCGATCCGATCCGTGAGTTTTTTTTTGTTGATCCGTTGCACCCCTAAGTGTCAGTCATTGGCTCTCTGCTTTGCCCCTCCAGCAATCATTGGAGTGCTGGGCTGTGGAGGGGCAGGAGTGGCTGGCTCAGGCTCTTAGTGGCTCGCTGATAGGCTGAGCCGGCTGCTAGTTCGGGCATCTGGGTGGATCCAAACCATCTGTAGCCACCATCTGTAATTGCACTCATGTGATCCATAGAAGTACAGCCAAAAAAGCTTTGACTGTACTTCTCCTTGAATGCATTCTCTGCATTAGGCTCCATTCACACTTGTGCGACTTGTCATGCAACTTTGGACATTTAAAGTTGCATGACAAATCGTTTTCCAATGATACCCATTCATATATACGTGACTTAAAGCAGAGCTCCACCCTAAAGTGGAACGTCCACTCATCGGATTCATCCCCCCCTCCGGTGCCACAATTGGCACCTTTCGGGGGGAGGGGGGACAGAATACCTGTCAAAGACAGGTATCCTTTCCCACTTACTGGAGTCCGGCCGCAGCGGTGAAGTCACGCGAGGCTCCCTTCTCCTCCCCTGGCCGCTGGGCTAATAGGAGAGGAGCGGGGCCTCGCGCATGCGCAGTAAGGTTCCCGGCGTGAAGCCGAAAGGTTTCACTGCCGGGTTCCCTTACCCGCAATGGCGACGGCAGCACCCGACAGCTGATGTAAAACATCAGCTGCGGTGCCGACATCGAGGGACACCAGGACAGGTAAGTCTCCATTTATTAAAAGCCAGCAGCTGCAGTATGTGTAGCTGCTGGCTTTTAATTTTTTATTTTTTTGCCCGGGGTTGCCTGGAACACCCCTTTTTTTAAAGTTGCAGCAACTTCAAAGTAGTTCATGCACTACTTTGGTCTGACTTTCTTGCAATTTGCGGGCCATAGACATCAATGTTCACTTTCAGAAGTGGCATTAAAGTCGTACCTGAATGTTGTACAATGCAACTTGTGTGCAACAGTTGTCCATTTATCACTGGTCAAAACAAAGTCGTATTGAAGTTGCACTCCAAAGTCTGACACTTTGGAGTCGTACAAGTGTGAATAGAGCCTTAGGCCCCTTTAACATGGGACGGATCCGCTCAGATGTCTCCGCTAGCTCAGTGGGGGGTTCGCTCCATTGATGCCCACTGAGCAGGCGGATGGCAGGTCTGTCTCTGCTCACTATGCAGAGACAGACCTGTCAGATCCCCGCTGTTCTCTGTCCATTTTCATCCGATCCGCCGGACGGATCATCTCCACTGACATCTGCTTGCCCTTACAAGTCAATGGGTGGCCTGCTGAGCTCCACCTTAAAAAAACGGACAGGCGGATCTTTGCTGGGCCAATGGTGTGAAAGGGGACTTCGGGTAAAAAAAAAAGCCTGCATTCAGCTCTATCCGCCAGTGTAAAAGGATTGCTGGCTTTTGATTGGCTAAAATTAATCTTTTTAAAAAAATTACAAATTTTACATTTGAAATTAAAGAAGGCATACACCTCCTGTATACATCAAATAGAGCATCATAATCAACTTTCAAATTATACAAAAAAAATTGGGCTAGCTTTACTGTGTGTGGTTAATTTTTTTTAATTTTTTTGAAAAATAAAATAAAAAATCTAGCAAAAACGATTTTTTTTTTTTTTTTTTACGTTTTTAGGCCTCATGTACACTGTTGCTAAACGGACGTTTAGGAGCGTTTTTATTTATTTTTTCAATTGCCCCTGAACTCTCCTCTGTTATCTTATCTGTCCATGTACACAGGGTCGTTTACAGTCATTTCTAGGCAGTTGAGTTTAGAGGCATTTTTGGAACGCAAACAAATGCATTCAGAATCTGAGTTTACAGGCATTTCATACGGTAACTCGCGTTTAGCCGCGTTTCGTTTTACAGACGTTTTTCATTTCATTGGCAGGCTGCCTGTGGTGTGTGTGTGTGTGTGTGTGTGTGTGTTTTTTTATTTGTTTTATTTGTTTTTTACCGCTGTCAGCAGTGAGCAGAGAACGGCTCTGCTGGTGATCGGGTCGGATCTCCTGCAGAAAAGGTGTGTATACTGATTATTTATTTTTTCTTCTTCCTTTTTTTTTTTCAGGCTATAGATGCAGGTATTTTTGTTTTAGCATGGACTTCCACTTTAATTGAACTAGCTGTAGTTAGAAGCTGATTAGCTACTATGCACGGTTGCACCAGATTCTGAGTGCACCAGTTTTAGTAAATCTTCCTCTCCATGTCTTTCCAGGAGGATGCAACCTGATTCAATTGTATGTTCTTTTTCTGGACAGCTTCATCTAGTGAGCTAGATGGAAAGCTTTTATGAACCCTAGCCAGGGTTGCCAACTTTCAGTAAATTTACAAACAGTTTGTATAATCCGTACTTTTTGCATCTGTCCTTGAATGTCTATTACAGACATGTAGGCTGCATGTCCGTAACTGACATTCATGGACAGATGCAACAATTACGGATTTTACAAACTGTTTGTAAATTTACTGAAAGTTGGCAACCCTGACCCTAGCTAGAGTGAACTAAAAGCATATGCAGGGCAGTTGTTTCTGTTATAAAAGACAGTTGGGAAAGAAGATCTTCAGTGGACTTGCAGGAAGTGACAAGGACACTGCATTTCTTGCAAGCTCAACAGATAGTTTCTGCATTTGCTAAAATTGTTCTTGGTTTTAAAAAAAAAAAAATCAGACACCACATCTAAGCACTGTGAGCTAAAATATACACTTTATTGCATTTTTTGTTCTTGTGACGTTATCCTTGAGTCTCGGTTCATACTGATGCGGTGTGGGATTCACAGCGATTCCTGTGCGTTTCCTGCACTGCATCACAATTGCACTCCGTTCACGCGAACCGCTGTGGGTGTCCATCTTAAGTTAACAAAGCCCAATAATAGGTTACAAAAACACAGTGCGATTGGCTGAATTAGATCCCATGGGTGTGAACACCCGTAGGATCGGATTCCAGTGTGGCAAAAAAGTGCATGCACCTTTTTTTGTGTGATTTGAGCCATGCAAAATGAATGGGCTCAAAATGCACTGACAAGAATGGCATGTGATTTGAACAGGAAAGCGGTGCAATTCCTGTCCGAATCACATGCGGTTTCCCCCACTGCATCAGTGTGAACCAGCACTTAAAATTTAACCAATATTTTGTAGGTCCCTTGGACACAGGGCCATGTAGCTGCATTGCATCACTCCTTTCGCTTAAGTGAGCCTGGAAGTGACAGGTGCAATGTCCAGCCAAGGTCTGTGTCAGGCTGTGAATTGCAGGGGCTAAGCACTGTACTATGTGCTACCCGCATTTAAGGTTGCATACCATCTTTAAAGTGTTGCTAAACCCACAACAGTGTTTAGCATAAATGAGTACACTCCTTTTGAAAAGTAAAGCTTTTTTAATCAATATCTCAATGAACACAAAAATAATTTCCAAAATTGTGACAAAACTGGAGTTTTTTTTATAGAACATTTGTTTAGCTCATTACATGAAAGTAAGGTTCATAATATATAACTTGGATTACAAAATCCTAAGTTTTACTCAAATTGGTTGATGCAAAAATGAATACACCCCACAACAAAATCTACTCCATCTAGAATTTTGTATGACCTCTATGATTTGTAAGAACAGCACCAAGTCTTCTAGGCATGGAATGAACAAGTTGGCGACATATTGCAATATCTTTTTCCATTCTTCAAGAACTACCTCTTTTAGCACCTGGATGCTGGATGGAGAGCGATGCTCATCTGGTCTTGTCAGAATTCCGCATAGTGGTTTAGATCAGGAGACTTGCTTGACCACTGAATCACTTTCACCCTGTTCTTCAGAAATGCAACAGTGGCCTTAGACATGTTTTTTGGATCATTGTCATGTTGGAAAAAAGCACGATGACCAAGGGCACAGAGTGATGGTAGCATCCTCTCTTTCAATATAGAGCAGTGCATCTGTGAATTCATGATACCATAAATGAACTGCAGCTCCCTGACACCAGCAGCACTCATGCAGCCCCATAGAAGGACACTGCCACCACCATGTTTCACTGTAGGCACCATGCATATTTGTTTGTACGTCTCGCCTTTGTGATGGCATCAGTTCCAAAAACCATTTATCTTGGTCTCCTCACTCCAGAGTACAGAGTCCCAGTAGTCTTCTTTTTCAGTATGGGCCTTGGCAAATTCTAGGCAGGCTTTTGTGTGCATGGGCTTTAGGAGAGGCTTCCTTCGTGGATGACACCCATGCATGCCATGCCTCTGCAGTGTACTCTGTATTGTGTCACAGGAAACAATCGCCCCAGTTTGGCTTTCTACTTCTTTAGCTAACTGCAGTAAATTTGTATGGCAATTTTCTTCCACCCTTCTCATCAGACACTCCTGTCGAGTTGTTAACTTCCATGGACGACCTGGACATCTCTGAGATGGTTGCAGTTCCATCTTTGTGAAATTTTTGTATCACTTTTGCTACAGTATTCTGACTGATAGTAAAGCTTTGCTGATCTTTTTGTAACCTTAACCTTTCCTGTGTAAAGAAATTTTCTTTCTCAGGCCTTGTGACATTTATCTTCCATGTGGTGCCTTTGCTGACAGCATGAAATGCAAAGGGGTTTAACTCTTTGTTAGGCAACGCCCTTAAAAAAATCAACTGTCTGCTGAACACCTATTTAAAGCGGAGGTTCTGCGGCAAATAAATTTTTCTTTCTGGTATTCAATAGGTTTTGGCATTATAAATAAATATTCACTCGTTTGATGTCAAGAAATATCCCATGTCCGTTTTCCGGCAAAAGAAGAACTTTGAAAATGCGAGCACGTCAGTTCCCACGTCTTGTGGGCATGTTGATGGTTGCCATCACAACAAGCGGCGTCATTGAATGTTCACGCCCCGTTGTGATGGAAATCCTAGTATGGCGTTCCGCAATGAAGCATGACACCAAGCTCCCAAGAGTCATTGCGGCGCCGGGGAATACAGTAGCAGCACCTACTCCCGCGGGAGTCAAGTCCTGGAAGTCAATCTGGAAACGCCAATAATAAGGTATTTACTGAGAGAAAAAAAAAAAAGATTTGTGTAGTGAACATGTTGGCAGTGTGCTGAAGGGGATAAGATAAAGTTGTTAATCTGGGTGGAACTCCGCTTTTAATAGACTCACCTGTAGTTGAATTTTTGTTGTCTAAAATTTAGCTTTGCTCCTAAGGCCCCTTTCACACGGTCAGTTTTTTAGGTGGGCCTGAACGGATGCTCCATGCAGGTCTATAGAGCAACAGATGTCAGCAGTGACATGTCCGCTGACATCCAATCCGCTGAATCAGACAGATGGAAACCCTATTTTCCATCCGTCTGGTGGAACGGATCGGATGTAAATGGACAGGCGGTCCGTTTTCATCCGATTCCCCCATAGAGGAGAACGGAGCTGTGACTGGTCGGTCCCTGCACAGTGAGCAGAGATGGGCCTCTCATCCGTCGGCTCAGCGGGGATCAACGGAGCAAAACGGACATTCATGTGTGAAAGGATGCATTAATTTTTGTAACATGGTCTACTTTTTTGTGTGCAGATTTACAAATCGTGGTTGCAATCAATGGCCCGCATTAGTGCAAGGATTTTGTAGTATAGTGTCCCATAGAAAAAGTTGATTCTGAAAGAGTAAAGGATTTTTGACAAATCTGTTGGGGGGGGGGTGTACTTATTTATGCTGAGCACTAAATATACAAATTATTGAACGTAAAATAAATTAACAATTGTAACATTGGGGGATGTCTAGCTCAGTGATAGATGCATTGTAAGTGAGTTCACAGCCAACAGGAACTAAGGTTTAAGGGCGCGGTAGCCCACTTTTATTGAAAGAAACAAAAAAAGGAAAGTTCATACGTGCATTTGGTTTCCCACACAGGGGTTCTTCTCCCAAAAAACATTCACACATGACAATGCCAATCCACCTGGCTCTTAAGGCTCGCTCAGCCTTGGGTGCAGTTCCTTGCTGCACAGGCCCACTCCTGGCCTCTAGGAAGTGCTCTCCTGACACTCCAGGCTTCCACACTCCTCCAAGACTTACAGTCCTCTCTGGTCCCAAAGACTCTCTTCCAGGTGTCTCGGCTATAGTCTCCCCGACTCTCTCAGCTGGCTCAACTCTCTGTCTACTGACCTGGAACCTCTCCCACATGGAGAACCGTCTTAAGGATGTTGCCTGAGTTCTTTTTCAGTAGCACACTTCCCTCCAGCAACTGCTGTATCACTGACTCCTTTCCCACACACACTGAGCTATGTTCAGCTCTGCCTTATAAGGAGTGTGTGCACCTGGATACACACTCAACCTGCAGAGCTCCTGGAAAACTCGGACACAAGACTGAAGACTCCTTCCCTCCCAATGCTCTTCAAGTTTCCAGCCCCAATCCAGACTTACAAAATCCAGAGAAAACGTAAAGCATAGTTTTCTCTGCTCAGCAATCTTTTGCTGGAACTTCTCAAATAGCTTCTTTGAGAGTCCTGTGTCCATTTTAAACACATTTCTACTAAGCCAGGGGCTCTCACTCTCACACAATGTACAAGTAAATTACTTGTTAACTTGCATCAAATTTGTGCTAAATAAACCTAAAAAGCTGTAATCTCTATTGCTATAGTAGGACTTTTGAACAGCGTCCAAGAAAAACAGTCTTCGGTGATGATAATTCAAGAAAGATTGCAATGTACACCCGGTGTAATACACCAATTACACTAGCCACTCACCTCAATAATAAATATAAGGGTGCCCTGCTCTTTAATAAGGCTCCAATAACTCTCCAGACTTTTTTGGGATCTTCATTACCACCAGTGATCTACACACTCTCAAGAAAGCAGTACTTGCAGTTAATGGTGCTCAAAATAAATAAACCCCATTGTGCGGTATTAAAAACACACCATAAACTTTATTAAAACATCAGCAATTCAGAGGAGATATACTTGCAAGGAACAATGCCAGCATGGTTTTCACATATAATTAAGCTGCCTTCCTGCTGTACATGCTGATGCCCTCCAGCTCCACTCGATGTGTTTTGCCACGCCCATCGCTGGTTCCTCATGCTGCATTGCTGCTTGTTATTTTTCTGAAATTTCTACTCTTTAAGTTATTATAGATGCAAACTTTTGGGAAGCTTTAGATCGGTTTTTCATTTGTTATACATATAAATGTAAAAGGCCTGAAGAAGGGATCAAAAGCTTGCATCCTTTTTTAAAAAAAACAATTTGAATTTTTTTTTTTTTTTTAGCCCTTATTCACATTGGAGCGATTTGACAGGCCAAATCGCATGACAAGTTGTACCCTATTGTCTGCAATGGTCATGTTCAAATTGGAGCAACGCCGACTTTGAGGTGCCGCATCGATGTAAAAATTTGTTCCTGCACTACTTTCGGCGATTTCGGGTGCGGCTTGCATAGACATTTGTGCATGAAGTCGCACAGATGTCTTCAAAGTCGCACTGAAATTGCGTGATTTCAGATGAAGTCACACAATTTCAAAGCCGCATTTAATGTGAACGAGGGCTAATGTTTTGAATAAGAAACATACAAAAGTGTCATAACGACCATCGCAGAAGACAAACCATACACAACAAACTAGTTGAATAAGGCACTTCTGATTCCGACTGAGCCTAAACTAATAGAATTCCTAACCTCCAACTTGTCATTCTATCATCCCAAAACAGTGCATGAATGGAACTTGGCTATAAAGACCAGATCTATTGAATCTCACAGTATCACATGCAACAGTAGAGGACTATAGAACCAAGTCTACAGAGACACAATTGAAAACATGCAAAACAGAAGTGATATCCTGTTAGCAAGGAGGCCCTAAGTGAGTGTAGATGATTCAGAAAGCAAGCTGTGCCAAATTTTCTCAAATTTTTTGGGGGCAGCCCCTAATCAAGTATGTGGCTTTATACATTAGAAGTGCACTGTTAAAATGTCAGCGGGAGCCTCATTTTTATTTTTCCTGTAAAAAACAATATTGCCTTACGGGCATAAAATACCGTAGTTCAACACTAAGGTGCCAGCTCCTCCACCAGGCCCAACAAACTAAAATGGTCAATGGGATGCCAAAAATGCCTGCATTACTGGACAATGCTTGAGAATGTGTTTGTATTTGGCAGGAGAAGATGGGCAAAGCCAACACACTGGGGAGCATGAGTTGTGTATATACTGGCCAACCTGTAGTAAATTTTCGTGTAGTAGTTTATATGTAATGAGTCGATCCCTAGCTGACACCAGGTGTTTAAAGGGGTATACCCACATATCATCCCAGTCGTCCCCCTGAAAATTGTCACTAACAGACATCCACAGTTTACTGCATCTCTCAAGAGCCTTTGGCCTTTCAGCAAACAATTCCATTTATACTTTAGACAAGGTTTTATCTAATGCTTCAGAACAAAATAATTGTTCCAAACAGGAAGACAGAGTCTCTATGGAGGCCTCACCAAACTGACACAAATGCATGACGTAATTGTAAATGGCGGAAAAGGTAACCGTTTGGGAGGTGAAATTTTAGATTTTAATTCAGCAAAGGTTGATGCCGCGTACACACGATCATTATTCACGGCGGTTTAAAAACCGCCGTGAATAATGACATTTTAAACGAGGGAACAGCTTGTTCCCCACACACGGTCATTTTTTCTCGTCATTTTTTAAAATGACGAGAAAACGATCGTCTATGGGCTCCGCGGCAGTGTTTCCCTATGGGAAGAAATGTCAGGAAAAACGACGAGAAAAATTAGAACATGTTCTAATTTTTCTCATCGTGATTAATGCCGTTTTTCCCGTCGGGGAAAAACGGCAAAAAGCCCACAGACGATCGTTTTTCTCGTCCAAAGGAAAAAATGTAATTTACTCTTTCGTCCATGGACCGACACAGCTTCTCTATTGACAAAGTGGGTATTATCCGTTAATTAGGAGTGACTAGGCAGAAAAACTTGTAAAAAGTGTTGCATCACACCTTCTACAGTACCGCCCAGGGGGCGGACCCTCTGGGTATACCCTCTCAGTCTGCACATCGCAGATCAGTTTTTTTCTGTCTAGCAAGGAGTAGGACATGGCTCCCTTCGGGCTCATTGGTCCAGGGAAAAAAGATATATATATTTTTATTTTTTTGCTACATTTGTTGTTTCCTGCGATCTTCGATCAACTGCCGACTGGGTGACAGGCTGGATCCTCGATCCTTGTAGTCTCCCCAGTTTCGGCCATCGAGCGTGTGCCGACCCTAGCTACGCGCTGGGTTTTCCACGACATGCCCGTCGCTCCACGGGTGGCCGGTGAGCCTACGCTCCAGGGCCTGCATCGGACCGCTCAGCTTCGGCTGACCTTACGGCCGAGTCGCAGCAGCCTGGCCGGTGAGCTTACGCTCCAAGGCTTGCATCGGACCGCTCAGCTTCGGCTGACCTTACGGCCGAGTCGCAGCAGCCTGTCCGGTGAGCGTCATGCTCCAGGGCATACATATGATCGTCCCTTCTGGGTCCAATCACAGCATGCCTGGCCAACAGTCACCTTCCGTGCGCGGACGATGATCTGTTTGGAATGTCTTCCAGCAGAATACATGCAGGATAGGTAAGTAAAACTCCCCTGCCTCGGCTGGGTGATTTAGCTGGACATTCCTGGAGAGATCAAGTAAGTGGTTGTGGCCCCTTTCTTCCCTCTCTCCCTGCCTTTCCCTCCTCCCTGGGCTTCTAGCTAAAGGTTTCTGGGTGCTGGGGGTCACCTAGGGGGTCCCACTGGAGCGGGGCTGGCTGTAACTAACATTTAAAAGAAATGTCATTTTTGCTTACCTGTGTTTCTGTGTCTCCATGCTGTCGGCGGCCATTTTGAGGTGGTCCATGCCAAGTTTGGCCTCTTGTAACTGCCTGGCGGCCATCTTCCTGTAGTTCGGCCACACCCACTGGCCCCTATCAGGTGATCGGCGGCCATGTTTGTCCACCCTGTATGCAGATATTGCCGTTCGGCGGCCATCTTTTTTGTGGGCTATGGCTGCCTGACCTCTATCTTCTGTCGGCGGCCATTTTCTTAGAGCCCACATTATCTTCCATACAGACGGTTTTGGCAACCATTTTGCGAGAGCCTCCGGCCTCTAGGGTGCATTACACTGGCGCGAAAATTCACACAGGAAGTGCTGATAAAAGAAGCAGACTGACACAGCAGCAAGGGGACAGCATCATAGGCGCAGCATAGCAGTACCTATCCAGGGTGGTGAGTCCTCTGGGTGACCCAGCATCTCTGCAGCGCAGGAGGGTGGCCTATTGATATCTTGCCTGGAGCCCTGTGAGTGTCAGCGTGTGGTCAGCATGGCATCTGAGCCAGATGTCTTCTCCCCTGAAACACCAGATTTAGCAGCTGGTGTCCCTGAGGTGTCTATGGACGCTATGTCGGCAATCCTAGAGGCGTTTGCTGCCAGGGTGGAAGCAGCACACGGGAATACAGGGGGTAGTAAACGCCCCATCCCCTGCAAGCTTCTGGGGATAATTCTGGTGCAGAACCAGGTCCAGCTATGGCTCGGGGCCCAGATTCTGACGCACCAGAGACTGCAGACCGTGACCGGACAGTGAGAATGACTCCAAGTCCAGGTCAGTACGCGAGACGGCTTTGGTATCTGACCTTATTACTGCAGTGCGGGATATGCTAAAATTGGAAAATACTGCAGAAGCAGCAGAGACTCCGGTCCACTTGGGTTTCATAGACCTGCCCGCACTGCTAAGGTGTTCCCTTGTGTGTCTTTTGATAAACTCTTATACAAGGAATGGGAGAACCCACTGAGGGTCTTTACAGCCCCAAAGAGGTTTGCGGTACGGTACCCCTTTTGAGGAGAGTTTTCTGAAGAAATGGACCTCTCCCCCCTATAGTGGACCCTCCGGTGTCCAGACTTAATAGAGCCACCACAATTCCTGTAGAAGGGGCTCCTGTTTTCTAGGACCCTGTGGATAAGAAGGCTGAAGCACTCGCTTGCTACCTATACTCAGTGGTAGGCTCGGCAGTACGCCCGGCATTGGCGGGGGCCCTAGTGTCTCACACACTTACTGAATGGGCAAGATTGCTACTCCAGGGGTTAAGGAGCGAGATGCTCCTCCTGATGAGATAACATTGGCCGACCTGTTGGTCCAGGGCCTTAGGTTTGTCTGCGAGTCAGACATGAATACTATTCCCCTGCTGTCTAAAACTTCGGTTTATGCAGTAGCAATACGCCACCTGATCTGGCTAAAAGGCTGGTCTGCGGACCAGACTTCCAAGAAAGCCCTGTTGGATCTGCCTTTTAAGGGCGACAGACTTTTTGGGGCTTCTCTGGATGACATCATCAAGGATGCCACAGGAAGTAAAAGCACTTTGCTTCCCCAAATTAGCAAGGGTAAGGGGCCACGCCAAGGGCAAGGGCCCTCCTTTACTGCACACAAGTGGTTTTTTCGTCCCCCTAGGGCGACAGGGAAAAGACCCCAGGCCGATAAAGCGCCTGCCCAAGGACAAAAGCGTCCCTGGTCCCGCATACCCAATAAGCCTGCGGACAAATTTGCGTCCGCATGAAGGTCCACCCCCACCCAGCTCTCGGGTGGGGAGACGTCTTCGCAAATTCGCGACTCAGTGGACAGCACTAATCTCCGACAGGTGTGTTTGCGAAGTAATCTCCTCAGGCTACAAGATAGTTTCTCTCTTGTCCACCGGACAGATTCAACACCTCCAATCTCCAGCTACTACCGACCCGTCGGGAGGCCCTGTATGGGGCGGTCCAGGGTCTACTGGAACGCGGGGTAGTTATTCCAGTTCCAGAACTGGAACAGGGTTTTTACTCAAATCTGTTCATTGTGCCGAAGAAGGAGGGGGTTCGTCCAAGCTTGGATCTCAGAGCCCTCAATTGCTTTGTGAAGGTACAAAGTTTTCGGATGGAGTCGGTTCGATCTGTAGTCACGGCTCTCCATCCGGGGGACTTTCTGGCCTCCTTGGACATCAAGGACGCATACCTGCATGTCCCCATATACTCCAGACACCAGAGGTTTCTGCGATTTGCTATCGGGAAGAACCACTACCAGTTTGTGGCCCTCCCGTTTGGCCTTGCCTCAGCACCCAGGACGTTCACCAAGGTGCTCGCTCCGATTCTGGCACTTCTAAGACAGCGGGGTATCGCTATCACAGGTTACTTGGACGACCTTCTGCTGAAGGGCCCTTCAAGCTCAGAATTAGAGGTAAGCGTGTCCATTACCTGTCAGACTCTTCGAGACTGTGGTTGGATACTAAACACGCAAAAGTCAGTATTGGTGCCCACTCAACGCCTAGTGTACCTGGGGTTGATTCTGGATTCCTCAGAGGCAAAGGTATTCCTCCCTGTGGAGAAGTTGCAGACCCTCCGGGCTGCAGTACGGCAGCTGACTTCCAGGAATTGGTCGTCACTCCGTTTTTGCATGCGAGTGTTGGGCCTCATGGTAGCCTCCTTCGAGGCGGTCCCATATGCTCAATACCACACTCGAGTGTTACAGAGGGAAGTTCTGTCCAGATGGAACAGATGCCCTTCATCTCTGGATTATCAAATCCGAGTGAGCCACCTAGTCAGGAGATCCCTGGTATGGTGGCTGACAGCACCGGCTCTAATGGCCGGGAAGTCATTTTTTCCGGTTTACTGGATAGTGATCACGACGGACGCCAGCCTTACAGGTTGGGGGGGAGTCTGGGGTGTCCAGTCGGCGCAAGGTCGCTGGACCCCAGAGGAAGCCCTCCTGCCGATCAATGTCCTGGAGATCCGGGCGATCAAGCTGTGCCTCTTCAAATGGTCTCAGAGACTGCAAGGGCGTCCAGTCAGGATCCAGTCAGACAACGCCACAGCAGTGGCATATGTCAATCATCAAGGAGGAACAAGAAGCTCAGCTGCAGCATCGGAGATCGCTCGCATCCTGAAGTGGGCAGAGAGGAGCGTACCGGCACTGTCGGCCGTGTACATTCCGGGTGTGGAAAACTGGCAGGCGGACTACCTGAGCCGCCAGATGCTGGACCAGGGAGAATGGTCCTTACACCCGGAGGTGTTCCAACTCCTCTGCCAAAGATGGGGCACACCAGACGTAGATCTTCTGGCTTCCCGACTCAATCGGAAGGTATTGAGGTTTGTGGCCCGGTCAAGAGACCCATGGGCAGACGCAACGGACGCGTTGGTAGCATCGTGGGGCCAGTATCGGCTAATCTATGCCTTCCCTCCCTTAAGGCTTCTTCCTCTTCTGCTCCGCAGAGTGGAGGCAGAGGGAATTCCAATGATCCTAATCGCTCCAGATTGGCCTCAGCGTCCTTGGTACGCCGATCTAGTACGTCTGGTAGCAGACGTCCCCTGGCGCCTACCACTACGGAAGGACCTGCTGTCGCAAGGTCCCATATTCCATCCTGCTTTACAGTCATTGGCTTTAACGGCATGGCTGTTGAGAACCAGGTACTGAGAGACCGGGGCCTGTCAGACTCAGTAATTTCTACTATGAGAAGTGCTCGGAAACCGTCCTCTAGGAAGGTCTATCACCGCACTTGGAGGGCCTACATCTCCATGTGTGAGGAAATGAAATGGCATCCGCGTACCTATTTGGTTTCCAGAATCCTGCTGTTTTTACAGCATGGGGTAGACCAAAGGCTTGCCCTAAGTACGATTAAGGGACAGATATCTGCCCTGGCTGTCTTTTTTCAGCGACCCCTGGCGACTCACTCTCTCGTGAGTACATTTGTGCAGGGGGTTCGACATGTGGCCCCTCCGGTCCGCCCCCCGTTACCTCCGTGGGACTTGAACCTGGTCCTCTCGGTGCTTCAGAAGGCACCGTTTGAGAATATTAGAGATATTCCCCTGTTGACACTTTCTCAGAAGGTGGTCTTTTTGGTGGCTGTTACGTCAGTTAGACGAGTCTCTGAGCTGGCAGCCTTGTCCTGCAAGGCTCCCTATTTGATTTTCCACAAGGATAAGGTGGTGCTGCGGCCGCAGCCTTCCTTTCTTCCGAAGGTCGTTTCGGCTTTTCATCTCAACGAAGACATTGTACTTCCATCCTTGTGTCCTCAGCCGTCGAATCCTAAGGAGTCGGCGTTGCATTCCTTGGACGTTGTCCGAGCTTTGAGAGTATACATATCTGCTACTTCCCTGTTCCGGAAGTCAGACTCACTGTTTGTTTCGGTGGCTGGTCCCAAGAAGGGCCAAGCAGTCTCATCGGCCACCATCTCTAGGTGGATCCGACAGATAGTAATCCAGGCTTACGCCTTAAAGGGTCAGGCGCCCCCCTTTCCTGTCACGGCGCATTCGACCAGGGCAATAGGTGCCTCTTGGGCTTTCCGACAGCAAGCGTCTGTTTCCCAACTATGTAAAGCGGCGACTTGGTCGTCCGCTCACACTTTCACAAAATTCTACAAAGTTGATGTAGGTGCATCTTCGGATGCCTCTTTCGGCCGCAAGGTTTTGCAGGCGGCTGTTTAGAGTTGCAACTCCTCCGTTGGAGGAGTGCTGTTTTGTGTTTTGGGGTGAAGTTTGTTTTTATGCTGTTACCACCCCTCGTTTTTTTTCTCTGACACTGCTTTGGGACGTCCCACTTTGTCAATAGAGAAGCTGTGTCGGTCCATGGACGAAAGAGTAAATAGGATTTTTTACTCACCGTAAAATCCTTTTCTCTGAGTCCATGGACCGACACAGCACCCACCCCTCCTTTTAAGTTTGTACTGCTTTTTGACGAACTGATCTGCGATGTGCAGACTGAGAGGGTATACCCAGAGGGCCTGCCCCCTGGGCGGTACTGTAGAAGGTGTGATGCAACACTTTTTACAAGTTTTTCTGCCTAGTCACTCCTAATTAACGGATAATACCCACTTTGTCAATAGAGAAGCTGTGTCGGTCCATGGACTCAGAGAAAAGGATTTTACGGTGAGTAAAAAATCCTATTTTTCCCGACGGGAAAAATGATCGTGTGTACGCGGCATAAGAGTTTCCCCGCCTGGACAATATCCTTAATCTGTATGATCCACTTCCCAGCCCAAAAAATAGGCTCCAGAATAGCACCAAAATGCAAAAGCCGTGGATTAAACCATAACTGGTTAGAGGGTGAACACTACCCCTTCTAGTTGCATAAGAAGCTCCTGTACTTTTGTGAGTGATGGGCGTTGTGCTTTAGGCGACAGAACGCTCAGATGTGAACAGGGACCATTGAAATGAATGGTATTTGTCTTGTTGGCCATTTTTTGGGCTGAGGCTTAGGCCCCTTTCACACTGAGGAGTTTTTCAGGCGTTGGAAAAATTAAAAAAAAAAAAAATTGTGGAATATTTTATTTTAACATGATGGATAAAATATTTTAAGACGGGGTGTTCAAATATTTTCCAAATCATTTCTAAAAAAATGTATGATATCGGATTATTCTAATTTCTGTGTGAGGACAAGCAAGTCCTAGGTAACAAACTGAAACCTCCAATGCAAGAACAGTATGCATTTCTTCCTTTAGGAGGTGCTGTGCTGCTATTGTAACAAGAAAAAGGTTTCAGTTTTGCTTTTGCATGTTAGTGGGTGTGTTTGGTTTGTTCTGTCCTCTTCACTAGGCCTCAAAAGCATTGGAAGCGAATACAGAGCAACATGTAAACAAAGCCGCCATTGCGGCTGTAAGTATGAGATCAGTGAAATTTTTTTTACTGATCTCATGCTTTCCAGCCTGGAGGAGAGATGTGGGGTCTTATTGACCCCGCATCTCTCAATAAAGAGAACCTGTCACACACATTCCTATTACAAGGGATGTTTACATTCCTTGTAATAGGAATAAAAGTGATAAAAAAAAAAAAAAGGAGGAAAATCATTGTAAATAAATAAGTAAAAAAAAATAAAAATAAAAAATTAAAACGCCCCTGTCCCCGGTAGCTCGCGATCAGAAGCGAATGCACACGTAAGTCGCCCACATATGTAAACGCTGTTCAAACCACGCATGTGAGGTATCGCTGCGTGCTTTAGAGCGCGTGCAACAATTCTAGCACTAGACCTCCTCTGTAATTCTAACCTGGTAACCTGTAAAAAAAATTAAAGCGTCGCCTATGGAGATTTTTAAGTACCGAAGTTTGGCGCCATTCCATGAGTGTGCGCAATTTTAAAGCGTGACATGTTAGGTATCTATTTACTCGGCGTAACATTATCTTTCATATTTTCCCCAAAAATTGGGCTAACTTTACTGTATTGTTGTTTTTTAATTCATGAAACCATTTATTTTTTTAAAAAGGCGTTTGAAAAATTATTGCGCAAATATTGTGCAAGAAAAAATGTTGCAATGACCGTCATTTTATTCCCTAGGGTGTCGGCTAAAAAAACATATATAATGTTTGGGGGTTCTGAGTAATTTTCTAGCAAAAGAATGATGATTTGTACATGTAGGAGAGAAGTGCCAAAATAGGCCCGGTATTGAATAGGTACAAAAAGCCCTGTATTGAAGTGGTTAAAGGTAAGAGTTTACATTTCTCTGATTCTGAATCCAGAAAACTGAATCATTTAGCTACATTTAGTTTATCTTTATAAACTTTTTTGTGTAATTAAATGATTATTTACCAGTAATCTGGTTCTTTCCCCACCCCTCCACACACAAACATAGTTTAGTGTCTTCTTGCAAAGTACCGCATTTTCCGCACTAATAAGGCACACCGGATTATAAGGCGCAGTCTCAATTACGGGGTCTATTTCTGTACTTAACCCATACATAAGGCGCATTGTATTATAAGGTGCATGCTAAAACATACGGTCTACAAAAAAAAGGTAACGGAAGCAAAACAGTGAGTTTAGTTGAACTTTATTCTACTATTTAACCATACACTCACATTATTTTTCAGTCTCGTTGCCAGGTGGCTATTCAGCAATGATGCCGGCTTTCGCGAAAGCTCGGACAACAGTTAAAGCAGATACCTTACTAACGTACTGTACATATTACGTAATGTTCTCTGACTGGTTTATCGCTGCCAGCATACGTAGTGTACGTATAACATCCCTGTGTCATAGGGAAATGGTCCGACAGTCAACCACGCGGAGCGCTTACCAAAGTCGCACAACATTTTTACAGATTTTGGAACTCGGTGCACACATAGGGCGCACCGGATTATAAGGCGCACGGCCGATTTTTTTTCCGAAAATTTAAGGCTCTTAGGTGCGCCTTATAGTGCGGAAAATACGGTAGTCATTTTTTCTTGTTTTTATTTCCTACGCCCCTCAGAAAAATGGTGAGACCAACATCTAGCATATGGAGGCATTTTCACATTTCAAGTTCTTCTGAAAAGAAAAATGTGATTTGCAAATATTGTCAGATGAAATATGCATTTCCAAATGCTACCAGGATGACAAAACACATTCTTGTATGTAACAAGTGTCCTGTAGATATTAAAAAAATCCTTCATGGATCGAAGTGAAGAGGACCACAGTGCACATAGTTTTTCTCAATGTTCTCGTAACAGAATGACTTTCAATCTTAAAAAGACAAAAGTGCTAATGTAGCATTTTATTTATTTTTTTTCCCGAAAATTTCATTTCTCTTATCGTCCATGGACTGACACAGCTGTCATACTGATTACGTGTGGGTATATGTCCCTGCTTGCAGGAGAAGACCTAGGCAGAATGTTAGATGTTAAAACATTCTAGAACAAACCAGAGCTGAACAGCCCCGCCCAGGGGGGCGGTCCCTCCGGACATTACCCTCCCAGCTAGCAGACCTCAGTTTTTCTCTGCCTAGCAGAAGGAGAAGACGTGGCTCTCTCAGGAGCCAGTCTCCTGGGAGATTTTACTTTTAAATTGTATTTCTTTTGGGAATTTTATTATTTTATTTTTTGAGACCTTCAATCAACTGTCGGCTGGGCAACAGGTTGGGTACACTGGTATCCTCATAGTCTTCCCTGTCCGACCATCGAGTGTGCTGATCCTCGCCTTGTGTGTGTGAGACTCAGTTCACGACATGCCCCATGACTCCAGGGGTGGCCGGGTTGCTTTCATGCTCCCGCGGTCCTCTCAAGATTGAACAGTACCAGACTGACTGTATCTCTCGCGGTGGACCGGGCCGACAGCTACGCAGTACTACTCTGTGATAGGTCTGTCTGAAACAAGCCAGTGGGTCCCTGAAAGGGACGGGTAAGTAGTCTCTCCTACTGCAGGTGAGTACATGCTGGCTGTGTTTCTTTATATGAGGGATTTCTCCCTGTCTCCCCCCCCCTGTTATGCTGCTCTCTGCACCCTGTACTGGTGCTGTGCTGTGTGGGGGTGCTTGGGGGTCACTCTGGCCTGACTGGGGGCGCTCATGTCTGTTTTAATGGCCCTGGGAGAGGTGCAGTGTTCTGGTGTGAGTGTTGTACATACTGTTGTGGAGTTGTGGTTTACATGCATGCTTAGCAAAGCTAAGCTTCACAGGTTCAGTTACTGATTGGGGCTGTTTGTGTTCAAACAGCCGCCCCATCGCTCGCCGTGCCACTAAACATGTGCGCCATTAGCGCTGTGAGATATTTAAAAAAAAAACGCGCTTGGCGGCCATTTTGCCGCGGATCGATGGCGCAGTAATGTATGCGGCCGGCGGCCATTTTCTTGAAGCTGCAGCGTTTTTGCTTTCGTTTTCGGCCTCTATCGGCCGCTGCTGTGGTGCGATTCTCAAAATCTCCTCACAGTCCAGTCTCCTCAGTCTCCTCACTCTCCCCAGGCTTCACCCGCGCGGCAGCGCGGTTTCATACAGCGGAATGAGCGGTCCTTACAGGGCTTGGTGAGTACTCTGGGTATCCCCTCCTCAGCTTCAGCATAGCCAGTGGGTGGACTGTGTTACTCACTATGATAGTGTTTAAATGTCTCAGAGGGTGGCAGTATGGAGTCTAGTTCACCTGCTTCTCCACACTTGTCTGAGGCAACTGGCAGTGCTCCTGCACCTGCGGTCCCTAGCGACTAGTTGTCGGCAGTCCTGGAATCATCCTTGTCAGGATGGAAGCGGTGTGCGAGCGCAAGGGAGCTGTAAAGCGCCCCCTCCCCACACATCCTCCTGTAGGGGAGTGCTCTGTCTCAGATATGGGCCTAGCTACTGCCGCTCAGGACCCTAGCTCTGAGGATTTTCAGGTTTTTAAACAGGATATTCCCTGTGAGGAAGACCCCAGTTCTGAAAAACTGACAGGGTGCTTGTAAGTGAACTCATTGATGCTGTGAGGAACACTCTCAAGCTGAATGTTGAGGCTGAGGAACCTCAGGTAGAAGCTGTCTCCTTTTGGTTTCTTTAAAGCCGTTTATTCAAAAAGGTTTTTTCAATATGTGCCTTTTTTTTATACATTCATCGACTAAGTCTGGGATAAGCCGCAGAAGACTTTGACGGTCCCGCGGCGCCTAGGCATGAGGTACCCCTTTAGGAGGACCTGGTTAAGAAGTGGGCTCTCCCCCTAGTGGTCGACCCCCCGGTCACCCGTTTGAATAAGGCTACCACGCTCCCAATGGAAGGGACTCCTGCATTTAAGGATCCCACTGACAGGAGGTCAAAAGTGGTGAGTAGAACTATGTTTACCTTATTGGGGTCTGCCTTACGCCCTATAGGGGCGGCGACACTTGTGTCAAGACACTCACAGGATGGGCAAAGATTTTGCACCAGACGGGTCAGGAGCATAATCTCCCTCCTGAGACCATTACCCTGGCTCACCAACTGGCGCAGGGTTTAGTCTCTGTGTGCGATGCCACTTTGGATGCGGCCCCTTTTAATTTCTGGGGCCTCTATCTGCTGTGGTGCTGCGTCACCTTATCTGGCTGCCGCCCTGGATGCCATTATTATGGATGTCACAGGGGGTAAGAGCACCTTCCTTCCTCAGTCTGGTACGGAAAAAGGAACCCCACCGTAGGCCGGGCCCTTCCTTTTCCGGCAAAGAAGAATGAGTTTTTTTCGTCAGTCAGAATCCACGGGTAAACCCTCCCAGACTGGAAAAAGTGAGGCTGGGGGACATAAGCGTCCCTGGGTGCGTAAGTCTACCAAGCAAGCTCCCAAGCCCACTGCCGCATGGAGTCTTGCCCCCTGCCCGACTCTGGGGTGGGGGGACTTCCTTGCAGGTTCACGGTTCGGTGGACCTCCCGGATCTCCGACCGGTGGATGTGCGAGGTGGTCACCTCAGGATACAGGATAGAATTCCGTTCCTGACCCCCAGACAGATTCTTTCCCTCAATTCTCCCTCTCCTTCCTGCCCGTCGGGCGGCCCTATTAAGGGCTGTACAGGATTGATCAGGTCCGTAGTGATTGTGCCGGTTCCGTCACAGGTGAGGTGGTTCAGGGTTTCTACTGGAATCTGTTTGTAGTCCCAAAAGGTGGACGGGGGTTCTGCCAATCCTGGGCCTCAAGGCTTTTGTGATGGTGCAAAAGTTCCGCATGGAATCCATTCGCGCGGTGTTCGCTACACTCCAAGGGGATTTTCTGGCATCTTTGGACATCAAGGCCGCCTACTTGCATGTTCCGATCTGCGCACATCAACAGTAGTTTCTGCGCTTGTGATCGGTGAAGACCACTATCAATTGTGGCTCTTCCCTTCGGCCTAGCCTCGGCACCAAAGGTTTTTTACCAAGGTGCTTCCTCCGGTTCTAGCCTTGCTGAGACAGCGAGGCATTGCTATTATGGGCTATCTGGACGATCTTCTTCTAAGAGCAGACAATGGCTCAGAATTAGAAGTGTGACTATTGTCAGTCAGACCCTTAGGGACTTTGGGTGGCTCCCGAACATTCAGAAGTCGGTCCTGGTCCTGGCTCAGCATTTGGAGTATCTCGGTCTGATCCTGGACTCCATGGAGGCGTAGGTATTCCTAACCCTGGAGAAGTTACTGACTTTTCAGTCTGTAGTGCGGGTCCTGACATCTCGGAAATGGTCGTCAACCCGTTTTTTGCATGAGAGTCCTGGGACTCATGAGGGCCTTGTTCGAGGCTGTTCCGTATGCCCAATCACACACAGGCATTACAGTAAGAGATCCTGTCCACTTGGGACAAATCCCCGTTGTCCTTGGATCTTCAGATCCAGATGAGTCACCCACTCAGGGCGTCCCTGGCGTGGTGGTTGGGGTCCCCGACTCTTCGGTCCGGGAAGTCGTCCCTCCGAATTCAGTGGACGGTGTTCATGACGGACGCCAGCCTGACGAGCTGGGGTGGAGTCTGGGGAGTCCTGTCAGGCCCAGGGCTTGGACTCCGGACGAAGCCGTTTACCGACCAATGTTCTGGAAATACAGGCAATCAGAATATGCCTCCCCACGTGGTCTCTATCGACCGTCTACGTTCAAGCGTAGACAATTGACAGGCGGACTATCGGAGTCGCCAGACGCTGGACCAGGAGAGTGGTCCTTACACCTGGACATGCCGGTTGTGGACCTGAGGGCTTCTCGACTCAATCGTAAGGTGTCAAGGTTTGTGGCCAGGTCCAGGGATCTTTGGGCGGATGCCTCGGATCCTTTGGTGGGCCCCATGGGGTCATTATCACCTGATATCTGTTATCCTCCGCTGCAGCTGCTTCCTCGCCTGCTGCGCAGGGTTGTGGCCGAAGGGATTCCGGTGATCCTCTTGCGCAGGTTGGGTCTCGGCGTCTTTGGTACGCTGATCTGGTACGTCTCATCGCGGACGTTCCTTGGCGGTTGCCAATAAGGGAGGACCTTCTGTTTCAAGGTCCTATTTTTCATCCTGTTTTGCAGTCTCTGACTTAACGGCATAGCTATTGGAAGCCAGGTGCTGAGAGTCCGAGGTCTCTCGGATTCGGTCATTTTGACCATGTTCAGGGCACGGAAGTCTTCCGCTTGAAAGATATATGACCGTACCTGGGAAGCTTACATCGCTATGTGCAATGAGCTGGACTAGCGTCTACAGACCATTAGGGGTCAGTTTTCGGCCTTGGCCGTCTTCCTTCAGCAACCGCTAGCGGGTCATTCCTCGGTAGCACCTTTTTGTGCAGGGGGTTCGCCATGTGCTCCCTCCTGTTGAAACCTCCTCTCCCTCCTCGGGATTTGAATTTGATGCTTTCGGTTCTCCAGGAACCTCCCTTTGAAAATATCAGAGATATTCCCCTCTTGACCTTGTCTCTGGAGGTGGCCTTCTTAGTGGCCATTACTTCTGTCAGACGGGTGTCTGAGTTGGCAGCCTTGTCCTGCAAGTCCCCCTATTTGGTCATCCATAAGGATAAGGCGGTGTTGCGTCCGCGACCTTCCTTTTGCAAAAGGTGGTCTCGGCTTTTCACCTACATGTGGACATTGTCCTCCCGTCCTTGTGTCCTCACACATCGCATTCCAGAGGGTTCACACATTTTATGTGGTACGTGATATGACTCACTAGTTGTGTCTGTCTCTGGTCCGAACATGGCCGAGCGGTGTCGTCTGTCACCTTTTCTAGATGGATCAGTCAGACTTATACAGGCCTATGCCATTAAGGGGGTGGTCCCTCCCTTTCCGGTTACGGCGCATGCCACCAGGGCAATTGGTGCTTCCTGGGCTTTCCGACATCAAGCGTCGGTTGCACAAGTGTGCAAGGCTGCGACCTGGTCATCCGTTCATGCCTTTTCAAAATTCTATAAGGTTGATGTGGCTGCATCTTCGGATGCTTCCTTTGGCCGCAAAGTGTTGCAGGCCGCTGTTTAATGTTGCAACTCCTCCGTTGAAGAGCTCTGCTAGTTTGGAGTGAAGTTTTGGTTGTTCCTTTACTATTTTGCTCCCACACCTTTCTTATACTGCTTTGGGACGTCCCACACGTAATCAGTATGACAGCTGTGTCAGTCCATGGACGATAAGACCACTTTCACACTGAGGCGCTTTTCAGGCGCTTTCATGCTAAAAACAGCTCCTAAAAAGCTCACGAAAACGTATTTCCATTAAAATCAATGAATGCTTTCACACTGGGACAGTGTGCTGGCAGGGCTGTGAAAACCCCCCCCCCCCTCCATTGAAATGAATGGAAAGCGCTTCAAAAGAGCTCAGTGTTTTTACTGGCAGTTTAGAAGCGCCTCAGTGTGAAAGTGGCCTAAGAGAAAATAGGATTTTTGTACTCACCGTAAAATCCATTTCTCTGATGTCCATGGACTGACACAGCACCCACCCTTCCTTTTTAAGGTTAGTACTGCTTTGTTACTAACTGAGGTCTGCTAGCTGCAGGTGGGAGGGTAATGTCCGGAGGGACCGCCCCCCTGGGCGGGGCTGTTCAGCTCTGGTTTGTTCTAGAATGTTTTAACATCTAACAGTCTTCTCCTGCAAGCAGGGACATATACCCACATGTAATCAGTATGACAGCTGTGTCAGTCCATGGACATCAGAGAAACTGATTTTACGGTGAGTACAAAAATCCTATCCCCCCCCCCCCCCAAAAATGTTTTTTTTTTTTTTTTTCCAAGCTTCAAAATTTCCGGAAATTTTACATCTCTATTTAGAAGAGCAGAAAAGTAGAAGATTACTAGCATTGCTTGACATCTGGGTCCCTTACTGACCAACCTAACCCCATGTTACCCTAATTATAACAGAGTGAACAACAGTGTTGCATACTGCCCATTAATTTACGGGCAGCCCGTAAATTTCAGCCCATTTTAGGGCTACCTGTAAATGGCTGTTCTGTAGCCTCGTACATGCACAGTGATGTAATAGCGCCATTTTTTGTATGGCAGGCGCTCGTTCTCAGCAGTGCCTCGCCACAGCAGGGGTCCAGGGAGGTCTGCCTCTGCCTGTGTCAGGAACGCAGAGCTGACTGTGACTATCATTCAGGTCAGTTAGACGTGAATTATGCAGGTCAGCCTCCCCTATGCTGAGCCAAGTATGGAGGAAGAGGAGGGAGGACAGATGGAGCAGAGCCATCCACAGAGACAAGACCCCTTCTGTACCATGTCCGCACAGCCTCTGACCCCCCTCCTGCATCATGTAAATGGAGAAATATTTTGACTTTAACATCAACACATACCTATTGGCACTAGCTACATGTTTATGGTTTTAAATATTGATATTTGCAGTGTTTTTAGCACTGAAAATTTGCATTTTAGGTACTTTTTTGCAGTGGCTGTAAAAAATGTGTCTGGCAGTAAGCTTCATGATTTTTGGCAGGCCAAAAAGTTTTGGCGTATGTAAATTTTGGTGTCCTGCCAGTAAATTTATCTTCAGAGGGTTGGCAGCACTGGTGAACAATGGTACACTGTGTACGCCATGAGGCCTGCCTTCAATTACGAACAGTTTATCAGTTCAGTCTTTTTATGATTTATGGTTTCCCAAAATAACAAGGAACCCCAAGGTGTATATTGTGCTCTCAGGATCTGTGGGGGATAAAAAGAGCAGGACTACAGAATTGTAATGATATATTTTACATATAGCAATTGGTCTATAATTTGTTCATAGGATGCACTCCATACATTCCAGTTATTTTTATTTTTATGTATAACGTTTAGTTCTCAGTGGTAGCTCATCCTGGAGTGTGCTTTTTTTAAAATGCTTCCTATACATAATGTAACTACAACTGCATATAGCATCACTCATTTGTACACATGTTCCGTGTATGCCCAAGCATTCCTCATACACATGTACCATTTGCAACATGTCTCTGTCACTACTGTCTCCGATCTCTTTTCATTACTGTCCCTGAGCATTTACTACTAAGCTGAACCCAAGAGGTTTTGTGCCTGCAAGCAAGCCTTGCTAACCAGTGAGCTCTGTGTGTTATCTGGTTTTCACCATGTCTGACAGGGAAGAGGGCATTATGACATCACTGCAGCACATTCTTTCTACATTTCTTCTATTTAACCAACGGACACAGTTTTGCTAGCTCATTCATATATGTAATTTTTTATTTTATGTAATACTAAAAGCAGTCTTAAACTCAAAAGCCATCATTCATTATAGCAGCTTGCCATTTCTTGGGTGTGGTGGCTGCATTTGTTTTCTTTTTTAGGCTTTCTTTTATTTGCATCTGGTGATCCAGCCAGTAAGTTGCTTGTCTGGGTTTTTTTTTTTTTTTCAAAAGAACAAGCTCTTTTGCAGTTGGAGGGATGAGACAAACCATTTACCACTGACCGGGGTGCTTACAATGATGAGCGTTTTATTTAAGTAAAACATTTCTTCTAAAGAACAAAACCACTTGCTGTATGTACTTCTAAAGTGTTAGCTGGGGTTTGGCTTCAATTTGTTAGTGTTTTTAAATTCATTTAAAAGCCACAGCCAATGATTAGTAAGCTGCAATATGTAAAGTTTTGGGTTTAATACCACTTTAAGTGCTTTTTATGAAACAGCCTGTATACTGAGCTCAGTGTCTCAAATAACCCACACCTGAATGCGGCAAAGAAGCAACTCATCCCTCTCCCCCAAACCCATTCTCTGCAACCATACACCATTTTAACAATAGGGACAGTCTGAAAGAAAATGGCTACTGCTGGGTGTACCTTGTAATCTGTGAATAATTTTTTTTATAGATCGTAAATAGTATAAAAACTGACATCTCTGTGTGCTCTAGTGGTTCATTGCCTTAAAGGGATACTAAAGGTTCGGTTTAAAAAAAATAAAAAATAAAAAAATAAATGTCATACTTACCTCCACTATGCAGTTCATTTTGCACAGAGTGGCCCCGATCGTCCTCTTCTGGGGTCCCACGGCGGCTCTCGCGGCTCCTCCCCGCAAGAGCTAACCCCCTCTAGGAAGCTCTCTCCTGAGGGGGTTACCTTGCGGGCGCGCTCCCGTGTGATACACTCGGCAGCCATAGGATGCATTAAGTTGAAAAAAGACGAAAGTTTACAACCCCTTTAATTTCACATGTGGTAACACCCATTACCAAAGTCACATGATAACATCACTAAAGCTCCTTTTAGTTCATCGGGACCTAGCATCAACTATTATGGCATTAGAAGTGTCAGAATTACTTCCATTTCATTGCCTTGTCACCATTACAGTGCATAGGAAAAGTTGACTAAGATTTTTTTGCATGATCTTTGACAAATACAGGTAGCAGTGCAATAATATAAAAGGAAAGCGACTTCCATGATAGGTAAGGATCGTTACAGATGGGGAAACAAGCTTACACTTTAAAACGTAATTCCAGGCATTCAGCCACTTTGTAAAAAGTAAAGGTACACCGAGTTAAAGCGGTTGCAACCCTAAAAGGGAAAAAAAGCTTCTGTTCCTTTAAGGCATGATCTATAGTATAGTGCTTGTGCCATGTACTTTGTCCTTTTTTCTATGCTCTAAAATACCCGATTGATCCTGCCTGTTCCTGTGTGTGTGTTGACCACGGTAATCATGGCTGCTGATCCATGATACCGTGGTCACTTTATGTACCTCTGTCATCCAGCTCTCTGCTCTGAGTCTCTCCCCCTCCCTCCCTGCCTTTTAGTTATGAAGCCTGTGAGTGAGCGTGATCACCTCCCTGCCCCTCTTCTCCTGCTGCTCTTCCCTGTGGCTTGAAAATAACATACATAAATAATTGCCATCCCCTCTATTTTGTCAAGGTGTGTGTGTTTTTTTTTTTTTTTCTTTTCTTTTCCAATTCTAATGCAAATTTTTTGCACAGCTTTTGCTGTGTGATCACCTAACCTCTGCTGGTCGACTGACATCAGTGGGGAATCTCAGCCCCCTCTTGCTGCTCTCCTTAGCTCAGGAAAAGGAGAGTGGAGGAGAACACATGAGGTGCTGTGAGAAAATGTATTTAAGATTATAAATAAGACACACACATTACTTTATATCTTGATAATGTTCTTTAGCAAGGAACATACATTCCACAGTAATTAATATTCTACCAAAATTTGTGTTTGCTGTAAATTGCCTCCTGCATGGCTTTTTGTTTCTTTATGCCAGAGGCTGTCATTGTGCTTAAGCCCAGAGCCCCTGAAAAGCAGTAATCATAAAGTGGAACTAAAACTATTGATTTAAAGGGGAACTTTACCCATAACATCTTGATAAATAAAATTGTTTAGGAAGGAACACTTATTCCACATTATCTATGCTACCAACTTGGTGTGTGCTGTAAATTGCCTCCAGCGTTTCTTCTTGCCGGAGGCTGCCATTTTGCTGATGCCCAGAGTCCCTGAACAGCAGTAATCATTAAGTGGAACTAAACCCATCGATTCAACGGTTTCAAAAAGCTGTTAAATTCCTGGATTGACAACTGTCACATTTGCTTGTGTCCTCAAACTGTCAAACCATCAAATGGCTGGTGTCCTAACTGATCACATGTGCAGCACCATGGCAGTTGCAGATCAAATCGAAGCAGCTTCCTAAGGATAGGAGGGTTAAATTTTGCTTTAAGGCCCCTCTCACACTGGGGCGGGCAGGTGTGGTTTTAACCCCCGCTAGCGGGCGAAAAAGGGTTAATACCGCCCACAAACTGCGGCTACAGCCGTGGTTTGCGGGCGGTATTACTGCGGTGTCCCATTGATTTCATTTGGAAGGAGCGGTATACACACCGCTCCTTCACTGCTCCTAAGATGCGACTTGCAGGAGATTTCTTTTCCTCCCGCAAGCGCATCGCCTCAGTGTGAAAGCCCTCGGGCTTTCACATTGAGCATATTGGGGCAGGATTTTTTCAGGCGTTATTTATGCGCTATTTTTAGTGCTAAAATGCCTGAAATACGCCTCAGTGTGAAAGGGGCCTAAGGATGTCGGCAGATCGGCAGCTACAAATTTAGTAGTGCCCAAAAATGCCTAGAATGGAGAGCAACTGAGCATGTGCAAAGCAGGGTGAGACAGTGTATTACTAGATTATAAACAGTATAGGAACTTATTTTTAATGTTTTACATGGCTATACTTGCAAAAGGGGCCAGCCTGAAGCAATCTAGCAGGACCTAATTTTCTGACTAAAGTTCCATAAACCGTTACATTTCTGGTACCGGGATTGTTAACTGTCACATTTGCTTTGGGTCCTCAACCAAACTGTCAAACCATCAAATGGCTGGTGTCATAACTGATCACATGTGCAGCACCATGAAAGTTGCAGATTAAACGGGCAGCTTTCTTGGCTGTAAATGATAGGAGGGTTTAATTCCGCTTTAAGGATGTCAGCAGGTCGACCTCTACAATCTTGGTATTGCCTAAAAATGGAGAGCAACTGAGCATGTGAAAAGCAGGATGAGACCGTATATTACTGGATTTTATACAGTATAGACCCTTTTTAATGTGTTACCTAGCTATACTTGCAAAAGGGGCCAGACTGAAGTGATCTTGAAGTGGACTTGACTTTCAGATTTTTTTTTTTTTGATTAACCACTTAAGGACCGCCTCACGCCGATATACGTCGGCAGAATGGCACGGCTGGGCACATCCACGTACAGATAGTTGCCCTTTTAGAGCCCAGCTGTGGGTTGCGCGGCGGCGGCACGCTCGCGACCTGGTCCTGAGCTCCCGCGATCGGGTCACATAGCTGAAGAATGGGGAGAGTTAAGTGTAAACAAACCTCTCCCCGTGCTTCCTAGTGAGCCTGTCATTGATCGTCTGTTCCCTGTCATAGGAAACGACGATCAGTGACGTCACACGCCAAGCCACGCCCCCCCCTACAGTAAGAAACACATTAGGTCACACTTAACCCCTCCAGCGCCCCCTATAGGTTAACCCCTTCACTGCCAGTGTAATTTTCACAGTAATCAGTGCATTTTTATAGCACTGATCGCTGTAAAAATTACAATGGTCCCAAAATAGTGTCAAAAGTGTCCAATGTGTCTGCCATAATGTCGAAGTCATGATAAAAATCGCTGATCGCCGCCATTACTAGTAAAAAAATAATAATAAAAATGCCATAAAACTATCCCCTATTTTGTAGACGCCATAACTTTTGCGCAAAGCAATCCATAAACGCTTATTGCGTTGTTTTTTTTTTTTTTTTTTTTAACTAAAAATATGTAGAAGAATACGTATTGGCCTAAACTGAGGAAAAAAAATGTTTTTTTATATATTTTTTGGGGATATTTATTATAGCAAAATGACAAAAAAAAGGGGCCTGGTCCTTTAGCTGCAAAATGGTCCGGGGCTGAAGTGGTTAAAGTTCCACTGTAAGTTCAATGAACTGCATAACATCATCCGAGCATATCTCTTTTATTTACGTTTGACAGGTTTATTACTCTGCCAGAGAGACACTCCAGAATCAGAGGAGGGAGGCACACAGAGAAGCTATGCCCTCCCACCCCTCAGCTGCTTATTCACAGAAGCCTTTGTATTTTGAGAATATGTTCACATAATACCAAGGCTTCTTTGAATGGGCAAGAGAAGGGGGGCAGGCATAGCAACTGCAGCGATTTTGTGACTCTCCTGTTCGAAATGCATAGCTCAGAAGGATCAGCATCGGGCTCCCGGACTACAGCGATAGTCTTCCAGGAGGTACTATAAAGTTGTCGGATATAAATAACAGGTAAGCCCAGGAAGTGTCATGCACCTCGTTGGACTTAACTTATACTGTGCTCAATGTTTTTACAAAGAATCTGAATTTCTGGAATTTAGCTTAAAGTGGTACTAAAGCTTTGTTTTTAAAAAGAAAAAAAGAAAAAAATAACAAACATCATACTTGCCTCCACTGCGCAGTTAGTTTTTCACAGAGTGGCCCCGATCGTCCTTCTGGGGTTCCACGGCGGCTCATCCCCGCAAGAGCTAACCCCCTCTGGGAAGCTCTGTCCCGAGGGGGTTAGCTTGCGGCGTGCTCCCGTGCCATACAATCGGCGTCCATAGCCGTCGATTTGTATGACTTGGCCCGGCTGCTATCAATCTATCCAATGAAGAGCCGGCAAGACCTGGGGAAAGCAACACGGGATCGCGCCCATGGAAATTCGGGGCTCAGGTAAGTAAAATGGGCGCTTGAGGGGGCCGGTGACTGCAAGGTGTTTTTTCACCTTAATGCATAGGATGCATTAGGGTGAAAAAACACAAAGGTTTACAACCCCTTTAAGTACTTAAGGGGGTTGTAAACCTTCCGTTTTTTTCACCTTAATGCATCCTATGCCCCCCAAGTCCGGCATTCGTGTCTATGGATGCAAATGCTGGACTCGGGAGCGCGCCCGCAAGGTAACCCCCTTGGGAAAGCACTTCCCCAAGGGGGTTATCTGATGTGGGGAGGAGCCGAGACAGCCGCCGAGGGACCCCAGAAGATGTGGATTGGGGCCACTCTGTGCAAAACAAGCTGCACAGCGGAGGTAAGTATGACATGTTTTTTTTTTTTTTTTTTAATTACGAACCTTAACATTTCTGTGTTTGTTTTTTTTTTTTTTTTTCAATAATCATTTGATTTAAAGCAGAGTTCTGGGTCAACAACTAAATACATGGTTGCAATAACACGTGTTTCTGTTGTATCTGTAAAAGCGTTTGTCATTCTGGGATAGACATTCTTGTAATGTGCACACTTTCTAGCCTGGAACAACATTCTGCTGCTGAGTGTACAGAGGTAATGATGTTATTCATTACTCAGTGAGGGAACTGGAGACAGAGTTGACATAGGAAGTTGCATGGCTGAACCAGGAAGTCAAATTGTTAAAATCAGGAACTAGGTGTATCGCCTGTTTTGGCGGTGCATTATGGAAAATATGTGCAGATCACAGGCTAATGTGTTTTGCCTGGAGTTTTGCTTTAATAAGGTTTACATCATTTTTCTACAATAGGTCATGTATTGTATTCATTTAGTATTTTAGCATTTCCTTCAGTTTCTCCTTTTGTGTTGTTTGCTGTTTTGTGTGTAAATCAGCACTCCTAAGGAAGTGGTTAGTTTTCCACAAAATGCATAGTTTCCATGCCTTATAAAGTTTGTCGAAATCTGTCATTGTTTCTTTAAAAGTGTAGCCGTAGTTTTTAGGTGCATCTGTATACACAGTATTATACACGTTGGAATGATCAGTACTTGAGATGAAATAGTGGGCTGTGTGTGTGTGTCTGTGCACACGTGCGCTAATTGGTGCACGTTATTAATATTTTTTTGTGCTGCTGTAGTTCCTGGGATTTTCCTTTTCTTAGATGAAACAGTTGGTATAAACTATAAATCTTTTTGGCAACATACGCCTTTAGGAATTTACTCATTTAGTTCTGCTGCTGTGATTGGCTGAATTTTTTGACAGTTTGAACAACTCGAGTCCCTTAGGAAGTCAATCAAGAAAAATTGCTCTGGCACCAATGACTGCAAAATATGCCCCAGTGTCAGTGGGGTGAAAACAAAATGCCTGTTATTAGTGGTAAGTGGGAGGACAAAATTTGAATCATTGGTGGTCCCTGAAAAAAAAACAATGCCTGGCATAGGTGGCTAGTGAGAAAAATAAACAATTCTTTGCATGGGTCAGTTGATAAAAAAAAAAAGAAAAGTAGAGGGAAGAGGGAGAAATAAGATCATTGGTGCTTAGTGGGAAACCTACCTAATACTGTGTCCCATGCTGCTTGCTCACTCTCTGTCCTGGACATGTGCTGGAACTATGCACCTAATGTTGAGCAGGAGACCCCAAGATTTTGTTGGGATCTGGGACAGGTGATGGGGAGGGCAGATGGATGCAGCCTTAACGACCATACCCGGCCTATTCTGGCACTCCTCTCCTACATGCCGGAGGGTGGCGGGAGGGGGGGAGATGTCCCATCCTGCCGCCTGTAAGAGTGATCAGGCAGCTGAACTGCCACTATGATAGTAATTACAGTGTACAGGATCGCTGGCTGTAAAAGACGATATCTGAATGATGCCTGTGGCTGCAGGCATCATTCAGGTATCCCCACTCAAAGTCCATGACGTCATATGATGTCCTTGGTATGGAAGTGGTTAAAGTTGTATATCTGCAGTTTGAGTTAATCAAAGGCACTGTTGCATGGGACTGCTAGTCCTACAATCTAATGAGTAAGATTAGATTGAGGTCTTTACTGTGCTGCCTTTTGGAGAGGATTCTGCCCTTCTCTTGCTAAATTCATTTTGTGGATCTGTGCTTTGAACCGCTCCTGCTTTTTTAAATATTCCTCATCAGTTATCAGATTATTAGGTCCTCGGGGCAGCTCTGACATAAGGAAACAAAGCCACATTCCTCTACCAAGTTGGCCACAAAGTCAGTGTCGTGCCAATTGGAACGCTCCTATTGCCGGCAATAGGCTCTGATTTGAAATGCGATTTGGCCTGTCAAATCTCACCAATGTGAACAAGGGCTCAAGAATTTCCTAATGGTGGTTTTACTTCATTTGGAATTCTGATGGGGAAAAAACATAAAAATCTGTTTTTCTCAAATGTTATCTTGATATAATTTCATAAACTATTAATAATTAAAACATTTATTTTTTTTGTTTGCATTGTTCATTAATATTTTTACACCTAGAACATATATAATATATATTTACGCGTTTCAAAGAAAAAAGTACAAGATTAAAAAAATTATTTCATTTTGAGAAATACGTTTTCAATGCTTTGTACCATTGCTGACAGCTGAATTGTAAACAATAAAGTTGCGGTAGGTGTCGGTAATTGGTATCGGCGAGTACTAAAAAAAAAAAATCCGAATAACTTGGTGGTAAAAAAAATTTTATTTACACATTACATTCTTCTTCTTTTTTTTTTTTTTTTTTTTTTATTAAATTTTTTAAAATTTCATTGAGGGCCAGTTCACACCACATGCAGTCCATTGCATTTTTGTTCTGCATCAAAAACACATGGAAAGTAGGTTATACGGTTTCCAATGGCATAGTTCCCATCAGTGCAGTCAGTTCAAGGGCTTTTCCAGACCCAGAAAAAATGTAGAACATAGACCAGACTGTACTGGAATACAGTAAAATGCAACAAAAACACCCCTAGTCTAATGGGGGAATAAAACAGGCAAAAAGAAAAACGGCACCTGGAATACATCTGGAAAAGCATCAAAAATGCACCGAAACACATCAAAAACGCGTTAAAAACATGCATGCAGAAACACATCCCGAACGGATCTGGAGTGCGTTCTGGTGGTATGAACCAACGGGTATTCTGTCTTGTTTTGCCATTTTGTTTGATAACCTAATGTTCAGGGGTTGTAAATCTTTAAAATAAAAAGTGTTTTTCAGAATCGTGGTTTTCTAAGCAAAAAAAAAATCTAATTTTATCCAGAATCGTGCGGCGATATTTCTACATTTTTAGATGTGTGTTTTTTTATTTTTTATTTATCAATTTTGGTTGGATTTACTAAACTATGTTGTGTTCTTCTCATGGTTTCTATAAGTAACTATGACAGCCACAGATGACGACTGGTGTTGGATCCCCTTTTTTTTTCATATGTTTTATTGACCTGGCTAATAATGGATCACAATCATTGTGGTAATTGTAATTCCTTTATTGCACCGGCCCTTTATTCCTCCCTCCTATCCACTTCCCTGTCCTACCCCTTTTATAGAATAGGGAACCAAGTACTGTATCGTTTTATGGTGCAGTAATTTGTATGGAATTTGTTAATGATCTGTAAAATATATCCTCTGCAGCCAGCAACAATACACCCACCTTTTTAACAATAGATTTCCTGGCAGCCAGCATTTAATAGATCCCTTAGTAGCCAACAACAAGAGACCACTCCCTCAACAGTAGATTCCTCCTAGCAACATTAGCACCTCAAGCAGCCAACAATAGACCATCCCCTCAACAGTAGATCCCTCCCAGCAACAATTGACCCCCCTGCCCCACAGCAACAATAGATCCTCTAGCAGCCAGTATCTATAGACCTTCCAGCACACCTCAGAACCCTTCCTATTATGGGCATTCGGTGCTGGAGGTGCCGGCACTGTGTTCCTGCTGGGGAAAAAAAATACCATTTGTTGGGATTTTTACTTCTGAACTGCTTGTCTTCTCATGCAGCTCTTTAGAATGAAAACACAGCTAAGCCAGGTCATATGCAGGATGACAGTCAGTTGCACCTGCAATAAAGTCTGCGTGAACTAAGAAGTGTCAAAGCATGCTGCATTTGCCCCTTGAAGCCCTTCTACATCGGTGCTCTTATTGATTTTTGTCAACGTGCGTTTGTATGTATGTATGTATGTATGTATGTAGAACTTACATACAAATGCCCAGAAGGCAGGTATTCTGCCTTCTGGCCATTTGTCCCTAAACACGAGTTCCACTAAGACCCCTTTCACACTGGGGCAGTTTGCAGGCACTATTGCGCTAAAAATAACGCCTGCAAACTGACCTGAAACAGCGGCTGCTGTTTCTCCAGTGTGAAAGCACGAGGGCTTTCACACTGGAGCGGTGCTTTAGCCGCATCTTTGGAGAGGTGAAGGAGCGGTGTGTTTACCGCTCCTCCACTGCTCCTGCCCATTGAAAGCAATGGGGCACTGCGGCTATACCGCCGGCAAAGTGCCTCTGCAGAGGCGATTTGCAGTGGCTTTTAACCCTTTTTCGGCCGCTAGTAGTGGGTAAAACCGCACCGCTAGCAGCCAAATACCGTCGCAAATCCGACGGTAAGGCGCCACTAAAAATAGCGGCGCTTTACCGCTGACCTTTACCGCAGACGCACGTCCCTCCCCAGTGTGAAAGGGGCTTTGGTAGTACAGCATCCAGCCACAGCCTAGACTTTTAACAGGCTGTAGGCAGCAGGGCTGGCTGCTGCATCTTTACCTCCAGGTGCACTAAAATACTAGGACTGCACAAACAGCAGCTAGACCTCCCATGTGCCTTAGGTGTACGCTGTCCTTGCACATTTTATTTTCTTTCAAATGATGTAGCAGCGTGCTGCAAACAAAAGGCAGCCCTGAAAACATAGTAACAATTTTAATGTTGTGCTTTGAGCACCCATATTTTAAAATACCCTATCAAAATGAAAAATCGAGAAACCCCCAAAATAAAAGCCCACTTTTTTTTTTTACAGGGGGGGGGGGGGCGTGCAGAACATGGAATAGATCTAATATACATCCCACTGAAACAAACATCCACTTTTATTTTTTTTTTGTAAAGGAAATCTTTTTCCATCACTGCATCTGTACCCTGACTCTCACCACTTGCATGCTTCACCCCAAACTTTCGTACATGCCTGCACCATGCTTCTCTATCATTACTGCACCTCTGCATGCCTTCCTTGCTCCCACCAACAAGCCTGCACACTGTTTCCCCTGCACTTCCTACCACATCTGCAACCTAAACACCAATGTTGTCTGTAGACCCTTTCCTCCTCTACTGACCCTGATTCTCAACACTGCACGTTCTATACCTCCTTTCCCCTCATTTCTACACCTCACTGCTCTTATCACCGCAACTGTACGTTCTCACTGCTCTCACTCCATGCCTGCACAAGGTAAGGACTCCCCAACAATTTGCCTAAAAACCACTACGTTCTCAGATTTTAAAGTGATTCCAAAGGTAATTTTTTTATTTAAATAAGACATGTCGTACTTGCCTGCTCTGTGCAATGGTTTTGAACAGAGCAGCCCTGATACTCCAATTCTGGGGCCCACTGTCGATGCTCCTGTCTCCTTCCCGACTTCCGAGTGCCCCCTGCAGCTCGGCCCTGCCCCTCGCTTTTTCCTGACAGGCTGTGATTGACAGCAGCCGGAGCCAATGACTCCCACTTCTGTCTCTACTGTATGTGGAGTGAGGAGAGAGTGATGCTGCTCTCTGGCACAGTATAGATCAAGATCAGGCTCAGAGAGATATTTAGGGGAGGAGCTCAACACAGAAGGTTTTTTACCGTAATGCAAAAAATGCATTAAGGTAAAAAACCTTCTGCCTTTACAACTATAAGCTAGAGCTGCACGATTAATCGTTAAATTTTATTTATTTTTTTAAATCCTGAAATTGATTCAACCCCCTTCACGATCTCTGTGCAGCATTTCCTAGATTTATTCATGCAACAAGTGCAGAGAGTTCTCTTCTCTCTCAGCTGTCAAAAAACAAACAGGCAGCCTACCAAGTTTTTCACACTATATTGTCATCGCTGGGAGATAACTATAAACAATGTAGCATTTTGTTCTTTTAGAGATCAAAAGGAATGAGCTTTGGTCTGTAAATGAGGTCAGCTTAAAGGCTATCTAAAGGTTCGTGGTTTTTTTTTTTTTTTTTTTATTTAAACACAAACATGTCATACTTCACTCCTCTGTGCAGTTAGTTTTGCACAGAGTGGCCCCAATCCTCCTCTGCTGGGGTCCCTCAGCGGCGCTGCTGGCTCCTCTTCTTCTTGAGTGCCCTGTTGGAGAGCCGCTCTTCCTTGAGGCACTCGTGTGGGCACACTTCCGTGTCCTGCTGCGTCTATTGACACAGGCAGCAGGACTAAGCCCCGCCCCCCAAGTAATTGGATTTAACAGCAGCGAGAGCCAGTGACTGTGTTATGCTCATCCCCAGTCGCTGGAAAGACCGGGTACAGGTAAGTAAAAGATGGGGCTCTGGGGCAAGCTGCATCACGGGAGGTTTTTCACCTTAGAGTGTTACTAAACCCAGGAATATGAAAATCGTTAATCCGCGATAAAAAATACTGCCACTATATACCTTTTTGGATGATCTGTATACCACGGTCAGTGAGCACTGGATAAAATGCCGTTTATGAGAGTTCAGGTAGGAGGAGATTTCCACTGCAGCCTGTATACACGCCCACGTGTGATGTCAATATCATGTGACCTGGCTACTTCTGAGAACAAGTAAATGTTCTCTCCAGGATAAAAGACAACTGAGCATGTACAGGTCGGGTCCTTTAACCACTTAAAGACTAAACCTTTTTCTGACATTTTGTTGTTTAAAAGTTTAAAATCCAGTATTTTTTACTAGAAAATAACTTGGAACCTCCAAACAATAAATATATATATATATATATATATATATATATATATATATATATATAATTTTTAAGCAAAGACCCTAGAGAATAAAATGGCGGTTGTTGCAATATTTTATGTCACACTGCATCTGCACAGCGGCCTTTCAAACGCAATTTTTTTGTGGAAAAATACACTTCAATTAATTAAAAAAAAAAACTAAACGGTAAAGTTAGCCCAATTTTTTTCTATAATGCGCAAGATGTTACGCCGAGAATCGTGATCTTTATTCCAAGCAAAAAAATTGTGAATCTCATTTTAGCCAGAATCGTGCAGCTCTACTTTAAGCACAGTTCTGGGTTCTGGAGCCTTTTTAAAGCTTTGGATGAGATAAATCTTCAATTCCTAGGTCTTGCCTGGTAGCCAGATCTTGTTATTAGTCTTGGCTATCTTCAGGGCTCTCTTCTTCCCTCTATGCTGTGGGTGCCTGCTATTCTGTTTGGCTAAGTGCTGACAGATCACTAAAAAGGTACAAGAGCTGCCTTTTTTTGGGTAACCCATTAAGGTCTAGAACTGACAAAGAGTTTAGTTAGAGGTATGAATATTTGTTTTCAGCTATGAACCTGATGTACAAAGTCCTCCTGCCTTGAAACTGTTTGTCAGCTGCCTTGGACTATGCAGGACAAACCAGCTAAGGGGTGGTTCCTGGGTTCCCTGTCTAGTGCTTTGTTGCAGGAAATAGCCGTTGGAGTCGGTCCCCTTTACAATATGGATATATGTATGTGTGTGTATATATAGCGGGTAAAATGAGTATTGAACACATCATCGTTTTTCTAGGTAAATCTATTTCTAAAGATGCTATTGACATGACATTTTCACCACATTTCGGCAACAACCCATGAAATCCATACGTGCAAAGGAACCAAAGCAAATAAATTCAGAAATTAAGTTATGTGTAATAAAATGGAATGACACAGGGAAAAAGTATTGCACACAAACTTTAAACTTATTTTTTATTTTTTTTTATAAATCTTTTTATTTAATTTCTTAAACAAACAAAACATAACATAACAACACATCATACACATTTAGGGCTCTTTCACACGGAGGTCCGTCCAGGTCCGCCTGTCAGTTTTTTAGGCGGACCTGAAACGGATCCTCCATGCACCCCTATGGAAGCACGGATGTCAGCGGAGACATGTCCGCTGACATCCGCTCCGCTCCGCTCCGAAAAAGTGTGACGGAGGAAAATCCTATTTTTCCTTCCGTCGGCGGAGCGGATCGGATGACAACGGACTCTACGGTCCGTCGTCATCCGATTCCCCATAGGGGAGAGCGGCGCTCTGACAGGGCGGTCCCTGCACAGTGTGCGGGGACCGCCCAGTCATCCGTCGGCTCAGCGGTGATCAACGGAGCGATCCCCGCTGAGCAAGCGGAGCTTCACGGGGCGGATCTTCACGGATCCGCCCCGTGTGAAAGAGGCCTAAATCTAAAATATATTAGTAAAATAACACGATCCCATCACCTTGCATAGCAAAAAACAAGAAATAAAGAAATTATGATTATCACTATTATTTTCAATCATTTCTAAACACAAATATCCCATATAGGGAACATCCCTTCTATGAGTTGTTACCTCCCTCTATGTTAGATGCCGTATATGGCTTATCCAGCCACTTTGCCCAAACCTCATACTTACTAGGGCGACCCCTATTCCTATAGGTATCTCTGTACAATGGAAGATTATTATTAATCAATTGTTTCCAATATATAAACGGAGGAGGATGAGGTTTCTTCCAATATAATGCAATAGATTTTCTTGCGTAGAATAATGTCGTATTAATAAATATTCGTTCGGTCTCTATAGGGGTAATATCCTCTACTAAGCCCAGCAAACAGACTGACATTGAAAACGGTAAAGGAGCAGAGGTAATAGAGTTTAATAGATCCACTACCTCCATCCAAAATGTAACTATATATGGACAGGTCCAGAAGATGTGTGTGAAATCCCCTCGAGCTGCTCCGCACCTCCAGCACTTAGAGGAACAAGCAGGATTTATCTTTTGAAGTCTATATGGCGTGATATATGCTCTGTGTATGAGTTTAAATTGGATAACACAATCCCTCAAGGAGACCAGAGATCTCAAAGGGAAATCCCACACACAGCTCCAGTCCTCCATACTCAAATCTGGTATATCTCGAATCCACCTAGCTCGGAGACTCTCTAATGGCAGGATAGAAATTAAAGTAAGATGAGAATAGAGTCTCGAGGTAGGCTTATCCAGACACTCAGACCTAAGTACTAACTCCAAGGTAGATTGTATCATCGTTAAACTATTCTGTGGAAACTCTGCATGAAAAGTATGTGAAAGCTGGTAGTATCTAAATAGATAAGGGCTAGGAAGATTAAACATTGAGGTTAGTGTAGAGAAGGTGGATAACCTCTGATCAGTAACCACTTGGACAAGTAATTTAATATTGTATTTGGTCCATGCAATAGGCTCTGGTGTTTTAAGGAATTGAGGAAGGGTAGGGTTTAGCCATAGAGGGACATTTGGAGAAATTACTCCCTTTGGATAACCCTCACATCTAAGGCCGGCCTCCCAAGCTTGAATAGTATTAAGCATAGGAATAGTCACCTGATGAAGTGCCCTACGGCCCCTAAATAAGAGAACCTTAAGAGCTTCTACGGAACCTACTACTGCTGCTTCTAACCAGGTAGAAGAGTTATATAGATCTGGGTTTAACCACCATGCGGCCGTAACCAACTGAGTGGCCAAAAAATATTTGTATAGATCCGGAAAAGCTAGTCCTCCCTCTTCACAAGGGCGCATCAGAGTGCTTAATTTATACCTAGGATTTTTTATCCCCCATAAAAAAGATGAAAACAACTGATTTAGTCTTTTGAAAAAGGATACAGGGAGCCATTGAGGAGAATGTCTAAATAGGTACATGAATTTAGGTATAATTTTCATTTTTAAAAGATTAATACGCCCCAATAGAGACAACGGTAGAGACTTCCATACTTTTAATTTAGACTCAGTATCTCCCAAAATTGGGGTCAGATTCAGAGACATAAATTCAGAAGATTGACGAGAACTTACCACTCCTAAATACTTAAAATTATCTACCCACTGCAGTGGAGTATCCTTCATAGCCGTACTGCGAGCCTCCATATCTATTGGAAACAGCAATGACTTAGTCCAATTTACCTTCAGCCCTGTAACCGTTGAAAATGAATCCAGTATATCCAAGGCCCCTTGTAACGAGGGGCCAGCATCATTTTAAAAATAATAAGAGGTCGTCTGCATACAGAGCTACCCTCTCCTCCAGCCAACCGATCCGCAATCCCCTAATATTAGGTGAAGTACGTAGAGCCTCAGCCACCGGTTCCATAGCAATCGCAAAAAGGGCTGGAGAGAGAGGGCAGCCCTGACGGGTTCCCCTAAATAGTGAGAAGGAAGCTGACAACCCTCCCATCTTTACTGCAGCTCTGGGATTCTTATATAAGACCTGTAACCATTTTATAAATACCGTTGGGAAGCCCATTCTGCGGAGTACTTCCCACAGAAAGGGCCACTCCAAGGTATCGAAGGCCTTCTCAATGTCCAGGGAGGCAATAACCCTAGATCCCATATTAAGATGTGAAGCATAAATATTGGTATATAATCTCCTCAAGTTCACATCAGTGGATCTGCCTGGCATGAAACCAGTCTGATCTGAATCAATGATATTCGACATCAACGTTTGTAATCGTCGGGAAATTAACTTTGTCAAAATCTTGAAATCTACATTCAAGAGTGCAATAGGCCTATATGAAGCACAGGAGGATGGGTCTTTCGGATGCTTGTAAATTAGGACTATATGAGCTTGACTCATTGAGTCTGGCATGGATCCCTCCTTCAGACAATCTGAGTAAAGAGAGGCCAGTACAGGAGATAAAAGCTCTCCATGAGCCCTATAGAATTCAATAGGAAGACCATCAGGCCCTGGTGACTTCCCCAATGAAAAGGAGCCAATAACAGAAAGGACCTCCTCCGATGTTATAGGACGTACTAGCATCTCCCTCTCATTATCGGATAGCCATGCCAATGCGACTGAGTCCAGTAACTCCGCTAACTCAGTCGACTGAAAACTAGAAGGCAGCTGAGATGTATATAATGTCTGATAGAATTGTCGAAACGTCTCTAAAATTTTAGGCTGTGTACGGACCGTATCTCCAGAAGTGGTATGTATTTCCAAAATCTGGGTACTAGATTGTTCATGTTTAGCCATCATGGCCAAAAACCGTCCATTACGGTCTCCCTGCTCAAAAGATTTCTGTTTATTTTTATATAGATCTATCCTCGTAGCCTCTGTTATATGCAAATGTAGGGTCCGTTTACTATGTAATAAGGCATTAAAATTTAATTCTGAGGGATCCGCGGTATATTGGGCTGTTTGTTCCTCTACTATAACTTTCAAAGCGTCATTTTTTGCTCGTTGAGACTTATTAACCGCTTTAATAGCGGATATATATTGTCCTCTTGCATATGCCTTAAAAGCATCCCATAATATTGCCGAAGTGGATGATCCTACATTAAACTCCCAATACTCTACTAAAAGGGGCGGGATTTTTTTAACTATGTCTGAGTGTGAGATCCAATGCGTGCCCAGTCTCCACTGTGCTGCATCACGAAGGTGATGCATGCAGAGTGTAAGCATGATCGGATAACCCACTCGGCAAATATTTAGCATCTACTATATCTGCTAATATCGCTGAATTGACAAAGGCTAAGTCTATACGTGAAGCTGTCTTATAAGAAGTTGAAAAACATGAATGCGTTCTACTTGGTAGATTTGGTAGAAGTTTGGCGATGGAAAAATCCACTATCTGGGCCCAATTAAGGAGCTCTGCAGAGAATTTTTTTGCAGGAGTTGGTCTATCCAAAACAGGATCAAGTATAGAATTAAAGTCACCCATTATCAGTAACTTAGCCGGACCGTACAAAGAAATTTTTTCCACAAGACTATATAAGGGGGTCACCAAAAAAGGAGGTGGTATATACACACTAACAATTATATATCTCTGGCCCCATAGCAAAAAGACAACAAGAACATATTTACCCTGAGGGTCAGAGAATACATCTTCCACCATACAGGATAAAGATCTGCTAATCAATATCGAAACCCCTCTAGAGAAAGTGGAGTATGTAGCGTGGTAAGCCTTCTGTACCCATGGCTTCTTTAGGGTCAGTAGCCTACTCCCCATAAGGTGAGTTTCTTGAAGTAGTACTATATGGGGAAGATAACTTTTCAAATACTTAAATAACAACGCTCTCTTAAATTTGGAATTTAGGCCACGGACATTCCATGACAGAATAGATAAGACCTCCTGATCACGTGATACCATCTAAACAGAGAAAAAAGTAAAAGTAATACTTAACTAATAATTTATATTTCAAGATGGCTTGCAAGGTGATGGACCTCAAAAACAACAAACTTCTGAGTGAATATATTTCAGAAAAAATACAATAATAAAAATGAGACAATGTGTATAAACATTTAACAAAAACCCAACCCACCCTACCTTTCTCCAGCGCCATCCCCCCCAAAAAAAACAGGGGGGCGTGGGGAAGGCCTTATCCCAAAATCTATCAGAAAATAGGCAACTATACCCTAATTGTCCTAAAAGGGGGAGAAAAAAAAATTAGAAGAAACCCCCCCCCCAAAAAAAAAACTTTAAACTTATTTAATACTTTATACAATATCCTTTATACAATATCCTTTGTTGGTAATGACAGCTTAAAGTGATTGTAAAGTCTTGTGTGTTATTTTTATAGGAAAAAAAAAACATATTATACTTATCTGCTCTGTTGCAGTCGAATTGCACAGTGCAACCCAGAGCCTACTCTTCTGTGATCCTGGCCCCTCCCTCCTGTTGAGTGCCCCCACAGCAAGCAGCTTGTTATGGGGGCACCCGAGCCAAGTCACAACTCCCTGTGTCCATTCAGACATCAAGCCCCGCCCCCTCTGTCCCCTGATTGGCTAGCTGACTTTGACAGCAGCGGGAGCCAATGGCACCGCTGCTGTGTCTCTGGCAATCAGGAGGGTGGCTGAGGGACTCGTGAACATCAATGGATAGAGATGGGGCACAGGTAAGTATTATGGGGGCTGCTGCACACAGAAGGCTTTTTATCTTAATGCATGGAAAGCATTAAGATAAAAAAACCTTCTGCCTTTACAACTCCTTTCAAGATGCCTTCTCTATGGAGATACTAGTTGCATGCCCTGCTCAGGTGTGATTTTTGGCCCATTCTTCCACACAAACAGTCTTCAAATCCTAAGGCTGCATTCACACCTGAGCGTTTTCAGCTCATAAAATGCCATAAAAACACCCAACAAGCAAAATCCCATTCATTTCAATGGCAGCTGTTCACATCTGAGCACTTAGTCACCTGAAGAAAAACGCCTTAAGCTCAAAAAAGAACATGAGCTTCTTTGGGACAGATTACAGGCGTTTTTCTGCTTTTTCATTAGTGACCTGTACAAAATTGTGGTAAAAATCACGGAAAAAACAAGCGACTTTGAAACGTTCAGGTGTGAATGCAGCCTGAAGGTTCCGTGGGCCTCTTCTATGAACTCTGATCTTTAGTTCTTTCCATAGATTTTCTATTGGATTCAAGTCAGGTGATTGGCTGGGCCATTCTAGCAGCTTTATTTTCTTTCTTTGAAACCAATTGCGAGTTTCCTTGGCTTGTGTTTGGGATCATTGTCTTGCTGAAATGTCCACCCCCGTTTTCATCTTCATCATCCTGGTAGATGGCAGCAGATTTTTATCAGGAATGTCTTGGTACATTTTTCCATTCAACCTTCCTTCAATCATCTGAAGTTTGCCAGTACTGTATGCTACAAAACGGCCCCACACCATGATGTTCCCACCTCCAAACTTCACTGTTGGTATGGGGGCATTTTTGGGGGGTTATGCAGGGCCATTTGACCTCCAAACATGGCGTGCATTATGGTATTAAAAGAGTTCAACTTTGGTCTCATCTGACCTGACTATATTCTCCCAGTATTTCACAGGCTTGTCTAAATGTTGTGCAGCAAACTTTAAACAAGCTTCAACATGCTTTTTCTTCAGCAATGGAGTCTTACCTGGTGTGTGCAATACAAGCCATGGCAGTTGAGTGCATTACTTCTTGTTTTCTTTGAAACAATTGTACCTGCTAATTTTAGGTCTTTTTGAAGTGCTCCACAAGTGGTCCTTGGCACGTGGACAACTCTTCTGATAATTCTTTTTACTGCTCTGTCAGAAATCTTGTGAGAAACACCTGGTTAAGGCCAGTTTATAGTGAAATTATTTCTTTCCACTTCCGGATTATGGCCCCAACAGTGTTCACTGGAACATTCAGAAGTTTAGAAATCCTTCTGTAATCAAATGCAAGCAGTATGTTTTCCAACAATAAGGTTGCAAAGGTTTTAAGAGAGCTCTTTGCTTTTACCCATCATGAGATGTTTCTTGTGTGACACCTTGGTAATGAGACACCTTTTATTTTTTTTTAGGCCATCAGTTGAGACTGAACCAGCTGATATTAATTTTCACTGACAATGGGCAGAATTGCTTTCTAATTACTGATCTATTTCAGCTGGTGTCTTGGCTTTCCATGCCTTTTTTCCCCTCCCTTTCTTCGTGTTTTTCAAATCTTTTTTCCTGTGTCATTCTATTTTATTACGCATCACTTAATGTCTGAACTTATTTGTTTTCTTACTTTGTATGTATCGGTCGTTAACGCCGTGGTGAACATTTCATGTCAATAGCACCTCTAGAAATATATTTGCTTAGAAAAATGGTGACGTGTTCAATATTTATTTTACCTGCTGTGTGTTTGTGTGTGTGTGTGTGTGTGTGTGTATATATATATATATAAATATGTGTGACATATATTTTTATTATTATACAGTACACACACTTAGTGATATTACCTCTATTTTTAGATAGAATCACTCCACCTTTTTGGTTTATTTTTGAGTTTTATAGCTCTGCTACACCTGTTTTTATGTTTGATCTGAGTGTGGCCACTGTATAGTCTTTATGGGTAGCATGTAGTTCAGTTTAAATATGTAATTCAAAATTGTAACATGATCGCTTGTAGTTATAACAGACCTCTATAGGTTGCAGGCTTACTGACTTGCTGCAAATGGTAAATTACACCAAAATGTGTACTTGGTTTATATGGAGGAGAGACAATGCTCCTTTTTGTAACTTACCGTATATGTACTCGAGTATAAGCCGACCCAAATATAAGCCGAGGCACCTAATTTTACCATAAAAAAACTGGGAAAATGTATTGACTCGATTTTATAAGCCTAGGGTGAGAATGCAGCAGCTACTGTAAGTGGAAAAGAGGGTCAACAATGCCAATTTTCAGCCTCACTGTGCCCATGTACCTTATCCGCCATGTCAGTATTGATGAGGAGGGAAAGAAAGCCATATTACGCTGTACATTGTCCCCTCTGATTCACAGCTGGGCTGTGTGTATAGGAAGTCTGCGCCATCCACTGTAACGAAGCTCCGCCTCCTCCTCGTCACAGACGGACAAGGAGGAGGCGGGACGGCGTGGACTTCTTATACACACAGCCCTGCCGTGAATCAGAGGGGACAATGTACAGCGTAATATGGCTTTCTTTCCCTCCGCAGTAAATACTGACATGGTGGGAGAAGAGAACCTGACTTTGAGTATATGCCAAGGGGGGCTAAAAAACTTGGCTTATACTTGAGTATATACGGTACTTTTGGGATAATGCTTTTATGAACATCAAGATTCAGTTCATCTAAATGGTTATTTCAGTTGGCTGGGCTGGCTCACTACATGACCTGTAGGCACACAGTGTGTATATACAGTGGATATAAAAAGTCTACACGCTCCTGTAAAAAAATAAAAATAAAAATGAGACAAAGATAAATCATTTCAGAACTTTTTCCACCTTTTTAATGTGACTTATAATCTGTACAACTCAATTGAACAACAAACTGAAATCTTTTAGGTGGAGGGAAGTAAAAAAAAAAAAAAAAATATGGTTGCATAAGTGCGCACACCCTTAAACTAATACTTTGTTAAAGCACCTTTTGATTCTATTACAGCACTCAATCTTTTGGGGTATAAGTCTATCAGCATGGCACATCTTGATTGCCAATAAATGCCCACTCTTCTTTGCAAAAACACTCCAAATCTGTCAGGTTACAAGGGCATCTCCTGTGAACAGACCTCTTCAGATCACCCCACAGATTTTCAATGGGATTCAGGTCTGGGCTCTGGCTGGGTCATTCCAAAAATGTAATCTTCTAGTGAAACCATTTATTTTGTTGATTTGGATGTATGATTTGGGTCGTCATCATGCTGAATGATGCGACTAAGAAAATGTCAGAAAAGACCTACTAGAACAGCTGAACTTTATTTGGGGTTATTTAAAGGTACTTTAAATGATGCCAGGTGTGCACTGACTCCTATTTTAACATGAGTTTGAATGTGATTGCTTAATTCTGAACACAGCTACATCCCCAGTTTTAAGAGGGTGTGCACACTTATGCAACCATATTATTTATTTTATTTTTTATTGTTTTTCAATTGAGTTGTACAGTTTATAAGTCACATTTAAAAGGTGGAAAAAGTTCTGAAATGATTTCTTTGTCTGGTTCTTTTACATCACGGAAACCTGACATTTTAACAGGGGTGTGTAGACTTTTTATATCCACTGTATGTTGGATCCCATCTATTTTAAAAACATTTTTCGTTTGCTAAAGTTAATATTAGTAAGAGCCGGTTCACACCAGGGCGGCGCAACGCGGCACGACTTGTGGGGGCGACCTCGGTGGCGCGATCTCAAGACGTCTTGAGACGCCCGCCGAGGCGATTTGCATAAGACTTCTGTATAGAAGTCAATGCAGGTCGCCTTGGGGCGCCCCCAAAAGTAGTACAGGAACCTTTTTCTAAGTCGGAGCGACCTGAGTCGCTCTTACTTAGAACGGTTCCATTGAAAAGCGCGGGACGCGACTTGTCAGGTGACTGAGTCGCCTGACGAGTCGCCCTGGTGTGAACCGGCTCTTATACCATAGATCCATTTATGTTACATCGAAGTAAAATTTTGTTTTTTAAAACCAGTTGTTAGTGGCTGAATAAATTTAAACAAAGTTTATGACTAAACCTAATTAACACACTTGACCAGCTGCAAAACTGGTGGAACTCATAGGAGTTTAAAGCGTAAGAAGACCTGGATCTTCCCATTGGTGTACCCAAGGTTTGAAGGCCAGTTTAGATTTCATTTAAAATCACTTAAGACGGTGTCAATGAAAACAAAAGGTTTGCAGAGTTTTAAAGCAGTATTAAACCCAAAAGCAAACATTTACTGTGTTGCAGCTTGACAATTATATGTGATGGCAGCATTAGTTTTCTTTTTTAGGCTTACTTTTTTATTTTCATCTGGTGATCCTGCCAGGAAGTCTATTGTTTTTCAACAGAACAATTTCTCCTGCAGATGTAGCAGGTAGAGTATTGAGACAAACCATCTACCACTGATAGTAAAACCTTTACCCCAAAAGGAATTTGGCTGTAACTGCCTTTTAAGCCCTGGTTCACACAGCTGCGTTTTGACATGTGATTTGACATGTCAAATCGGCAGCATTTGCTGGCAATGAAACCGTCCTAATCGGTGCGACGCTGCATCTGCGGCGCTGCACCGATTTCAAAAAGTAGTTTCTGTACTACTTTTTGCAATTTCGGCCCGCGATTTGCATTGACATCTGTGCAGAAACCTGCACAGATGTCTCTGTAATCGCGGCTGAAATCGGGTCTGCCAGCGCAAGTGAAATCGTACGAGTTTAGCTAAACTCACACAGCTTCACTCCCTCAGCCCAGTGTGAACCTGGGCTTGGCCCTGGTTCACATTGATGCTATTTTGAAATCGCGCTGCTTCACTTGAAGTAGCGCAATTTCAAAGTAGCAAGGTCAGCTCGATTTCAGGTGCTATTTGATAGACATCCTTGTGGCTTCATGCACAGATGTCTATTGAAGTCGCACCTGAAATCAGAAAAAGTTAGTGCAGGAACTAATTTTGCAAATTGGTGCGGTGCTGAAAAATCAGTGTCGCACCAATTAAAACTGTGCTATTGCCTCTAGTAGTCTGCGACTTGTCATGCGATTTGATCTCTCAATCGCTAAGCCTAGGTTCACATTGGAGCGATTTGAGAGATCATGTTCACATTGGAGCGATTTGTCATGCGATTTGAGAGATCAAATCGCGTGACAAGTTGCAGCATATTGGAGGCAATGGCACTGTTCCAATCGGTGCGACACCGCACCGATTTGTAAAGGTAGTTCCTGCACTACTTTTGAAAAAAAAAATATTTTTTTTTTGTTAAAATGAAAAACGTCTGTAAACGAAGCGCTGCTAAATGGAAGTTGCGGTGTTTGGCGCTTCAACTGCCTCTAAACACAGCTTTTGAATGCTTTTTTTGGGTTCAAGAAAAAGCCTCTAAACACATCTGCCTAGAAACGACTATAAATGAACCAGTGTACATGTACTGATAAGATAACAGAGGAGAGTTCAGGGGCAGTTGAAAAAAATGCCCAACTGCTCCTAAATGTCCGTTTACCAGCAGCAGTGTACATGAGGCCTTACTCATCAGCAGTATATAGCAGTCTTGTGACTTCTATCAGTGTATGGCCGAGCACTGGGTAAAGCTTGTAGGAGGAGTTTTCAGTCTCCCCTGACTGTCCTATGAGGCTGCATGACCAGGACCACATGACCACTGACCTGTCTGGACAGTGCGGATTGGCCCTGTGTGGGGGAAGGAAGAGTGGAGCTTTGGGGCCGCTCTGTGCAATGGCATTACTAAGTTGGTAGAACATGTTTGTTATTAATAAAACAAATTGGCAAGCTGCAGTATATTACATTTTTGGTTTTGGGTGTAATCCCGTTTTACCTCTTTGATGCTGTAATGCAGCCACAGCCAGAATAAATTTGCCTTTTTTTCTTTTTTTTATGTATGTATTTAATTTTATTCTCCAGCTTCCACTGGAAACCTGGAAGTTAAGGGGGAACTGAACTTTAAAAAGTAAATGGGAGGAGGGAATTGAAAATGTGAACTACTGTCTTGTCTTCTGTTCCTGTTTTAAACATAGATGATTGTTTTCTGTTTACTATGGCAACTTTCGTTAGTAAATGGTTTGTAAAGAAAATAAACTGATATTTTTCAATGCGACTTAGGAATGTGGACTATTTCATGCAACATTCTAACAACTAATGAACTGGTTGGCTATATGTTTATAATGGAGGATATAAAGAGAAAAGCTAAAGTCAAAATTTATGTTGCTCTTAAAAACCTCAGGCTTAAGGGCGTCAGATGTGGTTGTTGGCTGGATGTTATACAGTTGAAACTCCTTTTGTTTACGGAGCTGTTAGCTTTTTGGAAGTGGATACTTATATTTGTACTTGCATTTGAATAAATCTTCAGCAGGATAGAATTACATGTCTTCAGTGCCTTCAGGCTGCTGGGGATAAAATGTTTTTCTTCTCCTTTTCATTTCATTAGATACAAAATAGCATGCGTATTGGTAGGTCCACTTATACGTGTAATTAGAAACGTAGATCTAATCTTCTGTTGGTATCATCACATGCACAGGCCATCAAAATCTCCTCACTGAGCATTTGAAATGTGTGTTATGAGGAGGTGGATTGGATAATGCAGTTTTTTTATAATGACCAGTACTGCTTCGTGTTTGATCTATGGTGCACTTATGTTTTACATCATGACATGGCTTTCATGGGAGACTGTGGATATCTTGTGGATATTGAAGAATGCCTTTAAATTTGTTGTAAAATACCCCTTTCGTTCAAAGTGAATAATGTATTTAATTAAACATGAAACATGTATGATATGAGCCGCTAGCTGCAAGGATTTGGTGTAGGCAATCTGAAATCTGGGTGTGTCACTGCCAATAAAGTATTAAAGAGGAAGTAAACCCTGTTGGGTTTTACTTCCTCTTTAGCCCACTGCAAAGCCTGCAAATGAAAATCATAATGGGCTAGGCTAGTATGCATCGCATACTAGCCCATTATGTGCCACTTACCTGCAAAAGAATCCAGCGATGTCCCCAGAGTAGGCAGCGTCCATCTTCTGGCCCCTCTTCCTTCCGGCACACAGACTCCGGCTCTGTGATTCGCCGGAGCCGTGTGACGTCACTCCCGCGCATACGCACGGGAGCCGCGATTCACGGCACAGGCTGGGGAAGAAACAGCACTTTGTTTCCTTTCTTCCCCGTGCTAGTGTCTTAGGCCCCTTTCACACGGGACGGATGAGTAATGATCCACCCCGTGAACCTCCGCTTGCTCAGCAGGGATCGCTCCGTTGATCCCCGCTGAGCCGGCAGATGACTGGGCGGTCCCCGCACACTGTGCAGGGACCGCCCTGTCAGATCTCCGCTCTCCTCTATGGGGGGATCGGATGAACACGGACCGTCTGTCCGTGTTCATCCGATCCGCTCCGCAGACTGATAGAAAAATAGGAATTTTTCTATCCAGAAAAACGGAGCATTGCGGACACGGGTAAGATCGGATGTCAGCGGATGTTCATCCGCTGACATCCGCTATCCCATAGGGATAGATGTATGTCTGTTTTTCATCGGAAAACGGATGGATGAAAAACAGACATACGGTCCGCCCGTGTGAAAGGGGCCTTAGGAGGTTGCATGCCTTTCCATTCCATTCCATTGCTATGCTGAGAAGTCTATCTTCTTCTTTTTTTTTTTTTTAATCAGGTTCCTTCACAGATTTTACCTTTCGCTTGAGTCTGCCATGCTTGAACCGCTAAGATCTTGCACCTGCTGTTGAAATTGTCCTTTGTGCAAACTGGAAGAACATTGACAAGCTGGTCACTCCTCCCAAACTGCTAGCAGACCGGTACTTGTTTAGATAGGACTTTGTTAAAAGTTGGGCTATTTTCTCTGTGGATCCAGGAGTATCCCATGAAAAGAGTTTTGACAAAAATGCCACTAAATGGTGGTCTGAGGAATGGCCTGTAATGCACAGTGCTCTGGATGCCGTTGGTCAGAGGAGTCCTGTAATGCTGCACAGTGCAGGATGGTGGTCTGAGGGATGGTCTGTAATGCACAGTGCTGTGGATGCCGGTGGTGGTCACTGGTCAAACAAAGCCTGTAATGATGGTGGTCAGAGGAGGCCTGTAATGCGCACACACAGTGCTCTGGATGGACGGTGGTCTGAGGCCTCAGGCCTGTAATTGTAATATACACACAGTGGGTGCTCTCTGCTCTGGACGGTCGTCGTTGGGAGTGGGGCTCTCGTCAGGGCTCAGGAAGTCTGTAATGCACAGTGCTGCTCTGGTCTCTGGACGCTCGTCAGAGGAGAGGAAGAGCCTGTAATGCTGGCTGCACACAGTCGCTTGCTTGCTTGGAGCGGAAGCAGGAGGAGCTCCGTGGAAACCGGAAGTTAGTTCACAAGAGTAAAAGTCCCTCTCTCACATTTTCACGTTGTTTTCATTCATTAACGAAAACAGGATTGATTTTTGTTATAGTTTTTTGGCAGTGGACGAAAATTTACTTTTTTGTCACTGTAAAAATGGCGCTAAATTTATTTTTTGACACAAGCGTTTTAACACTGATTACGAGGATCAACAAGGAATGACCCTTTTTTTTTTTTAATATGTTGATGGGTAATAGGTGTTTTTTTTTTTTTTTGCCTTATTTTGGCTACATGCCAAACAATACTGCAATTTTATATAACTCTTTTCTATGAATTGTATAGATGATTTCAGTATTTGACTAAATCAGGGGTAGGCAAGCGTAAAGAGGTGGAGATCTACTTGAGCAACATGTGAGAAGTCAAATATCACCGGGCACAGTGTTGCCTCCTCACACCTGATTTAAACCTCTAATTGCCGTACTACAGTGTCGCAATCGCATGCATTGCACGACAATCATGGATTTAAACCGCGGCACATCAGGGTGAAAGCAGCCCTATACTATTATGGCCAGTGTATTGCTTCACACTGACATGAAGATCTCTTCTTTCCTGCTGTTGGCACCACTCTGGAGACCACTAGCTGGGATAAGAGATGGAGTGTAGTTGAAAACAAAAAATAAGAATACCGGGAACCACAATGTGGAGTACTAAATACTATTGAAAACGCATTCACTCACTATCCAATGGAAGTGGGGCTCAGCGGCCAAAGAGCTGCATAAAAAAGAGACTGTACCGAATGGTACAGTCTTTCTCTTTATGGAGTGTAGTTGGTATCACTCTGCATGGGACAGGAGCCAGCACTACAGAGGAGGCATCGGCTTATGCGGCTTTTGCTCCCTACTACACCTCCAACTTTACAAGTAGCCCCTCTGCATTGCACTCTGATACTCTGAAATGGCGGGTCAGCTAGCCCAGACCGCCGTCTACTGGTAGATTGCAATCTACAGGTTTCTAACCCCAGGACTAAATCATTCTTTTTCTTAGTTTGTGAAGCCATTGTTCTCTACAAATGTTCATTAGGCCCCATGCACACAAGACGCTGTTATTTGCTGTTGAACGCGTGTTCAGAGGCAGTTGTACGCTTTTTTCAACTGCCCCTGAACCCATTCAATGTTATCCTATGTGTCCATGCACACACTCTCGTTTTTTGGCGTTTACAAGCAGTTGCGTTTAACCTCGTTTTTCCAGAAGCAAAAAAATGGGTTCAGACGCAAAAGTTTTCCACGTTTCAGACGCTAAACGCGGTACCGGCGTTTTGCCGCGTTTGCGTTTATAAGCGTTTTTAAAGGTGACCTATTTTTTAACATTAGAAATCTCAAAAATGATGGCAAATGATGAAAAACTATTAAAAAATATAAAAGAAAACCGTAATTGCTTGCATTGCATTGTGGACAATCCACAACTTGTGGCAGGTAACGTGGCAAGTGGACAATCCACAGCTTGTGTCAGGTGACGTGGCCAGGTGACGTGGACAATCCACAACTTGTGGCAGGTGATGTGGCCAGGTGATGTGGCCAGTGGACAATCCACAACTTGTGGCAAGTAATGTGGCCAGGTGACGTGGCACGTGATGTGGCCAGGTGACGTGGCCAGTGGAAATCCACAACTTGTGGCAGGTGACATGGCCAGGTGATGTGGCAGGTAACGTGGCCAGGTGACGTGGCACGTGACGTGGCCAGTGGACAATCCACAACTTGTGGCAGGTGACATGGCCAGGTGACATGGCAGGTAATGTGGCCAGGTGACGTGGCACATGATGTGGCCAGGTGACGTGGCAAGTGGACAATCCACAACTTGTGACAGGTGACGTGGCAGGTAACGTGGCCAGGTGACATGGCAGGTTACGTGGCAAGTGGACAATCCACAACTTGTGGCAGGTAACGTGGCTAGGTGACGTGACAGGTAACGTGGCCAGGTGACGTGGCAGCTGACGTGGCAAGTGGACAATCCACAACTTGTGGCAGGTGACGTGGCACATGATGTGGCCAGGTGACGTGGCAAGTGGACAATCCACAACTTGTGACAGGTGACGTGGCAGGTAACGTGGCCAGGTGACATGGCAGGTTACGTGGCAAGTGGACAATCCACAACTTGTGGCAGGTAACGTGGCTAGGTGACGTGACAGGTAACGTGGCCAGGTGACGTGGCAGCTGACGTGGCAAGTGGACAATCCACAACTTGTGGCAGGTGACGTGGCAAGTGGACAATCCACAACTTGTGGCAGGTGACGTGGCCAGGTGACGTGGCAGGTAACGTGGCCAGGTGACGTGGCCAGGTGACGTGGCAAGTGGACAATCCACAACTTGTGGCAGGTGACGTGGCCAGGTGACGTGGCAAGTGGACAATCCACAACTTGTGGCAGGTGACGTGGCCAGGTGACGTGGCAGGTAACGCGGCCAGGTGACGTGGCAGGTAACGTGGCAAGTGGACAATCCACAACTTGTGCCAGGTGACGTGGCAGGTGGACAATCCACAACTTGTGGCAGGTGATGTGGCCAGGTGACGTGGCACGTGATGTGGCCAGGTGACGTGGCAAGTGGACAATCCACAACTTGTGGCAGGTGACGTGGCAAGTGGACAATCCACAACTTGTGGCAGGTGACGTGGCAAGTGGACAATCCACAACTTGTGGTAGGTGATGTGGCAAGTGACACGCTAAATACAAGTACACTGCTGCGCTCTCAGCTGCTGCTACTCACTCTGGTCTCACAAACTGGCTGAAATGGCTAAAATGTACTGTTTTTTGAGCTTAGGGAGGGCCTTATGATGAAACGCTTATAAACGCAAACGCGGTAAAATGCTGCTAAACGCGGCCGCAAACGCGGCAAAACGCGCGTTTTTAAACGCCGGTTTCAGCGTTTAAAAACGTGTGTTCAGCAGAGTTTGCACCTGCGTCTCGTGTGCATAGGGCCTTAGAAACATTGGGCAGTATAACCAGCATTAATGTGTAACTGAAGACAGTACTTTTTTTTTTTTTCCTCCTTTTTTTAGTTTTGGATTGGAATTAGTTAACCTGTCCGTTTTTTATAATGCTGTCTGTGCCCCCTGTTATGGAGATTCACTCTCTATTTGTCTTGTTTACCATTATCATTGAAAGTAAAAGAAAATCCCACATTTTGGTTTGTCCCCAAAAAAGTATTAGAGGGGAAATCTTCTATTGGGGACACAAAGTTCTCTTAATTTGCATGGATTTCCTCTTACTTCCTGTATTGCACATTGCTGTCAGTCAGACATGTTTTCAGGCCCTGCAAATTGCAAGGGACAGTGTGTAGACAGATTAAAGGTAAGGGTAAGGTGCCTGCTTTTCCCTGTTGTGCCAAGTTTCCTGTGTCACTTTATTATGTATAATATATTTTGGATTATTCTGCTCGGAAGACTGAACTTGGAAGACGCTGCCCTGATGTATTCGCATGATCGATAAGAATCTACCTTTTTTCTGGAGTATGTATGCTAAAAAATTTGAGCAAATCACCAACTCAATTTGCAGAAATGTACCCTGAAATTTAAAGGAAACCTTTTATTGTGCTTCAGTGTTGCCTGCGAGATGTCCTCCTCCAGCCCTTCAGTGGACGTATTGCCTTCTTTTAGTGTAGGTTCACACATATGCAATCTAAGAGATTGCATTTGATTTGCACCCTCCCCGCAGGTGCCGATCACATGCGATGTCTGTGTGATGTGAGTTCAGCCATACAGTTGTATGGCTGAACTCGCATTAGATTTGCAAGGAAAAAAAAGGTGCAGGGACTTTTTTTTTTTCCTGCACTGAAATTGGATAACATGGGTGTTCTCACATATGCGGTTCGATTCCTATGCGAGTTTACAAGTCGCAATGCGTTCTGTGAACCAATCTGGGGGTGTCATTAACAATGTATTGACACTCTCATCGGTTCGCAGAGGGCAGTGTGAACTGCCTGCGGGAGAGATGCGATGCGGGAACCAGCGTTTTAATTGCGCTGGTTCCCGTATCGCAAAAGTGTGAACCTAGTCTCAGAACCAGAAATGTAGCACTTTTCTTCATCGGTCCCAAACATGTGCTACCAATTTATAAACCTCAACCCTTTTTGTTTTTGGGGTATAGTCCTATGATTTAGTCTTTGAAGAATGTCTTTTTGGTTTGCTACTTTTCCATAAAGATTAATTCTGATAAGATCCCTCTTTACTTTAGATGGGTGTACAGTTTCAGTGGCTTTTTATAGTTAAGGGAAATGGGCGTGCTGTATTTCTCATTTGCTGCAGTCTATTTAAAGCCGGCCAGAGACATTTACATCTCAGTCGTGGGCAGGCTGAATTTTCCCTAAGTTGATGGATCAACTTGGGTACAAGCAGTCAGTCTGTTGGACTTTACATGTGATTAATCACGGGGTGTTCTCTTGGTGGGGACAGTACTACTCCCATATTCCCATCGCACACGTTCCTGGAAAAGCTCTCAAGGGATTGGTGGGAGCAACTCCCCCTGCTGGGAGAACACAATGCCACTGAGAGATTCACTCATCTATACTGACCCGTGGTTACAGGAAAGAAAATCGTTCCATGTCCAGCTTGAATGCAGCCAAAAATTAAAAACACAATTAGCACAAGGGACATAACTTAGTAGGATGTGTCCTTTGTGCTGATGCCTCCTCCGTCCATGCTCCCACCCCTGCAGCCATAATCTTCCAGTACGCATAGTTTAATAGAACTGTGGGAGCTGTCACATGCTCTCATCAAGTATGCCTGGGTATGGGTACATGGACGAAGGAGAATTTCACCTAGCAGAAGAGGCACCCTACTGACTGTAAGTTATGCCCCTGGGTTTTTTATTTTGGCCTATCCCTTCTCTTCCAGTCCTTATTTTGGTAGGCATGTTTGTGCTCCTGCAAAATAGCTTGGACAGTTCTCCACGAAACTCTTGTCTGGTGCAACATTTCTGCTTGGGAGAAATATTTCTGATGCAGGCTGAGAACCTTGTGCCTTGTTTCTGTGGTTATTTATGCCATGATCTGAGACTTTAAGGTCTAACCACATATCAAAGCTGACCTAATAGTTTTTGTATGGGCGCCCCATGCCCTGGTTTATTTCCTCTGCACAGCTGTTTAAGTTTCAAAATTATAACCTTTTTTTATTTTATTTTATTTTTTTAGTTTTGGATAGCGTTGAGAGGGATTAGAATGCCTGTCAGTTTTTATTGCTGTCTGCGCCCCTGTTAGGGAGAATCACCCCTCTCCATTTGTCCTGTTTACCATTATCATTAAAAGTAAAAGAAAATGCAAAATTTTGGCTTGTCCCCAGAAAATGTATAGAGGTAAAATCTTCCAATGAGTTCTGGTGACCTGGGGGTCCCCAAGGAATTTCCTTAATTTGCAGTGTTTTCCTCTCACTTCCTGTTTTGGCTATGGGACAGGGAGTGAAGGACAATCCTTGCAATGGGACACAGATGACGACAAAAAAATCTTACAGGGGTTATAACCCTCCCCTTATTTTATCCTAAATGGGGGGGGGGGGGAGAGATTTGCCTATAGTTCTACTTTAATAGCAGTTTGGGTCAACTTACTTGTTAGGTTATTGACCATTAGCACCACTTTTTATAATTGCAAAGTAGGGATGCTCACATATATCGGCTGAAAATAGGGTTATCAGCATTTTGCCGATTTGAAAAAAAGGTGCCGATAATGTCTGAAAATAAATTCATATTCATTTTAAATTCATGATTTTAATTAAAAAGTCAAATACAATACAATTTTATATATAAAAATAATTATATATATATATATATATATATATATATATATATATATATATATATATATAAAATTTAAACCCTCCATTTCAGGTTTGGTTTTCGGCAAAATGTATCCGGAATTATAATTTTTTTCAGTCCAGAATTTTTATTTCGGCGCACTACTATTACAAAGTCAAGCCCCTGGCAATATGTATACAAAGGATTTTTTTTTTTTTTCCTCCCCAACTGGAGACCTTTTTAATTCCCTATTTTGATCTTTCTAGATTTGGGTCTTGGTCTATTTTTGTTTTTATTCTTACTGAGGATGGTTCTTGGAACCAAATGATTAGCTTTAGGGAGATTAAGAAAGTATGGTTACAGTTATTCATCTGCACTCTGTCAGCTGTGTCAAAAAAAAAGGCTGTGTTGACGGGGGAATTGAGCAATTTTCTTTCCTTTCACCTGTGGAGGAAGGAAAGAAAATGACCTAATCTATGGCCTGCTTAAGAGTTAAGCCTCGTACACACGGCCGAGAATCTCGTCAAGAAAAAACACGTCGTTTTTCTTGACGAGATTCTTGGACAAGAAACTTGTCCCGGCCGAGTGTACACACGATCCATTCAAAAAACCTGCGGTTCTTTGAATGGAGCGAACGCGGTGACATCATCGACTACGACGAGCGTGCGCTCGTCACATTCGATGCCGTCGCCTCCATCTTGCTACACCCTACCTATGCCTAGGAAGCTACCGCGCATGCGTCAGTCATTTTGAGCATGCGCGGGCTTCCCGGAGGACAGGTAAGTGTACACACACACAATTTTCTCGTCGAGAAACATGCTGACAAGAATCTCGACGAGAAAATAGAGAGCAGGTTCTCTATTTTTCTCGTCAAGATTCTTGTCGGTTTTCTTGACGAGAAACATGATAGCCGCGTACACACGACCGATTTACTCGGCAAGAAAGCTCTGCCAGCAAGTTTCTTGCTGGTTCTTGCCGAGAAACTCGGTCGGTGTGTATGAGGCTTAAGAGTTGTAGTAAAAGCAGCCCATAGAAGTCTAGCATCATCAGGCAGCTAGCTAAGTGCAGTACTGTACTCCGCCTGCTGAGAGAAAACTGATGTAAGCAAAGCAGGGGTGCTGCAGGTCTTTTGGCCTGCCGCTATTGGTTTTTGTCTTTTTTTTATTTTTTTCTAGATGCTTGGGGAATGAGGACATATGAGGCTTTGCTGAATAATGACCTTTTAAATTTCACCTTTTTAATACATTCTTTCAAGTAAATATGTACTGCAAGCTAGTTCATGTCTGTATAAAAATAATGTCATGTGTTTTACTGCACATAACCCTCTCCATGCACTGATGGCTTTCCTTCCTGCATTTGTTCATTGTAACTCCCCTGTTGCTTTGCATGCTACAGGTCTGGAGGGGAAACGATGCTTGTTTATCACATACCACCACAGACAGGCCTTGGTAAAAATGATGCATTTCTTCTGTAATGCCGTGGACTGAAATCTTCTAAACAAGTGCTTGCATCGTTTTCCATCAATTTCTTTTCATTATAGAGAAGATAATAGTAAACTCTTTATTTTTGTAAATTAAGTTCTGGTTCACACCTATGCATTTTCAGTTTTGCAGAAATGCACTACGGTCCATTTAACATGGTTTCCTATGGGTCACATTCACATCTGTGCATTTTATGGAAAGGGCCAGGGACTTTTTTTTTTGGGTTCCATAGACTTCAATGGATCAAAAACGTGTATTAAAAAATGCACCTGGAATATGCAAACTGCAGCCTGCATAGGTGTGAACCAGGCCTTAGGCTGGGTTCACACTGGTGCGACACGACACTCGTCCTACTTTTGGATCTGACTTTTCCCTGCGACTTGAAGTCAGAGACGCCTCCAATTTCGATGAATGGGGATCCAACTTGGATCTCCACCAACAACAGGCACTGTGTTTAGTATTAATCTTGAGGGGGAACTCCATGCCAAATTTTAAATAAAAAACCGTCATGGGTTCCCCCTCCAAGAGCATACCAGGCCCTTCGGTCTGGTATAGATTTTAAGGGGAACCCCCTACGCTGAAAAAAAAACTGCGTGAGGGTCCCCCCAAAATCCAGGAAGGGAGGGGGTGAATCATAAGAGGGCCAATGAAAGCTGCAGGGTGGCGGAGCTAGCGGTGTGCCTCTGTGTGTGTCCGTGTAAATCCAGGAAGTGAGCAGGCAGCATCTTCAGCTGCCTACAGTTAAAATGGCTACCCGCCAGACTTGGTGGAGGGAGATTTCTGCAGCATATTTGGCAAATACAGAATTACAGTGTATATATAAAGTTATATGCAAAGTGGTTGGAGGGAAGCTTCAGAATTGCAAAGATGTTTTTATTACAAATTATGTGAGCAGACTGCAGTTCCTCTTTAAGGACACCAGAAATGAAACTGTTGACTAACCTGACACCCTCCCCACTTTCCCAGTCCCTGGGGATTTGAAAGCCCCGCTCCTTTTCTTTTTTTTTTTTTAGAGCATTCAGGACACATCGGAGCGATTCCAGTGGGTCGAAGTGGTCAAGTGCCAGCACGTGACCAATCAGAATCGCTGTGATCCATCCCAGAAGCCGTAAGGAAGGAGGGGGAATAAAAAGTGGGGCTTTTACATCCCCAGCCCACTGCACTGGCTGCATGGGCAGTGACGGCTAATCATTCACAGAAGTGCAGTGGGGACTGAGGAGAATGTTAGGTGTTCACTTTTTAATTTTTTGTGAAAAGTGAACTTACACTTTGCTCCTTTTTCATTTAGGCTGGGTTCACACTTATGTAAATTGGATGCAGGTTTTCTGCATCCAATTCGTATGACAGGAGAGTGTGACTGGCTCTCAATGGAGCCAGTTCACACATCTGTGGGGCAGCCGCTGAGCACACTGTAGAAGGGTCTGGGCATCTTTTGGCTTAGTTTCAGGTCTGAATTCAGGCAAAAATTCGGACCTGAAACGATGAACGGGGACGCGCACCAAAGCCGCGCTGCAGATAGTGTGAACCCAGCCTGAATGTTTTCGAATTGACCTGATTGACAGTACAGTCAAACATAATTTTTAGTTAAATCATAGCTGTGCTGAATTGATACTGGGCATTTCTGTGCTGCAAAAGACGCAACATATTTTTAGCATATGCTCCAGTGTGGCGTGAGCACAGGAACGTGAAACTTATATTAAGTTGATAAGCACACTTCCTGGTAGCTTCTGTCTGGTTATGACCTGTCTTCCAAGTTTCATGTTCTGTTATGGATGTATAACAAAAGCTTTTAATTCTGTTGGGTTTACATTTACACTTTATTTCAGTAACATGGTTCACGTAATATTTAATATGGCGTGTGTTAACCTCGGCTGGGAAGCCAGGATCGTATTTTTTATTTCAGGCCTCCCAGCCTAGAGGTGAGATCTGGGGACTTACTCGGCATAACATCGTCTTTCACTTTATGCAAAAAATTTGGCCTAAAATTCCTGTGTTGTGTTTTTTTTCCAAAGAAATGCTAAGCAAATACCGTGCGAGATAAAGTTGCAACGACCGCCATTTCGTTCTCTAGGATATCCGCCCCAAAAAAAACATAATGTTTGTGGGTTCTGGGTAATTCTCTAGCAGACAAATGATGAAATGAGAGAAATGTCAGAATTGGCCTGGGTGGCAAGTGCTTACAGTGAAGATTTTCCATGGTTTACTATAAATTGGTCACTACTGCCCTTTAGAATTATGAACAAGTTTCTATTTTTTGTAAACTCCTGTATTTTTTTTTACTATCAAATCAAGCAAAAGAGACAATTACATGGTTCTAATGTATATATTGACTAGAATAGACAACTTTGTTCCTTTTTTTTTTTTTTTTTACCATCTTAGGAAGGACAGCAAAAGGCTCCTGTAAGGAGCTTCTCGTAAGGCCCCTTTCACACGGGATGGATCCGTGATGATCCGCCCCGTGAACCTCCGCTTGCTCAGCGGGGATCGCTCCGTTGATCCCCGCTGAGCCGGCGGATGACAGGGCGGTCCCCGCACACTGTGCAGGGACCGCCCTGTCAGATCTCCGCTCTCCCCTATGGGGGGGATCAGATGAACACGGACCGTCTTTCCGTGTTCATCCGATCCGCTCCGCAGACGGATAGAAAAATAACCATTTTTAAACTGAATCCTGACCTCGGCCAGGTCTAGGAAATATAAGCACTGTAGGGCCCTTTTACACCAGCGGACCGTATGTCCGCTTTTTCATCCATCCGTTTATGGATGAAAAAGGGACATACATTGGTCCCTATGAGATCGCGGGTGTCAGCAGATGCAACATCCGCTGACACCCGATCTCATCCGTGTCCGCAATGCTCCGTTTTTCTGGATAGAAAAATTCCTATTTCCAGTATTTTTTCCTTTTTCATCACAGCCATGAGGGTAGAGAAAGAAGGTTGTCTGGACTGCCGCACTCTGTTCAAACGTTTATTTGCCAAAAATAAAATTTCAAAAATATCCAAACAAAGAATAATCAAAATCCATCAAAAGCAATCAAAAAGGGCATGCAGGAAAACAAGGCTGACGCGTTTCACATCAGAGATGATGCTTACTCATAGCTGGAGTGTGAGTGACCCAAAAAGTGTATTTAAGAGTGGAATAAGAACCGCTCCACCAATGGAGACCATGAGGGTACTCATTGGAGTAGCACTGAATTTTGTGTTTTATAGAACATTCTGTGTTGGTAAAGTCCACTGTTTTTTATTTAATACTTTTACTTTATATCTTCATTGACCGATTTATTTACTAACTGTGCTCTAGTTAACCCATTTTTTCTTTATTTTATAGGCACAGGAGAAAGTGGAAAAAGCACATTTATAAAGCAGATGAGAATTATCCATGGATCTGGGTACTCTGATGAAGACAAGAGGGGGTTCACTAAACTTGTGTACCAGAACATATTCACTGCAATGCAAGCTATGATCCGGGCAATGGATACCCTTAAAATCCCATACAAGTACGAACACAACAAGGTGAGTGCCAATGAAGTCAAATTAAGCTGCAGTTAAGTGACTTTGCCTAGGCCTTGGTGGAGCAATAATGGTCAATGTCAGCTGTCTAGCAGCAAGCAGGGTGGAAGTGTTTCCTCAGGCCAATGTTTTTCAAGACGTCCCAGCAGGTCGTGTTTTCAGGCTTCCATTATTTTGCACAGGTAATTTGATCAGTTTCACTGCCTTCGTAATTACCACAGCTGTTTCATATGAGGAAAATCCTGAAAACATGACCTGTTGGGGCGCCTTGAGGACTGGAGTTGAGAAACACTGCCTCAGGCGTCCTCCCCCAACAATCACCGACTGGGCTTTAATAACATTCTAATATTCAGGCAGCTGTCAAAGTGAGAGACAGCAGTATTGAGGCTGATCTGTGTGAGATATACAGCACACTGCCAAGATAAGATTGCTGTGCAGATGCCAGAATTTCCATAATTCTGTTATTTATGGACCAGCATATTTTTCCAGGAAGTAGATGCTGGATGCTTCCTGAACGAAGATGGTGCCATTCTTTTTTGGGGAGAAAGAGGCAAACGTTAGCAGGAAAAGTACTATGATCTCTGGAAAACTTTATACATACCCGTGTTACACGTAAATGTTACCTAATGTGCATGCACTTAACATAAAAAATATACCTGGGGCTACGTTTGGTTGGATCCTTTTACTGCCAGAGTCGTCTTCTTTTTTTTTTTTTTTTTTTCTTTGCACAGATTTAAAAAATCTATTTACAGTGTGTACAGCTGTCTGACAGAAGCCGGTCTAATGAATTGCTTTTGTCAAAGGGACATGCTGGAAAACCAGCATCTGATCAGCGCTTGCAGCCGAAGAGCCTTTCTGCTTTTAGGCCCCTTTCACACTGAGGCGTTTTTCAGGCGTTTTAGCTCTAAAAATAGCGCTGTAAAACCGCCTGAAATAATCCTGCCCCAGCATTCTCAATGTGAAAACCCTGAGGGCTTTCACACTGAGGCGCTTGCAGGATTTTTTTACAACACACAGCCAGCACAACAGCTTTTTTGGAGCATCTTCGGGGCGCATAAAATAGCGCTGTAAAAACGCCTATTCCCATTGAAATGAATGAGTACCGCGGTAAAAATGCATAGGCGTTAGCACTATTTTTAAAAATAGCAAACGCCTATGCGGTTTGCTGAGTTTTTACTGCGTTGGCGCTAAAAATAGCGTTAACGCGGTAAAATCGCAATGCCTCAGTGTGAAAGGGGCCTTAGAATTCAACAAAACAGCAGAGGAGATTGCCGGCCAAAATATCTATCAGGTTTGTTTTGTTCAACCTACTGGGTTGAATGAAAAAAAAAAAAAGTGACGCCAGGACCCAGAAGTGATGGTTTTTTAACTGTACCGCATAGATCTAAACGGTAAGTAACTTGGCTTTACAACACACATGTTTAAAATGCAAAGGAAGCTAGTGCTGTGGAGCTTCCCAACAATGTATGGTTTGTGACTATGCAAAGAATTTCAAGTTTTTTGTTTTTCTCATTTTTATTTTAAAATGAGATAATGGTGTCGGTAGCAGAGGATCAACAAAGTATTTGCAAAGTATTTTTCTTGTCATGGTAGGAATTGGCCTTACCAACTCGTCCAGCTGACCGTGCCAAAAAGCAGTTATGAAAGTCATCATTCTGAGCTTAAAGGGGAGAAAGGTTCCGAGTTCTAAGTAATGATTTTCATATGTTTAGTAGTACTGAAACATAATTACATTCAAAGGAAAATGTTGATCTTTTGGAGAGTTTAATATCGCCGTATATGATTTTTTCCTTTTAAACCTCTTATTTGTGTCCACTTGGGGCACGATGGCTACCGTAATTCACTCAATCTTTTATTAAAGCCACTAAACACAATACCTTTTTATTGGGGGTGGTTTTATTTTTTTGCATCGTCTAGTTTTTCCTTGTACCCTTTTTTTTTTTCTTGCATGTGTGATATTGGAGTGTTTTAGCTCAAGTGGATAGATGCATTTTTATGCAGTGAGTCCATATCAGACAGGCATTCTAGTTAAGGGCCTGGTAGCCCACGTTTATTTAAACAGAAAAACAAAAGCAAAATGTCCATTCAGGATTCCCACGCAGGGGTTTAACTTCATTTAGCAGTCCAAAAATAAGAAAAACATACCAAGCCACCTGGCTCTCTTGTTAGCAGTTCCTCTGCTTGCTTTAGGTACTGATACCTTAACCACTTAACGACCGCCCACCGCCGATTTACGTCGGCAGAATGGCACGGACAGGCAGAATCACGTAGATCTACGTGATCGCCTTTGTGCAGTTGGGGGGTCCATCCGGACCCCCCTTCACTGCAGTGAGCGGCCGTTAAGTGTTCGGGAGCGATCAGGCATGAGGGGGCGGCCGCTCGATTCCGCCCCCCCCCTCGCGATCGCTCCCGGCCAATGAAAATGCTTCCTCCGCCATGTGATGTAAACAAGGCTGGAGGAAGTGATGTCATCTCCCTCGCCGCGGTCTTTTCGTTCCCGGCGCCGAGCAGAGAAGAAGCAGGTTAGTGCATCAACAGTCCACTGACACGTAGGTACACATAGGCACACAAATCACCCCCCAGTCACCCCCAGATCACCCCCCAGGTCACCCCAAAGCCCCCAATCACAGTGTCACTGATTGCAGTGATCATTTATTTTACTGATCACTGCATTTAGTGTCATCTGTGATTGTAAAAAGTTGCAGGGCAGTTAGGATTAGGCCCCTTTAGGTCCAGGGTAGCCCCCTAACCCCCCCTAATAAAGGTTTAACCCCTTGATCACCCCCCAGGTAACCCTTTCACCCCCTAACTTCAGCGTCACTAAGCGATTGTTTTTCCGATCGCTGTATTTGTGTCGCTGGTGTTTTAGATTATTAGTTATTTTTTTTTAGGTTCGCCGCAGGTTTTTATTAGTGTCAGGTACCCCCATATATTATTTTAACCCCCTGATTGCCCCTAGAGTTAACCCTTTCACCAGTGATCGCCGTATAAGCGTCACTGGTGTCACTAGTTAGCCAGTAAGTTATTTAGTTATTTAGGTTACCCGTCAGGTTTTTATATAGTGTCAGGTACCCCCATATTTAACCTAATAAAGGTTTTAACCCCCTGATTGCCCCTAGTTAACCCTTTCACCAGTGATCACCATATAAAGGTTACGGGTGACGCTGGTTGATTAGTTTGCTTTTTATAGCATCAGGGCACCCGCCGTATATAACCCAATAAAGGTTTAACCCCCCTGATCGCCCGGCGGGTGAGATCAATTAGGTTTTAGCGCCAGAGAGGGTCTGCGTCGCCCCAGGCAGTGTTAGGTTAGTGCCAGTAACGCTAACACCCACGCGCAAAGCATACACCCCCCTTAGTGGTATAGTATCTGATCAGATCTATACTAGCATCCCCAGCGGTTTAGGGTTCCCAAAAACGCAGTGTTAGCGGGATCAGCCCAGATACCTGCTAGCGCCTGCGTTTAGCCCCTCCGCCCAGCCCAGCCCACCCAAGTGCAGTATCGATCGATCACTGTCACTTACCAAACACAACACACATAACTGCAGCGTTCGCAGAGACAGGCCTGATCCATATCAACCAGTCCATAGCAAACGTCCATAGCAACCAGTCCATAGCAACCGTCCATAGCAACCGTCCATAGCAACCGTCCATAGCAACCATCCATAGCAACCAGTCTATAGCAACTGTCCATAGCAACCATCCATTGCAACCAGTCCATAGCAACCGTCCATAGCAACCGTCCATAGCAACTGTCCATAGCAACCATCCATAGCAACTATCCATAGCATCCAGTCCATAGCATCCAGTCCATAGCAACTGTCCATGGCAACCAATCCATAGCAACCGTCCATAACAACCAATCCGTAGCAACCGTCCATAGCAACTGTCCATAGCAACCGTCCATAGCAACCAGTCCATAGCAACCATCAATATCAACCAGTCCAAGGTGAATGTTTTGAACGCTACCACTCAAAAGTGAAGTTTTAGCGTAGGGTACAGCATTTCACAGACAAGGACACACTTACACAGGGTCTCCCAAGATGCCATTACATTTTGAGAGACCCGAACCATTACAGTTGTAAAGTTACAAAAAAAGTGTAAAAAAGAAAAAAAAAAACGTAAAAAACAAAACACAAAAAAAATATAAAATAAAAAAACCAAAAATAGTTGTCGTTTTATTGTTCTCTCTCTCTCTCTCTATTTTCTCTCTATTGTTCTGCTCTTTTTTACTGTATTCTATTCTGCAATGTTTTATCATGCTTGCTTTTCAGGTATGTAATTTTTTGTTTTCAGGTGCGCCATTCAACTGCAGCGCGGAATTATTTATCTTGACAGCAACAGCGTTTGCTCCCACGATACATAAAGCCGTGACACCACAGTTAAAAAAAAGAGCATATATGCCGAAGCATGGGGGCAGCAGGGGCGGAGGAGCGATTTTGCTCCTAATGCCGCGTACATACGGTCGAAATTCCGACGGAGGCCTGCCCGTGGAAAATTCCGACCGTGTGTACGCGGCATAACTTTTTTGCGGGAGGATGCCCCCATGCTTCGGCATATATATATTTTAGGCACAGGTTGCGTTAAAACATTTTTTTATTTTTTACTAGGTTTTGTTTTGGTATTTGCTTTGCAGGTATGGCATGGTAAGGTCTTACTGTTGTACTGTAATGTTACTTTGTTTTAATGTTAACCACCATTTGCTTAGCAGGTACGCCATTCAGTTGCAGCGCGGATCTATTTATCTTGACAGCAACAGCGTTTGCTCCCACGATACATAAAGCCGTGACTCCAACGCTGTAGGAGGTGATTTCACCACCACAGTTAAAAAAAAGAGCATATATGCCGAAGCATGGGGGCAGCAGGGGCGGAGGAGCGATTTTGCTCCTAATGCCGCGTATATACGGTTGAAATTCCAACGGAGGCTTGCCCGTGGAAAAGTCCGACCGTGTGTACGCGGCATAACCTTTTATGCCGCGTACATACGGTCGAAATTCCGACGAAGGCTTGACCGTGTGTACGCGGCATAACTTTTTTGCGGGAGGATGCCCCCATGCTTCGGCATATATGCCCATCATTAGAAGTGGGTGGATGAAGGGAGGTATTCTAATGGTGGGCATACCCACCAATCAATCTCTTTTTTTCGTTCAGCCAATAGGCTGTATGAAAAAAAAGATTACAATACATGTCCAACAAGGACCAGCAACGTACTGGTATGTTGCTGGACTTTGAATGTTTATACCAGAATGATGCCTGCGGGTTTAGGTATCATCTTGGTATCATTCTTTTCAGCCAGCAGCCGGCTTTCATGTAAAAGCAATTCTAGCAGATAATTAGCCTCTAGACTGCTTTTACAAGCAGTGGGAGGGAATGTCCCCCCCCCCCGGATATAAAAAGCGCCATTGGGAAATTGGGAAAGCATTTTATCACACCGATCTTGGTGTGGTCAGATGCTTTGAGGGCAGAGGAAAGATCTAGGGTCTAACCCCCCAATTTTTTTCAAAAAAAGAGTACCTGTCACTACTTATTGCTATCATAGGGGATATTTACATTCCCTGAGATAACGATAAAAATGGTAAAAAAATAAAATATGGAAGGCACAGTTTAAAAATAAAATAAAAAAGCCAAATAAATAATAAAAAAAAAAAAAAAGCACCGCTGTCCCCCCCCTGCTCTTGCGCAAAGGCGAACACAAGCGTCGGTCTAGCGTCATATGTAAACAGCAATTGCATCATGCATGTGAGGTATCACCGCGAAGGTCAGATCGAGGGCAGTCATTTTAGCAGTAGACCTCCTCTGTAAATCTAACGTGGTAACCTGTAAAGGCTTTTAAATGCTTTTAAAAATGAATGTAGTTTGTCGCCGCTGCGCGTTTGTGCGCAATTTTAAAGCATGTCGTGTTTGGTATCCATGTACTCGGCCTATGATCATCTTTTTTATTTCATCAAACATTTGGGCAATATAGTGTTTTTTAGTGCATTAAAAATAAAAAAAGTGTGTTTTTCCCCCAAAAAATGTGTTTGAAAAATCGCTGCGCAAATACTGTGTGGAAAAAAAAAATGCAACACCCACTATTTTAATCTGTAGGGCCTTTGCTTTAAAAAAATATATAATGTTTGGGGGTTCAACATAATTTTCTTGCAAAAAAATTTTTTTTTTCATGTAAACAAAAAGTGTCAGAAAGGGCTTTGTCTTCAAGTGGTTAGAAGAGTGGATGATGTGTGACATAAGCTTCCTAATGTTGTGCATAAAATGCCAGGACAGTTCAAAACCCCCCCAAATGACCCCATTTTGTAAAGTAGACACCTCAAGCTATTTGCTGAGAGGCATGTTGATCCCATTGAATATTTTTTTTTTGTCCCAAGTGATTGAATAATGACCAAAAAAAAAAAAATGTACAAAAAGTTGTCACTAAATTATATATTGCTCAAACATGCCATGGGCATATGTGGAATTACACCCCAAAATACATTCTGTTGCTTCTCCTGAGTACGGGGATACCACATGTGTGGGACTTTTTGGGAGCCTAGTCGCGTACGGGACCCCAAAAACCAAGCACCGCCTTCAGGATTTCTATGGGTGTAAATTTTTGATTTCACTCCTCACTGCCTATCACAGTTTCGGAGGCCATGGAATGCCCAGATGGCACAAAACCCCCCCAAATGACCCCATTTTGGAAAGTAGACACCCCAAGCTATTTGCTGAGAGGTATGTTGAGTATTTTGCAGATCTCGCTTTTTGTCACAAAGTTTTGAAAATGTAAAAAAAGAAAAAAAAAATGAAAAAAAAATGTCTTTGTTAATTTTCAAAAACAAATGAGAGCTGTAAAATACTCACCATGCCTCTCAGCAAATAGCTTGGGGTGTCTACTTTCCAAAATGGGGTCATTTGTGGGGGTTTTGGGCTATTTTGACATTTTATGGCCTTCAAAACTGTGATAGGTAGTGAGGAGTGAAATCAAAAATTTATGCCCTTAGAAACCTTGAAGGCGGTGCTTGGATTTTGGGGTCCTGTACGCGGCTAGGCTCCCAAAAAGTCCCACACATGTGGTATCCCCGTACTCAGGAGAAGCAGCAGAATGTATTTTGGGGTGTAATTTCACATATAACCATGGCATGTGTGAGCAATATATCATTTAGTGACAACTTTTTGTACATTTTTTTTTTTTCTTTTTGTCATTATTCAATCATTTGGGACAAAAAAAAAAAAATATTCAATGGGCTCAACATGCCTCTCAGCAAATAGCTTGGGGTGTCTACTTTCCAAAATGGGGTCATTTGGGGGGGTTTTGTGCCATCTTGGCATTTTATGGCCTTCAAAACTGTGATAGGTAGTGAGGAGCGAAATCAAAAATTTATGCCCTTAGAAACCTTGAAGCCGGTGCTTGGTTTTTGGGGTCCCGTACGCGGCTAGGCTCCCAAAAAGTCCCACACATGTGGTATCCCCGTACTCAGGAGAAGCAGCAGAATGTATTTTGGGGTGTAATTTCACATATGCCCATGGCATGTGTGAGCAATATATCATTTAGTGACAACTTTGTGCAAAAAAAAAAAAGTTTGTCATATTCCCGCAACCTGTGGCAAAATATAAAATATTCCATGGACTCAACATGCCTCTCAGCAAATAGCTTGGGGTGTCTACTTTCCAAAATGGGGTCATTTGGGGGGGTTTTGTGCTATTTTGGCATTTTATGGCCTTCGAAACTGTGATAGGTAGTGAGGAGTGAAATCAAAAATTTGCGCCCTTAGAAATCCTGAAGGCGGTGCTTGGTTTCCGGGGTCCCGTACGTGGCTAGGCTCCTAAAAAGTCCCACACATGTGGTATCCCCGTACTCAGGAGAAGCAGCAGAATGTATTTTGGGGTGCAATTCCACATATAACCATGGCATGTGTGAGGAATATATCATTTAGTGACAACTTTTTGTAATTTTTTTTTATTTTTTTTGTCATTATTTAATCACTTGGGACAAAAAAAAAAAATATTCAATGGGCTCAACATGCCTCTCAGCAATTTCCTTCGGGTGTCTACTTTCCAAAATGGGGTCATTTGGGGGGGTTTTGTACTGCCCTGCCATTTTAGCACCTCAAGAAATGAGATAGGCAGTCATAAATTTAAAGCTGTGTAAATTTCAGAAAATGTACCCTAGTTTGTAAACGCTATAACTTTTGCGCAAACCAATAAATATACGCTTATTGACATTTTTTTTACTAAAGACATGTGGCTGAATACATTTTGGCCTAAATGTATGACTAAAATTGAGTTTATTCGATTTTTCTTATAACAAAAAGTAGAAAATATCATTTTTTTTCAAAATTTTCGGTCTTTTTCTGTTTATATCGCAAAAAATAAAGATCGCAGAGGCAATCAAATACCATTAAAAGAAAGCTCTATTTGTGGGAAGAAAAGGACGCAAATTTCATTTGGGTACAACATTGCATGTCCGCACAATTTACAGTTAAAGCAGCGCAGTGCCGAATCCCAAAAACAGGCCTGGTCCTAATGGCCCGAAATGGTCCGGGGCTTAAGTGGTTAAACCACCAGATCTTCAAGTCTCACAGTCTTGGATGCACACAGCTTTGGGCTTCTTAAACGCACACAGCTGGAAGTCCCTTAATGCACACAGCTTCTGGCTCCTTGGACGCACACAGCTTTAACGCCCTTCAACGCACACAGCGTTTATCCTCACACAGAGACACTCACTAGCAGCCATTGCTCCAAACATAGGTCTGTCTTCACACAGCAGTTAGCAAGCTGCTCACTCTCCCCCATCCTCCACTCTCTGCTCTCACCAGCCCCTCATTATATTGGTTGTGTGCACCTGAGAACACACCATGCTGGCTGTCCACAAGACCCAGACACACGGTTGGAGATCCCGTCCCACCCAAGTCTCTTAGGGATCTCCAAACTACTGAGTCCCATACTAAAGTAGGAAAACCTGGAGAAAACTGACAGAGCATTTTCCTCCATTTAAATTCTACACTCTGTAGTCCTGCAGTCTGCAGATATGCAAACCCTGTGTCCCTTTTTATCTTCACTTTCATTGGGACAGAGCCTCGCTGTGCCACACATGTAAATGTGTACAAAAGTGAATACTACCACATGTTAAGTTTTCATTTATTTAATTCATTCTCGTATCTGATTTAAGAGGAATGGTCCAACAGCACTTGGTTCAGGGAGGCAGTGGGGGTCACTTGGTCACGTTTTTAGAGAGAGAGAGAGAGAGAGAGAGAGAGAGAGAGAGAGAGAGAGAGAGAGAGATATCTATATCTCCAATGAGAGGAGAGCACTCCTGTCATCGTCTGTGGGGGATTTCTCCCCCCCCCCTCCTTTTTCTCTTCACTGACTTTGTTAATGTGAGCGGCGCTTGCTAGGACAAAAACAGCCGCTCTGCTCCCTCCCCTGCATCCTGATTGCAGCAAGGAATTCTGGGACATGTAGTCCCCATCTCATACCGCCTCATAGCCAGCATGGGACTACAAAGCCCAGTATGCTATGCTCTAAAGGGATTGTTGAGGAATCCATCTTAATTTCTGAGGGGGTTCAGACACCACAAGGCAAGAGAAGAGACTGGACCCAGGGGAGAGGTGCTGCCTTCTAGGTCAGTCCACTGCGTTATTTAAACCACCCACAACCGGTCGGGACATCCAGCCTAAGAGAGGGGGATGCCCGGATGCATGTCTAGGAGCACCTGCACCGATGGTGTGAAGCGTTCCAGTGTGAGGTTACCAGAAGAGCCTGCCTGTTTCAGGACAATTGTTTGGGCCTTACCCGCAGGATTGGTTAGAGGGCACTTGCCCATCTGCAGGAAACAAGGACACTGCACATAGACAGAGTTGCCTCACTTTTTCCTACACTTACCTGAACCTGGGTCTTGTTAATGGCCTGTTTAAGAAGTCAGTGTCCACTTTGTTATCCGGATACTGTCAGCATACCACAGATACACTTTGCCAAGCAGGAATTTAAGTGCACCAACTAAAGTGGCTAGCCGAAGATCCAAGGCCTCAACTTTCTTCCAAGGGACTGAAGTTACTGGTGTCATACGGGCACGCACACACATACTCAGGACTCTGTATATGTAGTGGGTGTGCCGAATAGTTTGATTTGAGTACAGCGTTTGTAGTTGGGCCTGTGGTTTCAGGGGATAGAAGAAAGAGGTCTGACATAAGAGAGGGTCATTACTCTACTCTCCTCCTGCCTGAACTCATAGAGCCAATTTATGTAGAGGTAACCAATCTGATATAGAATTGCTACTGCTAAAGTGTTTGCCTCTGCTGTACTCTCCTGTTTTTTCCTGGGGCACCCTGTGCTGTTTTGTCCCCCTATTCTGTTCTCTCCTGGCCCCCCATACTGTGCTGTTCCCTCCTGGCTCCCCTATACTGTTTTCTCCCGTCCCCCCAGTACTGTGCTTTGCTCTTGCCAGACCCCTCCTAATACTGTTCCCTCCTGGATCCCCTGTGCTCTGCCCTGCTGACCCCCTGTACACCACTTATCAAGTTTGGCCCAGAATTGAGCATCAGATTCTGTGCAAAGGAGCAACCAATAGTTTCACATTTAGGAAGTAAGTTTTAACCACTTAAGCCCCGAGCCTCTTTCTAAGATTTGGTGTTTATAAGTTTAAAAACGTTTTTTTTTGCTAGAAAATTACTTAGAAAAAAATATATATAATGTTGGGGGTTCTAACACCCTAGAGAATAAAATTGCGGTCGTTGCAATACTTTTTGTCACACCGTATCTGTGCAGCGGTCTTAAAACCGCACTTTTGTTTGGAAATAAATCACTTTTTTTTAATTAAGAAATAAGACAACAGTAAAGTTAGCCCATTTTTTTTTTTTTTTTTTTTATATTGTGAAAGATAATGTTACGCCGAGTAAATTGATACCCAACATGTCACGCTTCAAAGTTGCGCCCGCTCGTGGAATTGGGACAAACTTTTACCCTTAAAAATCTCCATAGGCGACGTTTAAAAAATTCTACAGGTTGCATGTTTTGAGTTACAGAGGAAGTCTACTGCTAGAATTATTGCTCTCGCTCTAACGATTGTGGCGATACCTCACGTGTGGTTTGAACACCACTTTCATATGCGGGCGCTGCTAACGTATGGTTCGCTTCTGCGTGCAAGCTCGTCAGGACAGGGCGCTTTAAAAAAAAAAAAAAAAGTTGTCTTATTTATTTTACTTTTATTTTTTTTACAGTGTAAAGCATGACAAGCCCTCTTAAATATGAGATCTGGGGTCAAAAAGACCTCAGATCTCATATTTAGACTAAAATGCAATAAAAAAAAAAAATGGCCCTTTAAGAGCAGTGGGCGGAAGTGACGTTTTGACGTTGCTTCCGCCCTGCAGTGGTATGGAGACGGGTGGGGGCCATCTTCCCCTCACTCGTCTCCATACTTAGCCGACAAGAGGACCCGAACGCCTCCGCTGCTGCCGAAGGCTCCGGTAAGCTGCGGAGGGGGAGGGGGGCTTCCCCCCGCCGCTAAGTAATCTGGCGGCGTATCCGCCGCAGAGACCACTTTTATCTGAAAGAGCTCTTGAAGAGGGTACCGGGGTTATGGTAGCTAGCTGCTACCATAACAACGGTATTCCTCTTCAAAGTAGCGACGTATAACAACGGCGGGTATGTGGTTAAAATGTATTCTATTGTTTAATGCTATTTCTAAGAATAATTGTTATATCTGCAGCTCGCTGACCACATCAATGTTCTGTGAGCTGTAGATATAAAAATTATTTCAGGGGTTCCCCGAGATCTCAGACTTTTGCCAGGGGTTCCTGGAAGGTAAAAAGGTAGAGAAACACTGTCCTGGAGTGTCTTTCTGGCAGAGCAATAAAAACTTGTCAAATGTGAATAATAGAGATAAGCCCAGGAGATGTACTGCAGCTCCTTGGACTTAACTCAATGTGTGCCTTCCACTTTTTACAAAGTGGCTGAATTCCTGGAATTCAGCTTTAAGGTTTTCTTGCAGTTGATAAAAAAGAAAAAAGAGCAGCTCTGGATGTAATCGTCTTCTTGGGTGGTGCTGCCCTTCTTTTCCTCACTATTTGTCCTCCCTCCACGCCCAGAATCTTTCAACTCAGAAGACTGAGGTAAACTGATTGCAGGGTATCAATGACCTGTCCCATGGGGGGGGGGCATCACGGTATAATTTTGCAATCTGCGTAATGATGCAAAGCAATGCTGATGTCATTGTCAATGCTGCCAGCTCTGCATCATTAAGGACTCCCTAAGACCCCTTTCACACTGGGGCGGTTTGCAGGTGCTCTTGCGCTAAAAATAGCGCCTGCAAACCGACCTGAAACAGCCTGAGGGCTTTCACACTGGAGCGGTGCGAGCTGCATCTTTACAGCGGTGAAGGAGCGGTGTGTTTATTACTCCTCCACCGCTCCTGCCCATTGAAAGCAATGGGACACTGCGGCTACACCGCCAGCAATGCGCCTCTGCAGAGGCGCATTGCCGGCGGTATCAACCCTTTTTCGGCCGCTGGCGGGGGGTAAAACCGCACCGCTAGCGGCCGAATACCGCCGCAAATCCAACGGTAAAGCACCACTAAAAATAGCCACCGCACCTCCCGCCCCAGTATGAAAGGGGCCTAAGAAGTCACTATAGAGAAGATATCTTAATGGTAAGTATACAGTGGGTACGGAAAGTATTCAGACCCCCTTAAGTTTTTCACTCTTTGTTATATTGCAGCCATTTGCTAAAATCATTTGTTCATTTTTGTCCTCATTAATGTACACACAGCACCCCATATTGACAGAAAAACACAGAATTGTTGACATTTTTGCAGATTTATTAAAAAAAGAAAAACTGAAATATCACATGGTCCTAAGTATTCAGACCCTTTGCTCAGTATTTAGTATTTGCACCATTTTGATCTAATACAGCCATGAGTCTTTTTGGGAAAGATGCAACAAGTTTTTCACACCTGGATTTGGGGATCCTCTGCCATTCCTCCTTGCAGATCCTCTCCAGTTCTGTCAGTTTGGATGGTAAACGTTGGTGGACAGCCATTTTTAGGTCTCTCCAGAGATGCTCAATTGGGTTTAAGTCAGGGCTCTGGCTGGGCCATTCAAGAACAGTCACGGAGTTGTTGTGAAGCCACTCCTTCATTATTTTAGCTGTGTGCTTAGGGTCATTGTCTTGTTGGAAGGTAAACCTTCGGCCCAGTCTGAGGTCCTGAGCACTCTGGAGAAGGTTTTCGTCCAGGATACCCCTGTACTTGGCCGCATTCATCTTTCCCTCGATTGCAACCAGTCGTCCTGTCCCTGCAGCTGAAAAACACCCCCACAGCATGATGCTGCCACCACCATGCTTCACTGTTGGGACTGTATTGGACAGGTGATGAGCAGTGCCTGGTTTTCTCCACACATACCGCTTAGCATTAAGGCCAAAAAGTTCTATCTTGGTCTCATCAGACCAGAGAATCTTATTTCTCACCATCTTGGAGTCCTTCAGGTGTTTTTTTTTTAGCAAACTCCATGCAGGCTTTCATATGTCTTGCACTGAGGAGAGGCTTTCGTCGGGCCACTCTGCAATAAAGCCCCGACTGGTGGAGGGCTGCAGTGATGGTTGACTTTCTACAACTTTTTCCCATCTTCCGACTGCATCTCTGGAGCTCAGCCACAGTGATCTTTGGGTTCTTCTTTACCTCTCTCACCAAGGCTCTTCTCCCCCGATAGCTCAGTTTGGCCGGACGGCCAGCTCTAGGAAGGGTTCTGGTCGTCCCAAATGTCTTCCATTTAAGGATTATAGAGGACACTATGCTCTTAGGAACCTTAAGTGCAGCAGAATTTTTTGTGCCTTGCCACAATTCTGTCTCTGAGCTCTTCAGGCAGTTCCATTGACCTTATGATTCTCATTTGCTCTGACATGCACTGTGAGCTGTAAGGTCTTATACAGACAGGTGTGTGGCTTTCCTAATCAAGTCCAATCAGTATAATCAAACACAGCTGGACTCAAATGAAGGTGTGGAACCATCTCAAGGATGATCAGAAGAAATGGACAGCACCTGAGTTATATATGAGTGTCACAGCAAAGGGTCTGAATACTTGGGACCATGTGATATTTCAGTTTTTTCTTTTTTAATAAATCCGCAAAAATGTCAAAATTCTTTGTTTTTCTGACAATATGGGGTGCTGTGTGTACATTGAGGAAAAAAATTAACTTAAATGATTTTACAAATTGGCTGCAATATAACAAAGAGTGAAAAATGTAAGGGGTCTGAATACTTTCCGTACCCACTGTATATAAAAAGAAATGGCAAAATACTGCTGTTGGTGGGGCTTTAAGGAGGGAGAAGGATGGCGTTTGGATTTGTGTATTAAAGGGGCTGATGTTTGAAAACTGAATAATGGATAAAAACACAAACCTGACTTTGCACACAAGTCAGTCCATCTTCAGCTTTTATGGAACCTGATTTCTTATTAACCCAAATTCTGGATGTTCTCTTGGACCAGCAATCCAATTTGTACACTTATTCTTTTCCCAAGTTGTAAATCTGCCCCAGAGTGTCTTAATCAGAATGCCATATGTGATGATACAGCTTGATGACCTGTACTGAATACTTAGAGTGCTGTTTGTGACATTCTATGACCAGAAAATTTACATCTGTCCTAAACTTTGGTCTGCACTGGATAGAAGAATCTATTGAACAAATCGAGCTGTAATTCTTATACATTGGCATCATTTTAAACTGAATGTCCCATCTCAACAGGTTGCTGTGGGTAATCATACATTGGTTAACATGTTTCTTTGCATCAGTAAATATGTCTTTTGATGTCTAATGGAACCGATCCCAGTCCACATCCTCCATAAAAAAAAACAATTGCTGCTTCACTTTCCAGTAAACAGAAAATTCTGTGACATATGTAAGCAGGAAATAATTTTGAAATCACTTAAGAGACTGTTAAGGCTTTTACCTCACAAATGGTGTACTGCTGTGAAATGGCAAAGAAAACAGAATAGTCAATTCTCTTTGTAATCTGTACAATCATATATAGCTTTTACTAGCCGAGTTGTGAAAATGATGCTAAAAGCTGGCTGGTTTGTTGCTGTAAGTACTACATGTTTTCAATGAGACCGTAGGCCACACCCACCCCCCAAATTACACCACCAAAACCCAGTGGCGTCACTAGGGTTGGTGTCACCCGGTGCGAAAAAAAATGGTGTCACCCCCCAACAACTATAGTCCCCCCTCAGTACAGACCCCCCTCCACTAACTACAGACCCCACTCCCACAGTATAGATCCCTTCCCTCAGTACAAACCCGCTCCACTAAGTACAGACTCTCCGCCATCAATATAGACCCGCCTCCCTCAGTATGAACCCCCACCTCAGTGCAGACCGCTCCATCAGTACAGACACCCCCACCTCAGTGCAGACCCCCTCGTACAGACACCCCCCTCAGTACAGACACCCCCCTCAGTACAGACACCCCCCTCAGTACAGACACCCCCCTCAGTACAGACACCCCCACCTCAGTACAGACACCCCCACCTCAGTACAGACACCCCCACCTCAGTACAGACACCCCCACCTCAGTACAGACACCCCCACCTCAGTACAGACACCCCCACCTCAGTACAGACACCCCCACCTCAGTACAGACACCCCCACCTCAGTACAGACACCCCCACCTCAGTACAGACACCCCCACCTCAGTACAGACACCCCCACCTCAGTACAGACACCCCCACCTCAGTGCAGACACCCCCACCTCAGTGCAGACCTCCTCAGTTACAGACACCCCCTCAGTACAGACACCCCCTTAGTACACGATCCCCCTCAGTACAGACACCCCCTCAGTTACAGCCTCCCCCTAGTGCAGACCCCAGCAGTACAGACACCCCCTCCCCCCATCAGTAAAGATGCCCCCCTTACCTTACAGACCTCAGAACAGAGCGGCAGATACACACAGCGGTGTGTCTCTCGAGCGCGGGCTCCTCCTCCTCCTCTGTGGATGTAAACAGAGAGGAGGCAGAGGGGGCGGCGGCTTCCTTCCGCTCCGCTGAGGGACACAGCCGCAGCGTGAGCCTAAGGCACAGGGCAGCGGGCAATGTCAGTGTGGTGCCGCTGCGCTACCCACGGGTGTCACCCCTCTGGTGGGTGTCACCCCTCTGGTGGGTGTCACCCGGGTGCGGCCCGCCCCCCCCCCGCACCTGGCTAGCAACGCTAGTGCGTGTCGTCACATCATCACAGTGCAGTGTGATGATGTGACAGGCTGAGTCGCTCGCTGGCTCTGTAGGGTAGGGAGGAGGATTGGAATTTAGGAATAGGAAGAATAAGGAGCCGGAGGACACACACCAGGCGCGGCCGCGGCGCTGAAGGTGTTGTTCCAGGCTTCCAGCCCAGCGGGGTGAAATTAATCAATGAATGGGTCAGCTGTAAAAAAATAAATAAAATAAAAAAAAAGGGAGGGTGTGTCACCCCTCTAGCGGGTGTCACCCGGGGGCGGACCGCACCCCCCGCACCCCCCTAGCAACGCCTCTGCCAAAACCCAATATATTAAAAGAAACAAACCAGAAAATTGGCAAAGAATGGCCACAGCACTTTTATTGGTTAAACCACTTCAGCCCTGGAAGGGTTTGCCCCCTTAATGACCAGGCCATGTAACAACATCATGAAACTTTATAAACATAAAAGGAAACTTGGTATGGGAGAAATTCTATTTAGGTTGGCATTGCTAACCTTTTTCTGAAAATGCAAGTTGCTTGGATGTCTTTTGGATCATCAATCTTCCATACTCATTCACTTACTTGGAACAAATATGCAGATCAGGGGCTCTACTTCACATCCAGGTTTTGACTTGGAAGTTCTTCATGTCCAGGAGTTCCAGAGCAGCTAGGAATGCTGTTGCGGTCAGGTATAACTGTCACTACTGTTCTTTTTCTTTCTCGTACATCACGGGACACAGAGCGGCATAGTCATTACTATGTGGGTTATATAGTTTACCTTCAGGTGCTGGCACTGGCAACTTCCAAACCGGAAGTACCCTCCCCTATATAAGCCCCTCCCATCCGGGAGCACCTCAGTTTTTTGCCAGTGTCTAAGGTGTTGGCCAAGAAGTAACATGTGTTTTTCACTGAGCTTGCGTACAGGTTCTTTTGGGCCTCAGTAAGCTATTCCGGATCCAACCAAAAAAGCTTCATAGCTAAACGGTCGGTACCCGGGCCTTGCAGAGAAGAGCAAGGTTTTGCCTGTAATGCTTCTCTTAGGAGAGCTGGACCCTGGGATCCAGAGCTCTGGTCATACCCACGACTAAGATGCTTTCTGTGCAGGGTGCTATACAGGTCCAGGGGAGTGGAATCCTTGGGAACCCGGTCCCTGAAGGTTTAATTACAATGCCTGCCGTGAGAGGTGAAGTTTGGGCTTCTGTGGACCAAACGGAGTCCTGCGGCGGGGAAAAGGTAAGTGGGGGCCCCCCAGGAACTTGGTTCTATTAGGGGACCCCCAAGCCTAATATGTCTTTCTGCCTGTTACCTAACGGTATTCCCGCTAAATATCTGTGCATGCCTGTAACTACTAAAAAATGTAATAATTTTAATAGTGGTCAAGAAAAAAAAAAAAAAATAGACAGACCGCGGTACCTGTGTTAATCCACTAGAGGCCGCTGTGGAACGTTTCTTGTCATGTGGAATTTTTCTTTTCATCAGAGTCAAGTCCAGGCAGATGGTGAGTTCTCTTGTGGGAAACTGCTTCCTCTGCCATGTTGCAATGCTCGTCCATCCCCCGGCCTGCGGCAAAAGGGCCCTGTCTCCTGTCCCTAGTTTCCTTTTTCAAAAAAGAGCACCGAAGGCACACGTGCCCGCGTGCACGCGCCTCTATATATAGAGGTGAGCTGGAAAAGGGGGCGGAGCTTGGGGGATGACGCTCTGTGCGCGCCGCAGCGTTTCTGCGCATGTGCGGGCGTCCCAGCATGTTAAAAGGCACAATTATGTGTTGTGAGCTGGCTATGGAGTGCAGAGACAGAGCTGGCAACATTTAAAAAAAGGCATACAGCAAGCGGTTGATGCAGGCATCCCCATAGAAAGGCACATTAGTAGACACCAACTGTTTATATAGCAGCAATTGTGCTAGACTATTGTCAGTAAGTGGTGTATTTCGGCTGGAATACCTCAGCTTTGGGCTTAGGAATATGCCGTCTAAAAACTCCGGGACTAAAAATCCCAGGAAGCATAGGGGGTCTCCATCGGGCTCTGAGGATCTTGGGCATGCTTCGGCTGCACCAATCTCCCCTGAAGAATCAGAGGTTAGTGACCGTAGAGCACCCTCAGGAGTACCTGGTACTGTGGCTGTCCTCAGTTCACCTGCTCCTGTGTATGTAACAGAGGAGGTTTTTTCCTCAGCTCTGGGAGGGCTGGAAGAGAGATTGTCAACATTGATCGCTGCTTCCCTGTCAGAGGGAAAGCACGCCCGATCTCCGTCTCCTCCCTCAGAGTACCTGTTAGCAGAGCAACAGTCCCATACAGGGGATCGACCTACCTGAAGGGGATCAGGATGAGGTTGATTCTGTTGTAGAGGAATCAACAGTGTAAGAGCCATTCTCAGCATCACATGCTGAAAGATTATGGGTTCAGTCCCTGACTAACATGGTCCGATCAGCATTTAAAATGCCCCTTGCGGAGCCATCATCCACTTCTGTCTCCTCGTTGGGGTCGCTAAAAAGCTCCCCAGACTGTTTGTTCCTTTCCAATCCATCCTTTACTGGAAGGGCTCATTTACCAGGATTGGGAACATCCTGATAAAATATTTACTCCTCCCAAGAGATTTCAGGTGGTCTAGCCCATGGAGGATAAGTTCATAAAAAAATGGAGGGTCCCTACAGTGGACGCAGCCATCTCTTGTGTGAATAAATCACTGACATGTCCAGTGGATAATGTCCAAATGTTCAAGGACCCAATAGATAAAAAATTGGAGTCCTTATTAAAATCTGCTTTTGCTACAGCAGGCTTGGTGACACAACCAGCAGTGGCAGCTATTGGGGTCTGCCAAGCAGTGAAGGATCAGTTGAAACAGGTCTTAAGGGACTTGCCAGATCAGTAGGCCCTTGCCCTAGCTGATCTACCTAGGGCCTTATGCTTTGCGGTTGACGCTATAAAGGATTCAATCCATCAGGCCTTACGCTGTCTGTAATACATATGCGCAGGCTTCTATGGCTCAAAAACTGGTCTGTTGAAGCCCCCTGTAAAAAATTGCTGGTCAGCTTCCCATTTCATGGTGAACGCTTATTCGGGGAAGACCTGGACAAATATATCCAGAAAATTTCCAGCGGTAAAAGTACACTCTTGCCGGTTAAAAACAGAGTTAGAGGTCCCTCTTTTAAGAGGCCTGCTTCTCCAGTCCCTAGGACATCGGCTGTGAAACAGTTCCGACGGCCTCCTCGGTCAAATCCCGGGGGTAAAAATCAGGGACAATCGCAGGGTAACAAGAAGCCCTGGGTCAGGAGAGGTACAAAACCTCCCCCAAAGTCAAATGCATGAAGGGGTGCCCCCACTCAATCGGGTGGGGGGAAGACTTCAGTTGTTCGCAGAGACCTGGCGGGACACGATCAGAGACAGATGGGTGCTCTCCGCAGTAAGTCTGGGATACAAATTGGAGTTAAAAGACTCCCCTCCTTCCCATTTTATAAGGTCGAACATGCCAAGGGATCCCCGGAAGAGAGGATCCCTCCTGTTGGCACTAGAACAACTATTGCTCCAAGCAGTAATTATGGAGGTCCCCCTAGAAGAATGGGGGTTCGGGTTTTACTCAAACCTCTTTACAGTCCCGAAGCCAAACGGGGACGTGAGGCCCATATTAAATCTAAAAGGGCTAAACAAATTCCTACATATCAGGACTTTCCGGATGGAGTCGATCCGATCAGTGGCCGCTGCCCTACAAGGGGAGGAATGGTTAGCCTCGATCGACATCAAAGATGCTTATTTGCACATTCCCATCTTTCCAGTCCACCAAAAATTTCTACGCTTTGCAGTAGAAGGGCGCCATTTTCAGTTCAGAGCCTTACCCTTCGGTCTGGCCACAGCACCACGCGTGTTCACAAAAATTCTGGCCCCATTATTGGCCAATTTAAGAACACGAGGTGTAACGATAATGGCATATCTAGACGACTTGTTGCTGATAGACCACTCAGTGGAAAAACTAGAAGTGGTTGTTCACGAGACAATCGAGTATCTGGAATCTCACGGTTGGATTATCAACCGAGACAAGTCGGCCCTAAAACCAGTCAAAAGTCTGGAATACTTGGGGCTAAGGCTGGATTCAGACCAGAGAAAAATTTTCTTGCCTCAAGAAAAGGTGTCGTCTTTGAGAGATTTGATCCACCTAGTGGGTACAAAAAGACAGCCATCCATACGCCTGTGCATGAGGCTGCTGGGAAAAATGGTGGCATCATTCGAAGCAGTACCCTACGGTCAATTCCATTCAAGGAATTTGCAAAGGGCTATACTGTCAGCCTGGAACAAAAAAGTTCAGGCCCTAGACTTACCAATGTCCTTGTCCCCTTCCGTTCGCAAGAGCCTCCGTTGGTGGTTGGTTCCCCAGAATCTGGAAAAAGGGTAATCCTTCAGTCCGATTTCTTGGAAGGTGGTCACTACAGATGCCAGCCTTATAGGCTGGGGAGCAGTACTGGAGCAATGGTCTCTCCAGGGCAGATGGTCGGATGCAGAAAAGGCCCTGCCCATCAATCTCTTAGAGATACGAGCAGCCCGCTTTGCCCTAGTAGCATGGACATCCAAACTCCAAGGGTCCCCTGTCAGAATTCAATCGGACAATGCCACGGCAGTGGCATATATCAATCATCAGGGTGGCACCAGGAGTCGTGCAGCCCAGAGGGAAGTAAATTGCATCCTGAAATGGGCAGAAAGATATGTCCCAGCCATATCCGCGGTATTCATTCCAGGAGTGGAGAATTGGAAGGCGGACTTTCTAAGTCGCCAACAATTATGCCCAGGGGAATGGTCCCTTCACCCCGAGGTTTTCCGGACAATATGTCAGCGGTGGGGAACACCGGATGTAGATCTGCTAGCATCCAGATTCAACGCAAAGGTGGACAGGTTTGTCTCTTGGACAAGGGATCCCCTAGCTTGCGGCTCGGATGCCCTAGTGTTCCCTTGGGATCAGTTCAAGCTGATATATGCATTCCCACCGCCACAATTGTTACCTCGATTACTCCGCAGAATCAGGGTAGAAAAGAAACCAGTGATTCTGGTGGCTCCAGCGTGGCCCCGAAGAGCATGGTACGCGGAGATTGTAAAAATGTCTGTGGGGAGTCCTTGGACCCTCCCACATCGTCCGGACCTGCTTTCGCAAGGACCGATATACCACCCTTCCTTACCAGCCCTAGGTTTGGCGGCCTGGCTATTGAAGCCCACATTCTAAAAAAGAGAGGTCTCTCTAATCCTGTGGTATCTACCATGATCAATGCCAGGAAGCCGGTATCCAGGCAGATCTACTATAGAATCTGGAGGGCGTACATCGCCTGGTGTGAGGCCAAGAAATTGCATCCACGTAAGTACGTAATAGGTAGGATTCTGGACTTCCTACAGTGAGCTGTAGATAGGAAGCTTGCCTTGAGTACTATCAAGGGTCAGATTTCGGCCTTGTCAATATTTTTTCAGAGGCCCTTGGCTTCGCATTCACTAGTCAAAGCCTTTATACAAGGAGTGATGCATATTAGCCCTCCGGTTAATATTCCCATATGTCCATGGGGCTTAAACCTGGTTCTGTCGGTTCTACAGAAACAACCATTTGAACCATTACAGCATATTTCCCTGGTTCTTCTCACCAGGAAATTGATTTTTCTAGTAGCCATTTGTTCGGCTAAAAGAGTGTCGGAATTAGCCGCTATGTCCTGTAGGAAGCCATATCTGGTTATCCATAAGGACAGAGTAGTGTTACGTCCTCATCCAGCCTTTCTTCCTAAGGTGGTATCGAGGTTTCATTTGAACCAAGATGTGGTTCTTCCTTCTTTTTTCCCCAAACCTAGTTCAGTAGAGGAAAAAATATTACATTCTTTGGATGTAGTAAGAGCAGTTAAAGCTTATCTAAAAGCCACTGCTCAGATTCGCAGAACGGATACTTTGTTTATTCTGCCGGAAGGCCCCAGAAAGGGTCAGGCAGCGTCAAAATCTACTTTAGCCAAGTGGATTCGACAGGTCATTATGCAAGCCTATGGCTTGAGAAGGAGACCGCCTCCGTTCAAAGTTAGGGCGCACTCCACAAGAGCAGTTGGAACTTCATGGGCAGTGCATCACCAGGCCTCCCTGGCTCAAATCTGTAAGGCCGCAACATGGTCTTCAATACACACGTTTACTAGGTTCTACCAGGTGGACGTTAGAAGTCAGGAGGATGTCGCCTTTGGGCGCAGTGTGTTGCAGGCCACAAAAGATCCTCATGTCTGATAGCGCTCAGCTTATGTATGGTGTATCCCCCCCCTCATTGGGCATTGCTTTAGGACATCCCACATAGTAATGACTATGCCGCTCTGTGTCCCGTGATGTACGAGAAAGAAAATAGGATTTTTATAACAGCTTACCTGTAAAATCCTTTTCTTGGAGTACATCACGGGACACAGAGCTCCCACCCCTCTTTTGGGGACACTTATTGCTTTGCTACAAAACTGAGGTGCTCCCGGATGGGAGGGGCTTATATAGGGGAGGGTACTTCTGGTTTGGAAGTTGCCAGTGCCAGCACCTGAAGGTAAACTATATAACCCACATAGTAATGACTATGCCGCTCTGTGTCCCGTGATGTACCCCAAGAAAAGGATTTTACAGGTAAGCTGTTATAAAAATCCTATTTTTTTTAAAGTGACGTGAAGCCGGGGGTTCACACTGATGCGAATTTGCAGCAGGTTTGATGCTTTTAGGAACACACAGATTTGCAGGTCATGTAAAAAGCATAGTATTCCATGGTTTTGGTTCACATCTATGCGTTGTGAATTTGGTGCGAGGGGGGGGGGGGAAGGGTCCTGTGCGCGTTGACTGCGGATGCGATGCAAATTCCTATGGTGCAGTGTGAATTTTATCTTCATAGGCTTCAACTGAACTTGCAGTAAACTCGCAGCACACAGTTCACATGTCTGCGAATTGTTCACTGTTTGCCTCCTGAAATTTGTGGTAAAATTGCGGTAAATTCGCACCTGTCCAACTCAAAATGCAAGGCAAATTCGCACCTCACACAGGATAAAAAAAAAGGATGAAATTTGCAGTACATCCCATCGCAGTGATATGAACCTAGGCTCAGGGTAATTTTTCTAAATAACAAACATGTCATACTTGCCTGTGGTTTTGCACAGAGTAGCCCCAATCCTCCCCTTTTCGGGGTCCCCCGCCAGCGCTCCAGGCTTCTCCATTTCAGCCAGTGCCCCCAATAGCAAGCTGCTTGCTCTGGGCGCGCTGGTGCGTGCTCGCTCATGAGCCCCACTCAATACGGTAAGTCACACAGACCTGTGTCTTGGCCCTGCCAATGGCTCCCACTGCTGTCTCAGCCAATGAGGAATGAGAGACTCGGGAGAAGCTTCGCTCTGGTGCCCATCGCCCATCTGCTTTTTTTTTAGCAGAATATTTTTTTCAACTGATGTATTAAAATGTGCCCTTTTGGTTGAAATGGAAGGAAATGTACTTTATCTGTTCAGTGACAGACATGACAACTGAACAGCTAATTTCCTGCCAGAGATAAATGGTGACAGAATTGAGCAGTCTTGGTTCTGGGCATTGAGATTACTAGCATCACATATGGTGAAAGTTTTGTTATCCTAAAACATGGAGATGCATTTTTTTTTCTGTTTTTATACTGTTAAGGTATTTCTCTAATATGCCTTTTATTTAGCACCAAAAACATTTTTGTTTTTTGTGTTCTGTTACATAGCTTCAGTTAGTGTATGCCCTGGTTAAAAAAAGTTATAAAAACATAATAATAAAGATAGATGGAGAACTCGTATATCTGTATGAGATAGAGATATATATATATCTCTATCTCTATCATGCACTGTATACAATCCGGTCCATAAATATTGGGACATTGACACAATTATAATCTTTTTGGCTCTATACACCACCACAATGGATTTGAAATGAACAAGATGTGCTTTAACTGCAGACTTTCAGCTTTAATTTGAGGGTATTTACATCCAAATCAGGTGAACGGTGTAGGAATTACAACAGTTAGTTTGTATATGTGCCTCCCACTTTTTAAGGGACCAAAAGTAATGGGACAATTGGCTGCTCAGCTGTTCCATGGCCAGGTGTGTGTTATTCCCTCATTATCCCATTTACAAGGAGCAGATCCAGAGTTTATATCAAGTGTGCTACTTGCATTTGTAATCTGTAGCTGTCAACTCTCAATATGAGATCCAAATAGCTGTCACTATCAGTGAACCAAGCCATCGTTAGGCTGAAAAAACAAAACAAACCCATCAGAGAGATAGCAAAAACATTAGGTGTGGCCAAATCAACTGTTTGGAACATCCTTAAAAAGAAAGAACGCACCGGTGAGCTCAGCAACACCAAAAGACCCGGAAGACCACAAAAAACAACTGTGGTGGATGACCGAATAATTTTTTCCCTGGTGAAGAAAACACCCTTCACAACAGTTGGCCAGATCAAGAACACTCTCCAGGAGGTAGGTGTATGTGTGTCAAAGTCAACAATCAAGAGAAGACTTGAATACAGAGGGTTCACCACCAGATGTAAACCATTGGTGAGCCTCAAAAACAGGAAGGCCAGATTAGAGTTTGCCAAACAACATCTAAAAAAACCTTCACAGTTCTGGAACAACATCCTATGGACAGATGAGACCAAAATCAACTTGTACCAGAGTGATGGGAAGAGAAGCGTATGGAGAAGGAAAGGAACTGCCCATTAACCAAAGCATACCACCTCATCAGTGAAGCATGGTGGTGGTAGTGTCATGGCGTGGGCATGTATGGCTGCCAATGGAACTGCTTCTCTTGTATTTATTGATAATGTGACTGCTGACAAAAGCAGCAGGATGAATTCTTAAGTGTTTCAGGCAATATTATCTGCTCATATTCAGCCAAATGCTTCAGAACTCATTGGACGGTGCTTCACAGTGCAGATGGATAATGACCCGAAGCATACTGCGAAAGCAATCAGTTTTTTTAAGGGAAAGACGTGGAATGTTATGCAATGGCCAAGTCAATCACCTGACCTGAATCCGATTGAGCATGCATTTCACTTGCTGAAGACAAAACTGAAGGGAAAATGCCCCAAGAACAAGCAGGAACTGAAGACAGTTGAAGTAGAGGCCTGGCAGAGCATCACCAGGGATGAAACTCAACGTCTGGTAATGTCTATGCATTCCAGACTTCAGGCTGTAATTGACTGCAAAGGATTTGCAACCAAGTATTAAAAAGTGAAAGTTTGATTGATGATTGTTAATCTATCCCATTACTTTTGGTCCCTTAAAGTGGGAGGCACATATACAAACTGTTATTCCTACACCGTTCACCTGATTTGGATGTAAAAACGCTCAAATAAAGCTGAAAGTCTGCAATTAAAGCACATCTTGTTCGTTTCATTTCAAATCCATTGTGGTGGTGTATAAAGCAAAAAGATTAGATTTGTGTCAATGTCCCAATATTTATGGACTTGACTGTATATACCTATATCAGTGTCAAAAATAATTATTTGCTTCCCTACAGATTTTGTACGTTTTTGTATAATTGTTATCATGGATGTATTTTAAATGATAGAGGCAGAATATCAACCAAAAATTCAGAAAAAAATACGATGCAAATGTTATAAATTGAGTTGCAATTCAGTGAGTAAAAAAAAGGAGTTTGATCCCCTACCAGCTAACAATAATCCTGGCTCCCACAGACTGGCTACAGTATGTGCTCATGTGGTACACAGATTAGTCCTGTCAATTTAAGAAAGTGCTCCCAACGACAACTCGTTATGTGTATAAAAGACATATGTCCACAGAAATTTTCTTCTATTTAAACTTCACCATCATGGGCAAGACCAAAGTGCTGTCAAAGGATGTCCATGACAAGATTGTAGACCTGCACAAGGATGGAATGGGCTTCAAGACCATCGGCAAGAAGCTTGGTGAGAAGGAGACAACTTTTGGAGCAATGAATTTGCAAATGGAAGAAATGCAAAATAACCATCAATCGCCCTCAGTCTAGAGCTCCATGCAAGATTGGGAGCATGGGGTAAGGATGATCATGAGAAATGTCAGGGATCAGCCCAGAAAGACACAGGAGGAGCTTGTGAATGATCTCAAGGCAGTTGGGACCACAGTCACCAAACACACCACTGGTAACACAATACGCTGCCATGGATCGGAATCCTGCAGCGTAAGGTCCCTCTTCTCAAGAAGTCACATGTACAGACCCGTGAAGTTTGCCAATGAACATCTGAATTATTCAGAGAAGGATTGGGAGAAAGTGCTGTGGTCAGATGAGATCAAAATTTTGCTCTTTGGCATTAACTCGACTCTGGCCACGTTCGAAGGAAGAAAAATGCTGACTATGACCCTAAGAACACCATCCCTACAGTCAATCACGGATGTGGAAATATTATGCTTTGGGGCTGTTTCTCTGCTAAAGGTACAGGCTGAATTTGCCACATTGAGGGGCCAATGGACGGGGCCATGTATTGTAAAATCTTAGATGAGAACCTTCTTCCCTCAGCCAGAACACTGAAGATGGGTCGTGGATGGGTCTTCCAGCATGAAAATTACCCAAAAAATACTACCAAGGCAACAAAGGAGTGGCTCAAGAAGAAGCACATTAAGGTCATGGAGTGGCCTAGCCAGTATTCAAGCCTAAATCCTATAGACAATTTATGGAGGGAGCTGAAATTTCGAGTTGCCAAGTGACAGCCATGAAACCATAAGGATTTAGAGAAGTTCTGTAAAGAGTGGACCAAAATCCCTCCCGAGATGTGTTCAAACCTGGTAACCTACTACAAGAAATGTCTTACATCTGTGCTTGCCGATTTAAGGGTTTCTCCACCAAGAACAAAGTCATGTTTTGCTTGGGGATTAGGGCTGGGTTTGCACATATGCGAATTGGATGCAGCTTACATCGCATCCAAGTCGCAGAACATTTGAAAATCTGTTCTTTTTAATGTGTCTGGTTCACATATGTGCGTTGCAGCCGCACTCCACGTTGCACAAAAAAGTGCGTTTTCTAGGCAGTGCGGTGCGAATAATTTCACCACTGTAAATAAAACACCCGTTTGATCTGTCAGAAAATGCTACAGCAATCCGCTCTTGTATCCCATTCCGTGTGCATACATTGATTTAATTTCCAGCAAGGCTGCCAACAGTTTCAATGCAGAATGGCATGGTAGGTCTATAGCATAAAACCAAAATCTGCTTGTCCACTAAGGTACCTTTTTTTTTTTTTTTTATGTTTTCGGCAGCTGTAACCCTTTTCACACCGCAACAGGCTTTCACAGTAAAGAGAGCAAGAAAGAGCCCTGAGCATCTGTCAGCACAACCAAGACTACAGATGAGGTTGGGTACCAAGTGAGATGTGAACTTAGGAATGGAGGCTTTATCCAACACAAAATTCTACAAATCTCTGGGCCAGAGAGCACGGCACAGAAAAGAACAGAAGATTCTGAGAAAACAGTTTGTTTTCTCTCCATAGCATTCATAAACCTTGAGGTCCCTCAACTTGGGAGGAATTAACAATCTTCCTAGGCCATTGGTGCAGGCAACTTGTGCAAGTGGTGTGGATCACATTACCGAAGCAGATAAACCTGTTTCAGGTCTTTCTCCCCCACCCATACCAGTTTGTACTCCAGAGTGAAATAAAAACTGGCATGGGTTTTGCTGAATTGACAAAGGGTTGGATCAGTTTTTAATATAGAAAACTGCCACAGATCCCCACCCCTTTAATTGGGAGCAGGATTTGCTTCATTCTAGAGGAGTGGCTTGCTTTATATGCCCTTTGACATTCTTTAATTCCTCTCCATATGTAGGTAAAAAAAAAAACTAGGAAAAACATATACACCATCCACAATCCTACCAGCCATAGATTCGCAATATGTACACAGTGACCACCTTTTTTAGGTAACAAACGGCAAATAATGTGACTAACTCTGTACATAAAAATGCAGAAAATTGAAAATTGTATACTCACCTTTCCGTAATTTTCCTTTCCTGTGGCATCTTCATGGCATCATACACCTTTGGGTTGTGGCTCCACCCCCACAACCTGATAGGACCGTTTAGCTATTAAGCCCAGAGCGGGCCCCCGCCCAGGTTTTCTTGTGTATATATATATATACCTCACCTCAGACGGGTGGGCATCTGTATGCTGCCATGAAGATGCGACAGGAAAGGAAAATTACGGAAAGGTGAGTATACAATTTTCCATTTTCCTGTCGCATCATGGCAGCATACACCTTTGGGTGAATAACTCGCAAACTGGGCGGGTCTGAGCATAAAGACAATTTTTTTTTATTTACATGGAATAGAGGTGTTGGACTGAATAATTGCTCGTCCAATCTCTGCCGTAGATAATCTGGCAGAGTCCACCTTGTAATGAGAAATAAAGGTATTCCTTGAGGACCAGGTCGCTGCTCGGCAAATAGTTTCCGAGGACACTCTGCAGTAGGCCGCCCAGGAGGTCGCCATTGCCCTTGTAGAATGTGCCTTTAAGCCCTCAGGTATTTGCGTTTGACTCAGTGAATAAGCCTTTTTGATGATCTTCACCAGCCATGCTGCGATAGTGCAAGAGGTTGCTACTTGACCTCTTACAAAGCCGTGTGGGATGACCAGGAGGTTTTCCGACTTCCTAAGGTCGTTTGTTGTTGACAGGTAGGTTAGAATGTAAGTTCTTACATCCAGCGGATGTGGATCCCCTTGTTCTTTGGAGAGAGCAGGAAGGTTAATCTCCTGATTGAAGTGGAAGGAGGATAACACCTTCGGAATAAACCGATCGGATGGTCTTAGGACTACTTTATCTGGGTAGACAATCAAGTATGGTTCTTTTGCCAGTAGAGCTTGCATCTCTGAGACTCTCTTGGCCGAAGTAATTGCAATTAAGAAAGTGACTTTGAGTGTTAAGTCCCATAAGGAGAGGTTTTCTAATGGAAAGAATGGTTTGTGTGATGGAACTTCTAGTACGACCGAAAGATCCCAAGTCGGAAGGAAGGTTTTACTGGGAGGCCTTATCTTTAGGCAGGCCCTCTGGAACTGAATAACTAGGGGCTCTTGCGCCCACTTGATTCCTGTCATAGCTGATAATGCTGACACGTGAACTTTTAATGTACTTGATCCAAGGCCTTTCTCTAGGCCTAACTGGAGAAACTCAAGGATTTGCGCAACTGTTGGAGATGATGGGTTCCAGTTTTGTTGCTGTGCAACTGAGAGAAACTTCTCCCAGATCCTCTTATAGGTAATGTTGGTGGTGCATCTTCTGGCTTGAAGAAGAGTTTCTACCACTTTTTGGGAGCAACCTTGGTTCAAGAACCTAGCCCTTTCAATCTCCAGGCTGTCAGATGCATCCTTTCCGGAGATGGATGAAGAAGTTGCCCCTGGGAGAGTAGATCCGCTGCTGGTGGAAGCGGTAAGGGTCTCGCTGTATTCAGCTGAAAGAGTGGTAAACCATGGTCGTCTCTGCCAAAAGGGAAGGACTGTTATCACTGTGGAGGATATGACCTCTTGAGCCTGAGAAGAAATCTCGGTACGAGAGGTGTCGGGGGGAAGATGTTACCCAGATGGAAGTTCCACTCGTGTTGTAGGCAATCTGTCCCCTCCGCTAATGGGCAGGGGGTTCTTGTCACGTACCTCCTGCACTTTGCATTGTTTGGAGTCGCTGCCAGGTCTATATCCAGCATGCCCCAATTTCTTGCTATGAGGGAAAAGGCTTGGTGACCCAGAGCCCATTCGTTGTTGGAAACAAAGTTTCTGCTTAGCGTGTCGGCCAGTTGGTTCTGGGTTCCTGGGAAATACATCGCCCTTAACCCCGATAGATTCACTTGCACCCATTCGAGGACTGGGCGGACTCCCTGCATCATGGATCGGCTTTTGGTGCCTCCTTGCCTGTTGATATAGGCAACTGTTACCCTGTTGTCCATCTTCAACAGTACTTCTTTCCTTTTCAGGAGGGAACTGAAAGCTAGTAGAGCCTGGAAAGCTGTTTTCATCTCTAGGATGTTCGATACCACATCCTGTGTCTCGAAAGACCACCGGCCTTGGACTGCGAGATGCTGGTAGTGTGCTCCCCAGCCTTCCCTGCTGGCATCCGAAGTAATCACCTCCTGGGGAGGGGTAACCCAGCCATCCATGCTGGCATCCGAAGTAATCACCTCCTGGGAGGGGTAACTATGCGTTTGTACCTTTTTTAGGTTGTGCAATCAGGTCCACCACCATAGTGCTTGTTGGACCTTCTTTTGGATGTTGATTCGCTGAGACATCGATACCCCGTTCCACTGTCTCAAAAATGACATCTGGAGAGGTCTTGTGTTCCATTGGGCCCATTGGACCATAGGAATGGTTGCTGATAGCGACCCCATGATGCTGAGACACTCTCTGGCTGGGAGTGTGTTGGATAAGAGTAATCTCTTTGCCCTCTGGATTATGATGGGAATTTTCTCTTGAGGGAGTTGTATGGTGTTGAGTCTGGTATCCAGTTCTGCCCCCAGGAAGACCGTTCTCTGAGTAGGTTGGAGATTGCTTTTCTTCCAGTTTATCAGCCACCCAAATTTTTGCAAGGTGGAAGACTTTGAAACTGAAAGTGTTGGTGGTTTACCGAGAAGCGGAGAAACTTCTGGAATGCGGTGTGAATGGGAACATGCAGGTAAGCGTCCTTTAAATCCACAGAGAGCATCCAATCGCCGACATTTATGGCATAGAGGATTGACTGTAGATTTTCCATCTTGAAAGTCTCCACCAGGATTGAGCGATTGAGACTTTTTAGGTCTAGGACAGTGCGCAGATCCCCGGTCTTTTTCTTTACCAAAAACAGAGGGGAGTAGAAACCTTTTCCCCTTTGTGGAGGTGGGACTTCCACTATGGCCTGTTTTTGGATTAGATCTTGGACATATTCTGCCAATATGAGCTTCTTTTCCCTGGATGTTGGAATTCTGTTTTTTACGAATTGGTCTCTGGGAGGTCGATTCTTGAACCTCCATTTGTGTCCGTCTTGGTAGCCACTGTCCATGGGTCTCTTATTATCTCCGCCCAAACCTGCTTGAAGTCCTTTAGTCTGGCTCCTACTACAGCTGGTTGGGCGGACGCATCTTCAAAAATACTTCTGGTCCCCCGGGGTAGGGGTCTTGGACTTTTGGAGTTTTAGAAAGGATGACTGTGGATTCTTCCAAATTTTTTTCTGTACTCCCTGCCGGGCTTATAGGAACTTTGCCTCCCTGTATCTATCTGGGAGGTTCCGTCTGAACGTAGGTGGCCTTTGTTGTCTAGGCCTTCTGTCTGAAGGAATGAGTCCAGACTTTCCGCCGGTGACTTTTGAAATGGCCGAGTCCAGCTTCCCCCCGAAGAGGTTTGAGCTGTCAAATGGGATCCTACACCAGTTGGACTTTGAGGAGGGGTCTGCTGACCATGGTTTTAGCCAGAGTGCCCTCCTGGCCATCGCTGAGCTTAACATTGCTCTGGATGTTGACTTTATGATGTCTACAGAGGCTTCTGTGACAAAATCGCCTGCAAGGCTGAGTTCCTGGAGAGCTGTGATTACTCGCTCTTGTTCCACGCTTTCTGCTACCAACTTCTCAGCGTTGGAGGACCAGCTTGTGATAGCCCTTCCCACTGCTGCTAGCGTTATTTCTGGTCTGCAGGCACCACCTGCGGATAGGTAGGCTCTTTTAAGATCCAGATCGATCTTTCTGTCTAATACATCCTTAAATGTGACCGCATCTTCTATTGGAAGAGTTACGTGCCGGGCTAGGCGCATCAGGGAGGAGTCTACCACTGGTGGTGTTACTAGTGGATTGACACTGGATTCCTTTAGCGGATACAGTTTGGCAAGTCTGTTGCTGAGACTGGTCTTCTTCTCAGGTTTTTGCCATTCATCTTTAATTAAGTCTTCCAGTTCATTCGATAAATGGGAAGGTTTCTGGTTCTTTTTTTGAGATTCTGAAAATATTTCTTCGCTTTTTGCGGAGTTTCTTTTTCCTCTTCCCATTCTATTAGCTTCCTTCACTGATTTTATGAAGGGTTCTATAAGTGAGAAGTCAAACCCGGTGGATACCTCCAAGTCCTCATTGTCAGATAGGGGTTCTGACTTTTTAGATGTGGAGGGAGTCGCAGGTGAAGTGCCTTGCACTTATCTGCTTGATTCAGATTCTGGGATTTGCAGGGATGTAAATATAGCCGGCTCTCTGCTTGGCTCTCTCTAGTTGCTTCGTCCAAGCATGTGCGACAGGCCAGCTTGTCCAGAAGTGCTATGGCACCGCAAACCCAGCATGAATTCCCTGATGGACGGGAACGATGAGGGGGAGGAGAGCGTCTGCGTGAAGGAGACCTCCTGTAGGAGTGTCTGTGCCGTGAATGGGATTTTGAACGGCTCCTTCTGCGACTTGAGTGACTTTGTCTTGTGCGTGAGCGACTTCTACCGCGATCTGAGCGGCTTTGTCTATGGCTTGGGCTCCTTCTAGATGGCTCTTGTCATCTTGAATCCGACGATCTGGCCGACCTGATAGGGCTGTCCAATTTAGACAGCATTAGTGACAGGCTCTCTTTTTCAGTCTTCACTACTTACCAATCTTCCCCCCCCCCCCTTACCTATTAGGCTGGGGATGGTCTATCGGGGCAGCGACCTCCATGAGGAGTGATATAGTCCCCCCTACAACAGATAGTAGGAAATGAGCATGCAGGCATTAGGTAAGGTGAAACCCAGTAAAGGAAAAAATAGATCCAGGAAGCTTACCTTATGGAAGAGACAGCAGTGCAATCTATCCCACCGAAAACGCTGTTGACAGGTGCAGTGTTCAAGAGAAAAAAAAACAGCAGAAAGGATTTGGTTTTTAAAACTGCCGCCGTCGCCCAGTGATGACGTCATGACCGCACATGCTCTATAGCGTCGTGAGCGAGCCGGCGCCATCTTGGAAACTGGCATATACAGGGAATTACATTGGAGAGCCTGAGGAATACCTCTATTGCTGTGGGACTACAGGTCGCAGAAAGCCCGATTTTATACAGACACCCAGGAGAGCTGGAGACCGCTATAGAGACCTGATTAAGGTCTGTGAAGAGCTGGCAGTTATCGGCCGGGATACTTGTGGGTCTACAAGGCTCAGGTTAGTGAAAAAGGGTGCACAGAAGAGCTGGAGGTCGCTGCATAATAAACCTATTTTAAGGTTTGTAAGAAAAACTGGCACATACCCCTGAGACCATCAGAGTGGGGTTCCTTCCATAGAGCTCATTTAGAGGCTGTACAGGAGAGGACTTCCACCCAGGAGAGGCTAGAACCTGGCTGGGGCGAAGCGGTAAGGGGGTTCTTCATCTTTGATGTCCTTGTCAGGTCTTAGGTGAGGAAAAAAAAGAGAATACCTGGGCGGGGGCCCGCTCTGGGTTTAATAGCTAAACGGTCCTATCAGGTTGTGGGGGCGGAGCCGCAACCCAAAGGTGTATGCTGCCATGATGCGACAGGAAATGGTGATTAAGGACGCGTTGTTGTTCAGCCAAACAATAAAATGTGAAAAATACATGGTCTAAGGTACTTGGCCTGTGTCCTGCTGGTTTGTATTTGGTGCGACATCTCAGAACTACTGACATAATGGAATTTTTAAACCGATGACACAAAAAAAAAGCAGTAAGTGGGAGTTCTCTGGGCAAAAATCTCTTTTAATGAGAGAGATGTCAGGGAAAATGGCCAGCCTTACTCAAGCTCAATGGGGGTCCACAAATGTTCGCAAAACTACTTTTCAACAGTGGTGTGTAGAAGGTAATCTTGGAATGCACACATATGGAACGTGTCAATTATGGGTCAAAGCAGCAGAAGACAATGCTTGGTTCCAGTCCTTCCAGTTCCTTTCAGTTAAAGTGATACTAAATGCACAGTTTAATTCACATGATCTCTTTCTGTATGTACTTTTTTTTTTTTTTCTAATCGATTATACAGCTGTCATATGACCCAAATCTTTCCCAGCCTGTCTGTAGAGAAACAGTGGCAGGAGGAGCTTCTAGTCCTCTGCTGTTAGTCACCTGTTCCAAAAAAAAAAAACGGAATACAGAGTAAGAATAAATAATAACAATTAAATTAAATATAAATATATAATTGAATGATATCTTTATTATTTTTTGACACCAGTGGTGTGAGCAGATTTCTGCCAGGCACAGGCTGTCACTCCCCTCCAGCCTGTATCTAAGAATAACAGAGGGGGTGAAGCCTCCATCAATCAAGATGTAATATCCCACCCCCCATGGGTTTTGTTCGTTAGCCCTTTCCCTCCTCCTCCATGCCCACTATCATTTACCACTAAGCCCACCTATGTGACTCGTTGGCAGTGATGGCGAACCTGTGGCACGCGTGCCACAGCTGGCACGCCGAGCCCTCTCTGTGGGCACTCAGCGCACCGCCAGGATAGAGGAGGGAATCCCCCAGCAATGCAGTTACTTTCACTGATGTGCAGGCACGGAGTAGCCGGCTCCCTTCCTATCATTAATGCGATCGGGAAGTGGAGCGGCAGATGTGAGTAAAGCCCTGCACTGAGAGCAGCCCAGTGGAAAGAACACACAGAGAGGGAGTGTCTGCTGTAAGCAGCGCGCGATGCCTCTGAATGGCCAGGAAGAGAAGAATGATCCTCCCTTCCTGGACTTGGGCAGCCAATAGGAGAGCGGCTTTCTGTGCAGGCTGGGGCTTGGGCGCTGAAGCATGACAGTGCTATGGGTGAGAGAGAGAGAGGGGGAGGGAGGGGTGGGGGCTCGCAGGGGACACTGCTGTGTATGTGGGGGGGATGTGAAGGGGGCAGAGGACACTACTTTGTTGGGAAGGGCTCTGTATTCTGAGCACAATGTAATAATCCATCCCTGTATTCTGAGGACAATGCATCCATCCCATCCCTGTATTCTGAGGACAATGCATCCATCCTATCCCTGTATTCTGAGCACAATGCATCCATATGATCCCTGTATTCTGAGCACAATGTACCAATGCCATCCCTGTATTCTGAGCACCATGCATCCATCCCATCCCTGTATTCTGAGCACCATGCATCCATCCCATCCCTGTATTCTGAGCACCATGCATCCATCCCATCCCTGTATTCTGAGCACCATGCATCCCTCCCATCCCTGTATTCTGAGCACCATGCATCCCTCCCATCCCTGTATTCTGAGCACCATGCATCCATCCCATCCCTGTATTCTGAGCACAATGCATCCATCCCACCCCTGTATTCCGAGGACAATGCATCCATCCCATCCCTGTATTCTGAGCACAATGCATCCATATGATCCCTGTATTCTGAGCACAATGCATCTATCCCATCCCTGTATTCTGAGCACAATGCATCTATCCCATCCCTGTATTCTGAGCACAATGCATCTATCCCATCCCGGTATTATGAGCACAATGCATCTATCCCATCCCTGTATTCTGAGCACAATGCATCCATATGATCCCTGTATTCTGAGCACAATGCATCCATCCCATCCCTGTATTCTGAGCACAATGCATCCATATGATCACTGTATTCTGAGCGTAACGCACTCCTTTGAAAAAGCACACAGGTTTTTTTCTGGGCAGAATGGTAAGGTTTTTGGTCTCTTAGGGCTCATTCAGAGGGATGATCAGTCCTATCCTCTGTACAGAGCCGCTGGTAGATTAAATTCCATGTTGGCACTTTGAAAGAAATAAGTTGGTTTTGTGTTGCGGTTTGGGCACTCAGGCTCAAAAAGGTTTGCCATCACTGCTCTATGGTAACATGGGCTGCTCAGATGTGATAGGGAGGAAATGCTCAAGGTAGAAAATACACTAAAAACTGATCATGTGCAGAGATGCCAACCCTGCTCTGCAAAATCCTCAAGTGCAGTGGGGACATTGACAGGGGTGGGGGAAGACAGAACAGAAGGCTCAACCATGCTTGCAGAATACAGAAAACAAATCCCATAGTGACTGGGTGAGTATAAACCACATGTAATGCACCATTTATTTATAGTTTTTTTTAGTGATGTGGTTTTAGTGACACTTTTAAAAGTAGATCTAAATCTTCTTTGTATTGGATAGCATAGAGAAGGGTTAAAACCTGTAAATGTATCCTATTTTTCATGTTTCTTTTGGAGGATAGCTCTCCTAAAAGTATAGAAGGGGGTCTTGCCTCCTACTAAATACCCAATGACCTGGCCCCTGAGCATATTTTAGTTCTTGCAAAATGCTAAGAATTGTTTTTTTTTTGTCTTTTGTTTTTGCCAACACCTTAAAGGAATGTAAAATCTAGCCCACCATTTTAGGGAAGTTCCACAATATTTCTTGATTAATTTGCGCTAACAGTGCTTTTTATTTGACTCCTGGGAACTTGCAGCTGATTGATCACTCTCAAATATCTTTGTTACTATAGCAGCAAGTTCTGTTTTGGTGCAGTTTGGGTTTACTTTTAGGGCTGAGCTGTACAGGCAAAAGTCATGACAGGCTAATCCCTTCGGAAAAATCGCTTACTTTTTACTTTACATCTAATAGTTCGAAATGATCAGATTTTTTTTTAATTGCAAAAAAAAAAAAAACATCCAATTGACCGAAGTTGCACAGAAACACATTAATAAATTGAATACATTTGATCAGTCAGTGTGAGATGGACAATGACACATTTTATGCAATGTTTTTTTTTTTTTCACTTTGTCCTCCTTCTGTGTGATCATTCTCTGTCACCTAACGGTCTCCTCCAGCTAAAAATACTGGTGAGACTTGCAGGACATATAAAGATTTGTATCATACTGGAATGGTGATTGCACATTTTCTGCCATTAAAAATAATCGGGGGAATTTATTTAATAAATAAAAGTGCCACTTTTTTTGGTGGTAGTGCCCTTTTAGAGTTCTGTCACCTGTTTTGGTAGCTCTATCCTAACGTGCAGGTGATTCAGGTAGCACCTCTATGTAACCAAATTAAAAAATAATTACCTCCCAGTTTGTAGATGACTAAAGCTGGCCATAGACGGTTTCAGCAGGGGCCTGACCGAGATCTGAATCATGTATGTGCAGGCTGATTTTATTTATTATTTATTTCAGGTACTTGTATATCGCTGTCAATTTACGCAGCGCGGTACAATCACGTCAGAAGGAGCTTACAACCTAAGGTCCCTAACACACATTCATACATATACTATACAGCATGTCTTTAGCGTGTAGCAGGAAACCGGAGTACCCAGAGGAAACCCACGCAGGCACAGGGAGAACATGCAAACTCCAATACAGAAACTGTTTCCTCATGCAGAGCTGCGCAGGGAAATCAAACATTTTAAATTATGGTGTTGAACTCTGTATGCACTTAAAGCCAGACAAAGGCTGTTTGATCCTGTCTCCTCTGTTCCTCCCCTTCCACTGTCCCCAAACATCTCCAGATAGTACAGAGGCTAGGTGACGAGCCACACATGCTCAGTTTGACTCCTCCTCTTACAAGCTATAACCAGATGCTGATCAAAGTCACAAGACTGCTATATACTGCTGATGAGAAAAGGTATTTAGCAGTTTATATTTACTAAAATAATTGCATTTCCATGTTCTGTGTATTGTGGGAGACCAGATATAGTGAATGCAGGGTCCTGGGTTTAGTAACAATTTAAAGGGGTTGTAAAGTCAGAAGCTTTGTGTCCAGCAGCCGCCCTCCAGCACCCCCTAATCCTTACCTGAGCCCTATCTATCTCCAGCGATGTCTACGAGTTCCTCAGCCGTCCGGGACTGATTGGCTGGGACCACAGTTAAGCCATTTGCTTCCGCTGCTGGCAATCAAAGTCGGCTAGCCAATCAGGAGAGAGAGGGGGTGGGGCCCAATTGAGGCTACTTGTCTGAATGGACACAGAGAGCTGTGACTCGGCTCGGGTGCCCCCATAGCAAGCTGCTTGCTGTGGGGGCACTCGACGGGAGAGAGGGGCCAGGAGAGCCAAAGAGGGACCAGAGAAGAGGAGGATCTGGGGTTGGCTTGTGCAAAACCACTGTACAGAGCGGGTAAATATGACATGTTTGTTATTTTTAGGGGAAAAAAATGAGACACTACAATCACTTTAATGTCCGTCCAGTCCTCAGTTTTGCACAGCATAGCCCCCTCTGACAGGGGAAGAGCTTTTTTATTCTTTGCTGCAGTTATACAACACTACAAGGCCTGTCCATGGACTCTTCTCGGTCACTCTATTCCTATTAACATGCTCATTGTCCGCACATGAACTGGTTAGCTCCTTGTCCTAATTTTTCACTCGCAATCTGAGTTTATTTTTTCACAGTGACTCCAATACCAGGATAAATTCAGCTGCTTGTACTGCTTACATTTAAAAGAAATATATTTAATGGCGTGTTAATGAGCATCTACACCTCAAACCGGTATTCAGCATACCAGTACTTTGATGTGGTGACTGCAATTGTTTTCTGTTTTCAGGCTATTTTTTTAATAATTTTTACCTGATGATCCTGCCAGTAACACACTTCCTGTCCTACAGTGAACTATATGTTTACTTGCTAAACTGAATCTATAGAGGAGCAGCATTGCCACTTCAATCTGCTCTTCTAAATTGGGTTACAAACACCTCTCACCCTCCTCCTCTGAATTACGTAACAGAGAGGAGTCCCTTAGTTCATTGAAGATGGGGAAATTATTTGAGATTCTGTTCAATGCACAGCAAGTTACAAGGTGTACAGTGTGTTAGTGCACCCCAAGGGGACACCATTTATAGCAGGATCAACAGCTAATTTTCTGTAGTTGTAAAAAATGTACTTAACCGGATAAAAAGAAAACGAATGTAGCCACTGCATGGTTTGGAAAGCTTCATTTTATGACATTGTTAGTCTCCGGTTTAGACAAACATTAACTCCTTCCCCTCGACTGTACACATATATGCAGCCTCTTTGAGGGTGGGCTTAAGGCAAAGAGGCCACATGTGTATCTAAAGATAAACCGAGCTACGCCCTGCGCACTCCTGACAGTTACTAGCTGCTAACGGAAAGCTCACCATCTCTACTTGCGATCGGGAGCTTTCCAATCATGTGACTGCAGTGACAGTCATAGCGGTCACACGATCAGAAATTCCCCCCGCCTCCCAGCATCTGAAATAGGGTTGCACCGATACTGGTATCAGTGCTGATACTAAGCATTTGCACGAGTATCGGTAATTGTGCAAATGCTCCGATACTAGCAACCGATACCTTCAGGTTCGTTTTTTTCAGCTGTTAACAGGGAAATGCAGGGGAATGTAACAAAAGAATGCCGACAATTATCGATTGTTAAGATGCGGGGCCGCCGCATCCTTAACTGATGACGTTTCAGCTGTCCCCTCCTGCTTCTTTTCTCCCACCTGCTGTCACTTCTGCCCTTTTGCCTCCTACTTTCCCTCCCGTCAGCTTTGCCGGGTGCCTTCCCTACCTCCTTTTTTTCTCTTTAAACAGCTGCAGTGTTCTAGCCGCTAGTGGGTCTGTCATCCTGCAAGACTTCCATGCAGGGCCGGCCCTACCATGGGACCCGATGGTACCACGGTCCCAGGCGGCACTTTCAGGGGAGCGGCAAATCAGTGTTCAAACTGCTGCCTAAAAATCTCTCTGCGTTTTGGGCCAAGCTCAGCAAGGGGCAGCGGCGGGTGTCCTGTGATTGGCCGAGCAGGTTATGTGGGAGGGACGGACAGCAGACATGAGGCTTGTGATTCGCCTGGAGGAGCGGAGGAGCTGGACTGTGGGTAATCGCGCCAGCCCTGCATGCTCCCGGAGTCCTAACTAGCGCTGTGTGTCACAGGAGACCTGAGGTCTGTCTCTCTCATCTCCCTGTCAGCTGCCCGCGGCCCCCCCTCTCTCTATCAGCCGCCCCCCCTCCTTAGGTCTGTCTCTCTCATCTCCCTGTCAGCTGCCCGCGGCCCCCCCTCTCTCTATCAGCCGCCCCCCCCCTCCTTAGGTCTGTCTCTCTCATCTCCCTGTCAGCTGCCCGCGGCCCCCCCCTCTCTCTATCAGCCGCCCCCCCCCTCCTTAGGTCTGTCTCTCTCATCTCCCTGTCAGCTGCCCGCGGCCCCCCCTCTCTCTATCAGCCGCCCCCCCCCCTCCTTAGGTCTGTCTCTCTCATCTCCCTGTCAGCTGCCCACGGCCCCCCCTCTCTCTATCAGCCGCCCCCCCCCCTCCTTAGGTCTGTCTCTCTCATCTCCCTGTCAGCTGCCCGCGGCCCCCCCTCTCTCTATCAGCCGCCCCCCCCCCTCCTTAGGTCTGTCTCTCATCTCCCTGTCAGCTGCCCGCGGCCCCCCTCTCTCTTCTCTATCAGCCGCCCCCCCCTCCTTAGGTCTGTCTCTCTCATCTCCCTGTCAGCTGCCCGCGGCCCCCCCTCTCTCTATCAGCCGCCCCCCCTCCTTAGGTCTGTCTCTCTCATCTCCCTGTCAGCTGCCCGCGGCCCCCCCTCTCTATCAGCCGCCCCCCCCCTCCTTAGGTCTGTTTCTCTCATCTCCCTGTCAGCTGCCCGCGGCCCCCCTCTCTCTTCTCTATCAGCCGCCCCCCCTCCTGAGGTCTGTCTCTCATCTCCCTGTCAGCTGCCCGCGGCCCCCCCTCTCTCTATCAGCCGCCCCCCCTCCTGAGGTCTGTCTCTCTCATCTCCCTGTCAGCTGCCCGCGGCCCCCCTCTCTCTATCAGCCGCCCCCCCTTTTGAGGTCTGTCTCTCTCATCTCCCTGTCAGCCGCCCACTGCCCCCCCTCCTCTCTATCAGCCGCCCCCCCTCCTTAGGTCTGTCTCTCTCATCTCCCTGTCAGCTGCCCATGGCCCCCCTCCTCTCTATCAGCCACCCCCCCTCCTGAGGTCTGTCTCTCTCATCTCCCTGTCAGCTGCCCGCGGCCCCCCTCTCTCTATCAGCCGCCCCCCCTTTTGAGGTCTGTCTCTCTCATCTCCCTGTCAGCCGCCCACTGCCCCCCTCCTCTCTATCAGCCGCCCCCCCTCCTTAGGTCTGTCTCTCTCATCTCCCTGTCAGCTGCCCATGGCCCCCCCTCCTCTCTATCAGCCACCCCCTCTTCTGAGGTCCGTCTCTCTCATCTGCTGTCAGCCGCCCCCCCTTCCTCTCTATCAGCCCCCCTTCCTCTCTATCAGCCACCCCCCCTCCTCTCTATCAGCCGCCCCCTCCTGAGGTCCGTCTCTCTCATCTGCCCTGTCAGCCACCCGCGGCCCCCCTCCTCTCTATCAGCCACCCCCCTCCTCGCCCCCCCTCCTGAGGTCCGTCTCTCTCATCTGCTCTGTCAGCCGCCCCCCCTTCCTCTCTATCAGCCCCCCTTCCTCTCTATCAGCCACCCCCCCTCCTCTCTATCAGCCGCCCCCTCCTGAGGTCCGTCTCTCTCATCTGCCCTGTCAGCCACCCGCGGCCCCCCTCCTCTCTATCAGCCACCCCCCTCCTCGCCCCCCCTCCTGAGGTCCGTCTCTCTCCTCTGCTCTGTCAGCCGCCCCCCCTCCTCTCTATCAGCCCCCTTTCCTCTCTATCAGCCGCCCCCCTCTTCCTCTCTATCAGCCGCCCCCCTCTTCCTCTCTATCAGCCGCCCCCCTCTTCCTCTCTATCAGCCGCCCCCTCCTCCTCTCTGTCAGACCCCCCTCCTCCTCTCTGTCAGACCCCCCTCCTTCTCTCTGTCAGACCCCCCTCCTTCTCTCTGTCAGACCCCCCTCCTCCTCTCTGTCAGACCCCCTCCTCCTCTCTGTCAGACGTGTGGCAGGTGACGTCATGGCAAGGGACAATCCGCTACGTGTGGCAGGTGATGTTGTGGCAAGTGACATTCTGCAATGTGTGGCATCGTGGCAAGTGACCAGCCGCAATTTGTGGCAGATGGCATTGTGGCAAGTGACAATTCGCAACAAGTGACAATCTGCATCTGGTGGCAGGTGACGCGGCAAGTGACACACTCGGGGCTCCTACTTATTCGGCATTATGGTGAGTTGAACTATTTTATTTTATATAACAATAGAAATAATGCACTTCAATCATTTTTTGCGATTCGGCACGGCATCGATTTAACTGACAATTGCGCGGTCGTGTGACGTTGTACCTAAACAAATAGAGCTTTCTTTTGGTGGTATTTGATAACTTCTGCGGTTTTTATTTTTTGTGCTATAAACAAAAATAGTGACAACTTTGAAAATTGTTTTTTATTTTAACTTTTGCTATAATAAACATCCAAAAAAAAAAAATGTCTTCATCAGTTTAGGTCGATATGTATTCTTCTACATATGTTTGGTAAAAAAAAAACGCAATAAGTGTATATTGATTAGTTTGCACAAAAGTTATTGCGTCTACCAAATAGAGGATAGATTTATGGCATTTTTATTATTATTATATATTTTTTTTACTAGTAATGGCGGTGATCTGCGATTTTTAGCGAAACTGTGACATTGCGGTGGACAGATTGGACACTTGACACTTTTTTGGGACCAGTGACATTTATACAGCGATCTGTGCTATAAAAATGCACTGATTACTGTGTAAATGTCACTGTCAGGAAAGGGGTTAAATGTGTTCCCTGGGAGGTGTTTCTAACTGGGGGGATGGGGACTGACTGGAGGAGGAGAGAGATCTCTGTTCCTAATCACTAGGAACAGCAGATCTGTCTCTCCTCCCCTGTCAGAATGGGGATCTGTCTGTTTACATTGACAGATCCCCGTTCTGGCTCTATGGAGCGATCGCGGGTGGGCAGCTGACATCTCGGCCAACGGCCACGCACAGGTCTTTTATACTCCTATATACATGTATAGAGCCATGACAGGTCCATTTTGGTTATCATGATATAAAATAATGAATATGGGGGCATTTTGGTGGGCGTGATTTTTCTTTTGGGGGGGGGGCAGCATTTCATTCTTGGTACCAGGCAGCACAATGTCTTGGGCCGGCACTGCTTCCATGACTTGCATCTGGCGACTTCCTGGTTGTCAGCAGCGGCTGCAGGCGGCTCTCCTCATCTAGCTGCTCCTCCGGTTTGTACCCAGCTGTTACATCTGCTACCTTTCTCCCTGGCCAGGAGCTTGTTGTTGAGCCATGCATCCAGGATCTTATCCACACTGAGCAGCAATGTGAGTGGACAATCTTAATTCCACTTGACAATAAGATGAACTATTTTTATCAGCTGGAACTTTATTTTTACTGCTTTGCCCAGTGTTTCCCATCTTTGTATGATACACACAAGCTTGGCATGGTATATACAGCAGTATTTGGGGATTTTATGCAAAGGCTGTATACTATCTCAATTTAAGATGTCTGTACTTTAAGGACTTTGCATATATATATATATATATATATATATATATATATATATATATATATATGCAATTTATTTTTTTGCTTAAGTATTATTGTTACCACCCCTCTACCCAGTCTTCCTAGGCAATGGGTATCAGGAATCGGTATCCGCTTTTGCAAAGTACTTAAAATAAATAAATATCAGTACTGTGTTAAAAAAAAAAATGGTATCGGTGCATCTCTAATCTGAAAACCGTTAAGGCCCCTTTCACACTGACAGACCGATCGGTCCATCCATAGCTCTCTATGGGGCGGTGGATCTGCTGATACCTGCCAACATCCGATCCTGTCCACTAAAAACAGACAAATGGGGATCTGTTATCCAGTCTGATGCGCCAGATGGATGGGTAACAGTTGGATGGAAATGGACAGGCGGTCTGTTTCCATCCGACCGCCCCATAGAGAACAGCGGGCTGTGTCCGCTTTTCATAGGGGAGCGGACATGGACCTGTCATTTGGGTGAGATTCCCCACTGAGCAGGTGAATCTGCTTGATGGGGTACACCCCTTCTAAAAGGTAATAAATACACATTTCTTTATCGTACATCATGGGACACAGAGCCTTAAGTAATTTACTTAATGGGTAATAGGCCTACCTTCAGGTGTTGACACTGGTAAACCCTAATTAAGGAAGTTTACTCCCTATATAACCCCTCCTCCTTCCAGGAGCACATCAGTTTTTTCGCCAGTGTCTAAAGGTGTTGGTCACGAGTTAAGATGTGCTCTGAGGAGCTCCAGGAGGGATCCATGCTGGATTTAAATTCCTCCATAAAAAGAAGCCAGATCCACCACAGTGCCACTGTGGCCTAAATGGATGGTACCTGGGACCTCGTATCCGAAGCACGAGGTTTTGTCTGTAACGCCTCTCTTTGTAGGGCTGGACCCCAGAAAACCAGGGCTTAGGTCTTGTTACATTACCTATTTGCTTCCTGATAGGGTGCTATACATGGCCCAAGGCAGTGGAAATCCCTTTTCAGGGACCCCTGTCCTTGAAGGTTTGGCTAAACACAGCCCACCGTGATGGGTGAAAGCTGGATTTTTTCTGTTAATTCAGAAAAATCCTGCGACGATGATAAGGTAAGGAAGAAACTTAGGTATTTTCAATGTCTATGTATTTCTTTCATTAAGGAAAAGCGATTGTCATGCCTTAAAGTCTCCCCTAGAGGGAGCCTATGCACTTACCATACTCTGTCGTCTTCACTAAGCTCAGTCCGTGCTTGATTGGTACAGCAGGTGGAGGGGATATTCTTACCAAGGTAAGATAAAGCCTTTTAAAATAGTTTTTTCCCCCCTCTGATGGGACCAGTGGGTTAGGGAGACAGCAGCGCTGCACCCCCCCTTACTTACCCCCTCCCCCCACCGTGGGGGACGCAGAGGTCCCGCTATGTACCACGATAGGATTGTCTGGCTGTTTTTTTGTTTCTCTGCCTCATTGCAGTCTCTGCTCCCCTCCCCCTCCCCTTCTCTTGTTTGGTCAGGGATCCATAGAAAAAAAAACTTTTTTTTTTTTTAAATGGAAAACGGGGGCGGAATTTTTTCCGGAGGGGGCGGAGCCTAAACGCAGTACCGCGAAAATAGGAAACATATAGCCATGTCAGTCTCTCCTCCGCTGCTGAGGAGGAAGCATACACAGAGACACACGAGCTGTGAGACACGTATGGGTTGCACTGGCAGGCATTCCTGATTCAGGAAAGACACTCTTTTCAGCACTAGGCTGAAACCTTATAGCGGCCTTTAAAGTCATGACTATTTTCAGCGATTTAGTGCAATTTGTATAGCGCCTCTGTTTTTGTACTTGGGACTATGCCTACCAAAAAAGACCCCTCAAAAGCCAAAAAAGCAAAGATTTCACCCCCAGGCATTGAGACTTCTAGCTGTAATTCCATGCTGTCATTCTCACCTGAATTACCAATTATGGCAACACAGGGTGAGCCATTGGAACAAATTGATGGTGCAACTGCCTCTCACATCTCAGCACCTAGATATGTGACTGAAGATGCCCTCTCCTCCTCCCTCCAGGGTATGGAAGAAAGATTAGCGGCTTTAATCGCATCCTCTATTCAGAGTGATAAGAAACGTACTAGCCCTTCCCCCACTTTAGCTTTACTAGGGGAACAGTGGACTCACGATGAGGTGTTACCCTCAATCGATCAGGAAGAAAGACAAACCGATGATTCCTCCTTGGAGGACCAACGGTAGATGAACCTTTTTCAGCTTCCCAAACTGAGAAATTGCTGATACAATCTCTTACAGAAATGGTTCGCGCCACCTTCATGCTGCCTCTAACAGAGTCTCATGAAAACCCGGCCTCTTCCTTAGGTTCTTTGAAACCTTCCCATGCTTTGCATGCGTTTCCAGCACATGCATTGCTAGAACAGCTTATTTTTCCGGAATGGAATCATCCGGATAAACATTTTCTCCCTCCTAAGAATTTTGCAAATCCCTATCCTCTGGAGGAAAGATTCTCCAAAAGATGGAAAGTACCAGCAGTTGACGCTGCGATTTCCAATGTGAATAATAACTTGACTTGTCCTGTAAACAATGCACAAATACTTAAGGATCCAACAGATAAGAAGTTGGAATCCCTGCTAAAATCTGCCTTTTCCATTGCAGGTGCCGTCACTCAGCCAGCAGTCGCCGCAATAGGCGTCTGCCAATCCCTAAAGGACCAATTTAAATTGGCCCTGAGAGAACTTCCTACACAACAAGCTCGGGATTTGGCTGAACTACCTAAGGCATTATGTTTTGCCATAGATGCCATTAAAGATTCCATTCACCAGGCAATCCCGCCTTACGCTTATGCTTGTACATATGCGCAGGATCCTGTGGCTAAAGAATTGGTCAGCTGAAACACCATGTAAGAACCTCCTAACTGGGTTTCCCTTCCATGGGGAGCGACTTTTCGGAGAGGACTTGGATAAATATATCAAGACAATTTCTAGTGGGAAAAGCACGCTTTTACCCGTCAAAAGAAAATACAAACGCCCTTCATTTAAACGGGCCCTTTCCCCTGTGCCAAGGGCTTCCGCCTCTAAGCAGTGGCGATGGCCTCCGCCGTCAGACTCTAGAGGAAGACCTCAGAGTCAGACCCAGGCTCAAAAGGAGCCCTGGGGTAGGAAATCTGCAAAACAGAATCCTAAAGCCTCGTCATGAAGAGGCAACCCCCCTCGCCAAGGTGGGGGGAAGACTTCTGCACTTTTCAGAAGTCTGGAAAAGGGAAATTCAGGACACATGGGTCATCTCCACGGTAACGCTGGGATACAAGCTGGAATTCCGGAACTTTCCACCATCTTGTTTCCTAAGATCAAGCGTACCCAAGGATCCAGAGAAGAAACCATCTCTGTTTCAAGCACTAGACCGATTAAGATCTCAAGGGGTGGTCATACAGATCCCCACAAGGGAACAAGGTCTGGGGTTTTATTCAAATCTTTTCATGGTACCAAAACCAAATGGAGACGTCAGACCCATTCTAGATCTAAGAAAGCTAAATCAATTCCTGAAGATCCGCTCCTTTCGCATGGAGACAATCAGATCAGTAGTTTCTATCCTTCTAGGAGGAGAACTTCTCGCGTCAATCGACATCAGGGATGCATATCTGCATATCCCTATATTTCCTGCTCATCAAAAAATTTCTGCGGTTCGAATTAGAACAGCATTTCCAGTTTGTAGCCCTGCCCTTCGGGCTAGCCACAGCACCCTGGGTGTTCACCAAGGTGCTGGCCCCACCTCTAGCCAGGTTAAGGGCACAGGGCATAACAATCATAGCGTACCTAGACGATCTATTACTTATAGATCAATCAGTGATTTGCTTGGAGCAAGCTGTACGCACTACAACCGACTATCTGAAAGCATTGGGTTGGATTCTCATTCTGGAGAAATCTTCCTTAATACTGCTAAAAAGACTGGAGTACTTGGGTCTGATCATAGACACAGCCCAGGAAAAGGTGTTCTTGCCTCTAGCAAAGATCAATTACATAAAAGAATTGGTACGGCGGGTCAGGTCAAATGGCAATCCCTCCATTCGCCTCTGCATGAGGTTACTAGGAACCATGGTGGCTTCATTCGAAGCAGTTCCTTTTGCCCAGTTCCATTCAAGACTGTTGCAAAACAGTATCCTGTCTGCTTGGAACAAAACAATTCAAGCCTTAGACGCGCCAATGCGGCTGTCCCCAAGAGTGGCCCAAAGCCTCACTTGGTGGTTACTAACCCAGAATCTGCTGAAAGGAAGATCCTTCAAACCAGTTACCCGGAAGGTCGTAACGACGGATGCCAGCCTCTCAGGCTGGGGAGCAGTACTAGAAAGAACAACTGTCCAAGGACAATGGTCAAGGACCGAAAGAGGCTTGCCCATCAATATCCTAGAGATTCGGGCAGTACGTCTGGCTCTAAAGGCCTGGACTTCCAGGCTACAGAATTACCCTGTCAGGATTCAATCCGACAATGCCACAGCTGTGGCCTATATCAATCACCAAGGGGGCACCAAGAGTCTCTCAGCGCAGAGAGAGGTGAACCATATTCTAACTTGGGCAGAAAGACATGTTCCTTGCCTTTCTGCAATATTCATTCCCGGAGTAGAGAATTGGCAGGCGGACTACTTAAGTCGCCAGCAGTTATTCCCAGGGGAATGGTCGCTTCACCCTGACATATTTCGGGCTGTTTGCCAAAGATGGGGGACTCCGGACGTAGATCTCCTAGCATCCAGATTCAACACAAAGTTGGTCAACTTTGTGGCCAGAACAAGGGATCCATTCGCATGCAGAACGGATGCGTTGGTGACCCCATGGGATCAGTTCTCACTGATATATGCATTTCCCCCCCCATCCAGTTGCTGCCTCGACTTCTTTGCAGAATCAAGCTGGAAAGGAAGCCGATTATTTTGGTAGCACCAGCATGGCCCAGAAGGTCATGGTATGCAGAAATCGTAAAGATGGCAGTGGAGGGCCCATGGTCCCTCCCACTACGTTCAGATTTGCTCTCTCAGGGACCGATATTCCATCCTTCCTTACGGTCTCTAAATTTAACTGCTTGGCTATTGAAACTCACATTCTAAAGAGACGTGGGCTTTCCGGGTCGGTTATCTCCACCCTGATCATTGCCAGAAAGCCAGCTTCCAGAACAATATATTATAGAGTCTGGAAGGCTTATGTTTCCTGGTGTAAATCCAAGGGTTGGCACCCTCGGAGATATATCATAGGCAGAATTCTTGCCTTTCTACAATTAGGGGTAGAGATGAAATTGGCCTTAAGTACTATTAAGGGCCAAGTCTCAGCTTTATCGGTCTTATTTCAGAGACCACTTGCTGCTCATTCTTTAGTCTGGGGCTTTATACAAGGAGTAACGCGGCTTAATCCGCCCGTCAAACCTCCCTTGAATCCCTGGGACTTAAATTTAGTTTTGTCTGTGTTACAAAAACAGCCATTTGAACCGATACAACATATTCCCCTAGTCCTTCTGACAAGGAAGTTGGTATTTTTGGTTCCTATATCCTCAGCAAGGAGGGTATCAGAGTTGGCTGCTCTTTCTTGTAAAGAGCCGTATTTAATTTTTCATGAGGACAGAGTGGTACTACGCCCTTGTCCAGGCTTTTTGCCAAAAGTAATTTCAGGTTTTCACCTGAACCAAGATATTGTCCTGCCATTGTTTTTTCCAAAACCATGTTCCAGGGAAGAAAAGTCACTACATTGTCTTGATGTGGTGAGAGCAGTGAAAATCTATTTAAAGAAAACTGCTCAGATTTGTAAGACTGATGTCTTATTTATTCTGCCGGAGGGTCCTGAGAAGGGACAGGCAGCGTCGAAATCCACTGTCGCTAAGTGGATTCGGCAAGTGATAATTCAAACTTATGATTTAGGGGCAAGATTCCCCGTTTCGAATTAAGGCCAGGTCGGTTAGTGCTTCTTGGGCAGTGCGTCATCAGGCCTCCATGGCTCAGATCTGTCAAGCCCTGTACACACGATCGGTTTAACCAATGAAAACCGTCCGATGGATTGTTTTCATCAGACAAACCGATCGTGTATGGGACCCATCGGTCTTTTTTCCATCGGTTTTTAAAAATAGAACATGTTTTAAATTTTTCAGATGGATTAAAAACCGATAGCAAATTCCGATCGTCTATGGGCAAGTCCATCGGATGAAAAACCCATGCATGCTCAGAATCAAGTCGACGCATGCTCAGAAGCATTGAACTTAATTTTTCTCGGCTCATCGGAGTGTTTTACGTCACCACGTTTGGAACGGTCGGTTTTTTGACTGATGGTGTGTAGGCAAGACTGATGGAAGTCATCTTCATCGGATTTCCGATGGACAAAACCATCGGATTAGAATCCATAGGATATCCGATCGTGTGTACAGGGCTTAAGGCCGCAACTTGGTCTTCAGTGCATACATTCACAAAATTTTATCAGGTGGATGTAAGGAGGTATGAGGATATCGCCTTCGGGCGCAGTGTGCTGCAAGCAGCAGTGTAGATCCTCAAGTCTGGGTGTACCCTGCGGGTTTTCTCCCACCCCTCAAGTGACATTGCTATGGGACGTCCCATTAAGTAAATTACTTAAGGCTCTGTGTCCCATGATGTACGATAAAGAAAATAGGATTTTTATTACAGCTTACTTGTAAAATCCTTTTCTTGGAGTACATCATGGGACACAGAGGTCCCTCCCCTCTTTTGGCATTTAGACATATTGCTTTGCTACAAAAACCGATGTGCTCCTGGAAGGAGGAGGGGTTATATAGGGAGTAAACTTCCTTAATTAGGGTTTACCAGTGTCAACACCTAAAGGTAGGCCTATTGCCCATTAAGTAAATTACTTAATTTAATTACTTAAGGCTCTGTGTCCCATGATGTACTCCAAGAAAAGGATTTTACAGGTAAGCTGTAATAAAAATCCTATTTTTCATGACAAAAGTGGTGTCACAGGAAATAAGCAAACGGAACGGCAGGATTAAGCAGTGCAACAAAAACACTCAAAATGCAAGTAAAGCGTCAGAAAAGTGAAATAGTGGATTCCAATAATGGACTTTAACGTATCTAAGGGCAGGTGCCATAAAGCTTGTGCTGTGGTGTGAACCAGCCCATACAAAGTATGTTTTTTACCTTCAATACTTAAACTGTACATAAACAGTGTACTTGCTAACCAGCAACGGTATATCTACACCTTTGCTGTCTTTTACGCTTTTAGGGCCATTTCACAGCACATGCAGTCCAGTGCGTTTTTTTTCTGCATCAAAAAACGCATGGAAAGTTGGTTATATGGTTTTCAATGGCATAGTTCACATCAGTGCTTGCAGTTCCAGTGCGTTCCAGTTCCAGAAAAAAAAGTAGAACATGCTGCATTTTTCCTGCACTGGACTGTACTGGAACGCTGTAAAACGCACTGGAACGCACTTGTACTTATCTAAGGTTAATAAAAAATAGGGGTGGAAAAAAAAGCACTGGACAGCATCAAAAAGGTACCAAAAACGCGCAAGCAAAAAAGCACCTGGAACGCATCCGGATTGCGTTTCTATGGTGTGAACTGGCCCTTATTGTTTTGCTATGCCAAAAGCAAATGGCTTTTTCCCAGGTGCCTCCAGGAATATTTTCCTGTGCTTACATCAGACTGCTAATAAAATATTTGTAACGCCTAAAGGAAACCTGCTTACTGAGAAACTAAATCCGAATGCAATATGGGAAGAACTTCTAAAAGCAAAGCAATGAGAGTCCATGCAGAATGAGGGCATTGTGTGTTTGAGACACTCCTAATACTGTATTTATCAGGTCACATCTTCTGTGAATTTCCCCCCTCTAGTGGTCAAAGTGTGCCAGCTGAATATTTCCAGGTGTTACTTGGCATGTGTGTGCAAGGATCCTGAATGAAATGTATAGAAGATCTGTGTATTAAATACAATGAAAACGTGACTGTCGGACTTCATTAAAATGCCTACACTAAATTATTCTTACCAATATAAATAACAATTATCACTGATGTTCGGAAATTAATCTGTAAAATGCTGGGAACGTGTTTGCACTGAAATGTTGTTGTACATTTGTGGTTTGTATCCTGCTTTGTATATGCACACAGCAAATGCGTGTACATGTTGACCTAGATTTTTATTTTTTTATTTTTTACTAAATGCTTTTTTCCCCTGCATGACCCATGGGTAATCCATACAGGTAATTTGCATCCCTTGTCCTGTCCAGTCTCTTAATATTCGGTATCGTAGTGTAGGCTTTTAATTTATTTTAATGGGCATTCCAGTACCCCCCACTATATTAAAAACAATGCCTTTGCCAACACCCTGTGTATTAATACTTATTAAAAAGAAAGAAGAAGAAAGGAAAAAAAGAAAGAAAACCACTTGAGGCTTGCTGAGTCATTTCTACTAGACTAGACACTGACCTAGACAAAGTTAAAGTGGATCTAAGGGCTGCAAAACCTTCTGTGGGCAGTGCCCCCCCCCCCGAATCCTTACCTGGGCAGCAATGTTCATGATAGCCTCGGCTGTCCAGGGACTCTCCCTCATTGGCTGAGACTGCATTGGTTCCCACTGCTGTCAATCATAGCCAGTGAGGAGAGGGTGGAGCCAAGCTGCAGCTCTGTACTTATTGGGCGCATAGAGCAGCAGCATGCATGCAGTGGTGCCCCCAGGACAAGCTGCTTACACTGGGGCACTGCTTGTGAGGGAGGAGCGCCGACAAGGGACCAGAAAAGAAGGGGATCGGAGCTGTTCTGTGCAAGACCACTGAATAGAGCAGGTAATTATAACATGTTTGTTATTTAACTACTTAAGGACCAGCCACCGTCGTTATACATTGCTACTTTGCTGTTACATACCGTTGTTACAGCAGCATTTTTAAAAACGGCGGACTGTCCTCTTGATATAAAAGTGGTCTCGGAGCCAGTTTTGCTGCAAGATCATTTTTATCGGGGGTGGGAGAGGGCCCCCTCCCGCCGTGCTCCGGTCGTCTCAGCGGCGGAGCTGATCAGTTCTTCTCCCCTCACTGCCTGGATGCCGAGTGAGGGAATGATGGCCCCTGTTTTGGCTCCATAGCATTGGAGAGCAGAAGCGACATCAAATGTCACTTCCGCCCAATGCTATTAAAGGGGATTTTTATTTTTTATTTTTATTTTTATTTTTTATTGCTTTTTAGTGTAAATATGAGATCTAAGGTCAGATCTCACATTTAAGAGGTCCTGCCATGCTTTTTTTTCTATTACAAGGTATGTTTACATTCCTTGTAATAGGAATGAAAGTGACCCAATTTTTTTTTTTTTTTTTAAAAAGGACAGTGTCAAAATAAATAAAAAGAAAAATAAATAAGATACAAATAAAATAAAGCGCACCGTCCCGGCAAGTACTCGAGATTACCATAAACCAGGAAAAACTGCGCTCAGACAAAAACCAAACAAATAAAATGAATTAAAACAAAGGCAGCAGCTGCGCCAATAAACCAGTTCACTTTAAGACCCCTTTCACACTGGGGTGGGCAGGTGCGGTGGCGGTATAGCAGCGTGATTTTCAGCGCTGCTATACTGTCGTTCTTACCGCGGTATGCGGTCGCTAGGGGGGTTAATTTAACCCCCGCTAGCGGCCGAAAAAGGGTTAATACCGCCCGCAAACCGCGGCTATTGCCGCGGTTTGCGGGCGGTATTACCGCGCTGTCCCATTGATTTCAATGGGAGACCGCGGTAAAGGAGCGGTGAACACACCGCTCCTTTACCGCTGTAAAGAAGCGGCTAGCAGGACTTTTGGAGCGGTCCTGCTAGCGCACCGCTTCAGTGTGAAAGCCTTCGGGCTTTCACATTGAAGACACAGGGCAGGATTTTTTCATGCGGTATAACAGCGCTATTATTAGCGCTAAACCGCATGAAAAACGCCCCAGTGTGAAAGGGGCCTAAAAGATTGACATCCAGAGGCTGGTATGCAAAAAACGATACACAATTGTCAACCCAACCAAAAAGTCATATTGCAAAAAAGGTGTCCTGGATTCACAATAATGTACACATTAAATGATAGAGTCCAAATTTGTGCATTAACATACAGAGGTTAATATGCCAAACCAATAATAGTTAACAAACCAAACCCCAAAAGTCCAAATTAATGTTGCACAAACTCAAATGGTAATATCCAGATAGGTAGTGTGAAATGATGGATATGCAGATAATGAATCCTAACATGCAGACAATTCAATGCCCATCACCCGGTGATTTACAAAAAACGGAAGAGAGAACATAATAAGTTGTCCGCTTACCAGAGGCAAGCTCAGAAAAGCAGTCTGCTGTAACCCAGCCGCGGCCTTTGGCTTGCGCGTGGAGACACTAGGACTACACCAGGAAATGGGATGACCCCGGAAGGCAGGGGACCAGTTTGATTGTATTCCACCCGATCACAAGGTACGTACAGCCATTGCAAAAAAACAATGGAAGGAAGGAACACAGACCATAGTGTAGTACCACAGGGTAATTTAATAGATAAAAAAAGTAGAACACTTACATCAATGCAGATTTAAAATTTGTATAAAAGTTTAGCCGGCCGGCAAGATACAGAAGCCCGTCCTCCTCTGCTACAACGTGTGACCTCAGCACGTCGCTCCCATACGCGTTTCGTTACAGCAGACGTTCTCAATGGGGATAGGGCAACGTTCTGAGACACCACTATTTAAAGACCAAGCCTCGCTGTGGGATGCGAGGATCAGATCACAAGCGCCATATTGATTAAGGGCATAAATGCCAGTATCGGCTCATAGGAGCTAGTTACAGCATGTTCAAAATAATAAACCTTATAAAAATCAATTAGTATAAAAAAGAGCAACTCGCGACCAATTAATAACAAAATATTAGTTGAACGTGAACGGCCAAGGCAGATGGCGCCGCTAGACCATTGGTGGATACTAGTAAGGATATTGACACATAGGTGCACAATCCAAATTTAATGAATCGGCACAAAACAAAATTATAATAAAAATTTATAATAAAAAAATAAATAAAAAATTGGTCAATTATCTCCATGTGCAGTATAATACATGTGTAATAATAATTAAATTATATGTGCATATATTGCAATTAAATGAATAATATATATCAAAGGTGAAATTCATTGATGTAATACCAATGTAAATATAGCAAAAACGAAAAATAGCCACGAAATGGCAATTAATCTGTAGTGCTAGTGTTTAAGTGCTAAATTTGGACTATAGAATAGAAAAAATTATATGCTGTGATAGCAAAAAAAAACTAAAAAAAAAAAATGGAGAAAAATAAATATATTCAACCCATCCTAGCATCACACAACGAGTCTGACACTCTTAGGCATAGTTAATAAAGGCATCGACATCTGTCTCTATATTCAACCCATAGGGGGCATAAGTCTTAAGTCTATGGATCCAAGCCATCTCCATTCTAGAGATCTCCCTGACTAATAGACTTCCCCTCCAATGTGGCTTGTATTTATCAATACCTAAAAAAAAGTGTTCCAGAAGGATCTCTATTATGTTTTAAAAGGTAGTGCTTGGACACCGAATGGTTTTTAACCACTTCTCTACTGGGCACTTAAACCCCCTTCCTGCCCAAGCCATTTTTCAGCTTTCAGCGCTGTCACATTTTGAATGACAATTGCGCGGTCGTGCGACGCTGTACCCAAACGAATTTTTTTTAAATTTTCCTCAGTTTAGGCCGATACGTATTCTTCTACATATTTTAGGTAAAAAAAAATTGCAATAAGTGTATATTGATTGGTTTGCGCAAAAGTTATAGCGTCTAAGAAATAGGGGATAGACTTTATAGCATTTTCATTTTTTTATTTTTACTAGTAATGGCGGCGATCAGCGTTTTGTTTTTTTTTTTTTTATCGTGACTGCGATATTGCTGCGGACACTTTTGACAAATTTTTGGGACCATTCACATTTATATAGTGATCTGTGCTATAAAAATGCATTGATTACTGTATAAACATGACTGGCAGGGAAGGGGTTAACACTAGGGGGCGAGGAAGGGGTTAAATGTGTTCCCTATTAGTGATTCTTACTGTGGGGGGAGGGGACTGACTGGGGGAGGAGACCGATCTGTGTCCCTATGTACAAGGGACACACCATCGGTCTCCTCTCCCTGACAGGACGTGGATCTGTGTGTTTACACACACAGATCCACGGTCCTGCTCGGTTACTGGGCAATCGCGGGTGCCCAGCGGTCATCGCTGCCGCCGGGCACGCGCATCGGTTGCCCAGTGACGCGGCGGGCGCCCCCTAGTGGATTTTAAAGGCGTAACGTCATATGATGTCCGCCCAGAATAACAGTGTCTTCCTGCCGCCGCCATTTGACGGCGGCCGGTTGACAACTGGTTAAACCCTATTTTTTTATTAGTAATGTGTTCATTGAGGCAGACTTGTAAGGGGCGTTTGGTCCGCCCCACATATTGCAGGCCACAAGGGCACTGCAACATGTAGACCACCCCAGTGGTAGCACATGTAATGCAGGGTTTGTTGGTGAACTGTCTCTGTGTGACAGTGGACGTAAAGGTTGTAACCCGTCTCGCCCTAGATGAAGTCAGGGAACAGACCCTACACCTCCTGCACTTGTAATATCCGGTTAGTTGGTCAAAAAAACCTTGAGTAGTTACCGGTGGGTTGAGGACATTGGGAGCCACTTGATTACGCAGAGATGGAACCCCTCAAAATCACCCTCGGTCTTTCCGGCAGAACATCCTTTAAAATGGCATCATTAGTGGCAATATGCCAATGTTTGTTAATTAAATTCTTAATGCTCCTATGTTGCAGGGAGTAAGATGTAATAAAGGGACCCCCCAGAGAACTTGGACCATTATCACAAGGTTCCCTCTCCACCAATAGATCCTCCCTCTTAGTGGCCCTAACAGTTTCCAGAGTGTCAGCCAAAAATTCCCTCTGGTATCCCCTTTCAAGGAACCTATTAGTGAGGACCTCTGCCTATATCAGAAATTGATTTTAATCTTAACAATTCCAGCGTAGCCTGAGGTATTGACTCTTAGGAACCCCTTTAAGCCAGGGGTCATGGTGACAACTCCCCATTGGAATGAATGAATTTCTGTCAGTCCCCTTATAAAAGGTGGAATTATCCTTGATCTCAACCTTGAGGTCCAAATAATGTACCTCAACCTGGCTCGCCTCATATTGAAGACGTATCCCTCTCTGATTTAAATTAAGAGACTCCATAAACTCCAAGGTCCTGATGCTGGCCATCCCATAGGAGGAGGTCGTCATCAATATACCTGGCCCAAAGGGCCAATTGTGGTATATTTCCAGTATAGATGACATCCTCCCCCCAGCCATAAAAAGATTGGCCAGGCTGGGGGCATATTTAGCCCCCATCGCTACCCCAGTGTCCTGTCTGTGTAAAAGTGGTTGTCAAACCAAAAATAATTTGGAGAGGCATCAAATCTCAATAATAGCATGAGAAAGGCCACCTGTTTCTGAGGGAGGTCTGAATCCCATTCCAAAAAACCCTGCACTGCATTAAACCCCAACTCATGTGGAATAATGGTATAAAGGGACGTTACATCCACAGTTACCATCCATATACAATTTTTTGGAGAAATCCCAGACAATAGGTTAATAATGTGCCTAGAATCCTTAACAAAGAAGGGCATTTTGCGCACGAGCGGCTGCAAATAAAAATCAATATATCTGCCCACCCGGGACGTTATAGAATCAATCCCACTAACTATGGGATGTCCCTGGGGCAGACAACCTGCATGGCAAAGGCATAATGATCTAGTATGACTAGCATACTAGCCCATTATTAATCACTTACCTTAGATCGAAGCCCCCGCAGCGGTCCTCCGTCGCCGCTATGATACCCGGAGTGACTTCCGGGTATCGCCGCTCCGACGCTGTGATTGGCCGGAGCGGCGATGATGTCATTCCCGCGCATGCGCGTGGAACGGCACGATCCCCGCACATGTGTGAAATCCGGCAGTGTCCGGCGGGCTGCCATTGAAGAGCCGCCGCGCTCAGTGCGCCTGCGCCCTTATCTATGGCGCGCATGCTTTTTTGCAAATATCTCCATGACCGTGTAGGTCTCGGAGATATTGCAAGCACCTACAGGTAAGCCTTAATGTAGGCTTACTTGTGGGTGCATGTCATTATTTTGGGTATACAACCGCTTTAATGCATTCTATTCTACATTAAGGTGAAAAAACATCCGGCGATTAGTAGCCCCCCCGTTTACTTACCTGAGCCCTGGAAAGTCCCACGTCGCGAACGCGCCCGGGCTTCTCGGCTCTTCATTGGATAGATTGATAGCAGCGCAGCCATTGCCTCACGCTGCTGTCAATCAAATCCAGAGACGCGGCGCGTCGGGGGTGGGGCCGAGTCATGCACTCGGCGGCTATGGCCGCTGACTGTATCACACTGGAGCATGCCTGCAAGGTAACCCCCTCTGGAGAGAGCTTCCCAGAGGGGGTTAGCTCTTGCGGGGAGGAGCCACGAGGGCCGCCGTGGGACCCCAGAAGAGGATGTTCGAGGCAGGTAAGTATGATATGTTTGTTTTTTATTTTTTTTAAAACATGAAGCTTTAGTATCACTTAGGCCCCTTTCACACTGGGGCGTTTTTCATGCGGTTTAGCGCTAATAATAGCGCTGTTATACCGCATGAAAAAATCCTGCCCTGTGCCTTCAATGTGAAAGCCCGAAGGCTTTCACACTGAAGCGGTGCGCTAGCAGGACCGCTCCAAAAGTCCTGCTAGCCGCTTCTTTACAGGGGTAAAGGAGCGGTGTGTTCACCGCTCCTTTACCGCGGTCTCCCATTGAAATCAATGGGATACCGCCCGCAAACCGCGGCAATAGCCGCGGTTTGCGAGCGGTATTAACCCTTTTTTGGCCGCTAGCGGGGGTTAAATTCACCCCCCTAGCGACCGCATACCGCGGTAAGAACGACGGTATAGCAGCGCTGAAAATCGCGCTGCTATACCGCCACCGCTCCTGCCCGCCCCAGTGTGAAAGGGGCCTTAAAGTCCCGGAGTCGTGAACCTCTTAGGCTCCATGTACACAGAAGCTCAAAAACTGTCGTTTTGAACGCCAGATTTCTGGCAGAAAAAGCTGCTTTAAAATATAGCTTTTATCAGCGTTTTTTACTAGCGTTTATTAGCGTTTTTCAGTGTAGCGTTTTTTACCTTTTTTTTTTTTTTTTTTTCAATGGATCAAAAAACGCTGGCGACCAGCGTTTTTGAGCGTTTATTAGCGTTTTGCGTTTTTCCCGCCGAAAAACAGCACTTTGAACGCAAATTTGTTGCGTTCAGAAAAAAGCCCATTAACTCCACTGCTCATTAACGCTAAAAAACGCTATGTGTACATGAACACATAGGCTAACATAGAGTGCAGTTAATGGGCGTTTAAAAAAAAAACCCAATAAACTGCAGTTTTTCAGCTTCAGTGTACATGGAGCCTTAAAGGGCCGGGGGCGCCTGCATTAGGAGGTTCATTTTGGGTACTCCTCAGTAACCACAAAGAACATAAATCCACTTTTGTGATGCCACAAACACCTTTGAAAACACAAACGTTATTTTATGTAAGTAGCAGTGACATCATCACTGTATTGTGTATATAACCTGTGCAGAGAGTACAGCTGTGGGCGGGACTCAGCAGACCTCATGCACTGCAGGCTGCCTGTAGAAAACTACAGGAGGGGCAGAGACAAGACCAGTTATCCCACTCAAGGAACAAGAGTAGTAACTGGTCTTTATTACAGGAAGTTCCCCCACAGAGGATTGCTGCACAGATCTAGAAGAAATACACAAAGCACACCAAGTTTCATGTAAGAATGCACATGACTCTTATATTTAGACAAGATTTGCTTATCCTGGAATTCAACCTTTCATTATATGCAACAGCCAGGCTTTTACCCTTTCCCTTCCCACCAACTCAAACTTCTTACTGGTCAGTGAGGCAGCCTTCTCGCATAAATAAATTGTTAGAAGGGCAAAAGAAAAGCTTGCTGCCAAGCTTGACTTTTCTAAAAAAAAGTCTGTTTCCATGTACCCTCTCAGCTTTCTCTCTCTGGATATAGTCCTAATTGTGATATGTTCTCTGCACCTAAGCCCTAAGGGAACACCTGCTTACTCCTCTTCTCATTTTATGCTCAGCTTTGTGACCGTTTTCTTGTATGAATTTGAAGCTAGTATATGTATCTATTTCCTTGGATTTAGTTAGGTAAAGTGCAGTAACCAGTACAGGCAGCTAATACAGTACCCATTATTGTTCTGACTGATCTTAACTGATGATTGGTAATTTGGTTACTATAAACTACCGCTGCTTGAATTGCAATTAAAGTTGTGTTCTACCCTAAGAAAAAAAAAAAAAAAAACGAAAATACATTAAATAAATAGAAAAAAAAAAAAAGAAATGTTACTCACCAGAAAGGGCGGTTGCTATGCGGAACTTGCTGCTCTGCCTCTTCATTCACCGCGGCAGGTCTTCTTCCTCGTCCTCCGTCGCGGTGTCTTCTGGGGAATGTGGCGCACTGCCTTCTGGGAACTGTGTGTATCCCAGAAAGCAGCCGCCCATTCACAAATCAGCACGAGACTTGCGCATGCGCAGTAAGAAACGGGCAGTGAAGCCGAAAGGCCTGTTTCCCTTACTGAGGATGGCGGCGCCAGGACCCACCACGATCAAGGGGTCGGCCTCGGGGGGGGGGGGGGGGCGCTGACATTGCGGGTGCCTAGGACAGGTAAGTGCCCTATTAAAAGTCAGCAGCTACAGTGTTTGTTTCTTATCCCTGCTTTACAGGGAGAAAATCCAAGAGATCTTACCCTCTGTACAGAGCCCTGAGTTGATTGTCAACACAGGGCTCAGGGCTGTGCTTGAACACAGCCGATCAGCAGATCCCAGCCATGAATCATTGGCTGGGACCTGCTGACAAACTCCCACTGTGTACAATCAGTGTGTCGGCAGGAGAGTGCGCACCCTAAAGCTGGAAATGAGCAGCGACGTACCAGTGCATCGCTTTGCCTGTACGGGCCACCCGTCTGCAGTACATTGCGGGCTGTCCAAAAGTGGATATAGTCACGAGTTCAAAATAAACATAATTACTTTAAGCTCTGCATTTCCAAAGCCGGCCATACATGGATTGAAATAATGCCGGTTCAACAGGAACTGGCTGAATTTCAATCCATCTATGGGCAAGCTGATTGTACACAAGTCGAGTCATCGATCAACTTGTATACAATTAGCCTGTTTGGGTTTTTCCTGAACAATCGGTGCTGCCGGCTATAGCCGGCAGCACTGATCAGTGTATTCTGATGGCAGGGAAGGCTCCCCACTATCAGAATACAATAGCACAGCAGAAGGGATTCCACCATCCAGGTCAATTGTATGGATGAGAAAGTTGAGGCATTTTCTTTCGTTCAGCCTGCCGTCTGAACGACGGAAAGAAAAAAAAGCATAATGCATGGACTGGCTAATTTTCTCTAATTGTCTGCCTAATACATTCACAGCTGCTTTTATTAAGCAGCTATAATGTACCTGTGGTGTTCAACAATATTGCTATATTCTGCAGGGTTCATCAGTGTCATATCAGGAATACAATTGCATTTGCTGCACAAAACATTTGCTTGATAAAAATCCTAAGGCTCTTCACATTGTAGACTTCATTGTGTTTATTATTTTCTGGGCGAACCACTCCCTTTTTTATTAAATCAGACTATCTCTTGCTGGCTTCTCTTCAGCGGAAATGCAGCACTTTGTATCAAATCTTCACTTATCAGTGCTTTTTGTTTTGAGCATCAAACTTCTAGCTCTGGTACACTGTGGTCAGTTACACTTCCGTTCAGATCCATCTCCCAAATCCGCATTTCAGTGATGACTAATTAAATAAATATACAGCCATTCCTCTGGGAACACAAAATTCCTGTCTCTGCATGATCGAGATGAGTGATGTAAAGTAGATTTTTGCAGTCTAGCAGGAAAAGAGGGCATTTAACGCAGCAAATATTACCAGAGCTCTCAAACTCCACTTCCAGTCCCTTGAGTGCTTGTGGGAAAGGCTGTTTCTGTACAGTGTTTTCTCACTGTATCTGCTTTGTCAGTCTTGGACAATAAAGACATTTTCAACATGGTCCAAGCATTGTGGCACTTATAGAACATGTAAAGAGGCTGCATTCAGACCATTTTTTATTCTTTTGAGCATATAACCATCTGCATAAAAAGCAGAATAAACCTAGCAGTTCTAAAAGTGTCTAATTAGATATGCAGTCACCTTGAGGAGTATACCTTTCGCTACCTTTTGTAGCTCTGGGCAGCTGGCCTGCTGTGCGCCATTTTACTGGCCAGTAAGAAGCAATTGAAGGAAGTCGCAGACTTTGACTTGATCAGAGATTAGTCAAGTAAGAAGTGCCATGACTAAGCACTAGACCGTAGTGTGAAATGCGTCGGCTGTACCCCATCATTTGCTGGGAGCTGTAGTGCTCTGTTTTTTATCCAATAAAGGCAACCTCAACGTTTTTTTTGGAGTGCGGCTGTCCATATGTTCCATTTTTCTCTCTGCATCAAGAGAGAAGTGCCTCGATGGTGAATGGTTGAAAACGTATTTCATAGTAGTGTAACGGACGATTGCTACTAGTTACTAACATCCACCATATCACCCTGCTGCCAGACCTCCATATATCATTCTGAGACAATGAACAGTCATTTTGCTTTGTATTGTTTTTGGTTATTTGGGGGATATAACTTGGTTGGGGAAGGGGGTTATGGGATGCCCATAGAACAGATCACTTTGCCATCATAGTTAAAGAATTATTGAATAAACTGAGCCTTGAAGAACTGATGGACTCTAACATTCACAGTCACTTCCACTGCATCAAATCCTGCAGGCTGTCACTCCTCCTCTACACCAACTCCTGCAGACTATTACTCCTTCACAAAACTTCACTGTGCAATGCTAGTTTCTCCGCCCCATCATCTTCACATTTACACCAGGGATCACTCGGATTGGTCCCGGGTGCTGGCTGAACTTGCTGACTGGTTAATAGGCCAGGGGCCTACGAGACCCCTTCTTGCGGCCTCGTTGTTTAGCAGCTTGCATTAGTGGGGGGGACTACTGATCCCAGCTAGCCCGACTTGCAAATCCTGTGCCCGCAGGCCACATTGATTTGACACAAAACCCCACAGTCTCTCCTCTGTCCTTGCACCCAGCTCCCCTGGCATGCTTTTTCCAGATATCCACTGTTTCACTCACCGAACGTCTCCTGCCCTGGGTCCATGGTGAAGAACTTAACCGGACATGCGTACCAATTGCTTCTCTGGCTCCTCTGTTCAAAAAAATCTTGAGAAATGCAGCAAATCTCGTGTTTTTAATGCAGCATTTTACAGCTAATGCTACTGGTGTTTTTATAATGTCCAGTGTGCAATGAGGCCTTAGTTTCTTGCAATGAAATTGTATTGACTAGTTATATTCAAAAAAAAATTCATGGACTTTCAACCCACTTGATTTTATGGTGTTCCATTGCATTACTGCATGCATATTAAAGTGGTTGTAAACCCACCAAAAAAAATTGCAAGACAAAGGCATAATGAGCTAGTATGCATAGCATACTAGCTCATTATGAAATACTTTTGATCGAAGAAAAAACACCTTGCAGTGTCCGGTCCCCCGTTTTTACTTACCTGAGCCCCAAATTTCCTCTCTCCACGGGTTCCAGCCTCTTGATTGGATAGATTGATGGCAGCGCAGCCATTGGCTCCCATTGCTGTCAATCAAATCCAATGACGCGGTTGCGGGGCCGAGTCATACATTCGGCAGTTATGGACGCCGAATGAATGACTTGGGAGCGCGCCCACAAGGTAACCCCCTTGGGAGAACGCTTCCCAGAGGGGGTTATCTAATGCAGGGAGGAGCCGCGAGTGCCGCCTTGGGACCCCAGAACAGGTGGATCGGGGCCAAAAGTCTTGCAAGCCACATTTTTGAGGTGCTGTAGGAGCGGTGAATACACCGCTCCTAAAGCCGCCCTGCCCATTGAAATCAATGGGCAGCGCCTCCGAACCGGTTAAAGGTTTTAACTTTTTTCGGCCGCTAGCGGGGGTTTAAAAGCGCCCCGCTAGCGGCCGAATAGCGCTGCAAAAACCACGGTAAAGTGCCGCTAAAATCTGCAGCGCTTTACCGCCACCGCCCCAGTGTGAAAGAGGTCTTGGTGTCACTGTATTGCTGGGTTTACACTATTGCAAATTGGATGTGGATTTTTCCCACATCCAATTCGCATAGCAGGGGATTGTAACTGACTCTCTAAGGAGCTGGTTCACACATCTCCACAGCGGCTCCGTTTCAAGTCTGAATTCAGCCAAACATTTGGGCTGAAATCGGACCTGACCATTCATAGTAACTTGAAGGTAGGCAAGCATTTATTTTTTTGATGACAAATGTATTTACAGTATGAATTCAGTCATTTTCATTATTTGTTTCCATTTTTAGTATTCTATATTGGCATTACTCTGTTTAAAAGAGACTTGTAGAACTTAACCTTTCCTTTTTACTAAGCTCTTATTTCCCATTTTGGAAATCATATTTTTATTCGATTTAACCAGTGGATAGACAGAACAATGGATTTTAGGATGCAGTTAATTGCATTCCAAGAACCTTGCAACACATGCATCCATTGACCGGAGTGGAAATAACTGCCAAATTACAGAAATGGTCCCGTTATACTTCAGGCAAACTAGCTAACTAGCTCCTGGCCTAGCCCTTCCTAAAACACATATGCGAGTATTTACACTTTTATAGCTTATGCTTAGCTGTGACTATATAATAGTTTGGTAGACCTTGCAGAATGTGGTGTTTTTGGTTTTAACACAACTTTGGGGAAGAAAAACATTTACCTATGGCATGGGTCCATATCCCCTCTGCAAAGGCTAAAGCCTAACTCAGAGAAAATGTTTTACAATTATGCCTTGCATATTGAAGCTTCTTCTGCACTACAAGCCTAATTTACACTGTTATACAAGCTGTACACTCCCTACTTTACATTGTAGCAAAGTGTCATTTCTTAAGTGTTGTCACATGAAAAGATATAATAAAGAATATACAAAAATGTGAGGGGTGTGCTCACTTTTGTGAAATACTGTATATCTGTAGTGCTTGCATATCTCTCTCCAAAGCCCTAAGTCCCATGTCTTTCTGCTGCTTCGTTCTTCTGTTATCAGCATGAGAACTTCTGACAAGTTCTCAGACACAGGAGATAAATGCAGCTGGAAATTTCTGTCGGGTAGGTAACGTAGAGATAAGCAGAGAGCTTGTCTATTTACAGTATGAGGGGGGGGGGGGTTACCTTTCCTCCAATCAGCTGTCACACAGTGTATGCCAAGACTCCACTCCAAGTGGTGGAACAGAAAGAAAAATTTCTAACACAATTTTTACTTTCTAAACTGTGTAGAAAGCTGAAGACAGCAGATCTACAAATTAAACTTGTGTAGCGAGATTTGTTTCATCTCTGTGTATCATCTGAGGCTGTTCACTTCACTGGGTATATGTGAGGGTTTACATCCACTTTAAGGTAAAAAAAAATCCTAAACATTTACAACCACTTTAAACTGTTAATTTTTGCCTAGGCAATGATGAATAAGGTGGTATACTTACCTTGTTCCTTGTTTGCCGGCAGCTAGTGCCCTCCTCTGACACTTCAGGTTGTGTGCAGGCCTTCGGTATCCTTGCATACAATGCATGACTGCTGGTGAATCTCCCTGATGGGGGAACATAGATGACAACAAAAGCCTGACAGCAGTTCTAATACCTTATCACTTTATCCAAAATGAGAAAAAGCGTGCATTTAGATACAAGATTAACCGCTTAACGACCGGCCATGGCATATATACGTCGGCAGAATAGCATGTACAGGCACAATCACGTACCTGTACATCCCCTTTAACTGCCTGCAGTGTGGTCGCGCTCACCGCCGTTGCGCTCGCGTCCCTGCCGCCATCTCCGTGAGTCGGACCGCGGGTCCTGTGGACTCGATCGTCGCGGGGAGATGTTAGTGTAAACACATCTTCCCGCTCGCCTACTGACACTGTCACTGATTTCCGCTCTGTGTAATCAGAGTGGAGATCAGTGACGTGTCACTCGTAGCCACGCCCCCACACAGTAGTAATCACTCCCTTAGGCACACTTAACCCGTTCAGCGCCCCCAGTGGTTAACCCCTTCACTGCCAGTGTCATTTTTACAGTAACCAGTGCATTTTTATAGCACTGGTCGCTGTAAAAATGACAATGGTCCCAAAAATGTGTAAAAAGTGTCCGATGTGTCCGCCATAATGTCGCAGTCACGAAAAAAATCGCTGATTGCCGCTATTACTAGTAAAAAAAAATTTTTATATATAAAAATGCCATAAAACTATCCCCTATTTTGTAAACGATATAACTTTTGCGCAAACCAATCAAACGCAGATTTGCAATTTTTTTTTTTTTTTATTATACCAAAAATATGTAGAAGAATACGTATCGGCCTAAACTGAGGAAAACATTTTTTTTTATATATTTTTTGGGGATATTTATTATAGCAAAAAGTTAAAATATTGAATTTTTTTCAAAATTGTCGCTTTATTTTTGTTTATAGCGCAAAAAATAAAAACCGTAGAGGTGATCAAATACCACCAAAAGAAAGCTCTATTTGTGGGGAAAAAACAACGTTAATTTTGTTTGGGAGCCACATCGCACGACTGTGCAATTGTCAGTTAAAGCGATGCAGTGCCAAATCGCAAAAAAATCGCAAAAAAGGTCTTTGGCCAGCCAAAATGGTCCGGGACTTAAGTGGTTGAGTATTTTTTTCCGTTTGTTTTTCTTTTTGGGTAATAAAAAAAAAAAGAGTGGGGCAAGGAGCAGAGTTTTTTGATATAGAGGGATACAGTATTTAGTGAGTTATCCGGAGAAAAAAAAAAGTTTGACTTTAGGCTAAATAAGGGAGGCAAATAGAAATCTTTTCAGCTAGATTCACACCCCCTGTGCATTGTAAGCTGGGTTGCCAAACTCGAGCATGTATGGGCTACCTTAGCGCAACACAAAACACACTGTACAGATGTAAGTCTAGGTTCACACCTGTGCATTTTTTTGCGTGTTTTCAGAAGCACAAGAACACACAACTATCGATTTTTAACATGGTTTTAACATGGTTTCCTATGTGTCCCAGTCACATCTGAGGTTTACTACGGTGCATTTTTGGAAGAGGTGCTGGGAATTTTTTCATGCAGGACGGTGCTTTTTTGTGTTCATAGTCTTAAATAAAGCCCATCAATAATGCATGAAAAATGCACGTACATGCATTTTTGGCACGTTATTGGTAGGATTTTGTGTTTAACAACCAGTCTTGTATTCTTACAAAAAAGCCAATGAAGCATAAAAATGCATGACGACAAAGCCACGAAAAGCACACACAGTGGTGTAAACCTACATAAAACGAGTCCTCGTAAGTACGCCTAAACATTTGTAATAACAGCTGAATATCAAGATTTGTTAGCCTTAGCTTGACCGATTCTCTTTTGGTAACATGTCAGGAAGGTGTTGTCATTGCTGACTTTTTTTCTCAGGTGAACTTTCAGTGCATCCTTATTCCTTTTTTTTTTCTACTTGGTAATCCTGATCCCAAGCATGTGCATTATTCGATTTTCCAAAACTGGATACCTTTTAGGCTTATTTCTGATCACAAACTTAAAATGTAGTGAAGGTAGGCCAAAGAAGACAACTCTGGAGCTTGCACTTTTAACAACAAGTCAGCAATTACAACATTTTTGTTCCTTTTCTCAGTTTCCTTATAGATCAAATTGCCGGTTGCTATGAATTACAGGGTCCTCCTTTCTTAAGCAAGGTGTATTTTAAAGACAGGCTTGTTCTTATTGCTCGTATAGTGTGTGGCCAGTGCAACATTCTTTGGTATGGCCCTTTTTATATATTCCAAAATTATCCATTTAAGAAAATTGTGTTAAAGTGTGCCAAGTCATTACAGTGAGGGAAAAAAAGTATTTGATCCCGTTGTTGATTTTGTACGTTTGCCCACTAACAAAGAAATAATCAGTCCATAATTTGTAATGGTAGGTTTATTTTAACAGAGACAGAATCACAATAAAAATATCCAGAAAAACGCATTTCAAAAAAGTTATAAATTGATTTGCATTTTAATGAGTGAAATAGGTATTTGACCCCTTCACAAAACATGACTTAGTACTTGGTGACAAAATCCTTGGTGGCAATCACAGAGGTCAGACGTCTCTTGTAGTTGGCCACCAGGTTTGCACATATCTCAGGAGGGATTTTGTCTCATTCCACTTTGCAGATCCTCTCCAAGTCATTAACCACTTCAATACCGGGCACTTTCGCCCCTTCCTGCCCAGGACAATTTTCAGCTTTCAGCGTTGTCGCACTTTGAATGACAATTGCGTGGTCATGCAACACTGTACTCAAACTAAAATTTTTTAATTTTCTTCCCACAAATAGAGCTTTTTTTTTTGTAGTATTTGATCACCGCTGGGGTTTTTATTTTTTGGTAAATAAACTAAAAAAATACCGACATTTTTGAAAAAAAACTGATGGGCACCGATGGGCGGCACTGGATAGGCAGCACTGGTGAGGGGCTACTGGCACAGGCATTACTGATGAGGCACTGGCACATTTATGGGCACCGAGTGGGACATTTATGGGCACTGATGGGCGTGGGCGCTCTTTATGGGGCATAGGCTGGCAGCTGATAGGCAGTGATTTGCAGCTGATGGGCACATATGATAGGGCTGTGATGATAATCAATGTGCTGATTAACAGCACAGACCCCCCCCCCCCTCTGACAGGGAGAGCTGCCGATCGGCTCTCCCTGTCAACTTGTACCAAGGAAAGAAGTTTACCGCCACTTCCTGGTTCATGCAACGATCAGCTGGGACTGGTCACAGCTTATCACATGGTAAGAAGCCTCTGTCAGAGGCTCCATACCACAATTGGAGTTGCGGTGTGTCAGACTGACACACAGCACCTCCGATCGCCACGCTGCGTGCCCCCGCGAGCGCACGCCAGCTTGTTATCCTGATCATGTTATATGACGTCTGATCAGGATAACACAACCACGTTTGGTAACTCAAGCCTTCAGCTCCCTCCACATATTTTTATGGGATTAAGGTCTGGAGACTGGCTAGGTCACTCCAGGACCTTAATGTGCTTCTTCTTGAGCCACTCCTTTGTTTCCTTGGCCATGTGTTTTGGGTCATTGTCATGCTGAAATACCTACTCATGACCCATTTTCAATGCCCTGGCTGAGGGAAGGAGGTTCTCGCCCACAATTTGACAGTACGTGGCTCCATCCATTGTCCCTTTGAGGCGGTGAAGTTGTCCTGTCCCCTTATCAGAAAAACTCCCCCAAAGAATAATGTTTCCACCTCCATGTTTGGCGGTGGGGATAGTGCTCTTGGGGTCATAGGCAGCATTTCCCCTCCTCCAAACACGGCGAGTTGAGTTGATGCCAAAGAGCTCAATTTTGGACTCATCTGACCACAACACTTTCACCCAGTTCTCTAAATTATTCAGATGTTCACTAGCAAACTTCAGATGGGCCTGTACATGTGCTTTCTTGAGCAGGGGGACCTTGCGGGCCCTGCAGGATTGCAGTTCTTCAAGGTGTAGGGCAGGGGTAGGCAACCTTGTCCCTCCAGCTGTGGTGAAACTACAAGTCCCATGAGACATTGCAAGACCCTGACAATCACAGGCATGACTCCTAGATGCAGAGGCATGATGGGATTTGTAGTTTCACCACAGCTGGAGGGCCGATGTTGCCTACCCCTGGCGTAGGGGATCAAATTTATTTTTTCCCTCACTGTATGTAAAGTCTTTTGAGTAGTCTGGTCTTTCCTATAATCATTGATTGCTCATATTTAAAAGGTAATTGAGCAGCACTTGCGTACTGTTTTAAAGTGATGTTTGGACTTCTACCAAACACAAGGAAAGATTAAAGCGGAACCAAAGCATCAAGCCATCAAATGGCTGGTGTCATAACTGATCACAAGTTTTGCACCATGGCAACTGCAGATCAAAAACCAGCTAAGATGGCAGCTTACTTGACTGTAACGGATAGGGTCTACTCCTGCTTTAAGTCTATTTTTCACCTATTTGTGTAATTACAGTTTCACAAACAGTTTTTTCTATCTAGTATATATAACTAGGGATGCAACTATACCAGTTTTTCAAGTGCGAATAGTAGTATCAATAACTTTCCTCAAGTACTCCCCAATACCTATTTTTTTTCTTGCGTTGCAGTGTGATTTGAGCCCATGCAAAATGAACAGGCTCAAATGGCACTGCAAACAATGGCATATGATTTGAAGAGGAAGGCAGTGTGATTCCTGTCTGAATCGCATGCGGTTTCCCCCGCTGCTTCTGCGTGAACCCAGGCTCAAGTCACTATGACAAGCCTGGGTTTGAGCCCAATCATTTTCTGTAGGCTCAAATCGCACCAAACTGCACGTAAACGGTATCTGAGCATTTGTACAAGTACCTGTGCAAATGCGTACTATCGGCACCAATGCAATCCTATATATAAAGGGTATATATAACTACCCAAGGTATGTAACTTTATATAGCATTAAGGTCTAGGGTTGTCCTTGATATTAGTTGTCCTTGATATTAGTTGTCCTTGATATTAGTTGTCCTTGATATTAGTTGTCCTTGATATTAGTTGTCCTTGATATTAGTTGTCCTTGATATTAGTTGTCCTTGATATAAAAACGTTTTTGTACCTTTTAATCATTGAATGAATGTACTTTTTTTTTTTTTCTTTTTTTTTTTTTTCGTTTTGTCTTTTCTCAAAAACCTCAACGCTATGAAAAACATTTGGCTTGTCTCGAGTTATGCTTTTAGAGTGGTGCTGGGTTGGATGCACTATCATGTTTTATTAGTGCATGGTGACCAGGTCACTGAGACAGGAAATTCGATTTTCAATGGGGATGCATACAGCAGAAAAATTCTGATGCATACTCTAGCCCCCCTCCCATCCTGTTGGAAACGCATTTTTTTTATTTCTGTTCTGTAACTCTTGAAAACATTTCTCCTGATATACGTAATTATAGCAACACGCAGGAAGTAATTGAACAGATATTTTAATGGACACGGACAATGGTTAAAGAGTTGTAAAGTCAGAAGGTTTTTGTATCTTAATGCATTTTATGTATTAAGATAAAAAGCCTTCTGTGTGCAGAAGCCCCCCCTCGGCCCCCCTAATACTTACCTGAGCCTCTTACCTCTATCCAGCGATGTCCACGATTGCCTCGACCGCCCGGGACTCTCCTCCTGATTGACTGAGACACAGCATTGGCACCATTGGCTCCTGCTGCCGTTAATCAGTCAGTTAGCCAATCAGGAGAGAAAGGGGGTGGGGCCAAACTGGGGCTCTGTGTCTGAATGGACACAGGGAGCTGTGGCTCGGCTTGGGTGCCCCCATAGCAAGCTGCTTGCTCTGGAGGCACTGTGGAGGCACTCAGGGGCCCCGAAAAGTGACCCTGAGAAGAGGAGGATCTGGGCTGCCCTGTGGAAAACCACTGTTGAGAGCAGATAAGTAGAACATGGCATAGCCTTCAGCCACCCTACCAACATGTTTTTATTGCTGTTGCGCTCCTGATAAAAATAAAAAAAAAGTCTCTTCTTTTTTTGGTGGTTGTTATGAGTCAGGGTGGGGTGGCCAGCATTTGCTATAATGTGCACAGCAGAATTGCAAATTATGACACACTTGTCTCTGGGTGTGCTTTCCTCCAGTGATGACAAATCCACTCTGTCCCCACTGCTGTCATATTATCTTCCTCTTCTGGGTCTGCCATCTTTTTTTCTTCGTCCATTGGGCAGGCACAGATAATGTAAATATTGCACATGCATACTAGAGTATTCCCATGTGCATGCCCCTCAGTCATACAGATTTTTTTTATTTTTATTTTTTTATAATTCTAGCAGGTAGTTAGGAGGCTGTGGGTGATCAGACCTATACATTCTCCTCCACCAATTGACTCTATCTGCTGATATGTTTCTGTTTGTAAGATTTACTACTGCTTTATATCAGTAAGAACAAAAGGCCTAGATTTCCACACTGTTTTCAGTTAATTCAATAAAGCCTAGGCCTATTAATCTGAACAACCTTGAATTTTGTAAACTTACTATGTGAAGAATTCCACACATTGACTTTCTTGTATTCCGTGACACTATTCGCTATACCCTGTTTATGGGCATTGCCATGTCGCACATTTCACAGAGCCTGCCTTTTGCACTACAGAGGTGCTGAGATGTGAGTTTCAGGAGGAGTAGTCTATACAGGAACCACTGCTTGCAGGCAGCAAGGTACCATAGGATATATAGTCCTTAGAAATTTTAAGTTAACATTAGAGGAGAAGCTGCATAGCACGCAGTGATTCCAGAAAGTTGTGGAAAGAGCAGCACTCTCAACATGAAAGGTGATTTTTTTTTTCCAAGTAAGCTTATATTGGCTTGTCTGTATATTATAACCGGACCATAGAACTCCTTTTGAGTAAGTTCTTTGTACTATCGAATTGCTCCTGCATTGAAGAAATATGGCAGATAAGGGAGAACATGTCATGGTTACAATGTATGTAAAGTAAGGCCCACTGAACCTATATAGACTATCCACAGCAGAAAAAAAGCTGGCCACCCAAAATACTCTTGTTAATCTTTATTAGCTACATGACATTAATACAGTACACAGAATGTTAACTAATTTCTGCTATGGAAGGCTGCAATAGCTGAAACGCGTTGGCATTCTGTGAACTATGTTTGATATGTAGCCAATAACGAGTGACAAGAGGAATATACCGGATGGCTGGCTTTCTCTTTTCATCCATGGACGGACACAGCTCCTTAAATGTTCCGTCTATTAGGAGAAGACTAGGCAGAACATGTTAGATATGCATACATGTTTAAACAGAGTTTCCCTCTGAACATGACCCTGCAGCCAGCAGCCTCTGGTTTTTTTCTGCCTAGTAGAGGAGACGGACCTGGCTCCCTTTTGGGCCCAGAGTCCTGAAGAAATGTTTTTCTTTTTATTATTTATTTTTTTTGAATCTTCTATCAACTGCCGGCTGGGCATGACAGACAGGATAATATAGATCCTTGTAGTCCCCCAGTCCGGCCATCGAGCGTGAGCAGACCTTAGCTACGTGCAGGGTCGGCCACGACATACCCCATGGCTCCAGGGGTGGCCGGTGAGCTATGCTCCAGGGTTCACATATGACCGAGCGGCTTTCTGTCTCAGTCACAGTGGACCGGGCCGACGGCTACTCCGTACTGCTCGGTTGTAGGTCTGTCAGTAACGAACCAGCAGGTCCTCGCAGGACGGGTAAGTACAGTTCCTCCTGCTTCGGTGGGATGGAACAGCTGGGCATTCCTAAGGGGATCGTTAGGGGGTTCTCCTGCCATCCCTTCTCTCCCTCTGTCACCCCTTTTACTCTTTCGTCCATGGACCGACACAGCTTCTCTATTGACAAAGTGGGTATTATCCGTTAATTAGGAGTGACTAGGCAGAAAAACTTGTAAAAAGTGTTGCATCACACCTTCTACAGTACCGCCCAGGGGGCGGACCCTCTGGGTATACCCTCTCAGTCTGCACATCGCAGATCAGTTTTTTTCTGTCTAGCAAGGAGTAGGACATGGCTCCCTTCGGCCTCATTGGTCCGGGGAAAAAAGATATATATATTTTTTATTTTTTTGCTACATTTGTTGTTTCCTGCGATCTTCGATCAACTGCCGACTGGGTGACAGGCTGGATCCTCGATCCTTGTAGTCTCCCCAGTTTCGGCCATCGAGCGTGTGCCGACCCTAGCTACGCGCTGGGTTTTCCACGACATGCCCGTCGCTCCACGGGTGGCCGGTGAGCCCACGCTCCAGGGCCTGCATCGGACCGCTCAGCTTCGGCTGACCTTACGGCCGAGTCGCAGCAGCCTGGCCGGTGAGCTTACGCTCCAAGGCTTGCATCGGACCGCTCAGCTTCGGCTGACCTTGCGGCCGAGTCGCAGCAGCCTGTCCGGTGAGCGTCATGCTCCAGGGCATACATATGATCGTCCCTTCTGGGTCCAATCACAGCATGCCTGGCCAACAGTCACCTTCCGTGCGCGGACGATGATCTGTTTGGAATGTCTTCCAGCAGAATACATGCAGGATAGGTAAGTAAAACTCCCCTGCCTCGGCTGGGTGATTTAGCTGGACATTCCTGGAGAGATCAAGTAAGTGGTTGTGGCCCCTTTCTTCCCTCTCTCCCTGCCTTTCCCTCCTCCCTGGGCTTCTAGCTAAAGGTTGCTGGGTGCTGGGGGTCACCTAGGGGGTCCCACTGGAGCGGGGCTGGCTGTAACTAACATTTAAAAGAAATGTCATTTTTGCTTACCTGTGTTTCTGTGTCTCCATGCTGTCCGCGGCCATTTTGAGGTGGTCCATGCCAAGTTTGGCCTCTTGTAACTGCCTGGCGGCCATCTTCCTGTAGTTCGGCCACACCCACTGGCCCCTATCAGGTGATCGGCGGCCATGTTTGTCCACCCTGTATGCAGATATTGCCGTTCGGCGGCCATCTTTTTTGTGGGCTATGGCTGCCTGACCTCTATCTTCTGTCGGCGGCCATTTTCTTAGAGCCCACATTATCTTCCATACAGACGGTTTTGGCAACCATTTTGCGAGAGCCTCCGGCCTCTAGGGTGCATTACACTGGCGCGAAAATTCACACAGGAAGTGCTGATAAAAGAAGCAGACTGACACAGCAGCAAGGGGACAGCATCATAGGCGCAGCATAGCAGTACCTATCCAGGGTGGTGAGTCCTCTGGGTAACCCAGCATCTCTGCAGCGCAGGAGGGTGGCCTATTGATATCTTGCCTGGAGCCCTGTGAGTGTCAGCGTGTGGTCAGCATGGCATCTGAGCCAGATGTCTTCTCCCCTGAAACACCAGATTTAGCAGCTGGTGTCCCTGAGGTGTCTATGGACGCTATGTCGGCAATCCTAGAGGCGTTTGCTGCCAGGGTGGAAGCAGCACACGGGAATACAGGGGGTAATAAACGCCCCCGTCCCCTGCAATCTTCTGGGGATATTTCTGATGCAGAACCAGGTCCAGCTACGGCTCATGGCCCAGATTCTGATGCATCAGAGACTGCAGACCGTGACCGATCGGACAGTGAGGAGGATTCCAAGTCCAGGTCAGTACGCGAGACGGCTTTGGTATCTGACCTTATTACTGCAGTGCGGGATACGCTAAAGTTGGAAAGGACTGAAGAAGTAGCAGATACTCCAGTCCCCTTTGGGTTTCGTAAACCTGCCCGCACTGCTAAGGTGTTCCCTTGTGTGTCTTATTTTGACAAACTCTTATACAAGGAATGGGAGAACCCACTGAGGGTCTTTACAGCCCCAAAGAGGTTTGCAGTACGGTACCCCTTTGAGGAGAGTTTTCTGAAGATATGGACCTCTCCCCCTATAGTGGACCCTTCGGTGTCCAGACTTAATAGAGCCACCACTATTCCAGTAGAAGGGGCTCCTGTTTTCAAGGACCCTGTGGATAAGAAGGCTGAAGCACTCGCTCGCTACCTATACTCAGTGGTAGGCTCAGCAGTACGCCCGGCATTGGCGGGGGCCCTAGTGTCTCAGACACTTACTGAATGGGCAAAATTGCTACTCCAGGGGTTAAAGGAGCGAGATGCTCCTCCTAATGAGATAACTTTGGCCGACCAGTTGGTCCAGGGCCTTAAGTTTGTCTGCGAGTCAGACATGGATACTATTCCCCTGCTGTCAAGAGCTTCGGTTTATGCAGTAGCAATACGCCGCCTGATCTGGCTAAAGGGCTGGTCTGCGGACCAGACTTCCAAGAAAGCCCTATTGGATCTGCCTTTTAAGGGCGACAGACTTTTTGGGGCTTCTCTGGATGACATCATCAAGGATGCTACAGGAGGTAAAAGCACTTTGCTTCCCCAAACTAGCAAGGGTAGGGGACCACGCCAAGGACAAGGGCCCTCCTTTACTGCACGTAAGCGGTTTTTTCGCCCTCTTAAGGCGACAGGGAAAAGACCCCAGGCCGATAAAGCGCCTGCCCAAGGACAAAAGCGTCCTTGGTCCCGCAGACCCAACAAGCCTGTGGACAAATCTGCGTCCACATGAAGGTCCGCCCCCACCCAGCTCTCGGGTGGGGGGACGTCTTCGCAAATTCGCGACTCAGTGGACTGCTCTAGTCTCCGACAGGTGGGTTTGCGAAGTAATCTCCTCAGGCTACAAGATAGAATTTCTCTCTTGTCCACCAGACAGATTCATCACCTCCAATCTCCAGCTACTACCGACCCGTCGGGAGGCCCTGTATGGGGCGGTCCAGGGTCTACTGGAACGCGGGGTAGTTATTCCAGTTCCAGAACAGGAACGGGGTCAGGGTTTTTACTCAAATCTGTTCATTGTGCCAAAGAAGGAGGGGGTTCGTCCAATCTTGGATCTCAGAGCCCTCAATTGCTTTGTGAAGGTACAAAGATTTCGGATGGAGTCGGTTCGATCCGTAGTCACGGCTCTCCATCCGGGGGACTTTCTGGCCTCCTTGGACATCAAGGACGCATACCTGCATGTCCCCATATACTCCAGACACCAGAGGTTTCTGCGATTTGCTATCGGGAAGAACCACTACCAGTTTGTGGCCCTCCCGTTTGGCCTTGCCTCAGCACCCAGGACGTTCACCAAGGTGCTCGCTCCGATTCTGGCACTTCTAAGACAGCGGGGTATCGCTATCACAGGTTACTTGGACGACCTTCTGCTGAAGGGCCCTTCAAGCTCAGAATTAGAGGTAAGCGTGTCCATTACCTGTCAGACTCTTCGAGACTGTGGTTGGATACTAAACACGCAAAAGTCAGTATTGGTGCCCACTCAACGCCTAGTGTACCTGGGGTTGATTCTGGATTCCTCAGAGGCAAAGGTATTCCTCCCTGTGGAGAAGTTGCAGACCCTCCGGGCTGCAGTACGGCAGCTGACTTCCAGGAATTGGTCGTCACTCCGTTTTTGCATGCGAGTGTTGGGCCTCATGGTAGCCTCCTTCGAGGCGGTCCCATATGCTCAATACCACACTCGAGTGTTACAGAGGGAAGTTCTGTCCAGATGGAACAGATGCCCTTCATCTCTGGATTATCAAATCCGAGTGAGCCACCTAGTCAGGAGATCCCTGGTATGGTGGCTGACAGCACCGGCTCTAATGGCCGGGAAGTCATTTCTTCCGGTTTACTGGATAGTGATCACGACGGACGCCAGCCTTACAGGTTGGGGGGGAGTCTGGGGTGTCCAGTCGGCGCAAGGTCGCTGGACCCCAGAGGAAGCCCTCCTGCCGATCAATGTCCTGGAGATCCGGGCGATCAAGCTGTGCCTCTTCAAATGGTCTCAGAGACTGCAAGGGCGTCCAGTCAGGATCCAGTCAGACAACGCCACAGCAGTGGCATATGTCAATCATCAAGGAGGAACAAGAAGCTCAGCTGCAGCATCGGAGATCGCTCGCATCCTGAAGTGGGCAGAGAGGAGCGTACCGGCACTGTCGGCCGTGTACATTCCGGGTGTGGAAAACTGGCAGGCGGACTACCTGAGCCGCCAGATGCTGGACCAGGGAGAATGGTCCTTACACCCGGAGGTGTTCCAACTCCTCTGCCAAAGATGGGGCACACCAGACGTAGATCTTCTGGCTTCCCGACTCAATCGGAAGGTATTGAGGTTTGTGGCCCGGTCAAGAGACCCATGGGCAGACGCAACGGACGCGTTGGTAGCATCGTGGGGCCAGTATCGGCTAATCTATGCCTTCCCTCCCTTAAGGCTTCTTCCTCTTCTGCTCCGCAGAGTGGAGGCAGAGGGAATTCCAATGATCCTAATCGCTCCAGATTGGCCTCAGCGTCCTTGGTACGCCGATCTAGTACGTCTGGTAGCAGACGTCCCCTGGCGCCTACCACTACGGAAGGACCTGCTGTCGCAAGGTCCCATATTCCATCCTGCTTTAGTCATTGGCTTTAACGGCATGGCTGTTGAGAACCAGGTACTGAGAGACCGGGGCCTGTCAGACTCAGTAATTTCTACTATGAGAAGTGCTCGGAAACCGTCCTCTAGGAAGGTCTATCACCGCACTTGGAGGGCCTACATCTCCATGTGTGAGGAAATGAAATGGCATCCGCGTACCTATTTGGTTTCCAGAATCCTGCTGTTTTTACAGCATGGGGTAGACCAAAGGCTTGCCCTAAGTACGATTAAGGGACAGATATCTGCCCTGGCTGTCTTTTTTCAGCGACCCCTGGCGACTCACTCTCTCGTGAGTACATTTGTGCAGGGGGTTCGACATGTGGCCCCTCCGGTCCGCCCCCCGTTACCTCCGTGGGACTTGAACCTGGTCCTCTCGGTGCTTCAGAAGGCACCGTTTGAGAATATTAGAGATATTCCCCTGTTGACACTTTCTCAGAAGGTGGTCTTTTTGGTGGCTGTTACGTCAGTTAGACGAGTCTCTGAGCTGGCAGCCTTGTCCTGCAAGGCTCCCTATTTGATTTTCCACAAGGATAAGGTGGTGCTGCGGCCGCAGCCTTCCTTTCTTCCGAAGGTCGTTTCGGCTTTTCATCTCAACGAAGACATTGTACTTCCATCCTTGTGTCCTCAGCCGTCGAATCCTAAGGAGTCGGCGTTGCATTTCTTGGACGTTGTCCGAGCTTTGAGAGTATACATATCTGCTACTTCCCTGTTCCGGAAGTCAGACTCACTGTTTGTTTCGGTGGCTGGTCCCAAGAAGGGCCAAGCAGTCTCATCGGCCACCATCTCTAGGTGGATCCGACAGATAGTAATCCAGGCTTACGCCTTAAAGGGTCAGGCGCCCCCCTTTCCTGTCACGGCGCATTCGACCAGGGCAATAGGTGCCTCTTGGGCTTTCCGACATCAAGCGTCTGTTTCCCAACTATGTAAAGCGGCGACTTGGTCGTCCGCTCACACTTTCACAAAATTCTACAAAGTTGATGTAGGTGCATCTTCGGATGCCTCTTTCGGCCGCAAGGTTTTGCAGGCGGCTGTTTAGAGTTGCAACTCCTCCGTTGGAGGAGTGCTGTTTTGTGTTTTGGGGTGAAGTTTGTTTTTATGCTGTTACCACCCCTCGTTTTTTCTCTGACACTGCTTTGGGACGTCCCACTTTGTCAATAGAGAAGCTGTGTCGGTCCATGGACGAAAGAGTAAATAGGATTTTTTACTCACCGTAAAATCCTTTTCTCTGAGTCCATGGACCGACACAGCACCCACCCCTCCTTTTAAGTTTGTACTGCTTTTTGACGAACTGATCTGCGATGTGCAGACTGAGAGGGTATACCCAGAGGGTCCGCCCCCTGGGCGGTACTGTAGAAGGTGTGATGCAACACTTTTTACAAGTTTTTCTGCCTAGTCACTCCTAATTAACGGATAATACCCACTTTGTCAATAGAGAAGCTGTGTCGGTCCATGGACTCAGAGAAAAGGATTTTACGGTGAGTAAAAAATCCTATTTTTTCCTCCTCCCCTTGCGAGGCTCGCTGTGTCCGGGGAATACCTTCGGGGGGCTCCAAGTCCCGGCGGGGGACTGTGGGGGTGTCCAGGTCCCCTCTGTGTGGGGGGTGTAATTTGTTGGAAGCCTCTGTGCCTGGCCTTCTCGTCCACATCGCTTGCTGGGCGCCATTTTTTGAAGCACTGGCGCCATTTTTTTGGGGCCTGTGCATTGTAATTTCCATTGGTGGCCATTTTGCCGTGGCCGCACTAGGATGCATTGCGGGTGGCCATTTTCTTGTGGTCCGCGCGCTTTCTCTGAGGCTCTCGGCGGCCATTTTGGAGTGGGTTTTTGCCTCTAGTGTTGGCTGGCTTCCTGAACAGCGCGAACGGGGCGATTTACCTTGCACAGTTCCTCAGGCACACGCAGTGTGCGGATAGAGAGCGGGCAGCGGCGCTGAGTGGCCTCTGGCTAGGCGGTGAGTCCCTTGGGTATTCCCCCACCTCGGTCAGTGCAGCAAGGAGGGTGGACTGTAATTTTTGTCAGGTATCTTGACTGGGTCCCTAAGGGCTGTCAGTGGGCAACATGGAGTCGGAAGCTGGCGTTTTTTCCCCAGACATTCCAGAGGCAGCAACCGGTGCCCCTGCACCTGCTATTCCCCTGGACGTTTTGTCGGCAGTCCTGGAGTCATTTGTTGCCAGGGTGGAAGTGGCGTGCGAGCGTAAAGGGGGTACTAAGTGCCCTTTTCCCACGTCATCACCTGGGGAATGTTCTGACTCAGAATCGGGCCTGGCTGTGGCTCAGGACCCAGATTCTGGTGCATCAGAAGATGCAGACCAGGACCTTCCCTGTGAGGAGGACCCCTCGTCCGGGTCAGCTCAGGACAGGGCACTTGTCAGTGCACTTATCAATGCTGTGAGGGACACCCTCAAGCTGGAAAATACAGCTGGGACTTCCACAGCAGGGTCTGTCCCTTTTGGGTCGCACAAACCGACCCGCTCTGATAAGGTTTTTCCTTATGTTGATTTATTTGACAAGTTCATAGATAAAGAATGGGAACGGCCGCAGAGGCCCTTTGCGGTCCCTCAGCGCATGGCGGTCCGTTACCCTTTTGAAGAGAGCCTTTTGAAAAAATGGGCTTCTCCTCCGGTTGTTCATCCCCCGGCCTCTCGGTTGAATAAAGTAACCACTATCCCGGTGGAGGGGACCCCTGCTTTTAAGTACCCTACTGATAGGAGGTCCGAAGCGGTGAGCTGCTCTATGTTCACCATGCTGTTCACCATGCTGGGGTCAGCATTGCTGCCTATATTGGCGGCTACCTTAGTGTCCCACTCACGGAGTGGGCAAAAATTTTGCACCAGACTGTGGAGGAGCACCAGCTTCCTCCAATATGCGTGTCACTGGCTGAACAGTTGGTACAAGGACATGTGTACGTCTGCGGTAGTATTGCGCCACCTGATTTGGCTAAAATGCTGGTCCGCTGACCAAGCTTCTAAGAAAACTCTGGCAGAGTTTCCTTTCAATGGTGGGAGGCTTTTTGGTGCCTCACTGGACGACATCATTAAGGATGTCACTGGAGGTAAGAGCACACTTCTTCCTCAGTCCACTAAAGGGAACGACCTGCGCCGTAAGTCAGGGGCCCTCCTTTCCCACACAGAAGCGGTATTTTCGTCAGTCAGGACCTGCCGGCAGATCCTCCTGTGCGGACAAAGGTCCAGCTGAGGGACAAAAGCGTCCCTGGGTGCATAAGCCCACCAAGCCAACAAACAAGCCAGCTACCGCATGAAGTTTTGCCCCCGCCCGACTTCAGGGTGGGGGGACGGCTTTGCGGGTTTGCAGCTCGGTGGACCTCCCTGCTCTCCGACGAGTGGGTCTGCGACGTGGTCACCTCGGGGTACAAGATAGAGTTCCTTTCTTGTCCACCAAACAGATTTTTTCCTTCAAATCTGCCTCTCCTTCTGGCTCGTCGAGCTGCCCTCCAGGGGGCAGTGCCCGACTTGTTGAAGTGCGGGGTGATCATACCCGTTCCACCACAGTACAGGTTTCAGGGTTCTTACTCAAATCTGTTTGTGGTCCTAAAGAAGGACGGAGTTCGTCCAATCTTGGACCTCAAGGCCCTCAATGCCTTCATAAGGATTCAAAAATTCCGGATGGAATCGATTTGTTCGGTGGTAGCTGCACTTCATCCAGGGGACTTCCTGGCGTCCTTGGATATCAAGGATGCATACTTACATGTCAGGCATCAGAGGTTACTGCGCTTTGCGATCGGCAAAGACCACTATCAGTTTGTGGCTCTTCCCTTTGACCTAGCATCGGCACCAAGAGTTTTCACCAAGGTGCTCGCCCCAATTCTAGCTTTGCTGAGCTTTGCGCGGCATTGCTATCGTAGGCTACTTGGACGACCTTCTTCTGAGAGCTGCTTCAAGCTCAGAATTAGAGGACGACGTGTCTATAGTCAGCCAGACCCTCCGGGAGTTTGGATAGTCGGTGTTGGTACCGACCCAGGGTCTAGAGTACCTGGGGTTGATTCTGGACTTCTCGGAGGCCAGAGTATTTCTTCCCTTAGAGAAGTTGCAGACACTCCAGGTTGTTGACATCCCGCAAATGGTCGTCTCTCCATTTCTGCATGCAAGTTTTGGGCCTCATGGTAGCCTCTTTCGAGGCAGTACCGTATGCCCAATTTCACACTCGGGTCTTGCAGAAGGAGATTCTCTCCAAATGGAACAAATCTCCATTGTTTCTGGATCGTCAGATTCAGTTAAGTCACCTTGTCAGGTCTTCTTTGAGTTGGTGGCTGAGATCCCTGGCTCTTCGGTCTGGGAAGTCCTTCCTCCCTTTTCATTGGACGGTAATCATGACGGACGCCAGCCTGACCGGTTGGGGGGGGAGTCTGGGGGGTTCAGGTGGCTCAGGGCCGCTGGTCCCCGACCGAATCCCAACTGTCGATCAATGTTCTGGAACTCTGGGCAATCAGGCTGTGCCTCTCCAAGTGGTCTCGGAGACTGCAGGGGCATCCAGTCAGGATCCAGTCAGACAACGCCACGGCTGTGGCGTACGTCAACCATCAAGGGGGAACAAGAAGTTCAGCTGCACCGTCGGACGTCGCTCACATCCTACGGTGGGCAGAAAGGAGCGTGCCCGCCCTATCGGCAATTTACATCCCAGGCGTGGAAAACTGGCAGGCGGACTATCAGATGCTGGACCACGGGGAATGGTCGTTACATCCGGAGGTTTTTCAACTCCTTTGCCAGAGATAGGGCACACCAGGCGTGGATCTACTGGCCTCTCGACTCAATCGCAAGGTGTCGAGGTTCGTGGACAGGTCCAGAGATCCCTGGGCAGACGTGTTGGTGGCCCCGAGGGGTCAGTATCGGTTAATTTATGCCTTTCCCCCACCAAAGTTGCTTCCTCGTCTACTCCGCAGGGTAGAGACTGAGGGAATTCCGGTGATTCTCATCGCCCCAGATTGGCGACTACCAATGAGGGAGGACCTTCTCTCGCAAGGTCCCATTCTTCATCCTGCTTTACAGTCGCTGGCTTTAACAGCGTGGCTATTGAAAGCCAGGTGCTGAGGTACCGGGGCCTGTCAAATTCGGTCATTTCAACTATGTTGACAGCACGAAAATCTTCTTCTAGGAAGATCGACCATCGCACATGGAGAGCCTACATCTCTGTGTGAGGAGATGGAATGGCGTTCACAGATTTATTCGGTTTCCAGGATCAGAAACTTGCCTTAAGCACCATTAAGGGGTAGATTTCAGCCTTGGCTGTTTTCTTTCAGCGATCCCTGGCAGCTCATTCACTAGTAAGTACGTTTGTGCAAGGGGTTCGACATGTGGCTCCTCCGGTGTGCCCACCACTACCTCCGTTTGAGGACATTGGGGAAATTCCTCTTTTGACACACTCTCAGAAGGTGGCCTTCCTGGTAGACATCGCATACGTTAGGAGGGTTTCTGAATTGGCAGCCTTGTCTTGCAAGTCCCCGTATTTGGTCCTCCACAAGGACAAAGCGATGCTATGCCCGCAGCCTTCTTATCTTCCAAAAGTGGTTTCGGCCTTTCACCTGAATGAGGACATTGTGCTTCCATCCTTGTGTCCTCGGCCATCGCATGCCAAGGAGGTTGCGTTACATTCCTTGGACGTGGTACGTGCCCTGCGGGTGTACTTGTCTGCCAAGGCTCCGTTCTGGAGGTCTGACTCACTGTTTGTGTCGGTGTCTGGTCCGCAGAAGGGCCTGGTGGTCTCGTCGGCCACCATTTCTCGGATCAGGCAGACTGTCATTCAGGCCTATGCCCTTAAAGGGCGGGCGCCTCCCTTTCCCCTTACGGCGCATTCGACCAGGGCTATTGGTGCCTCTTGGGCTTTCCGATATCAAGCGTCTGTATCTCAAGTGTGTAAGGCGGCGACCTTTTCGTCCGTTCACACCTTTTCAAAATTTTACAAGGTTGATGTGAGTGCATCTTCGGATGCTAGCTCCGGCCGCAAAGTTTTGCAGGCGGCTGTTTGAGGTTGCAACTCCTCCGTTGAGGCGCTCTGCCTGTTTGGGGTAAAACTGGTTTCTTTTGATTGCGGTGCACACTCATCATTTTTTTGACACTGCTTTGGGACGTCCCAACAGTCAAGATTAAAGGAGCTGTGTCCATCCATGGACGAAAAGAGAAAATAGGATTTTTTTGTACTCACCGTAAAATTCTTTTCTCTGTCGTCAATGGATGGACACAGCACCCTCCCCTCCTTTTTTGGTTTGTACTGCTCTTCTACGAACTGAGGCTGCTGGCTGCAGGGTGGAGGGTTATGTTCAGAGGGACTGCCCCCTGGGCGGGGCTGTTTAAATAACATGTATGCATATCTAACATGTTCTGCCTAGTCCTCTCTTAATAGACGGAACATACCCAACAGTCAAGATTGAAGGAGCTGTGTCCGTCTGTGGACGACATAGAAAATGTTTTTACGGTGAGTACAAAAAATCCTAATTTTTTTTCTGCTGCGTCTTGGTGTAGTTATTTATCTGGTTAGTTTGTAAAGCCACACAAATGGGATTATCTTTAAACTTGAAGAAATACAAAAGAATCAAGGAAAATGCCTCATGGGTGTATTGGCAATTAAATTTGGTCTGTTTTGCTAATGTAGCACTTGTGCAATCTGTAACGGGTATTATAGGGGTGTATAAATTTGCCTGTCCCTTAGCTTCTGTCTTGGTAGCTGTTTTCTGCTGCATCGTGGTGAATCTGTTGACCAAACAGGTATTTCAAAAATACATGGAATTTAAAGACACCAATTCCTCCTTCCTTTTTTTTCTTTGCCCACTCGTTTTTAACCCAAGACCAAAAATATATTTTATTACATATTACTAGTCTTTAGATGAGGTGTCTGCATTAGTTTTTCTTTTTAAGCTTTTTAAGCTATGTTTCTTTTATTTTCACCTATAACTTGAAGTATTAACACACTATAAGTCCTAGCACAGGGATATGCAGTTAGCGGACCTCCAGCTGTTGCCAAACTACAAGTCCCATGAGGCATAGCGAGACTCTGACAGCATCAAGCATGACAACCAGAGGCATGATGGGACTTGTAGTTTGGCAACAGCTGGAGGTCCGCTAATTGCATATCCCTGTACCTAGCATGACAGCACTCATTTACTGTACTGTATCAGTAAAACAGAAACCAGATAGGACTGCGGAACTCCACCCATCTCCTTTTTCTATGTCATTTATAGAGGTGTGGTTCTGTAGTCCTCAGATACTGGAGAACACTGTAGTTGATGAGTCGGCTCGGGAAGAGAACACAAGAAGTTAACGGCTCACAAGATTTCTGGCAAGATCCACATTTGTGCTTTTTTAACCTTTTTAAAGAAATATACCAAAAAATTCAACAAAACCCTTTTTAATGGTAAGGGTTTCAACCAAAAGGTGGCACATAATCATTTATTTTTATTTTTTTATTAGGACACAAATACAGTTTTCAACAGTAAGTTGTAATTTTTTTAACCAAATTTTAGGTAACTATGGAGCACTTGAGTGAAAAAATAGCAGATTGTTTGGGCATTTTGTCATTTAACTGGTTTTACCAAGTCCTTTTTGTAAAATGCCCTTTATTCAGAAACACTGGTAGGCTTTTAAATACATCAGTTTTTTTTCTTGAAATATCTTAAATTCTTCATTATGTTGTAAGGACTTCATTAACACTACTCTGTAGCGTTGTGGTCTATTACTGCACAAACCACTAACATACAGTATTTTCACTGAAAGGATCACATGAGAGTCTAAGGTTACCCCTGGCATGTGGGGATGAACTGATAGATGTGCCATTGATCTTGACAGAGAAGTCAGGGGAAGGGGCACATGGGGGAGGAAATATTAAGAGCTCGGTTTTAGATAGATTCAGTTTGAGGAAGTGGTTTGACATCAAGGCTGATAAGTCTGTTAGTAAATCAGTGATGCGTGAGGAGACTGATGGGGTGATATGAGGGGCAGAGAGATAGATTTGGGTGTCATCGGCATATAAATGGTAGTGGAAGCCATGGGAGGCTATCGGCTGACCCAGGGAGGATGTGTAGGTTGAGAATAGTAGAGGTCCAAGGACAGACCCCAACGGTAAGAGGAGTTGGCGGGGAGGAAGTGGAGTTTTAAGTGACACGGAGGTAAGATTCGAACCAACGCAAAGCGCAGCCATGGAGACCAAGCAAATGTTGTTTTTTGAGGGGGAGGAGGGGGTAGTCAACTGTATCAAAGGCAGTGGAAAGGTCCAAGAATAAGAGTACGGAATAATGACCGTTGGTTTTGGCTGTTAGTAAGTCGTTTGAGTTTTAGGAGGGCAGGTTCTGTGGAGTGCTGTTGGCGAAATCCAGACTGAAGGGGATCAAGAAGGTTATTCTCAATGAGGTAGTCGCTGAGTCGGTTGTAGACTAAACGTTCAAGGAGTTTGGAGGCAAAAGGAAGTAAAGAGATGGGTCTTAGGTTAAGATTGGTGGGGTCCAGTGAGGTTATACCGGGCCCACAACATATTTATTTTATTGTAGCGTACCACATCTATGCATTTGTTCACATCTGTATGTTGTGGTGTGCCCAAATGCAGCGGTGTGCTGCCTAGGTGCATTGGTTGGCCATTCAAGATTAATTGCAATGCACAAAGTATCAAACTGTGTAGAAACACGCGGTACTATGATGCACCAGTATGAATGTGACCTGATGATTTTAAGTACCGGTACACTGGGCAATCTGGTTATACCTGCTACTTGGAGTCTAGGCTGGTTGTATTGGGTCTCTGATGTCAGTGCTGTCAAGAAGAGGAAAGCCTCTGTTCTGAAGTTCCTAACTATGCCCTACACCAGTGGTTCTCAACTCCTGTCCTCAGGACCCACTAACAGGCCAGATTTTAAGTATTACCTTGGTGAGATGCAGACTAGAATACTGCAATCCCTGAGCAGCAAATTATATCACCTGTGATGCATTTCAGTTATCTTGCAAACCTGGCCTGTTGGTGGGCCCTGAGGACTGGAGTTGAGAACCACTGCCCTACACGGAAGTCCCCCATAGCACTTAACCTTCCCTGACCCCGACCCCTTAGCATTTCTTCAACCTAGGTCTGCCAGTTCCCACAAATCTGCCTTTTGCTTGACCCCATAACACATCTGCAACCCAGGTCTGCACATTCCCTCAAGCCTACCATTTACCTGACCTCTTGGCACTTCTCTAAACTAAATCTGCTGGTTCACCCAAACCTGCTATTTGCCAGACCCCTTAGTATTTTTCTAACCGAGGCCTGCTGGTTCCGCCAAGATTGGCATTTATCCAACCCTAATCTGAAAATTCCCCATAGGCTGCCTTTTGAAAGAAATAAAATGACACCTCTCACTCACCCCCAAATACCTTTTTTAATTTTTTTCCTTTTAGCAAAAAAGGAGATTGCAGAAAAGGCACAGGACTCCATTAAACTGCCGAGCTACAGAATGCAGGGGAGTGGCTTTAGTGCTGGCTGTACCTATCCCATAGTGTACACCCATAAATCAGGTGGTGGTACAAGCAGCATTGACAGGACACACAATGTAATATAACCACTGCCATGTGCTCTAGGTCCTCTCTGGGTGTCGATAAGATTCTGGCAGCACTTCTTTAAGGTGTTTGTAAAACCTTCTTCAGTAAACTTCCAAGCTGTAAAATGATCTACAAACTAATTGTAGGAACATATAAATATGCTAAATACATCTGTATTGGCTACAAAAAAAAAATAAAAATCAACATGTCGTCATCATAACCATTGCTAACTGCATCACTTGGTAATTTTTCATGGAAGCTTGGAATGTCGCCTGGTTACATCACTTTGCTTTAGTATTGCACAAAAGAATGGTATTGAAGAAATCTACGGTATACTTAACATTTCAAAACTGATCTACAGTTATAAATTTGCACGTGCTACAGGTAGAGCTGTACATCGCTTAACTAGTATCTAGTTTTAAATACTGCATGGAAGCTGCTTTTACGGGTACCGACCTGCTTGTGAAAACACATGTTGAACTGTTTGCTGTAGTAGTGGTTCTTTACTTGGGAATTGGACAGGTTTTGGTATATGCATACTTATATTGGTCCAAGCTGGGCAATTGTAACTGTAACACCATACCTAGAATTCTGCTTTATTTTTCTAAAATAAAAATGTAAACAGGAACATGTATAAAAATGTGCTTGTCAAACCTCTTAGGTTGCATTCACACATGATCACACTCGAAATTGCTGCGATTCTGCCCAGCAATTTCAAATGGCTGCAAAACTTCTAATGGCACCCCAATCGTACCACGATTGTGGCACGGTAAATCTGCAAAATTTATTGAATACTGAAAGACGGTTATTAGTGCAATTTTGATGTATGACCTCATACAACATGATTCAATGCAAGTCGCAATGAAATTGCAGAAAAGTAGTGTAGGAACCTTTTTTTCTTTCTCGTACATCACGGGACACAGAGCGACATAGTCATTACTAATGGTTATATAGATACCGTCAGGTGCTGGCACTGGCAACTTCCAAAACCGGAAGTACCCTCCCCTATATAAGCCCCTCCCATCCGGGAGCACCTCAGTTTTTTGCCAGTGTCTAAGGTGTTGGCCAAGAAGAAACATGTGTTTTTCACTGAGCTTGCGTACAGGTTCTTTTGGGCCTCAGTAAGCTATTCCGGATCCGACCAAAAAAGCTTCATAGCTAAACGGTCGGTACCCGGGCCTTGCAGAGAACAGCAAGGTTTTGCCTGTAATGCTTCTCTTAGGAGAGCTGGACCCTGGGATCCAGAGCTCTGGTCATACCCACGACCAAGATGTTTTCTGTGCAGGGTGCTATACAGGTCCAGGGGAGTGGAATCCTTGGGAACCCGGTCCCTGAAGGTTTGATTACAATGCCTGCCGTGATAGGTGAAGTTTGGGCTTTTGTGGACCAAACAAAGTCCTGCGGCGGGGAACAGGTAAGTGGGGGCCCCCAGGAACTTGGTTCTATTGGGGGACCCCCAAGCCTAATTTGTCTTTCTGTCTGTTACCTAACGGTATTCCCGCTAATATTCTGTGTATGCCTGTTACTACTGAGAAAATTTAAAAATTTTAATAGTAGGCAAGAAAAAAAAAAAAAAAAAAAAATGTAAGACCGCGGTACCTGTGTTAGACACTAGAGGCCGCTATGGTTCTTTTTCTTGTAATGTGGATTTTTTTCTTCCAGAATTAAATCCAGGCAGTTGGTATGTTCTCTGCTGGGAAGCTGTCTCCTCTGCCCTGTTGCTGCGCTCATCCATCCCCGGGCCCTGCGGCAAAGGGACCCTGGCTCCCATCTAGCTCCTGGTTGTTTTCAAAAAAGGCGCACGTGCCTGCGCGCGTGCGCGTGCACGCGCCTCTATTCATAGAGGCGATCTGGAAAAAGGGGCGGAGCGGGTGGATGACGCTCAGGTGTGCGCCGCGGCGCTACTGCGCATGTGCGGGCGTCCAGCGTGTTTTGAAGCACATTATAGCTGGCTGTTGAAGTGCACAGACAGAGCTAGCAACAATATAAAGGCACATAGAGACGGTTGATGCAGGCATCCCCTAGAAAGGCACTTTAGTAGACACCAACTGTGATATAGCAGCAATTGTGCTAGACTATTCTCAGTAAAAGTGGTGTATTACGGCTGGAATACCTCAGCTTTAGGCTTAGGAATATGCCGTCCAGAAGCTCCGGAACTGAATCTTCCAGGAAGCGAAGGGGGTCTCATCGGGCTCTGAGGATCTTGGGCATACTTCTGCTGCACCAGTCTCCCCTGAAGTTCAGAGGTAAGTGACCGTAGAGACCCCGCAGGGGTACTTGGTACTGTGGCTGTCCTCAGTTCACCTGCTCCTGTGTATGTAACAGAGGAGGTTTTTTCCTCAGCTCTGGGAGGATTAGAGAGAGATTGTCAACATTGATCGGTGCCTCCCTGTCAGGGAAAGCACGCCCGATCTCCGTCTCCTCCTTCAGAGTGCCTGTTAGCAGAGCAACAGTCCCATACAGGGATCGACCTGCCTGAAGGGGATCAGGATGAGGTTGATTCTGTTATAGAGGAATCAACAGTGGGGGAACCTTTTCTCAGCATCTCAAGCTGAAAGATTATGGGTTCAGTCTCTGACTAACATGGTCCGATCAGCATTTAAAAATGCACCTTGCGGAACCATCAACCACTACTGTATCCTCGTTGGGGTCGCTAGAAGCCCCCAGACTGTCTGTTCTTTTCCACTTCACCCTTTGCTGAAAGGGCTCATTTACCAGGATTGGGAACATCCTGAGAAAATATTTAGTCCCCCAAGAGATTTCCGGTGGTCTATCCCATGGAGGATAAGTTCATCAAAAAAAAATGGAAGGTCCCTACAGTGGACGCAGCTATCTCTTGTATGTATAAATCACTCACATGTCCAGTGGATAATGTCTAAATGTTCAAGAACCCAATAGATAAAAGATTGGAGTCCTTATGAAAATCTGCTTCTTTCTACAGCAAGCTTGGTGACACAACCAGCAGTAGCAGCTATTGGGGTCTGCTAAGCAGTGAAGGATCAGTTGAAACAGGTCTTGAGGGACTTGACAGATCAGCAGGCTTTGCCCTAGCTGATCTACCTAGAGCCTTAGGCTTTGCGGTTGACGCCATAAAGGATTCAGTCCATCAGGCCCTCCCGCCTTACGCTGTCTATAGTACATATGCGTAGGCTCCTATGGCTCAAAAACTGGTCTGCTGAAGCTCCCTGTAAAGAATGGCTGGTTAGCGTCCCATTTCATGGTGAATGCTTATTCAGGGAAAACCTGGACAAATATATCCAGAAAATTTCCAGCGGTAAAAATACGCTCTTGCCGGTTAAAAACAGAGTTAGAGGTCCCTCTTTAAGAGGCCTGCTTCTCCAGTCCCTGGGGCATCGGCTGTGTAACAGTTCCGACGGCCTCCTCGGTCAATTCCCGGGGGTAAAAAACAGGGACAATAGCAGGGTAATGAGAAACCTTGGGTCAGGGGAGGTACAAAACCTCCCCCAAAATTAAATTCATTGAAGCCCCCACTCAGTCGGGTGGGGGGAGGACTCCAGTTGTTCGCAAGAGACCTGGCGGGACACGATCAAGACAGATAGGTGCTCTCCGCAGTATGTTTGGGATACAGTTTGGAGTTAAGACTCTCCTCCTTCCCATTTTTGAGGTCAAACGTGCCAAGGGATCCCCGGAAGAGAGAGTCCCTCCTGTTGGCACTAGAACAACTATTGCTCCAAGGAGTAATTATGGAGGTTCCCCTGGAAGAATGAGGGTTCGGGTTTTACTCAAACCTCTTTACAGTCCCGAAGCAAACGCGGACGGGAGGCCCATATTAATTCTAAAAGGGCTATACAAATTCCTGTATATCAGGACTTTCCGATGGAGTCGATCCGATCGGTGGCCACTGCCCTACAAGGGGAGGATTGGTTAGCCGCGATCGACATCAAAGATGCTTATTTGCACATTCCCATCTTTCCAGTCCACCAAAAATTTCTACGCTTTGCAGTAGAAGGGCGCCATTTTCAGTTCAGAGCCTTACCCTTCGGTTTGGCCACAGCACCACGAGTGTTTACAAAAATTCTGCCCCTTTATTGGCCAATCTAAGAACACAAGGTGTAATGATAATGGCATATCTGGATGACTTGTTGCTGATAGACCACTCAGTGAAAAAACTAGACGTGGTCGTTCACAAGACAATCAAGTATCTGGAATCTCACGGTTGGATTATCAACCGAGACAAGTCAGCCCTAAAAACCAGTCAAAAGTCTGGAATACTTGGGGCTAAGGTGGGATTCAGGCCAGAGAAAAATATTCTTGCCTCGAGGAAAGGTGTTGTCTTTGAAAGATTTGATCCACTTAGTGGGTACAAAAAAGACAGCCGTCCATACGCCTGTATATGAGGCTGCTGGGAAAAATGGTGGCATCATTCGAAGCAGTACCCTACGGTCAATTCCATTCAAGGAATTTGCAAGGGGCCATACTGTCAGCCTGGAACAAAAAAGTTCAGGCCCTAGACTTACAATGTCCTTGTCCCCTTCCGTTCGCAAGAGCCTCCGTTGGTGGTTGGTTCCCCAGAATCTGGAAAAAAGGAAATCCTTCAGTCCGATTTCTTGGAAGGTGGTCACTACAGATGCCAGCCTTATAGGCTGGGGAGCAGTACTGGAGCAATGGTCTCTCCAGGGCAGATGGTCGGATGCAGAAAAGGCCCTGCCCATCAATCTCTTAGAGATACGAGCAGCCCGGTATGCCCTAGTAGCATGGACATCCAAACTCCAAGGGCCCCCTGTCAGAATTCAATCAGACAATGCCACAGCAGTGGCATATATCAATCATCAGGGGGGCACCAGGAGTCGTGCAGCCCAGAGGGAAGTAAATTACATCCTGAAATGGGCAGAAAGATATGTCCCAGCCATATCTGCGGTATTTATTCCAGGAGTGGAGAATTGGAAGGCGGACTTTCTAAGTCGCCAGCAATTAGGCCCAGAGGAAGGGTCCCTTCACCCCGAGGTTTTCTGGACAATATGTCAGCGGTGGGGAACATCGGATGTAGATCTTCTAGCATCCAGATTCAACGCAAAGGTGGACAGGTTTGTCTCTCGGACAAGGGATCCCCTAGCTTGCGGCTCGGATGCCCTAGTGTTCCCTTGGGATCAGTTCAAGCTGATATATGCATTCACACCGCCACAATGGTTACCTCGATGACTCCGCAGAATCAGGGTAGAAAAGGAACCAGTGATTCTGGTGGCTCCAGCGTGGCCCCGAAGAGCGTGGTACGCGGAGATTGTAAAATGTCAGTGGGGAGTCCTTGGTCTCTCCCACGTCGTCCGGACCTGCTTTCGCAAGGACCGATATACCACCCTTCCTTACCAGCCCTAGGTTTGACGGCCTGGCTATTGAAGCCCACATTCTAAAAAAGAGAGGGCTCTCTAATCCTGTGGTATCTACCATGATCAATGCCAGGAAGCCGGTATCCAGGCAGATCTACTATAGAATCTGGAAGGCGTACATCGCGTGGTGTGAGGCCAAGAAATGGCATCCACATAAGTACGTAATAGGTAGGATTCTGGACTTCCTACAGTGGGCTGTAGATAGGAAGCTTGCCTTGAGTACTATCAAGGGTCAGATTTCGGCCTTGTCAATATTTTTTCAAAGGCCCTTGGCTTCGCATTCACTAGTCAAAGCCTTTATACAAGGAGTGATGCGTATTAGTCCTCCGGTTAATATTCCCATATGTCCATGGGATCTAAACTTGGTTCTGTCGGTTCTACAGAAACAACCATTTGAACCATTACATCATATTTCTTTGGTGCTTCTCACCAGGAAATTGATTTTTCTAGTAGCCATTTGTTCGGCTAAAAGAGTGTCGGAATTAGCAGCTATGTCCTGTAAGGAGCCATATCTGGTTATCCATAAGGATAGAGTAGTGTTACGTCCTCATCCAGCCTTTCTTCCTAAGGTGGCATCGAGGTTTCATTTGAACCAAGATGTGGTTCTTCCTTCTTTTTTCCCCAAACCTACTTCGGTAGAGGAAAAGTTATTGCATTCTTTGAATGTAGTAAGAGCAGTTAAAGCTTATCTAAAGGCCACTGCTCAGATTCGCAGAACGGATACTTTGGTTATTCTGCCGGAAGGCCCCAGAGAGGGTCAGGCAGCGTCAAAATCTACTTTAGCCAAGTGGATTCGACAGGTCATAATACAAGCCTATGGCTTGAGAAGGAGACCGCCTCCGTTCAAAGTTAGAGCGCACTCCACGAGAGCAGTTGGAACTTCATGGGCAGTGCATCACCAGGCCTCCCTGGCTCAAATCTGTAAGGCCACAACATGGTCTTCAGTACACACGTTTACTAGGTTCTACCAGGTGGACGTTAGAAGTCAGGAGGATGTCGCCTTTGGGCGCAGTGTGTTGCAGGCCGCAAAAGATCCTCATGTCTGATAGCGCTCAGCTTATATATGGTGTATCCCCCCCCCCCCCTCATTGGGCATTGCTTTAGGACATCCCATTAGTAATGACTATGTCGCTCTGTGTCCCGTGATGTACGAGAAAGAAAATAGGATTTTTATAACAGCTTACCTGTAAAATCCTTTTCTTGGAGTACATCACGGGACACAGAGCTCCCGCCCCTCTTTGGGGACACTTATTGCTTTGCTACAAAACTGAGGTGCTCCCGGATGGGAGGGGCTTATATAGGGGAGGGTACTTCCGGTTTTGGAAGTTGCCAGTGCCAGCACCTGACGGTATCTATATAACCATTAGTAATGACTATGTCGCTCTGTGTCCCGTGATGTACTCCAAGAAAAGGATTTTACAGGTAAGCTGTTATAAAAATCCTATTTTAAAGTCACAACCATTTGAATGGTTCCATTGCCGCAAATGGGATGCAATTTGTAATGCATTTTTTTTAATTGTCAAATAACATTGTTCTGAACCAGGGCTAAATGTACAGTACTAAATGTAAAGATCGATGTCAAATTATTTGCTTTGTTATGGGCAAGTCCTTACATTGTACATTTTTTTTCTTCTCTAAAGGGCCATGCACTGTTAATCAGAGAAGTTGATGTAGAGAAGGTGTGCACATTTGAGATGCCCTATGTAGATGCAATAAAATATCTATGGAATGATCCTGGGATACAAGAATGCTATGACAGGCGACGGGAATATCAGCTGTCTGACTCTACTAAATAGTAAGTATTATGCCTTGTGATCAGTCCAAATTTCTCATAGCTATACTGTACAATAAAGTAGTTGATAAAAACTGTTCTATAATCCTGTTCTACACTAGGCTTCTCCCACTCTTAACACATGCAGCCTCCTCACAGGAAACGTGGCATGTGTTTGACCTAGATGAAGCATTTTTTTCATATAGGCTTGTACTATAGTGTAGATGGGAATGTGACTGCTGTCTTTCTTCATAAAAAATAATCAATATGATGGCTCTTAGGAAGCACCAGAATAACGCCCATTTTCTTTTTCTTTTCTTTTTTTTTTAATCCAGCTTCATGGTTTCACAGTGCTGCTTTATACAAGTCACATTTCCAAGTTCGTTTGTCACATGCCTCTTGTGCAAACATGACCTCTTCTGTGCTGAAGACAAGTTAAAAAATGTTTTTTATATATATATATATATAGCAAACAAGCTGGTGAGGTTATACAAGCATTACTAGATTTTTATGGGAACCGTTTTCTATATGGGCTTATTTCTGCAGCATGAAAAAAAAAATAAGTTGTGCAAAGTGTCCAGAGGCATTGTGTATGAAAACTACAGGTGAGCAAGATGCATCATTGCTTTCTCAGCAGTGCCTTGCATCCGAAAATGTACTGTGGTGACGGAAGTTAAGTAAGAATTCCATTAGCACAGATTTGCATCTAAACTGGCCACGTAATTAGGGCTGGGCGATTTTCCCCCAAAAAAAACTAGATTTACGATTCGATTCGATTTTTTTTTTTTATTATATTAATTGAAGTGCATCAACAAACAAAATTGCAAAGGCAAACCCTTTCTCTAACTGCAAAGTCAGTGTGCAACAAAGATTGTTAAACATCCAAATTATTAATACTGTATTTGGATTTAGCTAATAAAACAACAAAAAATCTCGAGGTTACTCTTAGTTGAATTGAACTGTGCCCGTGCCTCACTGTGCCCGTGCTTCAATCACTGTGCCCGTGTCTCACTGTGCCCATGCTTCAATCACTGTGCTCGTACCTGATGCAGATTTTCATGGGATACGGATTTTACTGCTACACCGGCGGCCATTCCAGTATTCAAAAGCCGCGCCTCCTCCTCGTCTGTGATAGGCGGGACACTCAATTTCCCAGCATTCAGTGTTCCGCCTACCATGGACATCCGCTCATCCTCATAACACAGACGAGGATGAGAGGATGTCCGTGATAGGCTGAACACTGCCTGCTGTGAAATGGAGTGTTCCGCCTATCACAGATGAGGACTCGGGAGGCGCGGCTTTTGAACACTGCAATGGCCGCCGTCTGTCTGCATGACACGCTGATCAGGTAGGCAGACGGCGGCTTGCGGTTAGTTAGTGTTACATTACATCTACTCGCGGCGGCTGCGGCAAGTAGATGTAATTGGGGTAGCGCCGCCCAGTGCCATTCCGGATACGCCCCCTGCAGCCCTGCTACGGAAACTTTGAAGGAAAAAATATAAAAAAAAGAAAATATTTTTATTTATTTTTTAAATCTAAAAAAATCGATTTTCTTCAAATCTGAATCGATTTGAGCTCAAAACTCGATTCAAGATTAAAATCGATTTTTTTCCCAGCCCTACACGTAATATTTCACCATGAACTATTAGGCCTCATGCCCACGGACGTTTTTACAGTCGCGTTTTTGAGCGTTTTTTACAGCTTAAAAACGCCTGTCCATGTTAGTCTATAGCTTCATGCCCACCTAGACAATTTTGAGCTGCAAATAGCATAGGCATTTTTAACCACTTAACGACCGCTCACTGTATATATACGTCGGCAGAATGGCACCGACAGGCACAATCACGTAGAGTGTACGTGATTGCCTTTGTACAGTTGGGGGGTCCAATCGGACCCCCCTTCTATACAGTGAGCGGTGGCTAAGTGTCCGGGAGCGTTCCGGGATGAGGGGGCAGCCATTCGTTTCTGGCCACCCCCTCGCGATCGCTCCCGGCGAATAGAAATGCCCCCTCTGTCTGTGTCAGACAGAGGGAGCAGGAGGAAGTGATGTCATCTCTGGTGCGGCTCTCACATATACCGAGCGCCGTACAAGAGAAGATATCAGGTCAGTGCACACAACACTACACTGACACCAGGACACATAGGGACATAAATCGCCCCCCCAGATCACCCCCCCAGCCCCCAGTCACAGTGTCACTGATTGCAGTGACCATTTATTTAGTGATCACTGCAATCAGTGACATTTGTGACTGTAAAAGTGTCACCAAAGTTTAGTCTTAGGTCCAGTGTAGCCCCCTAACCCCCCCCTAATAAAGGTTTAACCCCCTGATCACCCCCCAGATAACCCTTTCACCCCCTATCACCACTGTCGCTTAGCGATAATTTTTCTGATCGCTGTCTTAGCGTCAGTGATGCCGATCGGTAGCCGGTAATTTTTTTTAGGTTCGCCGCAGGTTTTTATAGCGTCAGGTACCCCAATATATTATCTAATAAAGGTTTAACCCCCTTGATCGCCCCCCAGGTAACCCTTTCACCCCCTATCACCACTGTCGCTAAGCAATTGTTTTTCTAAACGCTGTCTTAGTGTCGGTGATGCAGATCATAGCCAGTAATTTTTTTTAGGTTCGCCGCATGTTTTTATAGCGTCAGGTACCCCAATATATTATATTATCTAATAAAGGTTTAACCCCCTTGATCGCCCCCCAGGTAACCCTTTCACCCCCTATCACCACTGTCACTAAGCGATCGTTTTTCTAAACGCTGTCTTAGTGTCGGTGATGCAGATCGTAGCCAGTATTTTTTTTTAGGTTCGCCGCAGGTTTTTATAGCGTCAGGTACCCCAATATATTATCTAATAAAGGTTTAACCCCCTTGATCGCCCCCCAGGTAACCCTTTCACCCCCATCACCACTGTCGCTAAGCAATCGTTTTTCTAAACGCTGTCTTAGTGTCGGTGATGCAGATCGGTAGCTGGTAAATTTTTAGGTTCGCCGCAGGTTTTTATAGCGTCAGGTACCCCCATATATTATCTAATAAAGGTTTTAACCCCCTGATTGCCCCTAGTTAACCCTTTCACCAGTGATCACCATATAAGTGTTACGGGTGACGCTGGTTAGTTAGTTTGCTTTTTATAGTGTCAGGGCACCCGCCGTGTATATAACCCAATAAAGGTTTAACCCCCTGATCGCCCGGCGGGTGATATCAATTAGGTTTTAGCGTCAGAGAGGGTCTGAGTCACACCCCAGACAGCGTCAGGTTAGTGCCAGTAACGCTAACACCCACGCGTGAAGCATACACCCCCCTTAGTGGTATAGTATCTGAACAGATCAATATCTGATCTGATCAGATCTATACTAGCGTCCCCAGCAGTTTAGGGTTCCCAAAAACGCAGTGTTAGCGGGATCAGCCCAGATACCTGCTGGCACCTGCGTTTTGCCCCTCCGTCCAGCCCAGGCTACCCAAGTGCAGTATCGATCGATCACTGTCACTTACAAAACAAAAACACACATAACTGCAGCGTTCGCAGAGACAGGCCTGATCCCTGCGACTCCAGTGCTGTAGGAGGTGATTTCACCACCACAGTTAAAAAAAAAAAAAAGCAAATATGCCGAAGCATTGGGGCAGCAGGGGCGGAGGAGCGATTTTGCTCCTAATGCCGCGTACATACGGTCGAAATTCCGACGGAGGCTTGCCCGTGGAAAAGTCCGACCATGTGTGTGCGGGAGGATGCCCCCATGCTTCGGCATATATAAATGGTGCGTGTATGCCCATCATTGGAAGTGGGTGGATGAAGGGCGGTATTCTAATGGTGGGCATACCCACCGATCAATCTCTTTTTTCGTTCAGCCAACTGGCTGCATGAAATAAAAAGATTACAATACATGTCCAACAAGGACCAGCAACGTACTGGTATGTTGCTGGACTTTGAATGTTTATACCAGAATGATGCCTGCGGGTTTAGGTATCATCTTGGTATCATTCTTTTCAGCCTGCGGCCGGCTTTCATGTAAAAGCAATCCTAGCGGCTAATTAGCCTCTGGGCTGCTTTTACAAGCAGTGGGAGGGAATGCCCCCCCCCCCCGGATATAAAAAGCGCCATTGGGAAATTGGGAAAGCATTTTATCACACCGATCTTGGTGTGGTCAGATGCTTTGAGGGCAGAGGAAAAATCTAGGGTCTAGAAGACCCCAGTTTTTTCAAAAAAATAGTACCTGTCACTACCTATTGCTATCATAGGGGATATTTACATTCCCTGAGATAACAATAAAAATGATAAAAAAAAAAAAAATACTTGGAAGGAACAATTTAAAAATAAAATAAAAAAGCAAAATTAATAATAAAAAAAAAAAAAAAAAAAAAAAAAAGCACCCCTGTCCTGCCCTGCTCTTGCCCAATGGCGAACGCAAGCGCCGGTCTGGCGTCATATGTAAACAGCAATTGCACCATGCATGTGAGGTATCACCGCGAAGGTCAGATCGAGGGCAATCATTTTAGCAGTAGACCTCCTCTGTAAATCTACTGGGGTAACCTGTAAAGGCTTTTAAAGGCTTTTAAAAATGTATGTAGTTTGTCGCCAATGCGCGTTTGTGCGAAATTTTAAAGCATGTCGTGTTTGGTATCTATGTACTCGGCCTAAGATCATCTTTTTTATTTCATCAAACATTTGGGCAATATAGTGTGTTTTAGTGCAATAAAATTAAAAAAAGTGTATTTTTTAACCCAAAAAATGCGTTTGAAAAATCGCTGCGCAAATACTGTGTAGAAAAAAAAAATGCAACACCCACCATTTTAATCTGTAGGGCCTTTGCTTTAAAAATATATATATATAATGTTTGGGGGTTCAACATAATTTTCTTGCAAAAAAAAAAAATGTTTTCATGTAAACAAAAAGTGTCAAAAAGGGCTTTGTCTTCAAGTGGTTAGAAGAGTGGATGTAAGCTTCCTAATGTTGTGTATAAAATGCCAGAACAGTTCAAAACCCCCCCAAATGACCCCATTTTGGAAAGTAGACACCCCAAGCTATATACTGAGAGGCATGTCGAGTCCATGGAATATTTTATATGTTGACACAAGTTGCGGAAAAACGACAATTTTTTTTTTTTTTTTTTGCACAAAGTTGTCACTAAATGATATATTGCTCAAACATGCCATGGGCATATGTGGAATTACACCCCAAAATACATTCTGTTGCTTCTCCTGAGTACGGGGATACCACATGTGTGAGACTTTTTGGGAGCCTAACCGCGTACGGGACCCCAAAAACCAAGCACCGCCTTCAGGCTTTCTAAGGGTGTAAATTTTTGATTTCACTTCTCACTGCCTATCACAGTTTCGGAGGCCATGGAATGCCCAGATAGCACAAAACCCCCCCAAATGACCCCATTTTGGAAAGTAGACACCCCAAGCTATTTGCTGAGAGGTATTGTGAGTATTTTGCAGATCTCGCTTTTTGTCAAAGTTTTGAAAATTGAAAAAAAAAATATATATATATATATATATATATATATATATTTTCTTTCTTCATTTTCAAAAACAAATGAGAGCTGTAAAATACTCGCCATTCCTCTCAGCAAATAGCTTGGGGTGTCTATATTCCAAAATGGGGTCATTTGGGGGGGTTTTGTGCTATTTTGGCATTTTATGGCCTTCGAAACTGTGATAGGTAGTGAGGAGTGAAATCAAAAATTTGTGCCTAGAAATCCTGAAGGCGGTGCTTGGTTTTCGGGGTCCCGTACGCGGCTAGGCTCCTAAAAAGTCCCACACATGTGGTATCCCCGTACTCAGGAGAAGCAGAAAAATGTATTTTGGGGTGTAATTCCACATATAACCATGGCATGTGTGAGCAATATATCATTTAGTGACAACTTTTTGTAATTTTTTTTTTTTTTTTTTTTTTTTGTCATTATTCAATCACTTGGGACAAAAAAAAATTATATTCAATGGGCTCAACAGGCCTCTCAGCAATTTCCTTGGGGTGTCTACTTTCTAAAATGGGGTCATTTGGGGGGGTTTTGTGCTATTTTGGCATTTTATGGCCTTCGAAACTGTGATAGGTAGTGAGGAGTGAAATCAAAAATTTGTGCCCTTAGAAATCCTGAAGGCGGTGCTTGGTTTCCGGGGTCCCGTACCCGGCTAGGCTCCCAAAAAGTCCCACACATGTGGTATCCCCGTACTCAGGAGAAGCAGCAAAATGTATTTTGGGGTGAAATTCCACATATAACCATGGCATGTGTGAGCAATATATCATTTAGTGACAACTTTTTGTATTTTTTTTTTTTTTTTTTTAGTCATTATTCAATACTGTGTAGAAAAAAAAAATGCAACACCCACCATTTTAATCTGTAGGGCCTTTGCTTTAAAAATATATATATATAATGTTTGGGGGTTCAACATAATTTTCTTGCAAAAAAAAAAAATGTTTTCATGTAAACAAAAAGTGTCAAAAAGGGCTTTGTCTTCAAGTGGTGCACTTGGGACAAAAAAATAAAAAATTCAATGGGCTCAACATGCCTCTCAGCAATTTCCTTGGGGTGTCTACTTTCCAAAATGGGGTCATTTGGGGGGGTTTTGTACTGCCCTGTCATTTTAGCACCTCAAGAAATGAGATAGGCAGTCATAAATTTAAAGCTGTGTAAATTTCAGAAAATGTACCCTAGTTTGTAAACTCTATAACTTTTGCGCAAACCAATAAATATACGCTTATTGACATTTTTTTTACTAAAAACATGTGGCTGAATACATTTTGGCCTAAATGTATGACTACAATTGAGTTTATTCGATTTTTCTTATAACAAAAAGTAGAAAATATCATTTTTTTTCAAAATTTTCGGTCTTTTTCCGTTTATATCGCAAAAAATAAAAATCGCAGAGGCAATCAAATACCATTAAAAGAAAGCTCTATTTGTGGGAAGAAAAGGACGCAAATTTCGTTTGGGTACAACATTGCATGTCCGCGCAATTTACAGTTAAAGCAGCGCAGTGCAAAATTCTGAATTCACCTCTGGTCCTCTAGCTACCAAATGGTCCGGGGCTTAAGTGGTTAAGTTGTAAGAAAAAAACAGGACCAGTGCGTTCCTCAGCGTCGGCCATAAAAAAATGCGAAGCGTCAAAAAACGTGCGAAAACGCAGTGATTGCGTTTTTAAGCTCCGACGTGTTGTATAATTTTTTGGGGAAAAAAAATAAAAATAACATGGACAGGCGTTTTTAAGCTGTAAAAAACACGGCTGTAAAACCGTCCGTGGGCATGAGGCCTAACAGGGAAAATTGCAAAAGGTAAACATTTTAATAGTCTGAGCTATCAAACCTGTTATAGGACAACTTTATTTTTATTTTTTTCTGGTAAGCATCCCATACAAACTGACACATTTCATTATTCTCCTCTTCTGGAAATCTAGTTACTCAGTCCGTCATACTAAAAAGGGGCTACGGTACGTTTGCTGATGTGAAGCAAGTTTGCAGATCAGGAGTTTAGCCTAAAAGGAAACTAGAAACTGTGTTTAGCCACTGTTCACCACGTTCAGTGGTTGCGGCAGCCAAAGTTACAGCATAGCTTACACAAAGAAAACTTGAAAATAAATTTTTGAAGGTGCAGAATGGATTTTTATTTATTTTTTTAATTTGAACTTCTTCCCTGACTCGCTGTTGACTCACCGACATTCGTATTCATTTTAATGGGATTTCAGAAACAGTGGGTGATATCAGAACCGATTCAATCATACAGTTTGTAGTACACATAGATTTGCAAAACAATGGGATAAAGGAATATTCCTGAACTTTGTTTTATCTCATGGTTACTGTGACATTATGTAAATGCATCAATGTAGTGCATGTTATCTCCGCTTGCAGAGCTTGGATTCATTGAATGAGTTTAACAAATATTTAAATATTGCAGAATATACAGCCTCATGCTACATAACTAAGCACCATTTCATGCTGAATAAACTAAATTATTAATGTATCTTAAGTAGAAGACTATCTTTTAGATGTGATTTTTACTTCAAAAGCATTTTTATTAAAATAAATGTGAAAAAAAATCAGATTTAAATTTAACCACTTCAACACCGGGCTTTTTTTACCACCTCAATACTGTGCTTATTCTGGCACTTCTCTCTTACATGTACAAATCATCATTCTTTTGCTAGAATATTACTCAGAACCCCCAAACATTATATATGTTTTTTTAGCAGACACCCTAGGGCAGGGATATGCAATTAGCGGACCTCCAGCTGTTGCAAAACTACAAGTCCCATCATGCCTCTGCCTCTGGGTGTCATGCTTGCTGCTGTCAGAGTCTCGCTATGCCTCATGGGACTTGTAGTTTGGCAACAGCTGGAGGTCCGCTAATTGCATATCCCTGCCCTAGGGAATAAAATGATGGTCATTGCAACTTTTTTTCTTGCACGGTATTTGCGCAATAATTTTTCAAACGCCTTTTAAAAAAAAAATGGTTTCATGAATTAAAAAATAACAAAACAGTAAAGTTAGCCCAATTTTTTTGTAAAATATGATGTTACACTGAGTAAATAGATACCTATCATGTCACGCTTTAAAATTGCGCACACTCATGGAATGGCGCCAAACTTCGGTACTTAAAAATCTCCATAGGCGACGCTTTGAAAATTTTTACAGGTTACCAGGTTAGAGTTAGAGGAGGTCATGTGCTAGAATTGTTGCATGTGCTCTTACGCACGCGGCGATACCTCACACTGGTTTGAACGGGGTTTACATATGTGGGCGCGGGTCTTACGTGTGCGTTCGCTTCTGATCGCGAGCTATTATTATTTTTTTTTTTTTACTTCATTTTTTTTTTTTTTTTTTTTACACTTTTATTCCTATTACAAGGAATGTAAACATCCCTTGTAATAGGAATTGTTGGTGACAGGTCCTCTTTATTGAGAGATGCGGGGTCAATAAGACCTCACATCTCCCCTCCAGGCTGGAAAGCATGAGATCGGTGAAATTTTTTTCACAGATCTCATGCTTACTAGCTGCAACGGTGGCTTTGTTTACTTCTGAGGACTCGGGCGTGACGTCATCACATCGCGCCCGAGCCTCCGACGGTCATAGAGATAACTGGTGACCATCTGGTCACCAGTCATCTCTATGCTTCACCTCCGGCGCCGGACGATTCATTCTCCGGGCCCCCCGATGGCACGGGAGAGCCCGGAGATGTGGCGCGGGGGGGATGTCCCCTCCCGCCGCCTATAAGAACGATCAAGCGGCGGAACCGCCGCTATGATCATTCTCATGGTGCGCAGAATCGCCCGCAGAATAGAAGGATATCTGAATGATGCCTCTAGCTGCAGGCATCATTCCGATATCCCCCCACAAAGCCCAGGACGTCATATGACGTCCACCCAGGATGGGAGATCCCATCTGTGGACGTCATATTACTATTGGCGGGTAGGGGAGTGGTTAAACAAAATTTTGTTTTATGTTTTTTTAAATCGTTGATTTTTATCCACCCTGGGTAGAAGTGTATGCTTTGATGGCTTTGTGGGATCAGTACACCCAGATTTATATCACCCCTGAAACTACTTCCTTGTGTGCTTTGCAAGATCGAGATGGAGAGTATTCCAGCAATCCTTCATTGCTTCAGTCTGTCCTGATAAGGCTCCTAGCAGATGTGCTCTGGATTCTGTCGGATCGTCAGGATCTTCTTCCCCAATAACTGTTTTGCCATCCTATTTCAGGGTTACTGGCTTTAACATTTAACCAAAAACAAAAATGTATTGTAAACATGATTGGACATGGAAAGCATACTTCACTTGGTGTGAATCTCGGAGCTTCCACCCTTGGAGTATTTCCATAGTCCTCTGCTTCCTGCATCTTTTTTCTTGCCAAAGGTAGTTCTGCCTTTTACATCAACCAGGATGTTGTTCTTCAGTCCTCCTATCTGGCTCCAGTTCACCAAAAGGAAAATTTTCTCCATTGCTTGGATGTATTTTTGGCTGGTGGTTTTTCTCACGGGACTAATTCCTTTTACTGTAAAACTGGGTTCACACTGTTGCTCATTGGATGCGTGTTTCCCAGCATCCAATTAGCATGTTAGGAGATTGTGACCGGCTCTCTATGGAGCCGGTTTACACATCTCTGCAGCGGCTCCAGTGCGAATTGCACAGGAGCCCTGTGTGTCTCTTGGTCAGTTTCAGTCCAAATTCAGGATGAAATTGTACTTGAAACGATGAATGGAGACGCACCGGACTCCTGCTGCGTTCTCAAGTGTGAACCCAGCCTAAGCCCTGGTTCACATTGGTGTGATTTGACCAGTCAAATCGCATGTCAAATCGGCAGCAATTGCACCGTCCTAATCGGTGCGATGCCACACTTCCGGCGCTGCACCGAATTTCAAAAAGTAGTTTCTGTACTACTTTTTGCGATTTCGGGCGCGATTTCCATTAATATTTGCAGGAACTTGCACAGATGTCTGTGAAATCGCAGCCAAAATCGCAAAAAGTAGTGAACCTAGGCTAAAGGTGCATTGGCCTCTTGGTTCACCATGTCAAGGGGACTCAAGCCAGGGATTTGCAGTGAGGTCAGTGGCTGGTGAGGCACTGGCTAGTATCAGAGCCAGATACACACAGGTTGCATACGCCACGAACGTTAGAGCGAGAGAAATAATTCTAGCACCAGACCTTCTCTGTAACTTTAAAAAATTAAAGCGACAGTTATGGAGATTTTGAAGTACCCAAGTTTGGCGCCATTCCACGAGTGTGCGCAATTTTATTGCGTGACATGTTGGGTATCTATTTACTTGGCGTAAAATCATCTTTCACATTATACAAAAAAATTGGGCTAACTCTAGTGTTGTTTTTTTTGTTTTGCTTTTCATGAAATTTTTTCTTAAAAAAACAATGCTTTAAGAAATTGCTGCACAAATACCATGTAACATAAAAAGTTGCAACAACCACCATTCCCTAGGGCAGGGGTGTCTAACTCAATTTTATTGTGGGCAGCATCAGCATTATGATTGCCCTCAAAAGGGTCGGTTGTATCTGTAAGATTAGATGTCCAGTGCATCCCCTCCCCTTACATTAGATGTCAAGAGCCACCCCACCATCAGAAGTTGAGTCCCCCACTCTCCCTTACATCACAGTGCACCCCCCTTTCCTTATGCTGCTGCTAGAAAGAAGCTGGGTGAATTTCTAGAAAGCAAAAAGTAAGGGTCTGGAGGAGGACCAGAGGAGGGCTGGAGCTCTCTTGCAGCTGCAGGAGAGGTGCAAGGGCCACATGAAATGGCCTGGAGGGCCAGATTCGGCCTGTGGGCCTTGTGTTTGACACCGATGCCTTAGGGCAGGGATCTCAAAACTACGGCCCTCCAGCTGTTGCGGAACTACACATGCCCTGAGGCATTGTACAACTCTTACATTCACAGACCTGACTAGGCATGATGGGAATTGTAGTTCCTGAACAATTGGAGGGCCATAGTTTGGAGACCCCTACTCTAGGGTGTGTGCTAAAAAAAATATATATGTTTGGGGTTCTGAGTAATTTCCTAGCAATAAAATGATGATTTTTACATGTAGGAGAGATGTGGCAAGTGGTTATTTACCATAAGTAAGTAATATACAAATAATTATTTTATATTGTTTTTAAGTTAATTTACTATATTTTCAAAAACTGTACTCAAGCAGGTGACTTAATGGACAAATTACTGAAGTTTGAGGTTATAACTTCAAACCAGTAATGTCACAGTAAATGGATAAATAATTATGTTATAACATATAGCATAATATATGATTTAGCTTGATTAAAACTGTACATTTTCAGCAGGCAGCAGATTCTCATTCTCCCTTAAAGTGGATGTAAACCCGACTCATGGATGTAAACCCGACTCATGAGCTGGGCACATATATCTGCATTATTTTGTTATCTCTCTTCAGTGAGCTAAGTCCCTTAGCTCTTTCCTGAACTGTTCCTCTGTTATCACCCTGATAACTCCTGACAAATTATCTGATACTTTAGACAAAAGCAGCCTGAATCTTCTGTCAGGGGAGGTTGCTAAAATAGATTAGCAGGGAGCAGGCCCTATTACAAAACACCTCTGAGAGTCTCTGCCTATGATGAGAGGGGGTGTATGCCTTTCCTCCAATCAGCAATGTTGGCTGTATGCCCAGACATCAGACTGTTAAACAGGAAGAGAAAATCTCCTAACACTATCTAAACAGTATATAAATGTGAAGACCGCAGACATACATGTAAAACCTATGTAGGGAGATTTGGTTTATCCCTGTGTATCATCTGAGGCTGTTCACTTCACTGGGTGTATGGGGGGGTTTACATCCACTTTAATCACTTAAGCCCCGGACCAATATACAGCATAAAGACCAGGCCCCTTTTTGCAATTCGGCACTGCCTCGCTTTAACTGACAATTGCGCGGTCCTGCAACGTGGCTCCCAAACAAAAATGCGCTATAAACAAAAATAAAGGGACAATTTGGAAAAAAAATCAATATTTTTTACTTTTTGCTATAATAAATATCCCCCAAAAATATAAATATATATATATATATATATATATATATATATATATATAAAAGAAAAACAAATTCCCTCAGTTTAGGCCGATACGTATTCTACATATTTTTGGTAAAAAAAATCGCAATCTGCGTTGATATTGATTGGTTTGCACAAAGTTATAGCGTTTACAAAATAGGGGGTAGTTTTATGGCATTTTTATAAATTTTTTTTTTTTTTTTACTAGTAATGGCGGCGATCAGTGATTTTTTTTCGTGACTGCGACATTATGGCGGACACATCGGACACTCTTGACACATTTTTGGGACCATTGTCATTTTTACAGGGATCACTGCAATAAAAATGCACTGGTTGCTGTAACAATGACACTGGCAGTGAAGGGGTTAACCACTAGGGGCGCTGAAGGGGTTAAGTGTGCCTAGGGGAGTGATTACTACTGTGTGGGGGCGTGGCTACGAGTGACACGTGACCGAGCGGAGATCGGTGACATTGCCAGTAGGGGAGCTGGGAGATGTGTTTACACGAACATCTCCCCGCCTCCGTGAGACGATCGCGGGGATCCCCACGGCGATCGAGTCCACGGGGAAGGCAGGGGGGTCGCGAGCGCGGCGGCGGGTGCGCGCGACCCCGACGTCGGGCAGTTAAAGGGGACGTACAGGTACGTGATTGTGCCTGTCCGAGCCATTCTGCCGACGTATATATACAGTGGCTGGTCCTTAAGTGGTTAACTGTGTGAGAAAAACATGGGATTATGGGTAAATCTTGTAGTTAGGAGGGCAGGGCTGGAAGGGAGCATTTGTCTTTTACACCCATGCCCCCTTCTATGACACTGCAGTGAGAGAACTGCCTCCACTGCAGCATTTTTATTGGACAGCTTGTTCCAATGGTGCTTTACCATTGGTCCAAGGCTCCAAGCGGTCCGTTAAGCTCAGTGCTTCTGACGAGAAGTGAGAGGCACTGTGAGCTCAACCTCTGTCTGCTGCAAACAGTGTGCCCGCTTGTATTTAAACTGGCCGCTCTGTATGTAGCTTCTGACAGGCTGCACAAAAAGTTCCGTATCTCCGGAACCATAGGGGCAAGGAGCCCCAAATTTCTCTGAAGTCGCAGAGCTACGACCCTCAAAGCTCGACCCCCCCCCTTTTTTTTATATATATATATATTCTTATGGCAGGTGAGGCTGCATCAAGCAACTTTTTTCTTCCCCAGAAGCTACCCCAGATATCTCCTAAACCTGCACGGTTTAGGAGATATACCCTGTTTTAGCATGTGCCAACGTCCTCGGCACATGCGCACTGAAGCAATGGCACGTTCGTTACGGGGGCTTCAATCTGCTATACATATCTTTTATGTATTTTAAAAAAACATACACAGGTTTTACAGTGCCAGTGTGAATGAGGCCTTAAAATAGAAGTCCACCCTAACACTAAAATCCCTGCATCTACAGACATCCAGGATCTAACACAAACTTATCTAGCCCTGTAAAAAATAAATCGGTATACATGCCTTTTCTGAAGCCGATCCCACCCAATCCCACATTGGGCCGTCAGCTGTGGCTTTGCTGTGGAGGCGGGTGCAGAGAAGGCAGCTGACAACAGAAGCCCCATAGTAACTGTATGGGTGACGTCACTCCCCATTCGTTTTGCAGCCATTGTCGGCTGTGTCCTCTTCAGAGCTTCTGCTGCTGGAGACCGGAGCGACTTCAAAAATATGTATAATGATTTCTTCTTTACATGGCTAGATAGGTTAGTGTTAGATTGTGGATGTCTGTAGATGCAGGGATTTTAGTGTTGGGGTGGACTTCTACTTTAAGCCCCATGCTGAGAGATACTGCCAAAACCAATGTGTTTCTTAACTTTCTTGCGGTAATGGTCTTTCCACTGCCCTGTTTTAAATTGATACCAGCTAAATGAGTTGCCCCTCAGTTTATGTAGTCTCTCGAAGACACCTTTTGGCTATCTCTATGCTTTTGTGCCTGCCATTTTATAATCCTCTTTTTTCCCAGTCTTTTACCAGGAAGGCATATAAAAGACAGATGCTCCTTGTTAAGTGTTAAAAGGAAGTCCTTCCATTATCCTCTTCAGTTTTTGTGCTTCCCGAGGAGACACATAGGAACTTCAGTGGTGAAGACTCTACCTCTTTATATGTCTATTTTATCCAACCACCCCTTACCCTGTTTGAGAGAAATAGGGGTTCTCCTGCTTGCTTCCTGCCCTCCAGACCCCTCCACATTACTAAGTAGATGGACGTCTAGATCCCTTTCCATTGTTTGTCTGGGGAACACCATTAGCCAGGATAATCCCCTCTCTATAGTGGCTTCCTCCATCCACTACAGTGGTGACCATGTACTTTTCTCTTGGTACCTGTTGCCCACTTTTTTATTTGCTAGTGGGAGGTGTGCAAGCAGCATTGGGCAACAACCATGTGACCAGCAATTCTGGTCGTTGGGTTTTTCTTAGCTTACTCTTCCCACTGCATTCCTCGTAATGGAAAATGTAAAGCAAAAGAGATGCTTAATTTCTGAGAAGTTAGTATGAAGGTCCCTAAAAAAAAAAATAAAAAAAAAAATGGTGAGGAATTCAACTGCCCAGGATATGAGTTTTGGTTCCACTAGTTCTGAAGTGAGTGAGTGAAAAACTTGTATAGCGCTACAAATGCGAACTAAATCGCCTCTAGGTGCTTTTTCCATTCAGTGTCGTCCTGATCCTTCAGAAGAGGTAGGTCTTCAGGAAAAAACTTAAGGCCCAATGGTTTTCTTCCATGCGGATGTTTGTGGGTAGAGCGTTCTAAAGCCGTGGTCCTTGGACTGCAAATCTTTGTTCTCCCTTTAATTTGTAGCGGGACTTGTGGATGTGGAAGAGGTTTTGGTTAGTTGATCGGAGAATGCGATTGGGTGAGTAGTGCTTTATTTTCTCGCATAAATATTGGGGAGCGTTTCCTTGTGTCCATTTGTGGGTGAGGCAGAGGGTCTTGAAGGTGACCCGATCCTTTACGGTTAGCCAATGAAGGGTCCTCAGGGATGGGGTGATGGATTCCCAGGTTTTTTTTCCCGTTACCAGTCTGGCTGCCGTGTTCTGGACGACTTGAAGGCGCGCCATCTGGTATTTAGGTAGTTCTATTTAGAGGGAGTTTGCTTAGTCGAGTCGGGAATTGATGATTGTTCCGACTACTACTGCTGTGTCCTCTTCCGGGATGAAGGGGATGAGTCTGCGCAGCAGGCGGAGAAGGTGGTGAGAACCGCTGATTACTGATCCTATTTGTGCATCCATCGACATTTCTGAGTCAAAAATGACTCAGAGACTTTTGACTTTGGTGCTTGGGGTGATGGTCTGTCCAAGGATGTTGGGTGATGTCCATGAAGTATGAAGTCTTAGCTTTTGTCTTTCGGTTTGCGTGGAGAAGAAGAACTGTTTTGGATCCATTGAGTTTGAGGGAGCTCTCGGTCATCCAATCATCGATCAGTGTGTGGCATTTTTCTAGTCCGTGATATTGGTCTTTTTTTCCGGTGATGCGAAAGTAGAGTTGAGTGCCATCAGCATATGAGTGGTAGCACAGGTCCTGTTTTCTGATGATTTTGAAGAGTGAGCAGAGGTATATGTTGAAGAGCACGGGTGACAGGGGTGATCCTTGAGGGACTCCGCAAGAAATTGCGCAAGTTTCAGAGGTGAAGGCTCCTAGTTTCACTGTCTGGGAACGATTATCTAGGAAGGATGTGAACCAGGGTAGATCTAAGTCTGTGATTCCTGCTGCTACTTCAAGGTGAATGAGTAGAGTTTTGTGATCTACTGTGTCGAACGCTGCACTGAGGTCCAGCAGCACCAGGAGACCTGATTCTCCATCATCTGCTGCTTCGAGGGCGTCATCCCATATTTTGAGAAGTGCCATTTCTGTGCCATGGCCTGGGCGGAAGCCTATTTGTAATGGGTCCAAGAGTTTGTGAGTGTCCAAATAGAGTTGTAGCTGTTGTACTACTGCTTTCTCCATAATCTTGGAGATGGTGTTGAGGCTTGTTACCGGTCTGCGGTAGTTTGGGTCTTTGGGGTCGAGGTTGGGTTTCTTTAGGAGGGGTTTGATTATGCCTTGCTTGAGGGAGATCGGAACCATACCTTCTTTGAACGATTGATTTACAAGATGTGTTATGGTAGGTGCTAAAATGTCAAAACATTCTTTCAGTAGTTTAGTGGAAATTATGTCATTTGGTTATGTGCTGTCTCGGAGGCTTCTGATGATGTTTTTGGTGGTGTCGATGGTGATCGGGACCAGCGAAAATTTTGTCGATTGTATAATGTTCGTATTGAATTCCTGTTTGCTTTGGCTGAGTGAGGTTTGTTGTTTTTTTTCTGTTGAATTATTTCACAAATGTTTTCGATTTTGTCGATAAAATCCGATAACTCATTACAGAACTCTTGGGTTTCGTTTGCTGGAGGGTCTAGGCAGGTAGGGTTCATAGTCTGAGTGACTAGTTTGAAGAGTATTTAGTATTTAACTTACTACTTTTAAACTCTAGCTAGCACAAAATGTGATGTACAATTGAGCAAATATATATTTCATTGTGTTCATATGCACTTTGCACAGCAAGGCCTTGTGCTGTGACTTTCTCTGATAGTTGGACCATACTGTGCATGGCTTATAAGAGTTATGAACTAGTGACATTGCTCACATTAATTGCTTTCAAATATTTTTTTCCCCAAATTTTCCAGGTTTATGATATACATGGAAAACTGTCCATGGATATTGCATTCGGTTATTAGAAGCCATGAATAAATTATCCTTAAGCTGTGCACAATTATGATTCACATAATATCATGATGTAATGTAGCTAGGGATAACAAATGTTATGGGCCAGTATATTTCCCACATGCATCTTTTTCCTACTTTTTCCTATGTGTTTGTAGCCTGTAGCTTGTAAACTGTTTCACCGACATGTTTAATTGCCATCTGTTCTCTTGTGTGCATTTACAGCTATCTTAATGACGTAGACCGTATAGCTTGTCATGGATATCTACCTACCCAACAAGATGTGCTCAGAGTCAGAGTGCCCACAACAGGAATTATTGAATATCCATTCGATTTACAAAGTGTCATCTTCAGGTAGAGATTGAATGTTGCTACTAATGACTTCCATGCTGTAACCACGGATCAATTTTTGTCGCAACTAATGATACCAAAAATCATCTCTCCCTATAAGTTGGGGGCCTTTTGTATTCTGAGAATTCTTACTATGGTCAAAAATGTGATCAAAATGTATTGAATCAAGCCTGTAATTTCAGAATGTCCAGCTACAGTTAGGACAAAACAGTACATATGCACAGTACTACCTTAAAGTATATTTTCACCATCTGCTTTGTAATGTTTAGGGGAAGGTTACCATAGTTAAATTGAAACTAAAGGCAAACTTTTTCATGTTGGATAGAGTAATGCGAGGAGCTCCGGAGGAGGTCTCTGTACTAACTACAGAGACTGAGCTGAAGCTGAGCTATTGTGCTCTGGAGGACTGCCCTCTCCTCCATTCACAGATATATATATATATATATATATATATATATATATATATATATATATATACACTGCTCAAAAAAATTAATGGAAACCACTTTTGAATCAGAACTCCTGGGATATTGATCTGGTCAGTTAAGTAGTCGAGGGGGAGGGGTGTATACAGAAGGGGTTGTTAATCGGTTTCAGCTGCTTTACTGTTAATTGAAATTAACAATAGGTGCACTAGATGGGCAACAATGAGACGACCTCCAAAACAGGAATGTTTTTTCAGGTAGAGGTGTCTGACATTTTTTTCCCTACTCAACTTTTCTGACAGTTTTTCACTAGTTTTGCATTTGGTTAGGGTCAGTGTCACTACTGGTAGCAAGAGGCGATACTTGGATCCTATAAAGGTTGCACAGGCAGTCCAACTCCTCCAGGATGGCCCATCAATACGTGTCATTGCCAGAAGGTTTGCCGTGTCTCCCAGCACAGTCTCAAGAGCATGGAGGAGATTCCAGGATACAGGCAGTTACTCTAGGAGAGCTAGACAGAGCCGTAGAAGCTCCTTAACCCATCAGCAGGACTGGTATCTGCTCCTTTGTGCAAGGAGGAACAGGATGAGCACTGCCAGAGCCCTACAAAATGACCTCCAGCAGGCCACTGGTGTGAATGTCTCTGACCAAACAATCAGAAACAGACTTCATAGGGGTGGCCTGAGAGCCCGACGTCCTCTAGTGTGCTCTGTGCTCACTGCCGGACACTATGTAGCTCAATTGGCATTTTCCATTGAACACCAGAATTGGCAGGTCCGCCACTGGTGCCCCATGCTTTTCACAGATGAGAGCAGGTTCACCCTGAGCATATGTGACAGACGTGAAAGGGCCTGGGGAAGCCGCAGAGAACTTTATGCAGCCTGTAACATCGTTCAGCATGACTGGTTTGGTGGTGGGTCAGTGATGATCTGGGGAGGCATATCCATGGAGGGACGCACAGACCTCTACAGGCTACACAATGGCACCCTGCCTGCCATTAGGTATCGGGATAAAATCCTTGGACCCATTGTCGTGCCCTATGCTGGTGCAGTGGGTCCTGGGTTCCTCCTGGTGCACGACAATGCCCAGCCCCATGTGGCGAGAGCATGCAGCCAGTTCCTGGAGGATGAAAAAATTTATACCATTGAATGGCCCCCACGCTCACCTGACCTAAATCCAAAAGAACACCTCTGGGATATTGTTTCAGTCCATCCGGTGCCGCCAGGTTGCACCTCAGTCTGTTCAGGAGCTCAGTGATGCTCTGGTCTTGATCTGGGAGGAAATACCCCAGGACACCATTCGTCTCATTAGGAGCATGCCCTGATGTCAGGCATGCATACAAGCACTTGGGGGCCATACAAACTACTGGGGACCATTTTGAGTTTCAGCAAAATGGACTAGCTTGCTACATAATTTTTTCACTTTGATTTCCGGGGTGTCTTTGAATTCAGCCCCCTGTAGGTCCATATCAGTCAGTATAGATATCCAGCATGAGATTTTTGCCCGTTGAGATCTGATGTGTTTTCAAAGTGTTCCTTTATTTTTTTTGAGCAGTTTGTATGTATGTGTGTGTAAAAAAAATATGTGTGTGTGTGTGTATGTATGTATGTGTGTGTGTGTGTGTGTGTGTGTGTGTGTATATATATATATATATATATATATGTGTAGTTTGGGAATCTTGCCAATGCTGATTTGTCTTGCTGTGATCTGTTATTTTTTTTCTCAGCTTTAGCAACTTTTTTTAATCACATTTTTAAAACCAATCTTTCTCTTCGTCCATGGACGGACACCGCTCCTTAATTCTTGACAGTTGGGTTATGTTCCTGTTCTATAGGAGAGGACTAGGCAGAACATGTTAGATATTTAAATACATGTTACTTTAACAGAATTGAACAGCCCCGCCCTCCGGACATAACCCTCCACCCTGCAGTCAGCAGCTCCGTTCGTAAAAAGCAGTACAAACCAAAAAATGTGAAATTAAAAAAGACTAAGAGAAAGATAAAAAAACATACAAAGTGAAAGTGGTTTAAAACCTGTCTTAGTGACCAACTATATAATCCGGGGTTCAAACTGAACCTACGGGATCAGGTTGAGGAGTTGTGACTAGTTCCTACGGCTTGACTAATAAACCCTTAAAGGGGAAATACCCATGTATTTGCATACACGATCACTTCATCATGTATCAAATAGTAACATATATAGGGTTAGGTAAGGTCAAACCGGAGTGGGTCACTTCAACTCCAGGGCTCAGAAAATGTATTAAAAAAAAGTGCTCAAATTGCTTGACTAGTTTTGCGCTCTGGACGCGCTTCTTCTGGAGGTGTGTGTGTGTGTATATGTATGTACGTGTGTGTGTGTGTGTATGTGTGCATATATATATATATATATATATATATATATATATATATATATATATATACATTCACTGTGTGTGTGTGTGTGTGTATATATATATATATATATATATATATATATATTGTGTGTGTGTGTGTGTGTATCTATGTATGTATGTATGTATGTATATGTCACTAAGGTGAAGCAGGCACCTATGAGGGTGTGGTACGTAGCAGGGCTCATTAATCTCTAAGTAATACATAAAAACAGTTGTGCTCATAAGTTTATGATTCAAAATTTATGATTTCTTGGCCATTTTTTCAGAGAATATGAATCAAAACACAAAAACTTTTCTTTCACTCATGGTTAGTGTTTGGCTGAAGCCACTTTTAATCAATCAACTGGGTTTACTCTTGATGACCCTGATCAAAAGTTTACATACCCCAGGTCTTGATACCGTGTATTGCCCCCTTTAACATCCATGACAGCTTGAAGTCTTTTGTGGTATTTGTGGGTGAGGCTCTTTATCTTCTCAGATTGTAAAGCTGCCCATTCCTCTTGGCAAAAAGCCTCCAGTTCCTATAAATTCTTGGGCTGTTTTGCATGAAATGCACGTTTTGAGATCTCCCCAGTGTGGCTCATTGATATTGAGGTCAGGATACTGAGATGTTAATTGATCACCTCTGCGTTTTTTTTTTTCTTTTTTTCCAGAATCTTCACTTTATTCTGCTGTAGCCAGTGACAGGTCGACTTGGCCTTGTGTTTTGGATCATTGTCCAGTCTGGGTTCCGACCGGGCAGGGGAATAGAGCTCTCCACGATGGCCATGAGGGAACAGATGCTGAGGGTCAGGGACGCTGGGGAATCGGCGGCCTTAGTGCTATTGGACCTCTCCGCGGCTTTTGACACCATTGATCACGACATTCTGATCTTGCGCCTTCATGACCAGTTTGGAATTCGAGGCGCTGTCCTGTTATGGATCCAGTCTTTTCTACAAGATCGTACCCAACAGGTTAGGCTGGGACCTTTCAGGTCAGCCATAAGCCCAGTGCCCTGGGGAGTACCACAGGGCTCTGCCCTCTCTCCATACCTTTTCAATTGTTATATGCGCCCCCTACCCTATATATTGCAGTTACATGGCCTTCAACTAGATGCCGATGACAACCAAATCCTAGTCAACACTTCCAAAAATGACAGACATTCCCAGATCCTAGCTGAATGCATGACTCGCATCCATTCTTGGATGAATAGAAACTGGTTGAGCCTTAATGGCTCCAAAACAGAAATACTCCAAGTGGGCGAACCTCTAGCCTCTCCCATTCTATCCCGATGGCCATCTGACCTAGGTACCTGCCCAGAACCTAAAAGACAAGTCAAGAACCTTGGAATCATTTTTGATGCAAAGCTTACCTGGATTCCGCAAATCATGAACTGTATGAAAAATGCCTCATACTATTTGCAAATTATTCGAAAGATCAGACATCTACTTTCATATCGACACCAAATCACACTTACTTTGGCTCTAGTACAATCCAGACTAGACTTTGCCAATGGTTTTTGCCTTGGCCTTTCCCTTAAGTGGGTTAAAAAAATCCAAATTATACAGACTCAAGCAGCACGCACTATTACGGGTACACCATATAGACATCACATCACCCCCGTGCTGGCAAAGCTACATTGGTTACCTATAGTGCATAGAGTACAATTTAAAATCTTGGTTCTGATGTTTATAGCATATTGGGGCTTGGGCCCGCTCTATCTCACGGAAATGACCCCCCATTACACACCAATTAGAACATTGCGGTCAGGGCTTCAAAATAGGATCATCCAAGCACCCGCCCGACTCCAGTCCTTGGGAGGTCGACGAATGCAGACTATGGGCGCGGCTCTTTGGAACCAACTCCCCGACCATCTCCGGCTCCCAATGCCCCAAGCTCTTTTTAAAAGGCAATTAAAAACCCACCTTTTTAAAAACGCTTTTTCCTAACTACGGATGTAGATACATTAAATTCTGTAATAATTAACGTCAACTTTGTTTTTCTACTCCCCTCGTGAGCCTTCCTTTTTTTTTTTTTCTCCCCTCCCTTTTTCTCAAGTAGTTTTTTTTCTTTTCCCAAGGCTGATTGGTGAATTCATGGTACAGCGCGCTTAGTTGCCATCCTCCAAGACAGTATTTGGCGTGATATAAATTTTACATAAATAAATAAATTGTCATGTTGGAATGTCCAAGTACGTCCCATGCGCAGCTTCCTGGATGATGAATGCAAATTATCCTCCAGTATTTTTTGATAATATACTGCATTCATGTTGCCAACAATTTTGACCACCTTTTCTGTGCCTTTTTGTAGCTCACACATATCCAAAACATCAGCGATTCACCTCCATACCTTTTCATCATAGGCCTTGTTGACTTCTCTTAAAATGTGGTGTTTATGGTTGTGGCCAAAAAGCGAAATTTTGGCCCCATCACTCCAAATGACTTTGTGCCAGAAGGTTTGTGGCTGGTCTCTGTGCTGTTCGGCGTATTGTAAGCGGGGATACTTTGTGGAATTTGCATAGAAATGGCTTTTTTCTGGCGACTCCACCATGCATCTTGAAAAAGCCACACCACAGAGTCCTGTACTTCACCTGAAGTTATTTGTTGGGGTTTTTCTTTTCATCCCGAACAATTTTTTCCTGGCAGTTGTGGCTGAAATGTTAGTTGGTCTACCTGACCGTGGTTTGGTTTCAACAGAACCCCTCATTTACCACTTCTTGATTAGAGTTTGAACACTGCTGATTGGCATTCTCAATTCCTTGGATATCTTTTTATATCCCTTTCCTGTTTTATACAGTTCAATTGCCTTTTCCTTTTACAATTCTTTTGCTTTCACCATGACTCAGAATCCAGAAACGTCAGTGCAGCACTGGATAAAAGATGCAAGGGTCTGTCAGGAGTCCAGAAACTCATTGACCTTTTATACACACGCACTAGTTACAAGCAAACAGATCACAGGTGAGGATGGTTACCTTTTAATAGCCATTCAAACCCCTTTGTGTCAACTTGTGTGCATGTTAGCAGGCCAAAATCACCAGGGTATGTAAACTTTTGATCAGGGTCATTTGGGTAGTTTCTGTTGCCATTATGATTTAAAAAGTAAATACAGTAAAGACATATGATATAGGTCAATTAAAGCCCCTATCACATAGTGCTTATAGTATATAGAAAAGGCTCACTCTATATAAGCATATATGTTGGGTAGATGGCAAAAGAGCTATAAGTATAGGCATAAGAGCATTCTTGGATATCACAGGGGGCTGTGTGCTGAGAGCAGCAACATTCCGAGTTCAATTCATGTCATCCCCAACACCTGCCCCGGACGGCCGGATCCCTGGGAAAACGCCTGTTCTTGTCTTAACCTTGTTTGTGCTTTGAGTGTTGGGTCTTTTTTTTCCACAAATAGAGCTTTCTTTTGGTGGTATTTAATCACGTCTCTTTTTTTTTTTTTTTTTTGTGCTATAAACAAATAAAGACTGACCATTTTAAAGAAGAAAAAAAAAATTTTTTTTTTAATTTATGCTATAAAACCTATCCAATAACAAAATTGTAAAAAATCGAATTTCTCTTTTCGTCCATGGACGGACACATCTCCTTAACTAGGCAGAACATGTTAGATATCTTAAAACATGTAACTTTTTAACAGAGTTGAACAGCCCCGCCCTCCGTACATAACCCTTCTACCTACAGTCAGTAGCTTCAGTTTTTTTCTGCCTAGCAGAGGAGAAGGACGTGGCTCCCTTTGGGCCCAGAGTCCTGAAGAAATTTTTATTTTCTCTTATCGTCCATGGACTGACACAGCCTCTCTTACACTTTACACGTGGGTTATGTCCCTGCTTGCAGGAGAAGACCTAGGCAGAATGTGAAATGTTATACATACATTCTAAAAAGCCAGAGCTGAACAGCCCCGCCCAGGGGGGCGGTCCCTCTGGACATAACCCTCCCACTGCAGTCAGCAGACCTCAGTTCATAACAAAGCAGTACAAACCTTGAAAAGAAGGGTGAGTGCTGTGTCAGTCCATGGTCACAGAAACTGATTTTACGGTGAGTACAAAAATCCTATTTTCTCTTATCGTCCATGGACTGACACAGCCTCTCTTACACTTTACACGCGGGATGTCCCAAAGCAGTGTCAAGAGGGATGGGAGCAGTATAAATGGAAAACCAGAAACTTAACTCCAAACAAGGCAGAGCTCCTCAACAGAGGAGTTACAACATTCAACAGCGGCCTGCAACACCTTGCGTCCGAAGGAAGCATCCGAAGATGCAGCCACATCAACCTCATAGAACTTAGAAGAGGTATGAACGGACGACCAGGTTGCCACCTTGCACACTTCCGACGCTTGATGCCGGAAAACCCAGGAAGCACCAATTGCCCTGGTGGAATGCGCCATAACCGGAAGGGGAGGCGCCCGCCCCTTGAGGGCATAGGCTTGTATAACGGTCTGTCTGATCCACCTAGAAATGGTGGCAGACGAAACCGCTTGGCCCTGTGTTGGACCAGAGACAGACACAAACAGGGAGTAATACTTTCGAATAGAAGCAGTAGCAGACAGGTACACCCGCAAGGCACGTACCACATCCAATGTGTGAAGTGCAAACCCTCTGGGATGCGATGGGTGAGGACACAAGGACGGGAGGACAATGTCCTCATTTAGGTGAAAGGCCGAGACCACCTTTGGCAAAAAAGAAGGTCGTGGACGCAACACCGCCTTATCCTTATGGTTGACCAAATAGGGCGACTTGCAGAACAAGGCCGCCAACTCAGACACCCGTCTAACAGAAGTAATGGCCACTAAGAAGGCCACCTTCTGAGACAAGGTCAAGAGGGGAATATCTCTGATATTTTCAAAGGGAGGTTCCTGGAGAACCGAGAGCACCAAATTCAGATCCCAAGGAGGGAGAGGAGGTTTAACAGGAGGGAGCACATGGCGAACCCCCTGCACAAAGGTGTTAACCAAGGAATGACCCGCTAGCGGTCGCTGAAAGAGTAAAGTGTAAGAGAGGCTGTGTCAGTCCATGGACGTCAGAGAAACGGATTTTACGGTAAGTACAAAAATCGTATTTTTATTTATCAACTGTCGGCTGGGCAACAGGCTAAATACTATAGATCCTTGTAGTCTTCCCAGTCCTGGCCAGCGAGCGTGCCAGTCCCTAGCTTTGCGCTGGTTTTCTGCCACGACGTACAGAGTCCTGGAGAATTTTTTCCCAGGAGGCTGCGCTTACATACCTTGGACGTGGTACGTGCCCTACGGGTGTACCTGTCTGCTACTGCTCCGTTTCGGAGTTCTGACTCACTGTTCGCGCCGGTATCTGGTCCACAGAGGGGCCTTCCGGTCTCATCGGCCACCTTTCGAGGTGGATCAGGCTGATCGTCATCCAAGCCTATGCCCTTTAGGGGCGGGCGCCTCCCTTTCCTGTCACGGCGCATTCAACCAGGGAAATTGGTGCTTACTGGGCCTTCAGACATATAGCATCTGTCTCCAAAGTGTGTGAGACGGTGACCTGGTCGTCTGTTCACACTTTCCCAACGTTTTACAAGGTTTATGTGTATGCATCTTCGGATGCTTCCTTGGCCACGAGTTTGTTGCAGGCAGCTGTTTGAGGTTGCAACTCCTCCGTGAGGAGCTCTGTTTGTTTGGGGTGAAGTTAAGTCCTCTTTTGATTGCTGTTCCCACCCCTCGTTTTTTCTGACACTGCTTGGGGACGTCCCACTTTGTCAAGATTTAAGGAGCTGTGTCCGTCCATGGACGATAAGAGAAAATAGGATTTTTTTTGTACTCACCGTAAAATCCCTTTCTCGTTCGTCCATGGACAGACACAGCACCCACCCCTCCTTTTTTTAAGTTTGTACTGCTTTACTACGAACTGAAGCTGCTGACTGCAGGTAGGAGGGTTATGTACGGAGGGATCGCCCCCTGGGCGGGGCTGTTCAACTCTGTTAGTTACATGTTTTAAGATAACTAACATGTTCTGTCTAGTCCTCTCCTATGAACAGGAACATAACCCACTTTGTCAAGATTTAAGGAGCTGTGTCCGTCCATGGACGAACGAGAAAATGATTTTACGGTGAGTACAAAAAATCCTATTTTCTTGATCAATTTAGGCCAATATGTATTCTGCTACATATTTTTGGTTAAATAAAATCCCAATACGTGTATATATTGATTTGTTTTTTTTTTACTAGTTTTGGCGGCGATCAGCGGTTTTTAGCGGGACTGCAATGTTGTGGTGGATAAATCTGACGCTTTTTGGGTACCAGTGACACCAATACAGTGCTGCTAAATGCACTGTCACTGTACTAATGACACTGGCAGGGAAGGGGTTAACACCAGGGGCGATCATAAGGTTAAATGGGAGTACTTTAACTGTGGGGGTGGGGGTGCTTTGACTGGGGGAAGACAGAGAATCTGTGTTCCTGCTTAGCAGAAACACAAGATCTCCATCCTCCCCTCTCACAGAACGGCGATCTGCCTTGTTTACATGGGCAGACTGTCATTCTGCCCCTCTCGGGAACAATCGCGGGTTGCCAGCGAACATCGGACCAACTGATTGGCTCCCGCTGTGTCCAATCACAGCAGGAGCACTCCCCCCTCCCCCTCCAGACCCTGAACTAGATATCATGTACAGGTACGCGATTTCACCCAGGAGAGCAGCCCTGCCGCAGTATATATGCTTGGGGTGGTCCGGAAGTGGTTACAGATCCTTCTGTGAGTTTTTCTGACACTACATATGGGATGACTATATTACTCTGTGTATTTGGCTTCTTTCCTCTGTTTGTTAGACCTGTGCTTTTGATTGACCTTGTGGATCTTTTAACAAAAGCCCAGCCAGGGTAGCCACAAACTTTTAAAGTACTCATGACATCTGTGCCCTTTGTCTTTAGTAGGGTTGTCCCGATACCACTTTTTTAAGACCGAGTACAAGTACCGATACTTTTTTTCAAGTACTCGCCGATACCGAATACCGATACTTTTTTTTAATCTCATGTGTCAGTATTTTTTTTTTTTTTTACTATTTATTTTATTTATTTATTTTTTACAATGCTTTATTTTTTTAAGGGGGGGGGGGGGTGGACAGTGTCAGTGTGTGTGTTTTTCTTTTCTTTTATTTTTTTTACAATTCATTTTTATTTTATTCTTTTTTTTTTTTATCAGCCCTGTTGTGGGGGGCTTTGGTGAGATATCAGGGGTCTTAACAGACCTCTGACATCTCCCCTTTGAGACAGGGAAAGGGACTAGGGACACATATTCCCCAGTGCCTTTCTCAGCAGCCTCTGCTGCGCTGAAAATGAATGGAGAGAAGACAGCGGCTCCTCTCCATTCATAAATTTGAAACATTGTAAACACAGTTTACGATGTTTCAGTTATGTGAATGGACAGAGTCAGTGATGACTCTGTACATTCCGACAAGTAAGGAGCCGGATTTATCGGCTCCTACCTCCGCTCTCCATCCTGAGATACCAAGGGGGTGGAGGAGGAGCACGGAGGGGGCGGCAGCACGGAGGGGGACGGCGGCATGGAAGTGAAGGGGGCACAGCAGCATGGAAGTGAAGGGGGAACAGGTAGCATTTGAGCAGCAGACAGGCAAGGCAATTGGATCAGATTAATTTTACTTACCCGCCTGAAGACCCGCTCTGCTCTCCGCTCTGGTCTCTGCCACGCTCTCCGTCTTGGTCCCCGCCCCGCTCTCCGCCTTGGTCTCCGCCCCCGCCACGCTCTCCAACCTGCTCTCCGTCCCGCGCCGCACACTCTCCGCCCCCCGCCGCACACTCTCCGACCCGGTCTCCGCCCTGCTCTCCACCCCCCACTCTGAGAAAAAAAAAAAAGTATCGGACGGCATCGGGAGCATTTGCGCGAGTACAAGTACTCGCGCAAATGCTTGGTATCGGTCCCGATACCGATACTAGTATCGGTATCGGGACAACCCTAGTCTTTAGACTATGTTATCATCTTAGCCCACAGTTGCATTCTAATATGTCCCAGTTTTTGTTCATCAAGTTGTGGGAGTCAAAATGGAGATAATGGTCTGTGTGGGTGAGTTTGTAGACCTCAGTGTCCAAGTCACCCCCTTGATATGTAACACAAAGCCCAAAAAGGGTAATTAGTTGTGTAAACTTGATGTTTGTCTGCTGAGTTTGTGTTCAATAAACGCTTGTAATACACATGTTCTAATCTTCACACACGTTGTCCAAATCAAGGTATCCTAAGTACTATTGGATAATTCTATGCAAGTTTTGCCAGCTTGACATTTGCAAGGGAAGGCATTAAATCCAAAACCCAAATTTTTTTATTTTGCAGTTTAGCAATTATTAGGTCTGTTGGCAGCGTTTGCTTTTTTCCCCTCTCATTTTACCTGGTGAGCGGTCTAGTAGCACACCTCTCTATTGGTGACACACAGCTCTGGAGCAATGAGCAGAGGGGCACAGCAGACTGCAGCATTGTCAGCCTGAGGGGAGGGTAGTGTTAAATGTGTTAGCAAATTTAAATACACTAACAAATTGAAGCCAAACTCCAGCTCACACTTTATAATCGGTTGCAGCAAACAGTTTTTTCCTTTTTGGGATAAAGGTTTTTCAGAAATAGAGAACCATCTTAATCACCCCTGCTAGTGTTAAGTGGTTTGTCTCATCCATGTAAACTGATACATTCTGCTTAAGAGCTTGTGCTTTTGAGAAACAACATACTTGCTGGCTGGATCACCAGATGAAAATAGAAGAAAGCAAGCCTAAAAAAGAAAGCTAATGCAGAAATCACACATCTAAGAATTGGAAAGCTGCAGTAAAATAAATGTTTGCTTTTGGGTTTAATACCGCTTTAAGTAGTTGAAAAATTTCGGACAGCGTCATCCAGATTAGTACTGATGGTGTTTAAAGTGACTGTATTGTTGTTGCTATTTAACCACTTGCCGACCACCCTAAAGCAGTTTTACTGCTACAGGGCAGTCATGCTGCGCAGGATCACGTGTGTATAATATATATGTGATCCTGCACTTCTGGGTAGTGGGCGCGAGTGTGCACCGCCAGTGGCTTGCTCCCGCAGTGATTCCACACAGTGGGAGCCGATCAGCGGGTCCCGTGGACCCGATGTCCGCCGACACCTGCGAATTGTTCGATACACAGACAGACTGGCAGTCTGCCTTTGTAAACAAGGCAGATTGCCATTCTGTCAGTAAGGAAGGCATGGATCCTGTGTTCCTGCAAAGCAGGGACATGGATCCATGTCTTCCCCTAGTAAAAGCACCTCCCACACTATACTAGCTAGGCAAACAGTTAACCCTTTGATCACCCCTGCTGTTAACCCCTTCCCTGTTAGTGTCATTAGTACAATGTCAGTGCATATTTTAAGCACTGATCACTGTATTCGTATCGCTGGTTCCCAAAAAAGTGTCCCGTGTCCGATTTTGTCAACCACAATATCACAGTCCCTCTATAAGCCCCTAATCGCTGCCATTACTAATAAAAAATTTAATAAAAATTACACAGTTTGTATAACTTTTGCGCAAACCAGTCAATATATGCTTATTGGGATTTTTTTTCCCTACCGAAAATATGTAGCAGAATACACATTGGCCTAAATTGATGAAGAAATTAGATTTTTTTTTTTTTTAATTATTGGATTTGTTTTATAGCAGAAAGTAAAAAATATTATTATTATTTATTTTTTACAGTTGTTGGTCGTTTTTTGCTTTATAGCACAAAAATAAAAAAACTGAGGTGATCAATTGCCACCAAATGTAAGCTCTATTTGTGGGGGAAAAGTGACAAAAATGCTGTTTGGGTAAAGTGTCGCACGACCGGGCAATTGTCCGTTAAATTAATGAAGTTGCAAAAAATGGCCTGGTCATGAAGGGGGATAAATCTTCCTGAGCTGAAGTGTTTAAGGAAGGTAACCAGGAGTCTTCCCACCAAAGAAAAGCATAAATACTTGGCCTTTCTGCAGTGCTAAACTCCTCTGTCTCCAAGAGATAAGCTTGCTAAATCTTCAGTTTTCGGCATGCTTCCGGGTGTGTCAGATGCCTGGTTCCCTAGGTTCTGTTGTTCCATCCACCAACCCTACATCACCACTGTGTCCTGAAACCATACAAAGCAAGTGGGGGACAAGGCATCTGACATTCTTGTAAGTATAAAATGCTGACTTTTTTTTCTTGATACCTTTTTTATTAGGTTGCGTGTACTTGTTTAGAGCAGTTACTTTTTCATGCGTGGAATTGCACATTCTATTATCTTTCACACAAAGAAATGTTTTCTCTTCTAGGTTCTATTCACTTCTAACTAGAAATGACAACAGCATTTAGGCCAATTTTAACATAAAAGGGGCGGATACTATTGAAACATGGACACAAATACTTCACACAGTACTGTATGTGAATGCTGGCATTTTCACAGCTGAAACTACACAGGCCTTTTTTTGGGTATATTATGGTGTGTACCCGTTGCTTTCCTAAATCGGCTAATCCTGGTTTTCTTGTTACAGAATGGTCGATGTAGGAGGCCAGCGATCAGAGAGGAGGAAATGGATACACTGTTTTGAAAATGTGACTTCCATAATGTTCCTTGTAGCACTTAGTGAATATGATCAGGTCCTGGTGGAGTCCGACAATGAGGTAAACATTTGTTTTTTTTATTTTCCACATCAAAGCCCAATTCAATTTTTTTATCACATTTTAGAGTGGGGAAGCGTTAGAATCTTCTGTTAGATTTGTGTTACCTGTGTCACCTATAGCAAAAGTCCAGATTTATATTTTATTTTTTATGGGTTTCAGACATGACTGGTAATCCCACAAATATTCATACTTTGACAAATAAGGACATTGTGCATGCCAGCGAACTGTGATCACTTTCAGATATAACACAATGATCACATGCAGGCTGGAAGTTAAAGTGGATTTTCACTTTCCCACCCCTCCCCTTTTTTTTTTTTTTTCCTTTTTTGTTAACTCCTGATATGCAGAACAGCGGAAAGGCTGAACGGGAGGGACTTTCCATTTCAGGGTGAAAATCCACTTTTATCCCAGGTTCACACCAGCGCAATCACAGACATTGCATGTGATTCGCACCTGCGGTGCCGAACACATGAAATGTCTGTGAGATACAAGTTCAGCCATACAATTGTATGGCTGAACTCGCATTAGATTAGCACAGAAAAAAGTGCAGGAACTTGTTTTTCCCCGCACTAGAATCGGATCGCATGGGTGTTCTCACCTATGCGATCCAATTCCTGGGCAAATCCATAGTTTGCATTGCGATCTGTGAACTGATCTGGGGGTGTGTCATTAACAATGTAATGACACACACAGCGGTTCGCAGAAGGCAGTGTGAACTGCCTGTGGGAGAGATGCGATGCAGGAACCAGCGCTGTAATCGTGCTGGTTCCCGCATCGCATCAGTGTGAACCTAGGCTGAAGGATAAGTTCACCTTTTTGTAAAAAAAATAATACATGCACATCTCTGCAGGTACAGTTTGGGAACTATAAGTCAACAGCCGCAATGCTGTCGGTACATATAGTTCTCCCATTCACAGAACTCTGTGGATGAATGACATGGCCAGGTCCCCCCCACCTTCTCTGTCCCAACAGGATGGGGGGGGTGCAGGGGGCTGCTGCAATAGTAACATATTGCATGTTACTCCCTGAATACAGATGTAACATGTTACAAAAGGTGAACTTATTCATTAATGGACAAAAATAGACTTTCAGACTGCAGATCTTGCTTCAAACTGAAGAGCGCAGTGTTTAATTATAGAATTGTCAGATACAGTTGCCGTAATTAAATAATAAACATTCTGCCTTTTTTCTTTTTTCAGCCAGTAACCTAAAAACAAAATATTGTTTTTATTACATTGTGCATTAAAAAAAAAAAAAGTATGTTCTTAATATTATATAATAGAAATTAGGCCAATTAGCCCATTTTAGTCACAGACTAAGGGAAAATGATGCTGATGAATTTGGCCGGGGCATGTGGGCTTCAAAAACTCCTGGGCAAAAAAAGAGTTCAAGAATACTTCTTGCAACTATATAGATTTAGTTTCAGGCCGGGTTCACACTGGTGCGACACGACACTTGTCCTACTTTTGATCCGACTTTGCCCTGCGTCTTGAAGCCGACATACGTCCGACTTTCAATGAACGGGGATCCAAATTGGATCCCCGCCAATACCAGGCACTGTGTTTGGTATGAATCTTGAGGGGAAACTCCACGCCAAATTTTTAATAAAAAACCGGCATGGGTTCCCCCTCCAAGAGCATACCAGGCCCTTCGGTCTGGTATGGATTTTAAAGGGACCCCCTACGCCGAAAAAAACGGCGTGGGGGTCCCCCCAAAATCCATACCAGACCCTTATCCGAGCAAGCAGCCTGGCCGGTCAGGAAGGGGGATGGGGACGAGTGAGCGGCTCCTCCCCTCCTGAACCGTACCAGGCTGCATGCCCTCAACATGGGGGGTGGGTGCTTTGGGGCAGGGGGGCGCCCTGCGGGCCCCCCCCCAACCCAAAGCACCCTGTCCCCATGTTGATGAGGACAATAGCCTCTTCCCGACAACCCTGGCCGTTGGTTGTCGGGGTCTGCGGGCGGGGGTTTTATCGGAATCCGGGAGCCCCCTTTAATAAGGGGGCCCCCAGATCCCGGGCCCCCCACCCTATGTGAATGAGTATGGGGTACATCGTACCCCTACCCATTCACCTGGAGGAAAAGTGTCACGGAAAAAAAACCACACTAGACAGGTTTTTAAAGTCATTTATTAGGCGACTTCGGGGGTATCCTTCCGACATCGGGGGTCTTCTTCCGACTCTCCGGCCTCTTCTCCCGCGCTCCGGTGCTTTCTGCCGGGCACCTCTGCTATCTTCTGCCAGCTCTTTTGCTACTGGGGGCCCGGTCTTCCCCGTCTTCTTCTTTCTTCTCTTGTCCCGATGTTGACACGCCGCTGTCTCCCGATGTAATGCCCTGTGCTCGACGCGCAACGACTTATATAGGCATGGGGCGTGGTCACCGGGTGATGTCACCCAGTGACCCCACCCCCTTATGATGTCGCAGTCCCATCATGCCCTGGGACTGCGTCATCATAACGGGGCGGGGTCACCGGGTGACATCACCCGGTGACCACACCCCATGCCTATATAAGTCGTTGCGCGCCGCGCACACGGCATTACAGCGGGAGACAGCGGCGTGTCAACATCGGGACAAGAGAAGAGGGAAGAAGACGACGGGTAAGACCGGGCCCCCGCTAGCAAAAGAGCTGGCAGAAGATAGCGGAGGTGCCCGGCAGAAGGCAGAAAGCACCGGAGAGCGCGGAGAAGGCACCGGAGAGAGGGAGAAAAGGCCGGAGTGTCGGAAGAAGACCCCCGAAGTCGGAAGAAGACCCCCGGAGTTGCCTAATAAAGGACTTTAAAAACCTGTCTAGTGTGGTTTTTTTTTTCTTGACACTTTTCCTCCAGGTGAATGGGTAGGGGAACGATGTACCCCATACTCATTCACATAGGGTGGGGGGCCCGGGATCTGGGGGCCCCCTTATTAAAAAGGGCTCCCGGATTCCGATAAGCCCCCCACCCGCAGACCCCGACAACCAACGGCCAGGGTTGTCAGGAAGAGGCCCTTGTCCTCATCAACATTGGGACAGGGTGCTTTGGGGTGGGGGGCCGCAGGGCGCCCCCCCCTGCCCCAAAGCACCCACCCCCCCCCCCCATATTGAGGGCATGCGGCCTGGTACGGTTCAGGAGGGGGGGGGCGCTCGCTCGTCCCCACCCCCTTTCCTGACCGGCCGGGCTGCATGCTCGGATAAGGGTCTGGTATGGATTTTGGGGGGTAGGGGTTCCCCTTAAAATCCATACCAGACCCAATGGCCTGGTATGCTCTTGGAGGGGGAACCCATGCCGGTTTCTTTATTTAAAATTTGCCGTGGGGTTCCCCCTCGAGATCAGCAGAGCACAAGTCGCATGCCAAAGTCGAATCATGCAAGACGGCGTTCCGACTTTGATCCGACTTCAAAGATGGTCAATGGGCTGAAGTAGGATCAAAGTCAGGCTGAAGTAGGATCAAAGTCGAACCAAAGTAGTACAAGGGAGCATTTTCAAAGTCGGACCGACATGTGTCGGACCAGTTAAGACGGCTCCCGAAGGGAAACCTTGATTACTCTTTCGTCCATGGACCGACACAGCCTCTCTATTGACAAAGTGGGTATTATCCGTTACTTAGGAGTGACTAGGCAGAAAACTTGTAAAAAGTGTTGCATCACACCCTCTGGCGGACCCTCTGGGTATATCACCTCAGTCTGCATCTCGCAGATCAGTTTTTTTCTGTCTAGCAAGGAGTAGGACATGGCTCCCTTCAGGCCCATTGGTCCGGGGGAAAAAGATATATTTTTTTGCTACATTTTTTGTTTCCTGCGATCTTCGATCAACTGCTGACTGGGTGACAGGCTGGATCCTCGATCCTTGTAGTCTCCCCAGTTCGGCCATCGAGCGCGTGCCGACCCTAGCTACGTGCTGGGTTTTCCACAACATGCCCGTTGCTCCACGGGTGGCCGGTGAGCCTACGCTCCAGGGCCTGCATCGTACCGCTCAGCTTCAGCTGACCTTACGGCCGAGTCGCAGCAGCCTGGCCGGTGAGCCTACGCTCCAGAACCTGCATCGGAGCGCTCAGCTTCGCCTGACCTTACGGCCGAGTCGCAGCAGCCTGTCCGGTGAGCGTCACGCTCCAGGGCATACATATGATCGTCCCTTTTGGGTCCAATCACAGCATGCCTGGCCAACAGTCACCTTCCGTGCGCGGACGATGATCTGTTTGGAATGTCTTCCAGCATAATACATGCAGGATAGGTAAGTAAACTCCCCTGCCTCGGCTGGGTGATTTGGCTGGACATAACTGGAGAGACCAAGTAAGTGGTTGTGGCCCCTTTCTTCCCTCTCTCCCTGCCTTTTCCCTCCTCCCTGGGCTTCTAGCTAAAGGTTGCTGGGTGCTGGCGGTCACCTAAGGGGTTCCACTGGAGCGGGGCTGGCTGTAACTAACATTTAAAAGAAATGTAATTTCTGCTTACCTGTGTGTGCTTCCTCCTCCATGCTGTCGGCGGCCATTTTGTGGTGGTCCATGCCGGGTTCAGCCTTTAGTGACTGCCCGGCGGCCATCTTCCTGTGGTTTCGGCGCCATTTTCTTGTAGTCCACACCCACTGGCCTCTATCAACTGATCGGTGGCCATGTTTGTCCACCCTGTATGTATATATTGCCGTTCGGCGGCCATCTTTTGTGGGCTACGGCTGCTTGGCCTCTATCTTCGGCTCGGCGGCCATTTTCTTAGAGCCCACATTATCTTCCATACAGACGTTTTTGGCGGCCATTTTGCGAGAGTCTCCGGCCTCTAGGGTGCATTACACTGGCGCGAAAATTCACACAGGAAGCGCTGATAAAAGAAGCAGACTGACACAGCAGCAGAGGGACAGCATCACAGGCGCAGCACACGGCAGCATAGCAGTACCGGTCCAGGGTGGTGAGTCCTCTGGGTAACCCAGCATCTCTGCAGCGCAGGAGGGTGGCCTATTGATATCTTGCCTGGAGCCCTGTGGGTGTCAGCATGGCATCTGAGCCAGATGTCTTCTCCCCTGAAGCACCAGATTTAGCAGCTGGTGCCCCTGAGGTGTCTATGAACGCTATGTCGGCAGTCCTAGAGGCGTTTGCTGCCAGGGTGGAAGCAGCACACGGGAATACAGGGGGTAGTAAACGCCCCCGTCCCCTGCAATCTTCCGGGGATAATTCTGATGCAGAACCAGGTACAGCTACGGCTCATGGCCCAGATTCAGGACGCATATAAGACTGCAGACCGTGACCGATTGGACATTGAGGATGACTCCAAGTCCAGGTCAGTACGCAAGACGGCTTTGGTATCTGACCTTATTACTGCAGTGCGGGATACGCTAAAGTTGGAAAATACTGCAGAAGCAGCAGAAACTCCAGTCCCCTTTGGGTTTCGTAAACCTGCCCGCACTGCTAAGGTGTTCCCTTGTGTGTCTTATTTTGACAAACTCTTATACAAGGAATGGGAGAACCCACTGAGGGTCTTTACAGCCCCAAAGAGGTTTGCGGTACGGTACCCCTTTGAGGGGAGTTTTCTGAAGAAATGGACCTCTCCCCTTATAGTGGACCCTCCGGTGTCCAGACTTAATAGAGCCACCACTATTCCAGTAGAAGGGACTCCTGTTTTCAAGGACCCTGTGGATAAGAAGCCTGAAGCACTCGCTCGCTACCTATATTCAGTGGTAGGCTCGGCAGTACGCCCGGCATTGGCGGGGGCCCTAGTGTCTCAGACACTTACTGAATGGGCAAAATTGCTACTCCAGGGGTTAAAGGAGCGAGATGCTCCTCCTAATGACATAACTTTGGCCGACCAGTTGGTCCAGGGCCTTAAGTTTGTCTGCGAGTCAGACATGGATACTATTCCCCTGCTGTCAAAAGCTTTGGTTTATGCAGTAGCAATACGCCGCCTGATCTGGCTAAAGGGCTGGTCTGTGGACCAGACTTCCAAGAAAGCCCTGTTGGATCTGCCTTTTAAGGGCGACAGACTTTTTGGGGCTTCTCTGGATGACATCATCAAGGATGCCACAGGATGTAAAAGCACTTTGCTTCCCCAAACTAGCAAGGGTAGGGGGCCACGCCAAGGGCAAGGGCCCTCCTTTACTGCACGCAGGCGGTTTTTTCGTCCCCCTAGGGCGACAGGAAAAAGACCCCAGGCCGACAAGGCGCCTGCCCAAGGACAAAAGCGTCCTTGGTCCCGCGAACCCAACAAGCCTGCAGACAAATCTGCGTCCGCATGAAGGTCCGCCCCCACCCAGCTCTCAGGTGGGGGGACATCTTCGCAAATTCGCGACTCAGTGGACAGCTCTAGTCTCCAACAGGTGGGTTTGCGAAGTAATCTCCTCAGGCTACAAGACAGAATTTCTCTCTTGTCCACCGGACAGGTTCATCACCTCCAATCTCCAGCTACTACCGACCCGTTGGGAGGCCCTGTATGGGGCGGTCCAGGGTCTACTGGAACGCGGGGTAGTTATTCCAGTTCCAGAACAGGAACGAGGTCAGGGTTTTTACTCAAATCTGTTAATTGTGCCGAAGAAGGAGGGGGTTCGTCCAATCTTGGATCTCAGAGCCCTCAATTGCTTTGTGAAAGTACAAAGATTTCGGATGGAGTCGGTTCGATCTGGCTCTCCATCCGGGGGACTTTCTGGCCTCCTTGGACATCAAGGACGCATACCTGCATGTCCCCATATACTCCAGACACCAGAGGTTTCTGCGATTTGCTATCGGGAAGAACCACTACCAGTTTGTGGCCCTCCCGTTTGGCCTTGCCTCAGCACCCAGGACGTTCACCAAGGTGCTCGCTCCGATTCTGGCACTTCTAAGACAGCGGGGTATCGCTATCATGGGCTACTTGGACGACCTTCTACTGAAGGCCCCTTCAAGCTCAGAATTAGAGGGAAGCGTGTCTATTACCTGTCAGACTCTTAGAGACTGTGGTTGTATACTAAACACGCAAAAGTCAGTATTGGTGCCCACTCAACGCCTAGTGTACCTGGGGTTGATTCTGGTTTCCTCAGAGGCAAAGGTATTCCTCCCTGTAGAGAAGTTGCAGACCCTCCGGGCTGCAGTACGGCAGCTGACTTCCAGGAATTGGTCGTCACTCTGTTTTTGCATGCGAGTGTTGGGCCTCATGGTAGCCTCCTTCGAGGTGGTCCCATATGCTCAATACCACACTCGAGTGTTACAGAAGGAAGTTCTGTCCAGATCGAACAGATGCCCTTCATCTCTGGATTATCAAATCCGAGTGAGCCACCTAGTCAGGAGATCCCTGGTATGGTGGCTGACAGCACCGGCTCTAATGGTGGGAAGTCATTTCTTCCGGTTTACTGGATAGTGATCACGACGGACGCCAGCCTTACAGGTTGGGGGGGAGTCTGGGGTGTTCAGTCGGCGCAAGGTCGCTGGACCCCAGAGGAAGCCCTCCTGCCGATCAATGTCCTGGAAATCCGGGCGATCAGGCTGTGCCTCTTCAAATGGTCTCAGAGGCTGCAAGGGCGTCCAGTCAGGATCCAGTCAGACAACGCCACAGCAGTGGCATATGTCAATCATCAAGGAGGAACAAGAAGCTCAGCTGCAGCATCGGAGGTCGCTCGCATCCTGAGGTGGGCAGAGAGGAGCGTACCGGCACTGTCTGCCGTGTACATTCCTGGTGTGGAAAACTGGCAGGCGGACTACCTGAGCCGCCAGATGCTGGACCAGGGAGAATGGTCCTTACACCCGGAGGTGTTCCAACTCCTCTGCCAAAGATGGGGCACACCAGACGTAGATCTTATGGCTTCCCGACTCAATCGGAAGGTATTGAGGTTTGTGGCCCGGTCAAGAGACCCATGGGCAGACGCAACGGATGCGTTGGTGGCATCGTGGGGTCAGTATCGGCTATTCTATGCCTTCCCTCCCTTAAGGCTTCTTCCTCTTCTGCTCCGCAGAGTGGAGGCAGAGAGAATTCCAATGATCCTAATTGCTCCAGATTGGCCTCAGCGTCCTTGGTACGCTGATCTAGTACTAGTACGTCTGGTAGCAGACGTCCCCTGGCGCCTACCACTACAGAAGGACCTGCTATCGCATATCCCATACTCCATCCTGCTTTACAGTCACTGGCTTTAACAGCATGGCTGTTGAGAACCAGGTACTGAGAGACCGGGGCCTATCAGATTCAGTAATCTCTACGATGAGAAGTGCTCGGAAACCGTCCTCTAGGAAGGTTTTGTGTGATCATTGATTACATTGGCCCTGGGGTAGTAATCGGTCCCCCTAAATAACAAAGGTGCCACGTCCTAATTGAGTGTGTGTAGCTAGGTAGATTGAAAATGGACTTTGAAGGCACGAATATATATAAATTAAACAAATTTTATTAGCACAATAGTACAATTTACTAATTGTATTCTCAGAATACAAGAAGATATGATCTAAAATAAGAAAACATGGACATGGACCATACTGGGACATTCAATGATACAAAATACTCAATTCGTGGGTGTATATGATGAATCTTCCCACTGAAGATATATATGGCAAAGAGATGTCCCCCAAATGGAAGTCCATGTATTTCTTGAAGGTTTAAAAATAGCTCAACATGTTTCGCGATTGTCCGCAAATCGCTTCCTCAGGAGCTTCAAAAGTATCACTTGAATTTGCCCAATGCAATCGCTTCACCCCCTCCCAGGTGTCTCAACCCCAAAACCTGTGCCCGTATAGAGGGCGTCTCACCAGGTTGTAGTGTGAAAGAATAATAATTGAGAAAAAGGGGAATTTACGGCGCCGTACGGTGGTCCTCGAGAAGTATGGTCTCGTAGAGCAATTAGTTTGAAAAGAGCATAGATATGCTTAGCATAGTTGGAACTCAGAATTGTTTCCCAACAGCGTAATAAATGTCACTGGGGAGAGCAGTCGCTCGCAAGTAATGCGGAAGAAGGCGGCGGTCAATTTTAGAGCAAGCTCCATCATTGAGATAGGAGATTGGACTAACACCCTTTTATAACGAGCAGTGCGAACTGAAGAGCCTGATAGTGATGCCGGGCATGCACTCTGGCTAGCCACAGGTTAACCTTAACCGTCTGTGGAAAACAACTTACTTTTCATCCCTATCCATTTATTACGCTGTTGGGAAAATAGGATTTTTATAACAGCTTACCTGTAAAATCCTTTTCTTGGAGTACACCACGGGACACAGAGCTAGTCATTACATAATGGGTTAAGGGTCACCAGCGGTGATTGGACACTGGCACAACCAATGGAAGACAGTTCCCCTCCATATAACCCCTCCCATCAGGGAAGTACCTCAGTTTTGTAGCAAAGCAGTAAGGTTCCCATAAGAAGGGGGGGACCTCTGTGTCCCGTGGTGTACTCCAAGAAAAGGATTTTACAGGTAAGCTGTTATAAAAATCCTATTTTCTTTATCGTACACCACGGGACACAGAGCTAGTCATTACATAATGGGACGTCCCAGAGCAATGCTCATATGAAGGGGGGGAGACACAGATCAAAACAGGCCGCTTGCGGACCAGAAGCCCTATACTGCTGCCTGCAGCACACTTCGCCCAAAGGCGGAATCCTCATGTCCTTTCACATCTATTTGATAGAATTTGGAAAATGTATGGACTGAAGACCAAGTTGCAGCTTTACAGATCTGAGCCATCGAAGCCTGGTGGTGCACTGCCCATGAAGCACCTATCGCCCTGGTAGAGTGCGCCTTAACAGGAAAAGGAGGAGTCCTGTTCTTTAAACCATAAGCTTGAATAATTACTTGTCTAATCCACCTGGAAATGGTGGATTTTGATACCGCTTGGCCCTTCTTGGGCCCATCTGGTAAAATAAACAAAACATCTGTTTTACGTATCTGAGCGGTTGCTTGCAGATACACCTTTACCGCTCTCACTGGATCTAGAGAGTGTAATAATTTTTCCCCCGCCGTCCGCGGGTTTGGAAAAAAGGAAGGCAGAACAATGTCTTGATTCAAGTGAAAAGCCGACACCACCTTGGGTAGAAAAGCCGGATGGGGTCGTAGTACGATTTTGTCCTTGTGACAAATTAGATAAGGCTCTTTACAAGAAAGAGCTGCTAGCTCTGATACTCTCCTAGCAGAAGCTATAGCAATCAGAACGGCCAACTTCCTACTTAATATAATTAAAGGAATATGGCGAATAGGTTCAAAAGGTTGCTTTTGCAACACTGACAAAACCAAATTCAAATCCCATGGACACAAGGGAGTCCTAACTGGAGGATTTATCCTCAGTACCCCCTAATGAATGTCCGAACTAGGGAGTGAGATGCCAATGGTCTCTGAAAGAAGACTGATAGAGCCGATATTTGCCCTTTGATGGTGCTAAGGGCTAAATTCATATCCACTCCTAACTGGCAAAAAGCAAGAATCCTACTTATTTCATACTTCTGAGGATTCCAACATCTGGATTCACACCAGGAAACGTATGCTCTCCAGACTCTCTGATAGATGAGTCTGGAGGCTGGCTTTCTAGCATTAATGAGCGTAGAAAGAGCCGGACCAGAGACCCCTCTCTTTTTAAAAATGTGGGTCTCAGCAGCCAGGCCGTCAACTTTAGCCTTTGTAAGGAAGGGTGGAATACTGGACCCTGTGACAGCAGGTCATGTCGGAGTGGAAACTTCCAGGGCCTTCCTATCGCCGTTTTTACAATCTCGGCGTACCAAGGCCTCCTGGGCCAGTTTGGGGCCACTAGGATTACTGGTATTCCCTCCTCCTTGATCCTGCGAAGCAGTCTTTGTAGAAGAGGGATCGGAGGGAATGCCTAGATCAGTGAGAACTGATTCCATGGAGTTATTAGAGCGTCTGTATTATTAGAGCGTCTGTCCCGTAGGCTAGAGGATCTCTCGTTCTGGACACAAAGTTGTCCAATTTCTTGTTGAACCTGGCAGCTAGCAGGTCTACATCTGGGTTTCCCCATCTCAGACATATGGCCTGAAAGATCTCGGGGTGAAGAGACCACTCCCTGGTAGCAGCTGCTGACGACTCAGGTAGTCTGCTTGCCAATTTTCCATCCCTGGAATGAAGATTGCAGAAAGGCAAGGTACATGCTCTTCTGCCCATGCCAGGATCCGGTTCACCTCTCTTTGGGCTGCCCGACTGCGGGTGCCTCCTTGGTGATTGATGTAAGCTACTGCAGTAGCATTGTCGGATTGAACCCGAACTGGGTAGCCCTGTAACCTGTATGTCCAGGTTTTGAGGGCTAGATATACCGCCCGGATCTCTAGCACATTGATGGGCAGGATCCCCTGAGTCTTGGCCCAGGTTCCCTGGGTAGAAGCCTCCTCGAATACTGCACCCCAGTCCGATAGGCTGGCATCCCTAGATACCACCTTCCAGGCCACTGGGAGGAAGGACTTTCCCTTCCGTAAATTCCTGGCTTCTAGCCACCAATCGAAGCTGTGGCGTACTTGTGAGGACAGGCGCATGGGTATATCCAGAGCTTGGCTCTTCCTGTTCCAGGAAGCTAAAATATTGCCTTGAAGTAGTCTCGAATGAAACTGGGCGTAAGGGACCGCCTCGAAGGAGGCTACCATCTTTCCCAATAGTCTCATGCAAAGGCGAATAGACGGCCTCTTGTTTGCTTTGACCTTGTGGATCAGGTCTTTCAGAGACTGTATCTTCGGTTCTGGCAGGTATACCCCGTTTTGGGCTGTATCTATGATCATGCCCAGGTACCCTATCCTTCTTTGGGCCTGGAGAGAGGATTTTTGTAAATTTAAAATCCATCCTAAATGCTCCAGGTATCCTACTGTAGTGTGTACAGCGTGACCCAATCCGTCCTTTGACTGATCTATTACTAGTAGATCGTCCAGATAGGCTGTTACCGCAATGCCCCGTGTTCTTAGGTTTGCTAACAGAGGAGCTAGCACCTTTGTGAATACTATGGGCGCGGTGGCTACACCAAACGGCAGAGCCACAAATTGAAAGTGGCGATCTTCTACCGCAAACCTTAGGAATCTTTGGTGAGCGGGGAGGATGGGTATGTGTAAATGTGCGTCCTTGATATCTATGGGCGCCATGAATTTTCCGCCCTTTAAAGTGGCGGCCACGGATCGGATCGTTTCCATTCGAAAATGGCGATCGTTCAGGAACCGATTTAGGGATTTTAGATCCAGGATGGGTCTGACATCTCCATTTGGCTTTGGAATCACAAAGAGGTTTGAGTAAAAACCTGAACCTCGCTCTTTTTGGGGTACGTCTGTAACTACCCCTTGAGCCATTAAGTGATTCAAACCTTTGAAGAAGGATTCTCTTTTTTGTGGATCCTTGGAGAGTCTTGAACCTCGGAATTGAGAAGATGGGATCTCTCGAAATTCCAGTTTGTCCCCTGAGGATATTGTGGATACTACCCAATTGTCCTGGATTTCTGACCACCAAGTTGCTCAGAACTGACAAAGCCTTCCTCCCACTCGGCCGAGCGGGGGCGCCCCTTCACTGAGAGGCTTTGGGGGCTTGCTTATTAGCTCTTGCACCCCACGGCTTCTTGTTCTTCTGAGCTTGCCCCTTGGCTTTTGTGGGCGGCTAAAACAGGCCGCCGCCACTGGTTGGAGTCAGATTTCCCGGGAGCTGGGGAGAGAGCGTTTAAAACAAGATCTCTTGTTTTTCTTTCTCTCAGGTAAAAGTCGTTTTACCACTTGATCTTCTGTATCTATTTTTCTAAATCTTCCCCAAATAGGCGTTCGCCATGGAACGGGAACTTGCCAACAGCTTTTTGCATGGGGTCTCCGCTGACCAATGCTTAAGCCAAAGTACTCTGCGCATCTGTACCAGCTGGAGTGTAAGGCGTGATGCCTGTATGATAGAATCTCTCATGGCATCCACTGTGAAGCATAAGGCTTTAGGCAAATTTTCCCAATTTCTAGCCTGCTCTGAAGGCAGTTCCTTCAGCCCCTGCTTTACCTGTTGGCTGATGACCTGACACATACCGACTGCTGCTACTGCAGGTTGGGTAATTGAGCCGGCCAAAAGGAAGGAGGAGTTCAACTTCCTCTCAGAAGGATCTTTTAAACCCTTGTACATTATCCACCGGACATGTCAGGTTTTTATTTACACAAGAAATAGCCGCAACTACCGCAGGCAGGCTCCATTTCTTTAAAAAAAAAAAATTCCCCCATAGGATAAAGAATGTTAAACCTTTTTGGAGGTGAGAAACGCTTATCTGGATGTTGCCAGTTTGCGTATATTAGATCCTCTAGTAACGGATGAACCGGGAAGGAGCATGCACCTTGCAGGGATCTTAATGACCCTAGGGAGGAGACAGGTAATTCCGTTACCTCCGCAGAGGTTAACTTAAATGCACTGCTATAGCATTGTACCTGTGACCTTAAAATCTGGCTCCTCATCCTCTGCTGATGTAGCCTCCTCCTCCTCATCCTCCTCCCTCAGGTACTTCTGAAGGGAGGTCCAATACTGGAAGAGACCTGCTTCGCTTATTGTCCCTTTTTAGAGGACTTAGCGATTAAGGTAGCAATTTTTTCCTCCAGATTATTTAGGGCAGCTGATAAAGTGTCCTCAGTGACATATACAGGCCCAGGCTTCACTGGGGAAGCCGCCATACCTGACAGAGGTAATGGCTCATCCTGAACAGGTGCATTTAGCAACACAGGAGAGAAAGGTACCGAGTCAGCACAGTTAGAGCCTCCTCTCAGGCGGTGGTGCTTTCTTATCTCTTTTTGTCCGTATTACTTCCCCTGGAAGGCTTACTGTTTAGACAAAATACAAGGTACCTAAATGCATATACTACCGTGTTTAGTTTAGCAAATACATTAAGTATGCAACTTTTAACACATAACTATGCATAACATGGATGTCTTCTAGGAAGTACCCAATCCAACCACATGGAGTCTTACGTCCCTGTATAGCTGCTGTGTTTCTCTGCCTGGAATAAGAGAACTAACGAGCTTGCTTGCTGCTGCAGTGCTTCTCACACTGACAGTCTTTTAAATTTGGCGCCGTTTCTGTGCCTGCGCGCGCCATGTGCCCGCGCACGCCTTCGCCCCCCCCTCCGATAAAGCGCGCTCCCGCGCGGCCCTTAGCGCTATGGCGGTGGCCATAGTGAGAGAGGACTCTCATCAGCCCTTGTTCCCACTTACCTGCATCTGCAGGTGTCTGGTCGGCCACCGAAAGGAGGATCGGGGTGCCCCAGCAAGCTCAGCAGCGGAGGTGACGAGCAGTGTACTTCGCCGAAGCCGACACTGAACAGAGTGAGGTGAGTATATTCAGCTCTTTACTCCCCCCAGTGGTGGAAAAAAAGAAGACATCCACTTTTTGAAAAAGGTCCCAACCTAGTTATGGACCTTCTAATCTCACCTTATCCACGCCGCAGGTTTTTCTGCTGAAAGATTTCAGACAGATACCAAACTTCACCCTTCACGGTGGGCTATGTGTGCCAACCTTCAGGGATATGGGTTCCTATTTAAAGGATACCTCTCCCCTGGGCCTTGTACAAGACTCTTACCAGGACTTTATAGCGAAATAGCGAAAGTGCTGGATCTTAGAGCCCAGTCCTCCGAAGAGAGACATTACAGGCGACGCCTCATGGATGAGGCCCGGATCCCATCCAGATTCAGCTCATTTGTAGGCGTCTTGGATGGATCCGAAAGCATAGCTCTTTTACCCCCAGAGGGTCTCTTTGGTAGAGCTTTCCTTTAGCACCTCCTAACGCGTCCAACACCTTTCGACACTGGCGAAAAAACTGAGGTACTTCCCTGATGGGAGGGGTTATATGGAGGGGAACTGTCTTCCATTGGTTGTGCCAGTGTCCAATCACCGCATGGTGACCCTTAACCCATTATGTAATGACTAGCTCTGTGTCCCGTGGTGTACGATAAAGAAACAATTCTATCTGAGTTCCAACTATGCTAAGCATATCTATGCTCTTTTCAAACTAATTGCTCTACGAGACCATACTTCTCGAGGACCACCGTACGGCGCCGTAAATTCCCCTTTTTCTCAATTATTATTCTTTCACACTACAACCTGGTGAGACGCCCTCTATACGGGCACAGGTTTTGGGGTTGAGACACCTGGGAGGGGGTGAAGCGATTGCATTTGGGCAAATTCAAGTGATACTTTTGAAGCTCCTGAGGAAGCGATTTGCGGACAATCGCGAAACATGTTGAGCTATTTTTAAACCTTCAAGAAATACATGGACTTCCATTTGGGGGACATCTCTTTGCCATATATATCTTCAGTGGGAAGATTCATCATATACACCCACAAATTGAGTTATTTGTATCATTGAATGTCCCAGTATGGTCCATTTCCATGTTTTCTTATTTTAGATCATATCTTCTTGTATTCTGAGAATACAATTAGTAAATTGTACTATTGTGCTAATAAAATTTGTTTAATTTATATATACTCTAGGAAGGTTTATCACCGCACTTGGAAGGCCTACATCTCCATGTGTGAGGAAATGAAATGGCATCCGCGAACTTTTTTGGTTTCCAGAATCCTGCTGTTTTTACAGCATGGGGTGGACCAAAGGCTTGCCTTAAGTACGATTAAGGGACAGATATCTACCCTGGCTGTCTTTTTTCAGCGACCCCTGGCGACTCGCTCTCTCGTGAGTACATTTGTGCAGGGGGTTCGACATGTGGCCCCTCCGGTCCGTCCCCCACTACCTCCGTGGGACTTGAACTTGGTCCTCTCGGTGCTTCAGAAGGCACCGTTTGAGAATATTAGAGAGATTCCCCTGTTGACACTTTCTCAGAAAGTGGTCTTTCTGGTGGCTGTTACGTCAGTTAGACGAGTCTCTGAGCTGGCAGCCTTGTCCTGCAAGGCTCCCTGTTTGATTTTTCCACAAGGATAAGGTGGTGCTGCGGCCGCAGCCTTCCTTTCTTCCGAAGGTCGTTTCGGCTTTTCATCTCAACGAAGACATTGTACTTCCATCCTTGTGTCCTCACCCGTCGAATCCTTAGGAGTCGGCGTTGCATTCCTTGGACATTGTCCGAGCTTTGAGAGTATACCTATCTGCTACTTCCCTGTTAGGGAAGTCAGACTCGCTGTTTGTTTCGGTGGCTGGTCCCAAGAAGGGCCAAGCAGTCTCGTCGGCCACCATCTCTAGGTGGATCCGACGGATAGTAATCCAGGCTTACGCCTTAAAGGGTCAAGCGCCCCCCTTTCCGGTCACGGCGCATTCAACCAGGGCAATAGGTGCCTCTTGGGCTTTCCGACATCAAGCGTCTGTTTCCCAATTATGTAAAGCGGCGACTTGGTCGTCCGCTCACACTTTCACAAAATTCTACAAAGTTGATGTAGGTGCATCTTCGGATGCCTCTTTCGGCCGCAAGGTTTTGCAAGCGGCTGTTTAGAGTTGCAACTCCTCCGTTGGAGGAGTGCTGTTTTGTGTTTGGGGTGAAGTTTATTTTTATGCTGTTACCACCCCTCGTTTTTTCTCTGACACTGCTTTGGGACGTCCCACTTTGTCAATAGAGAGGTCCATGGACGAAAGAGTAAATAGGATTTTTTACTCACCGTAAAATCCTTTTCTCTGAGTCCATGGACCGACACAGCACCCACCCCTCCTTTTAAGTTTGTACTGCTTTTTGACGAACTGATCTGCGAGATGCAGACTGAGGTGATATACCCAGAGGGTCCGCCCCCTGGGCGGTACGGTAGAGGGTGTGATGCAACACTTTTTACAAGTTTTCTGCCTAGTCACTCTTAATTAACGGATAATACCCACTTTGTCAATAGAGAGGCTGTGTCGGTCCATGGACTCAGAGAAAAGGATTTTACGGTGAGTAAAAAATCCTATTTGTCGCACCAGTGTGAACCCGGCCTGAGTCAAGTCTTTACAATTGTGTAAATAGTGCCACCTGTTGCACACTCAAAGCAGGAGTACACAGATAGTGCACTTAAAACACATTGTAATCCAAAGGAAAAACACATCTATCAAAATTTAGTTTTTTGTAACGAAGCTTAACCACTTTTCTACTAGGGCAATAGTAGAATAAAATGGTGACTGTTGCAATTTTTTGTGGCCTGATATTTGCACAACTGCTTATCATTTTCATATTTTCAGGAAAATATACACTAAAATTAAATTTGCTGCGAGCAAACATTATTACATCCTTTTGTGATAAAACACAAAAAGATGTGGTTTCCCTGAGTAAATAGATGCCAAATACTTCATGCCTTTAAAATTACCCTTGCCCATGAAATCACAAAAAAAAAATAAGGTACCCAAAATCGTCCACAGGAAACAGTTTAAAGACCTTTTCTGGCTTTTACTTTAACCACTTCTCTACTGTGCACGAAAACCCCCTTCCTGCCCAAGCCATTTTTCAGCTTTCAGCGCTGTCACACTTTGAATGACAATTGCGCGGTCGTGCGACGTGGCTCCCAAACGAAATTTGCGTCCTTTTTTTCCCACAAATAGAGCTTTCTTTTGGTGGTATTTGATCAACTCTGCGTTTTTTTTTTTTTTTTTTTGCTATAAACAAAAGAAGAGCGTCCAGTTTGGAAAAAAAAACACTATTTTTTACTTTTTGCTATAATAAATACCCATTTTTTTTTTTAAATAAAATTTTCCTCAGTGTAGGCCGATACGTATTCTTCTACATATTTTTGGTAAAAAAAAAAAAATCGCAATAAGCGCGTACTGATTGGTTTGCGCAAAAGTTATAGCGTCTACAAAATAGGGGATAGATTTATAGCATTTTTTTTTATTTTATTTTTTTATTAGTAATGGCGGCGATCTGCGATTTTTTTATTGTGACTGCGATATTGCGGCGGACACATCGGACATATTTGACACATTTTTGGGACCATTCACATTTATACAGCGATCCCTGCTATAAAAATGCATTGATTACTGTATAAATGTGATTGGCAGGGAAGGGGTTAACCACTAGGGGGCGGGAAGGGGTTAAATATGTTCCCTCAAAGTGTTCTTACTGTGGGGGGAGGGGACTGACTGGGGGAGGTGACCGATGGTTGTCCCTATGTACAAGGGACACAGCATCGGTCCCCTCTCCCTCACAGGACGTGGATCTCTGTGTTTACACGCAGAGATCCACTTTCCTGCTCGTTTCCCGGGCAATCGCGGGTGCCCGGCGGCAATCGCGGCCGTCGGGCACGCGCACCGGGGCCTTGTGATCGCGGCGGCGCGCGCCTCCTAGCTCGTTTTAAAGGGAGGACGTCATATGACGTCCTCCCAGAACGAGAGTATCCTCCGCCCGCCGTCTATTGACAGTGGGCGGGGGACAAGTGGTTAAAGTTAACCATAAACTATGGTCTTAGACCTGTTACTTTTACTCCAACTTTTACAGTGACACCCCACATGTATGGTGCAATTTAGTTTATACAAGCATGCCCTGTGCACGCGTTTGCATTCAGTGGCTTGCTTGTGAATTTTTTCATTTTTTTTAAATGTAATTAATTTTAATACCGTTTTTTTCATTTAACTTTATTGCGATCATAATTGGCCTAACAAGCCCCATATGTGCTAGCATAGGCAGGTAACAGGTCCTATTTATGGCGACATAAAGGGTCTATTAGATCCCAAATATCTCCCTTGCCCTCCACTATGGCTAATATAGAGTAAGAACTGAATACAACAATAAAACTATTAATGGTTAGTTTTAACCACTTGCCCACTGGGCACTTAAACCCCCTTCCTAACCAGACCAATTTTCAGCTTTCAGTGCCCTCACATTTTGAATGACAATTGCTGTCATGCAACACTGTACCTATATGAAATTTTTGTCCTTTTTTTCACACACATGGAACTTTCTTTTGGTGATGTTTAATCACCAGTGGGTTTTTATTTTTTGCGATATAAATGAAAAAAGACCAAGAATTTGGTAAAAATAATTTTTCTTTGTTTCGGTTATCAAATTTTGCAAATTAGTAATTTTTACTCATAAATTTTGGCCAAAATTTATACTGCTACATATCTTTGGAAAAAATAACCAAAATATGTGTATATTATTTGGTCTGTGTGATGGTTAGAGAGTCTAAAGCCATGGGTGCTAATCATTGAAAATGTATCACACCTGATATACTGGCGGTCTATCTCATATCATTTCTTGAGACACTAACAAGCCAGGAAAGTACAAATGACCCCTTTTTATAAAGTAGACATTCCCAGGTATCTAGTAAGAGGCATGGTGAGTTTTTTGACGTTGTCATTTTTTCCCACAATTCATTGCAAAATAAATATCACACACACACACACACACACTTGTCATATTTACAGGTTATTTCTCTCACATGGCATGTGCATACCACAAATTACAACCCAAAATACATTCTGCTACTACTCCTGAGTATAGCGATACCACATGTGTGAGACTTACACAGCCTGGCCAAGTAGAGAGGCCCAACATGCAGGGAGCACCTCCAGGTGTTCTAGGGACATAAATTACATTTCTAATTTCCTGACAACCTATAACACTTTTGAGATTTTGAACTTGACTTTTTTCTTTTATCGTCCATGGACTGACACAGCTGTCATACTGATTACGTGTGGGTATATGTCCCTGCTTGCAGGAGAAGACCTAGGCAGAATGTTAGATGTTAAAACATTCTAGAACAAACCGGAGCTGAACAGCCCCGCCCAGGGGGGCGGTCCCTCCAGACATTACCCTCCCACCTGCAGCTAGCAGACCTCAGGTTTTTTTTTCTGCCTAGCAGAAGGAGAAGACGTGGCTCTCTCAGGAGCCAGTCTCCTAGAAGATTTTACTTTTAATTTTTATTCCTTTGGGAATTTTATTATTTTATTTTTGAGACCTTCAATCAACTGTCGGCTGGGCAACAGGTTGGGTACACTAGTATCCTCGTAGTCTTCCTTGTCCGACCATCGAGCGTGCTGATCCTCGCTTTGTGCGCGTGAGACTCAGTTCACGACATACCCCATGACTCCAGGGGTGGCCGGGTTGCTTTCATGCTCCTGCGGTCCTCTCAAGATTGAACAGTACCTGACGGACTGTATCTTTCGCGGTGGACCGGGCCGACAGCTACGCAGTACTACTCTGTGATAGGTCTGTCTGAAACAAGCCAGTGGGTCCCTCTAGGGACGGGTAAGTAGTCTCTCCTCATGCAGGTGAGTACATGCTGGCTGTGTTTCTTTATGTGGGGGTTCTCCCTGTCTCCCCCCTGTTATGCTGCTCTCTGCACCCTGTACTGGTGCTGTGCTATGTGGGTGTGCTTGGGGGGTCGCTCTGGCCTGGGGGGGGGGGGGCGCTCATGGCTGTTGGTGAACTCTGGGAAGTGTTTTGGTGTGGAGTGTGTGCAACTGTATTGCGTGCGCCATTAGCGCCGTTTTTTTTAATTTAAATGTGCTCGGAGGCCATCTTGCCGCGGCTCAATGCGCAGTTATACAGCCGTCCGGCGGCCATTTTCTTGTAGCCGCCGCGCTTTCACTTTCAATTTTGGCCTCTAGCAGCGCTGCTGACGGCGCGAAATTCCTCAGTCTCCTCACAGATTCTCCTCAGGCTTCACTTGCGCTGCAGCGTGGCTCATACAGCGGTACCGAGCGGTCCCTAAGGGTGGTGAGTCCTCCGGGTATCCCCTCCTCAGCCTCAGCACAGCCAGCGGGTGGACTGTATTATTCACTGTAATAGTGAATAAGGTCTCAGGGGGTGGCAATATGGAGTCTGGTTCACCTGCTTCTCCACATTTCAGAGGCAACTGGCAGTGCTCCTGCATTTGCGGTCCCTATGGACCAGTTGTCGGCAGTCCTGGAATCATTCCTGGGATCAAACCCCCATGGGGCTGCTACAAAAAGACAATCTAATTCTCAGGATGGAAGCGGTGTGCGAACGCACGGGAGCTGTAAAGCGCCCCCTCCCCACAGTAAAAGGGGTGTGCTCTGTCTCAGATATGGGCCTAGCTATGGCTGCTCAGGACCCTAGCTCTGAGGATTTTCATGTTTTTTAAACAGGATATTCCCTGTGAGGAAGACCCCAGTTGTGAAAAACTGACAGGGTGCTTGTAAGTGAACTCATTGATGCGGTGAGGGACACTCTCAAGCTGAATGTTGAGGCTGAGGAACCTCAGGTAGAAGCTGTCTCCTTTGATTCCTTTAAAGCTATTTATTCAAAAAGGTTTTTCCATATGTGCCTTTTTTTGATACATTCATTGACTAAGTCTGGGATAAGCCGCAGAAGACTGACGGTCCCGCGGCGCCTAGCCATGAGGTACCCCTTCAAGGAGGACCTGGTTGAGAAGTGGGCTCTCCCCCCAGTGGTCGACCCCCCGGTCGCCCGTTTGAATAAGGCTACCACGCTCCCGATGGAAGGGACTCCTGCATTTAAGGATCCCACTGACAGGAGGTCAGAAGTGGTGAGTAGAACTATGTTTTCCTTATTGGGGTCTGCCTTGCGCCCTATAGGGGCGGCGACACTTGTGTCTCAAGACACTCACAGGATGGGCAAAGAATTTGCACCAGACAGTTCAGGAGCATTAATCCCCCTCCTGAGACCATTACGCTGGCTCACCAACTGGCGCAGGGTTTAGTCTCTGTGTGCAATGCTACTTTGGATGTGGCCCCTTTAATTTCGGGGGCCTCTATCTGCTGTGGTGCTGCGTCGCCTTATCTGGCTGAAATGCTGGTCGGCCGACCTAGCTTCCACATAGCTCCTGGCTGACTTGCCCTTTGAGGGCGGTAGACTGTTTGGGGCCGCCCTGGATGCCATTATTATGGATGTCACAAGGGGTTAGAGCACCTTCCTTCCTCAGTCTGGTACGGAAACAGGAGCCCCACCGTAGGCCGGGCCCTCCCTTTCCGGCAAAGAAGAATGAGTTTCTTCTCGTCAGTCAGAATCCACGGGTAAGCCCTCCCAGACTGGGAAAAGTGCGGCTGGGGGACATGAGCGTCCCTGGGTGCGTAAGCCTACCAGGCAAGCTCCCAAGCCAACCGCCGCATGGAGTCTCGCCCCTGCCCGACTCTAGGGTGGGGGGGAAGGCCTTGCAGGTTCACGTTTCAGTGGACCTCCCGGATCTCCGACCGGTGGGTGTGCGAGGTGGTCACCTCAGGATGCAGGATAGCATTCCGTTCCTGGCCCCCAGACAGATTCTTTCCCTCAATTCTCCCTCTCCTGCCCGTCGGGCGGCCTTCTTAAGGGCCATACAGGATTGATCAGGTCCGGAGCGATTGTGCCGGTTCCGTCACGGGAGAGGTTGTTCAGGGTTTCTACTCGAATCTGTTTGTAGTCCCAAAAGGTGGACGGGGGTTCGGCCTATCCTGGGCCTCAAGGCCTGACTGCCTTTGTGATGGTGCAAAGGTTCCGCATGGAATCCATTCGCGCGGTGTTTGCTACACTCCAAGGGGATTTTCTGGCATCCTTGGACATCAAGGCCGCCTACTTGCATGTTCCGATCTGCGCACGTCAACAGTAGTTTCTGCGCTTGCGATTGGCGAAGACCACTATCTATTGTGGCTCTTCCATTCGGCCTAGCCTCGGCACCAAAGGTTTTTTACCAAGGTGTTTGCTCCGGTTCTAGCCTTGCTGAGACGGCGAGGCATTGCTATTATGGGCTATCTGGAGGATCTTCTTCTAAGGGCAGACAATGGCTCAGAATTAGAAGTGTGACTATTGTCAGTCAGACCCTTAGGGACTTCGGGTGGCTCCCGAACATTGAGAAGTCGATCCTGGTCCCGGCTCAGCATTTGGAGTATCTCGGTCTGATTCTGGACTCATGGAGGCGTAGGTATTCCTAACCCTGGAGAAGTTACTGACTTTTCAGTCTGTAGTGCGGGTCCTGACATCTCGGAAATGGTCGTCAACCCGTTTTTTGCATGAGAGTCCTGGGACTCATGAGGGCCTCGTTCGAGGCGGTTCCGTATGCCCAATCACACACACGGGCTTTACAGTAAGAGATCCTGTCCACTTGGGACAAATCTCCGTTGTCCTTGGATCTTCAGATCTAGATGAGTCACCCACGCAGGGCGTCCCTGGCGTGGTGGTTGGGGTCCCCGGCTCTTCGGTCCGGGAAGTCGTCCCTCCCCATCCAGTGGACGGTGTTCATGATGGGCTGGGGGGGAAGTCTGGGGAGTCCTGTCAGCCCCAGGGCTTGGACTCCGGATGAAGCCGTTTGCCGATCAATGTTCTGGAAATACGCGAAATCAGAATATGCCTCCCCACGTGCTCTCTATCAGCCGTCTACGTTCAAGCGTAGACAATTGACAGGCGGACTATCGGAATCGCCAGATGCTGGACCAGGAGAGTGGTCCTTACACCTGGACATGCCGGTTGTGGACCTGAGGGCCTCTCGACTCAATTGTAAGGTGTCAAGGTTTGTGGCCAGGTCCAGGGATCCTTGGACAGATGCCTCGGATCCGTTGGTGGGCCCCATGGGGTCATTATCACCTGATTTATCCTCTGCTGCAGCTGCTTCCTCGCCTTCTGCGCAGGGTTGTGGCCGAAGGGATTCCGGTGATCCTCTTGCGCAAGGTGGGTCTCGGCGTCTTTGGTACGCTGATCTGGTACGTCTCATCGCGGACGTTCCTTGGCGGTTGCCAATAAGGGAGGACCTTCTGTTTCAAGGTCCTATTTTTCATCCTGTTTTACAGTCTCTGGCTTAACGGCATAGCTATTGGAGGCCAGATGCTGAGAGTCCGAGGTCTCTCGGATTCGGTAATTTCGACCATGTTCAGGGCACGGCAGTCTTCCGCTTGAAAGATTTATCACCATACCTGGGAAGCTTACATTGCTATGTGCTATGAGCTGGAATAGCGTCTACGGACGTATTCCGTCCCCAGTATCCTGCGGTCCTTGCAGCATGGAGTGACCCAAATGCTTGCTTTGCGTACCATTAGGGGTCAGTTTTCCGCCTTGGCCGTCTTCCTTCAGCAACCGCTAGCGGGTCATTCCTTGGTAGCACCTTTGTGCAGAGGGTTCGCCATGTGCTCCCTCCTGTTGAAACCTCCTCTCCCTCCTCGGGATTTGAATTTGGTGCTCTCGGTTCTCCAGGAACCTCACTTTGGAAAATATCAGAGATATTCCCCTCTTGATCTTGCCTCAGGAGGTGGCCTTCTTAGTAGCCATTACTTCTGTCAGACGGGTGTCTGAGTTGGCGGCCTTGTCCTGCAAGTCGCCCTATTTGGTCATCCATGAGGATAAGGTGGTGTTGCGTCCGCGACCTTCCTTTTGCAAAGGTGGTCTCGGCTTTTCACCTACATGTGGACATTGTCCTCTCGTCCTTGTGTCCTCACACATCGCATTCCAGAGGGTTTGCGCTTCACACATTATATGTGGTACGTGATATGACTCACTGGTTGTGTCTGTCTCTGGTCCGAACAGGGCCGAGCGGTGTCGTCTGCCACCTTTTCTAGATGGATCAGACAGACTGATATACAGACCTATGCCATTAAGGGGGTGGCCCCTCCCTTTCCACTTACGGCGCATGCCACCAGGGAAATTGGTGCTTCCTGGGCTTTCCGACATCAAGCGTCGGTTGCACAAGGGTGCAAGGCGGCGACCTGGTCGTCCGTTAATGCCTTTTCAAAATTCTATAAGGTTGTTGTGGCTGCATCTTCGGATGCTTCCTTCGGCCCAAAGTGTTGCAGGCCGCTGTTTAATGTTGCAACTCCTCCGTTGAGGAGCTCTGCTGGTTTGGAGTGAAGTTTTGGTTGTTCCTTTACTATTTTGCTCCCACCCTTTCTTATACTGCTTTGGGACGTCCCACACGTAAACAGTATGAGAGCGGTGTCAGTCCATGGACAAACGCATTTTTTTTTACACAAAGTTGTCCAGTTATAAGATATTTCTAACACATGGCATGTGCATACCACAAATGACACCCCAAAATACATTCTGCTACTCCTCCTGAGTATGGCGATACCACATGTGTGAGACTTTTACACAGCCTGGCCACAGATGCCCAACATGCAAGTAGCACCTCCAGGATCCACTGATAGGTTGGCACTATTGGGCACTGTAGTGGCACAGGTGGCACTGAGCACTGTATTGGTACTAATGTGACACTGATGGCACAGATGAACACTGTAGTGGCCTTGGTGGCACTGATTTGGCATTGTAGTGGCACAGATGAGCACTGTAAAGCATTGTAGTGGCACTGCAGATCACTGATGTGGCACTGTAGTGGCACAGGGGGCACTGATGGGCACTGTAGTCACTGTAGATGATTTGTTAAAACCCTGTTTCATAAACCCCAGAATTTTTAGGGCAATCCTACCATATGTTGAGCATAGTGCCCGCATAGAGCACCCTCTAAAACAGTATGGTGAGGTGTTCGGATACATTTTAGTGAGATGAGAGGGGACTAAATACCACCTAGTTATAACCTTAAGATTGGCTTCTGTCAATTAAATATTCAGGATACCCTGGAAGGAGGATCGAAGGCGAGGATGCCAGGAATCTAACTCAAGATCTACAGAGTTCTCTGTGTCTGCCATATATGATAACTTTTGGGAGGAGCTGGATAGGAGCCCATATTATCGTAGGGGTAACCACTTGTAGATCCTGATCCCCAGTACACCCCTTTTCATATTCCTTTAAAGGAGGAGGTTCAAACCTGGCTTATTTCATAGTCCTTTATTTGTGGGGACCAGAGCTGCTGTTCGAAATCAGGACCTCATACAGCCTACCTCACAGACCTCCTCCCCCAAAATTATCAAAAGGTATTTTTAAGAACAATATTACTAAGATGATTATTACCACCCAAAAACACAACATAACTTACAAAATCCCTGTTAAGTCGAAAATATAAAACTGTACTGAGTTAATAACTAAAGCTCTGTGTATAAATGAGGTCTTGAGGTTCATTCACGTGGGTGTTGTTGCCTGTACAGTAACAGTCAGTTTTTTTTGTGTGTGGCTGGAGCTGTTTAGACAGGCTACGGGGACGCAGCAGCTGTATGAACACAGCCGCAAGTCCTAATTTGACAGATGTGGGGGTGCACAGTGTGAATTTGGGGCCACTCACCCACGCCTCCACATCTGTCATAATTAGGGTCCTGTAACTGTGTTCACACAGCTGCTGCATCCCCGTGGAATACCAGGGGATTCCAGCCACATGAACCAAATGCTTCTTTACACTGTATGGGCCCGACAACCCATCTGCATGAGCCCCTTAATTATGTGTTTTTTATTTGTATTGTTTTTTTAAAACCTTTTTTATTTTTTTACACTTTGTATTTATTTATTTTTTATTTACTTATTTATTTTTTTGCTTTAACAGCCCTACTTGAGGGGCTTTGCTGAAATCTCATGGATCTAAACAGAACCTCCTGCTATCCATTCTATAACAATCTCCCACAGCAAGAGCTGCTGCAGAGCTGAACTACGGGGGGATCAGTTCCAGTAAATGCTGCCCCCTCCTTCTGCTTGTCAGCTGCCTGGGCCCCCCTGTTCAACTAATGAGGCCCAACCCCCATACAGGAGGACCAGTGGTACCCCCTTATCAGCGGACCTGGTGGGGGGACTGTGTTATCTGAATGTCATGCATTTGTTTTGCTCTGTAATCTGGTGGCATTTTTCTTGCTCCTGGCAGAAATCATTACAATCCAGTCAGGTATATTTACATTTCTCTTTCGTCCATGGACGGACACAGCTTCCTTATAATCTTGACTTGTGGGTTATGTTCCGTCTATTAGGAGAGGACTAGGCAGACATGTAAATGGTTAAACATGTAATCTTTAGAAAAGCTGAACAGCCCCGCCCAGGGGGCGGTCCCTCTGGTCATAACCCTTCTCACTGCAGTGAGCAGCTCAGTTTTTTTCTGCCTAGCAGAGGAGAAGGACCTGGCTCCCTGGGGCCCATTGGTCCTGTGGATTTTTTCAATTTTTTTTTCTACTTTTTGATCCTGAGATCTACTATCGACTGGGTGACAGGCTGGAACCCAGATCCTTGTAGTCCCCCCAGTTTCGGCCATAGAGCGTGTGCCGACTTTAGCTACACGCTAGGTCGTCCACGACATGCCCTGTTGCTCCAGGGGTGGCCGGTGAACTATATGCTCCGGGACACGCATATGACCGGGCTATATGTCCGTGTCACAGTGTGCCGGGCCGACAGCCATGCCGTAACCGCGCGGACGTTGGGTCTGTCAGGAATGCCTTCAGCTAGTCCACGCAGGACGGGTAAGTAGCAGTCCCCCTGCTTCGGCAGGGTGGCACGGCTGGGCATTCCCGGGAGGTCGATTAGGGGGTTCCCACCCTCCCTTTCCTCTCTCCCTGTCATTTCCCTCCTTCCCATGCTCTGTGGGGCTGGGCCTGCTGTACTCACCGGGGGTCCTCCGTGTCCTGACGGGGGGGGCCCAGGGTCCGCTCTCCATGGGGGGGCCTCCGCGCTGAGGCCTAGTGTGTTTAATTTTTTCCTCAGCAGCGCTCGGCGGCCATTTTGCCAGTGCCATTTTCTTGTAGTCCGCACGCTTTATATAGGGGCGGCTGGCGGCCATTTTCTTGTAGCCCCAGCCCGGTTTTTGCCTCTAGCGGCGAAAACGTCTCTTCTGGATGGCGCGAACAGCGCAGAACACCTCAGGCACAGGAAGACACCGCAGCCATGCCTGTTAGGAGGCATATGGGGAGAGCGGACGGCGGCGCTGGCAGCCCCTGGATCAGAGCGGTGAGTCCCCTGGGGTCCCTCACTCTGAGCAGCTAGGGGGGTGGATTTTTTTGCTGTCTTGCCTTGGTCCCTATGGGTGTCAGGCAAGTGTGGGTTTACATGGTGTCAGAAGCTGGCGTTTTTTCTTTCCCTGTGGTGACAACCGGTGCCCTGTACCTGGGGTGCTTATGGACGCTTTGCTGGTGGTCCTGGAGTCCCTTATTACCAGGGTGGAAGCGGTGTGCGGACGTAAGGGGGGTAAAAACGGCCCCTCCCCCCACCATCTTCGGGAAAAACAGTTGTGATTCAGACTTGGGCCTTGCTGTGGCAGATGTCCCCTGCTCTGACTTGTCAGAAGATGCAAACCAGGACCCTTCGGACAGTGCGGAACTGCGTTCTTGCTTGCTTCCGTGTCCGGGTCAGCGCAGACAGGCGATTGTTGGAGCACTTATCACTGCACGCAGGATCCCCAATAAAATTGAGGTTACGGCGAGGGCATCTATTAAGGTGTCGGTCCCTTCTGGGTCCCACTTGCTGGCCCGCACCGCTAGGTTTCCCTACCTAGTTATTTTGATACGTTTTTTAAAATAGAAAGGCCGCAGCATTCCAAAGAAAAATAAATAAATTGCATGGCTGTCCGTTATCCTTTTGGGGAGTGTTTCCTGAAAAAGGAATGGGGGGGGCCCCCGGATGGTGGTAGGGGCCCGTCTTTAAGTAACCTGCAGACAGGAGGACTGAGGCGGTGGTCCGGTCCTTGTTCATGGTATTGGGGTCAGCATTGCGGCCACTGTTGGCCACGACCCTGGTGTCACTGGCGCTTCCTTAAATGGGCAAATATTGCTGCACCGTGGTTGAATAGGAACAGGCTTCCCCGGTCTGCATGATTGCGGACCAGTTGGTGCTTGGCCTCAAGTATGTCTGCAATGCGACCTTAGATACAGCTCCTTGGCTGTCCAGAACTTTCAGTATCTGCGGTGGGGCTACACCGCATGATTTGACTGAAATGCTGGTCTGCGGACCAGACGTCCAAGAAGACTCTGGCGGATTTGCTCTTCCAGGGTTGGGGGCCTTTTGGGGCCTCACTGGATGACTTTATTAAAAATGTCGTTTGGGGTTGGAGCACGGCGCTCCCACAATTCAGAAAGGGTAGGGAGCCACGCCGTAGGCCAGGGGCCTCCCCTTTTTTTCCGCTCACAAGCAGGGTTTTCTTTCCTCCAGGCCCGCAGGTGAGCGTTCCCAGGCCGACAAGGGGCCAGCTGAGGGGCAAAAGTCTCCCTGGGTTCGCAAGCCAGACGACCTGCGAACAAATCTGCGACTGCATGACGGGCTGCCCCTGCCCGACTCTCGGGTGGGGGGTCGCCTTCGCGAGTTTGCGGCTCGGTGGACTGCCCTGCTTTCCAACCAGTGGGTTGCAAAATGGTTTCATCAGGGTACTAGATAGATTTTCTGTCTTGTCCACAAAACTACAGATTTTTTCCCCTCCATCCTTCATCTTCCTCCGGCTCATCGGTCCGCCATGTTTGGGGCAGTGCAGGACCTGCTGAAAGGCAGGGTGATAGCTTCTGTGCCGCTGCCGAAAAGTTTTCAGGGATTCTATCCCAATCTGTTTGTAGTTCCACAATAGGACGTGGTTCGTCCAATACTGGACCTCAAGGCCCTCAACTCCTTTGTACAAGTTCGAAGGTTCAGGATGGAATCAGTTTGCTGCTCTCCGTCCGGGGGGATTTTTCTGGCGTCCTTGGAAATCAAGGACGCATATTTACAGGTCCCCGTATATGTCAGGCATCAAATTTCTGTGTTTTGCAGTCGGGGTCGCTCACTACCAGTTTGGGGCTTCCCCTTTTGGCCTGTCATCGGCACCAAGGCTTTCTCCAAGGTGTTCACCACGATCCTGGCCTTGCTAAGATGGTGAGGAATTGCTATTGTGGGCTACCTGGACGACCTCCTTCCGAGGGCTACTGCGTACTCGGACTTAGAGGAGGATGTGGCAATTGACAGTTGGACCCTTCAAATATTTGGTTGGGTGCTGAACCTCCTGAAGTCGGTGTTGGTGCCGACTCGGTGTCTGGATTACCTGGGCTTGATACGGGTATCTTCAGAGGCAAGGTTTTTGTCTCCCATTGAAAAAATTGCAGGCTCTTCAGATAGCGGTGAAGCTGTGGCATCCCGCTGGTGGTCGTCGCTGCGCTTTTGCATGTGAGCCCTGGGTCTTATGGTAGCCTCCTTCGAGACAGTACCGTATGCACAAATTCCATACTCGAGTCTTGCTAAGGGAGATCCTGTCCAAATGGGACAAGTCTCCGTTGTCCCTGGATTGTCAATCCTTGTTGAGTCACCTAGTCAGACCTCCCCATGTCTGGTGGCTGAAATCTCCAGCCCTTCAGTCCGGAAAGTCGTTCCTTCCTTTTCACTGGACGGTACTCGGACAACGCCACGACGGTGGCATATGTCTGCCGTCAAGGAGGACCAAGTAGCTCGGCTGCAGCATTGGAGGTCACTCGCATCCTGCGGTGGACAGAACGGAGCGTGGCGGCTCTATCGGCCGGGTTTCATTCTGGGTGTTGAATACTGGCAAGCTGACTAACTAAGTCGCCAGATGCTGGACCAAGGAGAATGGTGGCTACACCCGGATGTGTTTCGACTCTTTTGCCTGAGAGGGGCCCGCCAGCCATGGATCTCCTGGCTTCTCGATTCAATCGGAAGGTATTGAAGTTTGTGGCCAGGGCCAAGGATCCCTGGGCGGACGCGACGGACGTGTGGGTGGCCACGTAGGGTCAGTATTGGTTGAGTTATACCTTTCCCCCACTGAATCTTCTGCTTCGTCAGCTCTGCAGAGTGGGGACTGAGGGGATTCCAGTGACTCTAATTGCACCAGATTGGCCTCGGCATCCCAGGTACGCCGACCTAGTGCGCCTGATGGCGGATGCCCCTTGGGTCCTATACTTCATCCGGCTTGCAGTCGCTGGCTTAACGGATTGGCTGTTGCAAGTCAGGTTCTTAGGGACCGAGGCCTGTCGGACTCTGTAATTTCCTCCATGCTGAGGGCACGGAAGTCATCTTCTCGGATGATCTATCATCACACGTGGAAGGCCTACATCTCTGTGTGAGGAGATGGGTTGGCGCCCACGGGCATAGTCGGTTTCCTCAGGATACCTGCTGTGTTTTTTTTTTATAGCATGGTGTGGATCAAAAACTTGCCTTGAGCACCATTATGGGGCAGTTTTTTTCAGCCTTGGCTGTTTTTCTTTAAACTGCCCTTGGCGGCTCATTCACTGGTGAGTACGTCTGTGCAAGGGACCCGACATGTGGCTCCTCCGTTTCGGCCACCACTACCTCCGTGAGGTTTGAATTTGGTACCCTCAGTACTTCAGAGATTATCAGGGAGATTCCTTTTTTGACACTTTTTCAGAAAGTTGCCTTTCTGGTGACTTGACCTCTGTCAGGAGGGTCTCTAAATGGTGGCATTGTCTTGCAAATCCCCCTACTTGATCCTCCATCCAGATAAAGCGGTTCTACGCCTGCAGCCTTCGTTTTTTCCGAAAGTGTTTTCTGTCTCTCTTTTGAATAAGGACATTGTACTTCCATCCTTGTGTCCTCGGCCGTCGCAGCCCAAAGAGGTTGCGTTACATTCCTTAGACACGGTACGTGTTCTGCGGGTGTATTTGTCTGCTACGGCTCTGTTCGGAGGTCAGACTCACTGTTTTGTTTCTGTGACTGGCTCATAAACGGGCCTGGTGGTGTTGTCGGACACCATTCTCGATGGATCAGACAGATTGTGCTTCAGGCCTATGCCCTTAAAGAGCGGGCGCCTTCTTTTCTTGTTGCGGCGCATTCTACCAGGGCACTTGGTGTCTCCTGGGCCTTCCGACATCGAGCATCTGTTTTACAGGTGTGAAAGGCGGCGACCTGGTCGTTAGTTCACACTTTCACTAAGTTTTACAAAGTTGACGTGCATGCATCTGCGGATACTTGCTTCAGCCGCAAGGTTTTGCACGCGGCTGTTTTAAGTGGCAACTCCTCTTTTGAGGAGCTCTGATTGTTTGGGGTGAAGTTGTTTACTGCTGTTCCCATCCCTCGTTTTTTTGACACTGCTTGGGGACGTCCCACAAGTCAAGATTAAAAGGAAGCTGTGTCCGTCCATGGACGAAAGAGAAAATAGGATTTTTGTACTCACCGTAAAATCCTTTTCTCTGAAGTCCATGGACGGACACAGCACCCACCCCTCATTTTTAAGTTTGTACTGCTTTTGACGAACTGAGCTGCTCACTGCAGAGGGACCGCCCCCTGGGCGGGGCTGTTCAGCTTTGCTAAAGATTACATGTTTAACCATTTACATGTCTGCCTAGTCCTCTCCTAATAGACGGAACATAACCCACAAGTCAGATTATAAGGAAGCTGTGTCCGTCCATGCACTTCAGAGAAAAGGATTTTACGGTGAGTACAAAAAATCCTATTTTTATCTCTAAGCTTTCACTAATGTCAGGTCAAATGCATCTCGTTTGGATCAGGTTGTGTTTTTTTCTTCCCCTGTGATTTCACATTTTGGATATACAAAACAATTTATAAAAATTAGATCATGTTGGGCTACTGGCGCAGGGAACATGAGTGAATTACAACAAGCAATTTGTAGCCCTGTAAGGATCACAATATCTAATTATACTGAAATAATTTTTCAGCCAAATGGATGAATGCTGGTCTTGGCAAATGTTAGCTAATACAGAATAATCCACAAGTCAAAAGTGCTGAGAGTAAAACAGAACACTGTTCCATGATTCTCACGGTTTGCCTAAAGAAGAAATTATCTATTTTTTAAAATTTGCATTGGGAAAGCGTGATTACCTGTAACTATATATTTTGCACATCTGGAGGACTGTAGGGAAGTCCCAAAATCACTGTAGTAGTCTATATCACATACAGGAAGTTCTTTCCTGTTTCGGAGGAAGTGAATCGACTCTGTGTTCAGTTTACCCTATGGTCGCTTGTGACACCTCCACCGTTCAGAAAACATGTATTCTTTTCAGTGAATACAAAGTGTTCTTTAATTGCACAAGTGTAGATTGTGATGCCATCGACTCCTCCTCCCCAAATTTTCCAAATAGAGACTGCCTTGTAAGCATAGAAAAGAATACAGCGTGTTTTCTGAATGGGTGTCAGAACAGGAAAGCGCTTGCTGTATGTGACAAAGACTTACTATCCCAGCAGCCCTCTGTATGTAGCATATTTGATAATTACAGGTAACCAAGCTGGCCCAGTGAAAATTTAGATAAAGTAGAATATTCCTAGAGTTCAGCTTCAAACTGTGCAGTGCGATTGTTACCTTGAGCAATAAAAATGCACAGAAAATTCAGTTTCTCTTATTATGTGATTTACACTCTCTCAAAAACATCTACCCACTCCTCCGCTGGCTTATGCGGTTTGTCACCTCTCACAAAGGTTTTACGCAGCAGGAGCCCAAGTCATGGGGGGTTGCTTTTTTCTTAGCTTAGACCTGCTGAACGGACATGTTGGAAGGGAGGAGTGACCATGTACAGGAGCTTAGATTCTAAACTCTGCATGTTTGAGAACAGGGCATGGGTGGACCCAGGGCCGCTGTTAGAAATCATGGGGCCCCGTGCAGCCTACCTGATGGGGGCCCCCCCAACCCCGCCCTTGACGCTGCCTCAAAAAAGTCATATTTCAAGTGATATTTATCTCTGTCCAGGCTAATCCCATGCCTGCTAATGAATGAGAGAGTGCTGCAGCTGACTTTAAGGATTCAAATTTCCTTAAGCCAGCACATCTATTATGCCTTTAAATCAGCTGGAGGCATGCACTCCAATTATTATTTAAAATCTGTATGAGCCAATTCACACTAGCATTGCTCTCTGAAGAGTGATATGCATGCGGATTGCTCTTCTGACAGAATTTGGCTGGTGGTGAACAGGCATTGTATCACCTCCTCACCACCTGTTTTAACCACTTAAAGGGGAGTTCCAGCCTTTTTTATGTTTATTAAAAGTCAGCAGCTACAAAAAGTGTAGCTGCTGGCTTTTAATAAACAGACACTTACCTGTTCCACGGTCCAGCGACGCGGCCGAACTGAGCTTTGCGCCTCCCCCCCCCCCCCTCTCCGCTGGCGCCTGCATTCTAACTGTGGGCACCTGGCTGTGACCGCTTTCGGCTTCACGGCCGGGCACTCACTGCGCATGCGCGAACGGCGCTGCGTCTCCTGAGTGGACAGGCGATCGCCTGGGACCTGTCACGTGTCCCAGGTGATCGCCTACAGAGAGGGGCTGCATTAGGCGGTATGACGAGTCGCCTAAGCGGTCCCTGGGCGGAAGGAGGAAGTGGGACAGGAAGTCCCACTCCTACTAAAGCCCTCGCTCCCCCCCCATCAAAAAAAATTACATGCCAAATGTGGCATGTAAGGGGGCGAGGAGGGGTTTAAGCGGAAGTTCAACTTTTGGGTGGAACTCCGCTTTAAAAACCCCAACAGTAGTTTAAAAGTATAATGCTCAGCAGGAAACATGGTGGGTGGTTACAGCATGTGTACTTTCCCCACCACTACCTTTCCAGCACGAGGGCTCTTTCAAACAGGGCTGCTCCACTCAGGAAGGGATCAGTGAGTGGATTCTCTGCAGAATTGGAGCTAAATGGGACAGATGTCAGTGTTCTGATTTCCAGGTCTGTTCAGTTTGCATCTGCAACACACAGCAGACAGAAGAGGACTTGTGATGTCTCTCTGGGTGGCCAAATGGAAATTTGGACTTGGACTTGTGTCCACTCACAATAGGCAATGTGGAAAGAAGGTTGACTGCACTCCCAGCATCAGAAAAAATGAGCTTTAAATGTATAAAATCCACAAAGAAAAGCATCACAAACGTACAATATTTTATTTTTTGACCTGAAAGGATCCAGAGATAGGCAGGTGTAAACAGACTCAAATCTATGTACATCTGGATTCCATGCTACATAGAGCTTTCATACAGATCCACATGAAAAAATAGCAGGCAGACCTAATTGTAAGGTTTGGTGAAAACTTCTTTAAGGAGGAGTGGTTGGTGGGTGGTTAAAAAATGCAGCTCAGCTCACCCATTCCATCCAAACAAGTAGCAAGTGTAAAGTAGCATCTCATGCTTATGATTATCGTCATTATAATGATCACAGCACTTTAGACCCTCTATTGCTCTTCCACAGTGTCACATGGCTATTGGGTGCTGACTTTGTTATGGCTCTACTGTGTGACAGTCTGTACACACTCAGCCCCAATAGCCATGTGACACTGTGGAAGAGCAATAGAAGATCTAAAGTGCTGTGATCATCATAATGACGATAATCACAGACACAGTGGGGAGTCAGAGGGCTGTACCTTCTTTCCATGGTAGTTGATGTTACTGTGTGCCGTCCCTTGCCTGTAGCTCTGCACCACTGCTGGATAAGGTTTCCTGCTTTCTCTCAGTCACATGCCTCTTTCACTCCCACAGACAGCACTTACTGAGGGAGTGTTGTACTACACATGAATCACTCCGCCAGGGATGGTACAAGCAGAGAGCAGCAACGGCCAGAACTAGAACGTGCAGCGCATTATGCGGCAAGGCTTAATCTACCTGCGCCCCCCGAAAATGGAAATAAAGTCCCTTCAGTGATTTCACTTCCTGGGCCCCTCTGTTGCCCTAATGGGGTACAGGAATATGTAAGTACTCCCTGAAAAGCAAGTAGGAGCAGGGGTGGTTTAGAAAAACATTTTAATTTATTCTGTCAGAAATTAACTTTATAGCATCCCGGGCCCCCTTGCTGAGCTGATGGGGCCGGGCCCGGTACAACAGGGCTGGTTGTACTGCCCTATCAGCGGCCCTGGGTGGACCACTCAAAAGTCTGTCTCCTTTGAGTTACTGTTTAAGGTTATCAAGCGCTTATTCTTGATACAACTGTGCTCAAGAGATTTTAACACAAGGCAGGTGGAAATTCAGAGGCCATAAGAAGTACTGTAGTCTTTCAGTGATATTATACATGTGCTATGTTAAAATTAGCTGCTTGTATGTCCAGACTTTTTCATATTCATCCAGATGTCTGTTGGGCTGAAGCATAATTTTTGTGCCAGAGAGGGAGGAGTCCCCCAATGGTTGTGCATGATAGTGGTAGTAGATTGCATATGCCGATTGGTAACCCATAGGGCCATATTTATAAAGTAGTATGCACTGCATGTGAACATTCACAGGGCATGTGTTTTACCAGCAATTATTGACCGTATGAATGACTCGTGAATGTCACATTCACCATTTTATAAATGCTCTATAGTGTTTACTGGAACACAGTGTGTGTAACACATGTCTCTTCTGTTGCAGAACCGGATGGAAGAAAGTAAAGCACTATTTAGGACGATTATCACATATCCCTGGTTTCAGAACTCCTCAGTCATCCTCTTTCTCAACAAGAAAGATCTCCTGGAGGAGAAAATAATGTACTCTCATCTAGTTGATTATTTCCCTGAATATGATGGTAAGTCATAGTTTAATAGGTCCTTTCACATTGGTTTGTTTATAGAGGGGATAAGCTGCATTGTCAAACCAAACACTGACAATATTGTTTTTTTTTCCACTCCAGCATGGTCTGATGTTTTCGTTAACAGTTTGCTTAGGTAGTCCATCTTAGTTGTTCTATGGCACACATTTAACATTTTTGTGCCCTGTAATCAAGCTGTGGTTTGAATACCTGATTCCTAACAGTTATAGGGTTTGTTTATTTAGTACAGGTACTTAACCACTTAAGACCCGGACCAATATGCAGCTTAAGGACCAGGCCCCTTTTTGCGATTCGGCACTGCGTCGCTTTAACTGACTATTGCGCGGTCGTGCGACGTGGCTTCCAAACAAAATTGGCGTCCTTTTTTTTCCCCACAAATAGAGCTTTCTTTTGGTGGTATTTGATCACCTCTGCGGTTTTTATTTTTTGCGCGACAATTTTGAAAAAAAATGCAATATTTTTTACTTTTTGCTATAATAAATATCCCCCAAAAATATATAAAAAAACATGTTTTTCCTCAGTTTAGGACGATACGTATTCTTCTACATATTTTTGGTAAAAAAATCGCAATCAGCGTTTATTGATAAAAGTTCTAGCGTTTACAAAATAAAGGGGTAGTTTTATGGCATTTTTATAATTTTTTACTAGTAATGGCGGCGATCACTGATTTTTTTTTCGTGACTGCGACATTATGGCGGACACTTTCGACACTATTTTGGGACCATTGTCCTTTTTACAGTGACCAGTGCTATAAAAATGCACTGGTTACTGTAAAAATTACACTGGCAGTGAAGGGGTTAACCAGGAGGGGGCGCTGTATGGGGTTAATTGTGCCCTGATTTGTGTTTCTTACTGTGGGGGAGCTTGGCTTAGCGTGTGACATCACTGATCGTCGTTGCCTATTACAGGGAACAGACGATCAGTGACAGGCTCACTAGGAAGCACGGGGAGATAGTTGTTTACACTTACCTCTTCCCGTTCTTCCTCTCTGTGACCCTATCGCGGGACACCAGCGGCGATTGGGTCCGCTGTTCCCGCGGGGACGGTCCTAGTCCAAGAGGACTGGGTCGCGAGCGCGCCGCCGGCTGCACGCTCGCGACTCAGGGCTGGGCTCTTAAAGGGGACGTACCTGTACGCCCATGTGCCCAGCCGTGTCATTCTGCCGACGTACATCGGCGTGCGGCGGTCCTCAAGCGGTTAAATAGCAGGCACAGGGAGAACATGCAAACTCCAGGCAGGTAGTGCCGTACTTGACATAAAAATCGAAGTAATGTAATCAACTCAATCTTGCAGTAAATTACAATGAGAAATTAAGTATTACGCCTCATGCACACTGGATGTTATAAAAACACCAGTACCATTAGCTGTAGCTGTAGAATGAGTTTTGCAGTGTTTTTGCGGTAACGTTTTTCAGATGTAGCGTTTTGTAGCTTAGTTTTAGCAAGAGTTGGAGCGTTTTTATAGCTGAAAAACTCCTCTTAGAACACACTAGTTCTGTTTTTTTTTTCCTGCCAGAATTACTTTCTGGAATTCATCTGTCCTTGGCTAAGGCATGCATGCAAAAGATGTGCTAAGCTGAGAAAACCCCTCCTTCAGTCCTGAAGACTCCTGGGATGTATGACATAATTGTATGACATCATTTTCCTAAGCCTGGAGACCAGGAAGTAACTGAAGAAATTTAAAAAAATAAATGATTCAAAACAATTAAATATGACAGGGCTCAATATTTCAAGTCCTGAGCTACTAGCCAGGCCTTAAGAGTTACTCGCCACCAGTTGCCCCACCCAACCCCTACACTGCCCCGATGTAAATTATCTAGTGGAATGACACTGTTAATATTTCTTTTTGTAACTTAATTATGCATAAAACATTTAACAACTTTAAAATATTAACAAAAGCATATCAGTGCAGCCTCATCAGTACCCATTAGTGCAGCCACATCCATGCCCATTAGTGGCCATTAGCGCAGCCTCATCAGTGCAACCTCTTCGACACAACCTCATCAGTGGCCATTAATGCAGCCTCATCAGTGCCCATCAATGCAGCAGGAATCCCAGGGAGTAATTCGCTGGCCGGATCACACAGAGCGGGGATCTCCCGATGTAACACAGCTTGAAAGTGAAATGCCAGCTGCTGTCAAACAGTCCTGCCTCCTGGATCGGCATTGGACCAGTGTGCTGTGTATCATAGGAGACAGTCCAGGAGGTGGGACTTTGACAGTGGCCGGCGTTTCATATCCAAGCTGTGTCACAGCGGGAGAGCCCCACTCTGTGTGATCCGGCCAGCTCTTACGCTGACAGTTTCCTGGCTGATCGCTTCTGGCAGAAGCGGTTCTTCCTTTTTTTAGAGGGCATCAGAGCAGGCAGGGAGGCAATTGTAAAAAAGGCCACCACGCTCCTCCTAGAAGCGATCAGCCAGGAAACTGGTGGCCCAGTCCACGCCTGCTCCACACTCGCCCTCAGCTAATTTCCACTCACCAAATGGGAGCAGGCCGGTGGAAGTTTTGAGGGCTTAAATATGATCTACTTACCCTACCTATTTTCTAAATCTAGTATCGTAAAGATTATAGTCCATGTTGGTTGAGAGAGTGAAGTTCTGCTTTAAGTTAAAAGCGTATCTAAACCAAGAACAAAAATTTTATATATAGTAATCATGGAGTACAGGACATATGCAAAGAATTCATATACCCTGATTATAGGTGTATACCTTCAGGTAATTGGACACTGGCAAAGATTTTGGGGACACATTCCCCAGGCTCTTCCCCGATAACCTTACCCCATTCCATGAGTCCTCAGTTTTTGCAAGTGTCCTAAGGTGGTGGACTTCTTCCCCTTCACAAAAAAATCAATCCTTGTATTAAACCATTTTTTGATATATTTTATCTTCAATTAAAGTGGTGTTCCGGCCGAAATTACACTTTTTAAATAAAAATACCCCTAGAATACACAAGCTTAATGTATTCTAGTAAAGTTAGTCTGTAAACTAAGGTCCGTTTTGTTAGGTTATTACAGCATTTATAAACTAGAAATAGACTGTGGCCATTTTAAGTCTGGGCATCTGAAGCCAGACTAGGTCTTCCTGGATATCAGGCTTGCAAATCTCGCACAAGCAGTGTAATCGGTTTCAGTTTCATGTTACCTTTTCTCTCCAGTTTCATAGCAAGTTGCCGCCCCCTATTTATGTAAACATCTCCTCCCCTCCTTCCCTCCAGTATGTACAAGCAATAATATTCTAGAAATACAGAAATCTGCTGCTAAAGGTAAGAGCTTTAAAAATATCCTAATTGTAAACTAAATCATTTGTTTCTGTGCAACTATATCTACATTTTATATATATAGTAGATATATTTGCACAGAAACAAATGATTTAGTTTACAATTAGGATATTTTTAAAGCTCTTACCTTTAGCAGCAGATTTCTGTATTTCTAGAATATTATTGCTTGTACATACTGGAGGTGGGAGGAGCACATGTCCCCCATCACAGCACATGTCCCACTAAACATGTCCCCCAACACAGCACATGTAGGGTGACCACATCTCCAAACTGCCATTCAGGGACACCCCCCCAAAAAGATGATTTCTCTTATCGTCCATGGACTGACACAGCTGGATACTGTAAACGTGTGGGTATATGTTCCTGCTCGCAGGAGAAGATCTAGGCAGAATGTTAGATGTTAGAAACATACATTCTAGAACAAACCAGAGCTGAATAGCCCCGCCCAGTGGGCGGTCCCTCCGTACATTACCCTCCCACCTGCAGCTAGCAGCCTCAGTTTTTTTCTGCCTAGCAGAAGGAGAAGACGTGGCTCTCTCAGGAGCCAGTCTCCTGGAAGATTTAACTTTAAAATTTTATTCCTTTGGGAATTTTATTATTTTATTTTTGAGACCTTCAATCAACTGTCGGCTGGGCAACAGTTTGGGTACACTGGTATCCTCGTAGTCTTCCCTGTCCGACCATCGAGCGTGCTGATCCTCGCCTTGTGTGCGTGAGACTCAGTTCACGACATGCCCCATGACTCCAGGGGTGGCCGGGTTGCTTTCATGCTCCCGCGGTCCTCTCAAGATTGAACAGTACCTGACTGACTGTATCTCTCGCGGTGGACTGGGCCGACAGCTACGCAGTACTGCTCTGTGATAGGTCTGTCTGAAACAAGCCAGTGGGTCCCTGAAAGGGACGGGTGAGTAGTCTCTCCTACTGCAGGTGAGTACATGCTGGCTGTTTTTCTTTATATGGGGAGTTTCTCCCTGTCTCCCCCCTGTTATGCTGCTCTCTGCACCCTGTACTGGTGCTGTGCTGTGGGGGTGCTTGCGGGTCACTCTGGCCTGGCTGGACGCTCATGTCTGTAGTGGGTTCTGGAGATGGGCAGTTTTTCTGGTGTGTGAGGTGATATTGCGTGCGCCATTAGCGCTGTTTGAGGTGGTTATTGCGTGCGCCATTAGCGCGCATTAGAGCTTTGAATTTCGCGTTCGGCGGCCATCTTGGCGTGGTTCAATGGCGGTTATAGCTGCGGCCGGCAGCCATTTTCTTGTAGCCGCCGCGCATTTACTTTCGGTTTCGGCCTCTAGCGGCGGCGCTGCGGCGCGAATCTCCTCACAGATTCTTCACTCTCCTCAGGAACACAGCGCGGTTCCTTCAGCAGGACTGAGCGGTCCTTAAGGGTTGGTGAGTCCTCCGGGTATCCCCTCCTCAGACTCAGCGTAGCCAGTGAGTGGACTGTATATTCACTGTATAGTGTATAAGGTCTCAGAGGGGTGGCGTTATGGAGTCTGATACACCTGCTCTCCACACTTGCCTGGGACAACTGGCAGTGCTGCACAGTTAAACATGTTCATTTGTTTCCTGCACCTGCGGTCCTTATGGACCAGTTGTCAGTAGTCCTGGAATCATTCCTTGTCAGAATGGAAGTGGTGTGCGAGCGAAAGGAGCTATAAGCCCCCTCTCCCCACAAAAATCTTTAGTGAAGGAGTGCTCTGATTCAGATATGGGCCTAGCTACTGTGCTTAGGACCCTAGCTCTGAATATTTAATGTTTATGAACAGGACATTCCCTTGTGAGGAAGACTCCAGTTCTGTGTCAGTGAATGACAGGGCGCTTGTAAGTGAACTCATTGATGCTGTGAGGGACACTCTCAAGCTGGGTGCTGTGACCTCAGGTGGACGCTGTTTCCCTTGGTTCCTTCAAGCTTTTCTTTTACACAGCTTCCTCATTGTTTTCCTCACACGCTGCGTCAAGAGCAGCATGGATGATACAGTGGTACACAGTGTTTCCCTCCCCCTGGTCGGTGCGGCATGGTGGGGGGGGGGCCTTTTTTAATTTATGTCTCTAGTCCCTGTGAGCCTTCTGTGTGATGTCCTGAGGCAACAACAGGGACTCTGCACATTTCTGGAGAACGCTCTGAGCTCTGACAGACACGGTCTGAGGATCAGAGGTTACCTGTTACCTGCATGCTGCTTCGGCAGCACAGTCAAGCAGGTTGGAATGATACAGAGAAGATTATGCACCTCTGCGCCATAATTTAAACTCATCCCATACCTTTACACTGCATACATTCACAGTGTATGTATGTGTTATTGGGTTATTGGTCTCTGTGTCTTCCAATGCTGTGTTTCAGTGCCATACATGATATAAACGTACAAAATATGTATATGCACGACTTCAGATACATTCACAGTATATGTATGTATTATACTCTCTGGGTCGGCGTGGGTTTCTGCCGGGGGCTCCGGTGTCCTCCCACGCTCTTATGGAATGTGCGCTTCGGCTCTCTGCACAGTATAGACATGTTCAATATGTTTATTGCCCATACTATACATGTTTACGTTATGGGTATACGGTTTGCGTGGGGTTCCTCCGGGTACTCCGGTTTCCCCCCACGCTCCAATGGAAATGCACAGCATAAACATGTGCAATATGTTTATTCACATGCTATCATTCCTACACGGTATCTGTGTGCTGTCTACGTGGGGTTCTTCCGGGTGTTCCGGTTTCCTCCCACGCGCTGACGGTATGTGCGCCTTTGGCCCTCTGCACAGTTAAACATGTTCAATGTTTATCACGCATGCTATAATACCTACACGGTATGTGTATGCAGTCTGTGTGGGTTTCCTCCGGGTACTCCGGTTCCCTCCTACACTTTATTGGTATGGGCGCTTCGGTGCTATGCACAGCCTAAATTTGTGCGATTTGATATCCACATACTAACATACCTACCCGGTATGTCTGTGCAGTCTGCGTGGGTTTCCTCCGGGTTTCCGCCCACGCTACATGACATGCGTGCCTTTGGTGCAATACACGGTGTAAACATACACATTATGTTTATACACAACACTAAATACATTCACAGTAGTTGTAGGTATTGCATTCTCTGGATATGCGTGGGGTACTTCGGTTCCCCCCACGCGCCAACGGTGTGCACGTCTTCGGTGCTATGCACACATAGGCTTGTGCAAAATGTTTAGCACACATACTATAATTCCTACACGGTATGCGTATGCAGTCTGTGTGGGTTTTATCCGGGTGCTCCGGTTTCTCCCCCGCGTTCCAATGGTGTGCGCATTTTCATCGCTATGCACAGTATAAACATGTGCAATTTGTTTATTCGCAGGCTAACATACCTACACGGTTGTGTACGCAATCTGCGTGGCTGGTTTACGTCCAAGCCCCGATGATGTGCGCGCCTTCGTCGCTGGCACAGTATAAACGTGTTTAATAGGTACCTACCCGGTATGTCTGTGCAGTCTGCGTGGGTTTCCGCCCACGCTACATGACATGCGTGCCTTTGGTGCAATACACGGTGTAAACATACACATTATGTTTATACACAACGCTAAATACATTCACAGTAGTTGTAGGTATTGCATTCTCTGGATATGTGTGGGGTACTTCGGTTCCCCCCACGCGCCAACGGTGTGCACGTCTTCGGTGCTATGCACACATAGGCTTGTGCAAAATGTTTAGCACACATGCTATAATTCCTACACGGTATGCGTATGCAGTCTGCGTGGGTTTTATCCGGGTGCTCCGGTTTCTCCCCCGCGTTCCAATGGTGTGCGCATTTTCAGCGCTATGCACAGTATAAACATGTGCAATTTGTTTATTCGCAGGCTAACATACTTACACGGTTGTGTACGCAATCTGCGTGGCTGGTTTACGTCCAAGCCCCGATGATGTGCGCGCCTTCGTCGCTGGCACAGTATAAACGTGTTTAATAGGTTTATCCACACATACTAAACTACCTACGCCGTATGTGGTTGTATTATGCTCTTTGTGGCTGGGTTTCCTCCCACACTCTATTTGCGCGTTTGACGCAATACATAGTATAAACTACGTGTTTGTACAATCAGTACTTTTCCATGGGTAGCTGCTTGATGGAGCATTGTCATAAGGATCCCTGGTTTCAGGGGTAAAACTTTCCACCTGCTTTCAGTGGTGATCAGAAGCGCTGGCTTGGACTGTGTTCGCCAGGCTGAGGTTAGCGTCACGCCCGTTAGTGGCTGCGTCTCTGGCGTTTCTGTAGCTCAATGACTGGCCAAAAAGCCTCTGCTTCATCTATCAGTCGACTAGCTGGTGCACTGCAACTGCTTTAGCCTTTAGGGTCTCTGTGCCCGGGGTGGGTTTGCGCCACCTGTGGAGGCTGAGGTACTGGTCCTCTGACCGAGTTTCTAGGGAAGCTCTGACAAGTTGCCTTTATTGGCCAACAGTTGAGGCACCCTGTTCTCCGGGGCCTCTCTTCTCCGATACATTGTGGAGTCTCTTTGGGATTTTCATACATCTCGCTGCAAGACGGTCCTGGCGGCCGTGTGCATTGCAGGGGAAGGGTTCTTGCATCCGGAGGTGTTTCCACCTCCTTTACTGGAGGTGGGGCACCGGATGTGGACCTTATGGCCTCTCGACTCACTCGCAAGGTGGCAAGATTGTGGCCAGGTCCAGGGACCCCTGGGCAGACGCCCGTGGGGGGCAGTATCGCCTGATATATGCTTACCCTCCGCTACTGTTGTTGCCTCGCCTGCTTCGCAGAGTAAGGGCTGAGGCCATTCCGGTGATCCTCATTGGTACGCCGATCTACTATCGGCTAGTCGCAGACTTTCCTCAGCGACTGCCTATTGGGGTGGACCTTCTGTCTCATGATCCCATACTTCATCCTGCTTTACAGTCCTTGGCTTTAATGGCATGGATGTTTAAAGCCAGGTGCTGAAGGACCGAGTTCTTTTGGATTCGGTCATCTCTTCTATGTTGTTGGCACGGGAAATATCACCGTACCTGGAAGGCTTACATCGCTATGTGCGAGGAACTTGAGTGGCGTCCTCGGACGTATTCCGTTCCCAGGATTTTGCTGTTCTTACAGCGTGGTGTGACCCAAAAGCTGGCCTTGCATACCTTTTTGAGGGTCGGATTTCGGCCCGGGCTGTCTTTTTCAACAACCACTACCGGGCCATTCCTTGCTTAGCACCTTTTGTGCAGGGGGTTCGCCATGTGTCAAGCCTCCTCTCCCTACTTGGGATCTGAATTTGATGCATCTCGATTTTCCAAGAACATTCCTTTGAGAATATCAGAGAGATTCCTCTCTTGACCTTGACCTTGTCCCAGAAGGTGGCCTTCTTAGTGGCCATTACTTTGGTTAGACGGCAGCCTTGTCCTGCAAGTTGCCTTACTTGGTCCTCCATAAGGATATGGCGGTGTTGCGCCCAAGACCGTCCTTCTTCTTTTCAAAAGATGGTCTCGGAATTTCACCTTAAGGAGGACATTGTTCTTCCGTCCTTGTGTCCTCACCCATCGCATCCCTGAGAGTTTGCGCTTCATATGTAAGATGGTTACAAGCCTTACGGGTGTACCTGTCTGCTACTGTTTCCATTCGGAAGTCTGACTCACTGTTTGTGTCTGTCTCTGGTCCAAAACAGGGCCCAGCGGTGTCGTCTGCCACCGTCTCTAGGTGGATCAGGCAGACCGTCATACAGGCCTATGCCCTTAAGGGGCGGGCGCCTCCCTTTCCGGTTGCGGCGCATTCCACCAAGGCATTTGGTGCTTCCTGTGTCTTCCGACATCAAGCGTCGGTTGCACAAGTGTGCAAGGCGGCGACCTGGTTGTCCGTTCATACTTTTTCAAAAGGTTAGTGTGGCTGCATCTTCGGATGCTTCCTTCGGCCGCAAAGCATTGCAGGCCGCTGTTTAATGTTGCAACTCCTCCGTTGAGGAGCTCTGCTTGTTTTGAGTAAAGTTTTGGTTGTTCCTTTACTACTGCTCCCACCCTTCTGATACTGCTTTGGGACGTCCCACACGTTTACAGTATCCAGCTGTGTCAGTCCATGGACGATAAGAGAAAATAGGATTTTTGTACTCACCGTAAAATCCATTTCTCTGACGTCCATGGACTGACACAGCACCCACCCTTCCTTTTTAAGGTTTGTACTGCTTTGTTACGAACTGAGGTCTGCTAGCTGCAGGTGGGAGGGTAATGTCCGGAGGGACCGCCCCCCTGGGCGGGGCTGTTCAGCTCTGGTTTGTTCTAGAATGTATGTTTCTAACATCTAACATTCTGCCTAGATCTTTTCCTGCGAGCAGGGACATATACCCACACGTTTACAGTATCCAGCTGTGTCAGTCCATGGACGTCAGAGAAACAGATTTTACGGTGAGTACAAAAATGCTATTTTTTTGCCGATTTTTGGGACAGGGGCGTATGAAATCAGCAGACCTGTGTGCAAGATCAAAAGTGGGCCCTAGGCATCAAGAAGAACAACAATATGGGAGCGCAAAGCGCGTCGTGGTGAACTGTGGACATGTCTTAAATTGTGCTAAATATTGGGCGTGGCTTAAATGGGGTGTTTTTAAAGAGTCTGAGATAACTTGTATAGTGCAGAATGTGGTAATGTTAAATAGGGAATGCAGAGTGTATGGTGGTGAGTAGTATGTACAGGAGAGGAGTGCGGAATGTATGGCGGGGGGTAATATGTACAGGAGAGGAGTGCGGAATGTATGGCGGGGGTAATATGTACAGGAGAGGAGTGCGGAATGTATGGCGGGGGGTAATATGTACAGGAGAGGAGTGCGGAGTATATGGTGGGGGGTAGTTGGTGGAGAAAGGAGGAAGAGGAGTGCAATACCACCTCCTGATACAGTATGGAAAAAAGGTTGCGCTAATAGCAAATTGGGTAGGTTAAATAAATGAATAAATAAAGGCAGCAGCTATGGTGAAATAAACACAATAGAAAAATAAACAGAAAAAACGGCGCCAATAAACAAATGTTTTTATAGCATGCAAGGGCTGATGTGCAAAAAGCAGTGCACACTCGGCAAAGGCACCAGCCACTAAATCCCAAAAATAATGTCCATAGATTGAAAAAATATAATGAAAATAATGAAAGTCCAGATGAGTACCCAATGATGCAATAAGAACCCAAAAAAACTTTGACCACAATAACCTAAACTATAAGGCCTCATGCCCACTGACGTTTTTACAGCTGCATTTTTTACAGCTTAAAAACGCCTGTCCATGTTATTGTAAATTTATTTATTTATTTATTTTTTGAAAAAAGGGAGAAAAAAAAACGTCGGAGCTAAAAAAAACGCGACCGCGCCTTTTTGCGCGTTAGTGCACGTTTGACGCTTTGTTTTTTCTGCCTAACTCCGACGCTGAGGAACGCACTGGTCCTGGGTTTTTTTTACAGCTTAAAAACGTCTATGCTATTTGCAGCTCAAAAACGTCTAGGTGGGCATGAAGCTATAGACTAACATGGACAAGCGTTTTTAAGCTGTAAAAAACGCTCAAAAACGCGGCTGTAAAAACGTCCGTGGGCATGAGGCCTTAAACTAAATGATGAATTGATAGTCCCATGCAAAAATATGAAATCCAGTAAATAGTAAGATGACATCAGTAGATGAATATGCAACACCCGGTGATATCAGCAGACAAAGGGGCCCTCCACCATAATAAGGTAGCAGCCTACCACAGGCAAGCCCACAGAAAACGGTCGGCTGTGACCGAGCCGCGGCCTTTGCTCGTATGAGGACAGCAGGGCTCTTGGAGGTGTGGGTGTCCTTCAGCTCTTGCTTCTCCTGGAATCCCATTGTCTCCCTTGCTCCTAGACTGAGTCGGCAACATAAAAGCTGTTGAGCCCTGCTGTCCTCATACGAGCAAATCGCATGGCCCACAGCATATTGCATCTCCCCCAGCACTTCGAATCGCATCAATCACAGCACATTGCATCTCCCCCAGCACTTCGAATCGCATCAATCACAGCACATTGCATCACCCCCAGCACATCAAATCGCATGGCCCACAGCACATTGCATCACCCCCAGCATATCGAATCGCATCACTCACAGCACATTGCATCACCCTGCCACCAAATCGCATTGCCCCAGCACATTGTGCCGCCCCCGACATTGCATCGCACCAGCACATCGCCCCGCCACCAAATCGCATTGCCCCAGCACATTGCATTGCCCCCCGCCAAATTGCATAACATCGCACCAGCACATCTCATCGCCCCGCCACCAAATCGCATTGCCCCAGCACATCGCATTGCCCCCCCCCGCCAAATTGCATTGCATCGCACCAGCACATCGCATCGCCCCCCACCAAATCGCATCGCTCCAGCACATTGCATTGCATCGCCCCGCCAAATTGCATTGCATCGCCCCAGCACATTGCATTGCCCCCTGCCAAATCGCATCGTCCCCCGTAAATTGCATCACCTCGCATCCCAGCCCATCTCCAGCACATTGCCACCATTACATGTCCACCAGCACAGCACATTGCCACCATTACATGTCCACCAGCACAACACATTGCCACCATTACATGTCCACCAGCACAGCACATTGCCACCATTACATGTCCACCAGCACAGCACATTGCCACCATTACATGTCCACCAGCACAGCACATTGCCACCATTACATGTCCACCAGCACAGCACATTGCCACCATTACATGTCCACCAGCACAGCACATTGCCACCATTACATGTCCACCAGCACAGCACATTGCAAACATTACATGTCCACCAGCACAGCACATTGCAAACATTACATGTCCACCAGCACAGCACATTGCAAACATTACATGTCCACCAGCACAGCACATTGCTATCCTCCGCCGACAATATTGCTGCTAGGGACGCTAGGTGAATACTGGCAACATTTCCAGTTTCGCGTCATGTCCGGTTTTTGAAATAACGCGATTCTACAGCCCAGGGACGGCTATGTCTTCTGGGATTGATGACAAGCATCTCCCAGGAGGCCTAGCGATCAGTGGATGACGTGACGAGGCTGATGCGGCCGCGGTGGGAGATACAAATAGATGACTACTAAACAGTGAGTTTTTAAAAAATAAAATTATAATATGCCAATTGTTATTAAGGGGACATTACTAGAGAGGATGGAACAAACTTGAAAAATAGGGTGGAACTCCACTTTAACTCTTCACTGCCCTCTAATGTCACAGGTAGGAGCAGTGCATCCAGATTGGCGCAACTTTTGTAAGCCTTGTGGGCCGTCCTCAGAACCCTCACTGCGGGGTTGGTCTGTTATGTTGCTTTAGATATGGACATGGACCAGGCGAAAGGGAGCCAATGCAAAGCTGCAAGTGAACAATCATTCTGCTAAAGGCCTGCACAACACTGAATCTCTGAATGACTGTACTCCCCTCTGCATCGGAGCAGGAGCCAGTTCTAACACCATTCTCTGCATCTGATTCTAGCTCCATTTCAGGCACGCAAAAAGAAGCCTATTTGACAAAAGCAGAATTCTCGGCACCAATGTTACAATTCCTTGGACAAATAATGGCCTTAATACAACCATCTTTGCCCAAAGGTCAAAAACGCTGTACCTCTTCTCCTACTCCATTTCTCTGAATCCAATTCTGACACGCCATCCCTAGATGAGGCAGACACAGAAGGGAATGATGAGGATATTAGGGCAGTATTGGAGGAAGCTTCAGAAGATTTTTATCCCCAAGAATTCTGTTGTAAAGGCTGAAGTTTTTTTTTTTTTACCTAAATGCATTCTGCGCATTCAGTTAAAAAACTTTCTATTGTCCGTTTCCCCAAATAGTGAGCCAATCTCAATCTAGCTCTGTGCCCAAGAGCAGCGAGTGTGTCTGTGTCTCTCTCTCTCTCTCTCTCTCTCTCTCTCTCTCTCTCCCCCTCCCTCTCTCTCCCTCCCTCTCCCCCGCTGGACTCAGTGAGAGCAGCAAGAGCCATTGGCGCTCCTGCAGGGGAGCCATGCCCCTATTGTGTGCAAGGAGACTTGCAGTTTCCTTCAAACTATTCACTGTTCATGACCAGATAGAAAATGCACTCTGACAATCTAATCAGGCCAGACAAGACTTGCTCTCTTAGAAATCTATCTGGTGTGTGGGGGGGGGGGAGAGAGTCCACAATGAAGTGGTCTATTCCGGTGATTCTACTTTTAGTCTTGAACATACACCTCACTGTACCTAATGAAGATGTTAGACTCTGCAGATAGAAAGTTTGACACACACCCCTTCTCGACTTCTCAGAACTCAGGACTTTCAAGTCATATGCTATCGAGACGACTGTCTCCTGGAGGACTCCTTGCCCTTCCAGCTGTCAGCAAATGTCCATAGGCCAAGTCAAATCATACAGGCTTTTGGTTGGGTGAGCAGTTTAAAAAAAAAAGAATCTCCAGACTTCTTTACTTGTAATTTTTTGCGTCTGCTCTTAGACACATCCTAAGCAAAGGTTTTCTTTCTCTAAGAGCCCATGTTTGAGAATTGAGATCAAAGACATTCCACAATGAGATTCTCAGTGAGAGTTCTAGGCCTCATGGTAGCCTCCTTCAAGGCTGTGACATTGCCCAATTTCATTCAGGAGCTCTCCAAAACACCTTGTTGACCTGGAATAAGCATGCTCCTGTCCAGCCAAGAAAGAAACTCCCTGTTATGGTCAATATTAACCCCAGTCCTAACATCATGGAAGTTCTTTGCTTTCACTGGAAAGTGAGGAAAAAAATATGCCAGCCTTTCAGGCCGGGGAGAAGTGTTCCAGCCCCTCATGGCCTAGAAGTAGTCACTTTTGGAAGCCAAGCTCCCCATTAGCATCCTGGAACTCAGAGCAATTTAGATGGTTCTGCAACACTGAACCCCCTTCTGGCGAGTAAACCAATCAAGGTGCAGTCGGATAATGGCAGGATTTTGGCTTACATTGACTGACTGCCAAGGGGGCAAAGAGTCTTGCAGCCCTGAAGGAAGCCAACCAGATATTCTCATGGATGGAAGCTCAGTCTGCAGTCCATGTCCCAGAAGTGGAAAATTGGAAAGAGGACTACCTCAGCTAGCACTGCCTGGTTTAAGGGGAGTAGTATCTTCACCCAGGTATCTTTCTTCCATCTGATGTCAGAAATGGGGAAATCCAGATCCTAGCCTTCCAGATTCAACAACAAGCTACCTCTGTAGGCAGGGCCAAAGATCCTCTAGCCTTATCCTCAGGTGCCTTAATAGTTCCCTGGTCTCAGTTCAGGTTATTCTGCACCTTTTCTCCAGTGCAAATTATACTTTGTCTGCTCAAGAAGAATACAAGCAAGAGAGAAAAACGGTGATTCTCATTGCACCTGGTCCAAAAAGAAACTGGTACACAGACATATTTGCGCTTCTAGCAGAAGACTTATGGCCTCTTCACAGAAGGCCAGATCTGCTATCTCAAGGGCCTCCATTCCATCTTGCTTCTTAGTCTGTGGCTGTATTGGTATGGCTGTTGAAACTCAGGTTTTAAATGATAAAGAGTAATAAAGAAGTCTCCAAGTCTGTCATTTCTACCTTGCTAAAAGCAAGAAAAGCCACTTCAGAAAGCTCTATCATACCTCGTAATTCTTCTTTGCCTGGTGTAAACACAGACACTTCATTCCCAGAGATTACCGTATATACTCGAGTATAAGCCGACCCGAATATAAGCCGAGGCACCTAATTTTACCACAAAAACTGGGAAAACTTATTGACTCGAGTATAAGCCTAGGGTGTGCCTCACTTTGCCTCACTGTGTCCATGCCTCACTGTGTCCATGACTAGACTGACATTTAACATGGGAGTCTATGGAAGGGGTTCCCGGCTTTGAAAAATCAGTGCTCCCCGGCCGTAGGTTCTCCAGACAAGAAACTTTGTAAACCTGTAGAGGAAGAGTGGGGCTACATGTGTGCCAAGTTTGGAGTCCAGAGAACCTACGACCGGCCGGTACCGGGTCCCCAAATTCACCACAGAAATTACCGTTTAACATGGGAGTCTATGGAAGGGGTGCCCGGCTTTGAAAAATCGGTGCTCCCCGACCGTAGGTTCCCCGGACAAGAAACTTTGCACACTTATAGAGGAAGAGTGGGGCTACATGTGTGCCAAGTTTGGGGTCCAGGCCGGTACCGGCTCCCCAAAGTCCGGGAGATCAGGCGCAAAAAAGTGACTTGAGTATAAGCCGAGGGGGGCACTTTCAGCACAAAAAATTGTGCTTAAAAACTCGGCTTATACTCGCGTATATACGGTACTCTGTGCCTCACATTCTGGCATTCCTGCAATGAGGTCTTGACCAGAACTTGGCCTTAAAGTGGTTGTAAAGCCACTTTGTGTACTTTATAGATTCGTCTCTGTTCAATGTTATGTGCCCCAGTGTATGTTCTATATAAAAAAATATGTAGCTGTATAACTTATTTCAGAGCACCTCTCACGTGACTGCCTGCTGCTCTCCCGATCTGAGAAGAACAGCAGGAGGGGCTGAGAGTCCCTCGCTGACGTCAGCTGGGAGGAGAGCAGCAGGCGGTCATGTGAGTGCTGAGAGGTGCTCTGAAATAAGGTATACAGCTACATATTTTTTATATCGAACATACACTGGGCACATAACTTACACTGGGAATTCCATTAAGACAACAAAGTCTTCTTTTTTTTTTTTTTTTTGCTAGAAAATTACTTCGAACCCCCAAATAAATATATATATATATATATATAAAAATCAGACACCTCTCAGGGGTCTCAAACTGGCGGCCCTCCAGCTGTTGCAAAACTACAAGTCCCATCATGCCTCTGCCTGTGGGAGTCATGCTTGTAACCATCAGCCTTGCAATGCCTCATGGGACTTGTAGTTTCGTTTCGCAACAGCTGGAGGGCCGCCAGTTTGAGACCCCTGCCCTAGAGAATAAAACGGCGGTCGTTTGGGAAAAATTTCTTGTCTTATTTTATAATTCAAATTAAATATAATGTTACGCCGAGTAAATTAATGCCCAGCATGTCACGCTTCAAAATTGCGCCCACTCGTGGAATGGGAACAAAATTTTACCCTTAATCTCCATAGGCGATGTTTAAACATTTCTACATGAGGTCTATTGCTAGAATTATTGCTCTTGCTTTAACGATCGCGGCGATATCTCACATGTGGTTTGAACACCGTTTTCATATGCGGTGCGACTTGCGTATGTGGTCGCTTCTGCGTGCAAGCTCAGCGGGACTGTGCACTTTAATTTTTTGTTATTATTTATTTTATTTTGACACTGTCCTTTAAAAAAAAAAATACATTTGGGTCACTTTTAATTCTATTACAAGGAATGTTAATATCCTTTGTAATATAAAAAAAAAAAGCATGGCAGTACCTCTTAAATTTGAGCTCTTGGGTCAAAAAGACCTCATCTCATATTTACACTAAAATGCAATAAAAAATTCCTCTTTAAGAGCATTGGGCGGAAGTTTGACGTCACTTTCACCCTTCAATGCTATGGAGCCAAGCAGGGGCCATCATTCCCTCACTTGACATCCAGGCAGGGAGGGGAGAGGAACCGATCGGCTCTGCCGCTATACCGACATCTCCGGTAACCGGCGGAGCGCGGCGGGAGGGGGGGCCTCTCCCGCTCCCGATAAAAGTGATCTGCCACAGAGACCACTTATCTTAAAGAGGACAGTCTGCCGTTTTTAAAAATACCGGAGTAATGGCAGCTAGCTGCTGCCATAACAGTATTTAATGTCAAAGTAGTGATGTATAACGACGGCGGCTGGTCCTTAAGTAATTAAAGGAACATTTTTTATTTTATTTTTTATAGCGTTTTAACCACTTTAAGCATTCTGAAAGTTACAGGTCGCGGGCTTGTCCATCCTCTTTCAAGGCCTCTGGCTTTGCTCTACCTTCGAAAAACGTTTTTTGAAGGTATATCTCATATTCAGTCTTGCTTGCAGCACTCTGTGCTTCACTGGGATTTCAACTTGGTTCTGTCTGCCCTGCAGAAAACATCCTTTGCACACATCTGGGATAGAGAATCTCTCCTGCAAAGTAGCCTTTTTGGCTGCTATCTTATCTGTTAGGCATCTCTCTGAGTTTGTGCCCCCTCATGTAAGGAGCCATTCTTCATACATCACAAATATACGTTTTTCTTACACCCAAAATCCTTTATTCCTAAGGTAGTATCTGTCTTCTACCTAAATAGGGATATAGTCTAACCATCCTTGTGTCCTGCTCCAAAACATCCAAAGGAAATCACTCTTTATTGCTTGGACCTAGTTACAACCCACCTGGTCCTTTGTTCATACATTCTAAAAGTTCTAACCGGTGGAGGCTGTTTTTGGCCATTTTATACACAGAGGGAGAAGGAGATGAAGGGCTTAATGTGCAGGTCATGTAAAGTGGGAGGATGGAGATGAGGGGTTAAAAAATGCAGGATTTAAAGGTCACACAGAGGGACCGGAAAGAGATGAGATATACGAGAGAGCAACAGTGTGAGAAGGTTAAAGTATAATTGCACATTAATATAGATCCAACTTTTGAAGTCTGCTGCCTTTGATCGATGTTCATTAATTAAATCTTCAATCATAAGTTCCCCCTTCTTCCCCTTCCTCTGTTGTGAAATGAAAGTGAGTACTCTAAAATGTATACAGTAGTGCTGTTTTATGTTTGTGATCAGCGGTCAGAAGGTACAGCACCATTCTAATTGGCTCTATGCATTTTGCCCATGATCATCTGTTCTGTTTGTGGTTAAAGTGTGTATAAATTCCAAAACTTTTTTTTATGTTTTGGGCGGGGAAGGGTTGTGTCAACACTATTTATACTCCTAGCCACTGCCACTAAGAAAGTGAAGGGGAATCCAAACTTTACAGCCCCTTTCACATGGGCAGACCGATCGGGACTGCCTGTCGTTTTTTTTTTTTTTTTTAGGCGGACCCGATCGGACGATCCATTGCCCTCTATGAAGCGGTGGATGTCAACGGACATGTGTCCTTTAACACCTGCTAGAGCTGCACGATTCTGGCTAAAATTAGAATCTCAATTTTTTTTGCTTGGAATGAAGATCACGATTCTCGTGGCGTAACCAAATTTTTCACATTATACAAAAAAATTGGGTTAACCACTGTTTTTAGTTCTTCTTTTTTTTTATTTTATTTTTTTTAAATACATTAAAGTGTAATTTTTTCCCCCAAAAAAATTGCATTTGAAAGACAGCTGTGCATATACTGTGTGACATAAAATATGGCAACAACCGCCAATTTATTCTCTAGGGTCTCTGCTAAAAAAATATATATAATGTTTAGCCTTAAAAGTGGTTAATCTTTTCTAATTTACAGACCGAAATTCATCCCTTTTGATCTAAGAACAAAAGATTAGAATCAAGATTTATTAACGATTAATCGTGCAGCTCTAACACCCGCCAACATCCTATCGGCTAAACACAGACGAATGAGGGATCAGTTCCACATCCATCCATCTATCAGATCGGATGACAGTCAGATGGAAAGCGGGCTGTGTCTGTGTTCGTTCTGCATAAGCAGAGCGGACACAAACCTGTCATCTGACTGCTCAGTGGGGATCAGCGGACAGATTCACCCCCCTCAGCAGGCGGATCTGCTGGCGGAGTCCAGCCGTCCCCACACTAAGGGGTCTTAGTGTTATCACTAGAGCAAGAAGTGAGGATACATTTTCCATTGGTGGCATTTAGTTGGCAGCTGTCTAAGAGGGGAATTGCCCTCACTTTGGTGAGCATTTCTATTGCATCTCCAGGACAGGAGGCAAAAGCAAATCTCCCCAGCAGGACAGAAAGCAAAAAAAACATACTTTATCCAAAACAAAATAAAAATAGGCTATACATGACATTAAAGTAAGTTTAACTTCATGATTTTAGTGCAGATTCCACGTTAACCTGGACCTAAGATCCAAGGGGTGCCCCACAGGGGTCATTCTAAAGGCTAGAAGTGCCCTTTTACACCAGGGTGTTATCTAAACTGATGTTTCCCAAATCCAGTCCTCAAGTACCCCCAACAGGTCATGTTTTCAGGCTTTCCATTATTTTTCACAGTTGATTTGATCAGTTTCACTGCCTTAGTATTTACCACAGCCATTTCATCTGGGGGAAATCCTGAAAACATGAACTGTTGGGGGTACTTGAGGACTGGAGTTGCGAAACATTGATCTAAACACATGCGCATTAGGAAGCCCAATCATTTTGAATGGCCCTCAACATCCCTAAATTCATACATGCCACAAATCCACCAATCTTTCACATCTGTGCTGTATATGTTACAATACAGGTACGCTGTATTGTGTTGTGTTAATGCACTGGGGTGCTATTTAAAATTATTGGCAGATACCAGCCCTTTAACTTCTCATTGTGCATTTATTCAAAGATCTGGTCCAGCCGACTGTGGGGCTTGAAAGCAGATTGTATTATGTCCCCACATCCATCTGCCCTCTCAGCTTTGAAGGCACTTTAAATCCAGCAGAACTCAAGGAACGAGTGCAACATTTGATGTATTCCAAATACCATACAGTTGAAATTGCTTGTAGACCATTTCTAAGTAAATGCACGCTTTCATTTCTCTTCTTAGGACCCCAGCGAGATGCACAAGCAGCAAGAGAATTCATCTTAAAGATGTTCGTAGATCTGAATCCAGACAGTGACAAAATAATCTACTCTCATTTCACCTGCGCCACAGATACAGAGAACATTCGCTTCGTCTTTGCTGCTGTCAAGGACACTATCTTGCAGCTGAATCTGAAGGAATACAACTTGGTCTAACTGTGCCTGCTAGTTTTCCCAATCTCTTTTGGGCCATTGAAGAAATTCAAGAAGGACTGTATTATCTATAAGAAAAGAAACAATTTGCATAATACTAATTTATTGCCGTCCTGAACTCTGTGAATGTCCACAGAGTTTGTAGTAATTATTATTATGATTTTATTTAAACTATGTGGAGGGAAAAACGCTGCAGTAACCAGGCAGCACCATTTTCTAGGAGAAAACGACTTGTGTTTTGATATGCAAGTCGTGCACTCACAAGGGCCGGTTTCATTTTTATTGCTTCTTATTTTTTCAAGGAGAAAGAGCAGGATGCTTTTAGTTCTGCATGATGCTCAGAAGCTCCTTATTTGTCTTTTAATCCTTTTCAAGTTAAGGTCTCCCCTACAATAATCCCTTTCTGAGCCGCTTAAACTAGTAAACAATTAGGCATAACTTTTGTTTGATTTAATTTTTTTTATTTTTAAATTCAAGCCATCCTCTTTGCTAATTTATATACTTTTTTGAAGGATAAAAGTATTGATACTGTGATTTTTAAATTATTGACATGTATAAAGTAGATTTGGTTTTTGGTACTGTCTTTTGTCACTTCAAGGAGGATTTAAAGAACTCATATCAAGCAGTAGGTACATGAGTTCAATCATTAGCCATCTACACAATATGATGACAGACAAGATTGCAGACTGGTGATTGAAATGTCTGTGCAAGATGACCAAGACTAACAAAACAAAAAAATGAAGGGGTTCTTGTTGTTTAGTGTGCAATTTTTAACTTGGAGATGGGCTTACATAATCTTGGTGGTATTTTATGTTTTACTTGCACATCCAAAATGCCATGTACACTACACATTTTCCCCCCAGCTTTAGTACATTATGTTTGACTTTACAGATGCATTTTTCTTAAGGTGATATTGTAGAGCTGACTGAATAATTTGTGCAAAACCAGTATCTAGTTTGCCAAATCTGGCTCTTTTTTTTTTTTTGTACTGTACATAGACAATTTAAATGCCAAAACTGACTGATTAGGATCTGATGCCTGCCAAAAAAAAGCCATTTCATATTTTAAAGTAGGTATTTAATTTCTAGTGTTCCATCCTATTTGCCAAACAAACAATGCATGTATTATCCATTCAGGTAGCTTTGTATTTAAACACAACTTCTGGTGCCCTTTATGGTTAGGAGAAGAGATGCCATATACATCCTTTTTTCCAAACACCTTGAAGAGACTGGATCACAATTTAAGTGCATTGGTTTACTGAACTCCTTTCTGATAATAACAGTGGTTAAAAATGTATAAACCAGGGACCTTTAAATACTTTTAAGAGCTGCTATTATGTATTTTCTGAAAGATTAATAACACATATAAGAGGTCAAAAGATTAGTCCCATAGTAAAAAAATTAATGTGCAATTACAGCCTAATAAACTTTTTTTTTTCACATTCGCCCTTCAATATTTGCAAATTGTTCGTCCTAAACCATTGGTGACTTTTTTTCAAGCCATGCAGATGGAGAAGAGAGGCTCAGCTGGGCTTTTTTTTTGTATTTTTTATTTCCTATGCAGCATTGGCAGGGAAGGGAGTTAAGATGAATTTTTGTGATTGCTGAAGCCACTGCCTCAGGGATGCAGAGAGGAGCGGAGAATCAAGTGAACACCAATTACAGACGTTTACATTTAACCCATTCAGTCCTGACATGTATATCTGTATCTGCCGGACACTGGAAGGTTTAAATGTCTGGTTTAGCACACTCCATCAAAAAGTTGTCTCTCTTGTCCAAAGTTTCCTTATTTGCTCCCTCAAAATATACATGTAATTTAACAAGCATAGTTAAAAAAAAAAAAAAAAAACTGTTTGTAGGTATAGTGCAATTATAAATGCTATAATCATTGTACATACATCTCTCTATTTCTATACATATATATAGATATATATATATATATATATGGCAGCATCCATATTGGCTTTGTAATCATTAGTTTTTGGCAGACTGAATGTGCTGTATTGATAAATATGTATCTATGTAATTGTATTGTATGTCTTCTAGCTTATTCACATTTTGAATAATGTTAATTGTTTTCTTTTCATATTTTTTTTTTTTTTTTTTAAATGGGAATGTACAATTTATTAGTTTAATAATGGTAGGGATTTTATTTTTCTCTCCATTTAATTACAGAATTTAAAGTTACTCTGGTACCCAGTAGTAACAACTGTTACAAAAAATATTTCTGAACAGTACACTTACAATGGTTGTCTTTGATAGAGAAAAGTGTTCAATTCTAAGAAATGTAAAGTTTGGAGACACCATTGATGTGCATCCTGTTGGCTGGTGAGCATTCAAGATTCTGATTTCACATAGGTTAATAAGTAACCATTTACTATCAGCACAAGATGGGAGTAAAACTCTTGGAATTACCTTTTCAGTCCAAGGAAGTTCAGAAATGTATAATCCATGGAATGGCCTGGACAATTATATTACTCATTGGCTTTTTTTGAAGGGTAAAATTATCAATCAAGGAAAAAAAATTAAAAGTATATATATATATATATATATTTTAATCTAAACTTTTTTATGGTTCTAATTGCACACCTATTGCTTTTGCAAAAAAAAGTATTTCAATGCATAACAAACCTAAGTATATCACTTACGTACAGTATATTATACAAGGTGTTAGCACACTTCTAATGTATATAATTGTCACCAATGTTGAATTTCTAGTCAGTGAAAATATAAATATATATTTGTTTTATTTTATTTTTAATGATGCTGTGACAGAAATGAAAATTGACACTGAAGCTTCACAAGATTTTAGTATTTGTAGTTTTTGTTTTGGGGTTGGGGGAGAATTAATATTACTATGCACCAATTTATTTGCAATTTTCATTTTACAATAGGATGATGCAAGTATGCCATTCTATAGAAAATTATCACAAAAAACTCCTTGCGCAAGAGTCAGCCATATGGCCGTCGTGTTTTTTTTTGTTTTTTTTCTCTAGCCATTGAATTTGGTACACTTCTCTTTTTCTTTTTCTTTTTCTGAAATGCATATGCCTGTTAGAGCATAAATAGTTACTTTATGTGAAAAATCTTGCAGTTCTAAAGGTGTAATTAACATAAAATAACAAAATCTTTATCATATTAATGCATTTTGATAAATTACCACCTCACCCCCCTTCCCCTACGCACACACGCACACACCTTTATTTTGACATCATTATACCTTTGTTTGCACAACACTAAAATTAACATTTCAAGGGTTCCCATTAAGAATGTGTCAGTATTTCCAGATATTATTGTCTTGCCTTATAAAATTCCACATCAGACATTGGTGCCTCAAAGCCAAAGCTGTAGGCAAAGGAAAACCAGAACTTTTTTTTTTGTATTTGCCAAATTGAAGTGCTTTACTGAATGTCCTGCATGGGAACCTAGTCTGTTGATAGCACAAGGAAACTGTAAGATGTGTGCTTTTGAAATAAATCCTTTTTTTTTTTTTTTTTTTTATTTCTAAATAAAACCATTATAATTATCTACTAATGTGCTGTACTGCTGTGGAGAGGAAGGATTTATTTACATATTTAAGTGCAGACTATCTCTGTGCTGGTGTTATTAAATTGTTTTAATTTTGCCCACATAAATACCTCTAGGTTGAGGAAGTAAATGTGTTGGGGGGGGGGGGCATTTTTATGCATTGCTGGTCCATACAGCACTTTACTGGGTGACATATATTTCTCTAAGTGTGCAAGTTATTTTTTAATTGTCTTTTATAGGGTGTAGAGGTTTGGGTCATTATGAGTAAAAATGAAGGAAAACAGGGCAGAATGGCTGCAAAATTTTGGCTTTTTGTAGCCTATGTTGTATACAACTTAATGCTCTTCCATTACTAAGGGTCAACATGTTCCCACTCCCAATAAAAATTCAACGCAGCGCTTTGGATTGTATGCTGTTTTTATTTTATAAACAGGTGTATCCAAAGCTTGTATTCTCTTAATACTCATACTATTACAGAAGTATTTTCTGACTATACATCCAACCAAAGATCCACAAGTTGTGCTTCTGGGTGTATATATGTATATGTGAATTTAAGGACACATACACTTACTTTGGATGTATGTGTATTCCTTTGTAATGCTATGTTATTGGTCTTTTACTCTGGAATGTCCTCTTATTGCCACACATCTTAAGCTAGACAGAAGACAGATGTTGGTATGTGGTACACCTTTTGAATAATTGAACATCTGTTTTTTTTTTCAGCATTTAGATTATTTAGCTTACATTTGGAAGTTTTACTTTTACATTTTTATTTAAATTGTTTAGTATTAAATTAAACAGTGATGCATTATGCCTTTTCTGTGTCATTAATCCTAATTTTACATGATAAATTTATGATACGGAGAACATATAGGGGAAAAAATGTCTTCCCTACTCTAGGAGTTCTTCTATTAGGGTACATGTGAACAGCACACTATTAACATCCAAGTCTAGTTATTCTTGATTTAGGCATGTTACAGCCAAAAGCAATTCTGTGGACGCAAACAGTTTCATGAAGATTTGCCATGCATATCTTTAGACTTGCAAGGGCAGAATGGGTGCCATAGACAAATTCATCTATTCAGGGGTGTCGAACTCAATTTCATCGTGAGCCGCATCAGCATTATGATTGCCCTCCAAAGGGCCGGTTGTATCTGTAAGATTAGATGTCCGGTGCATCCCCTCCCCATATATTAGATGTCAAGAGCCACCACACCATCAGAAGTTGAGTCCCCCACTCTCCCTTACATCACAGTGCACCCCCCTTTCCTTATGCTGCTGCTGGGAAGAAGTTGGATGCATTGCTTGAAAGCAGAAAGTAAGGGTCTGGAGGAGGGCTGGAGCTCTCCTGTAGCTGCAGGAGAGGTGCGAGGGCCACATGAAATGGCCTGGAGGGCCGGATTCGGCCCATGGGCCTTGTGTTTTAAACCTGTGGTTTAAATTATATAATTGAGAAAAAAATAAGTATAGCATAATGTTTTGTGTATATTTCTGCATCCTAATCGTAAAACCCAATGAAACTTTCAGTTTTCATTGGCTAAATACAGTCCAGGTACAGTATATTATAATAGATGAGTAGAGTCTTTCAGCAAATTTTCTTTAGAAACCCACCATAGTGGGTAGAAAATCTGTCCCCTGTAAGCATGCTTTAGAAAAGCACTCTTACTCTGTGTGGAAGTGCTTTCTTGGCAGAGATCTGACACTCCCCTTGCTGATTCAGAGCTAGAGATCTCCAAAAAATCAGGAGCAAGAGGTTTGCTGATTGGAGAGCTCTATATGTGACTCAACAAGGGAATGTGTTGGACGTCTGCAGAGCGATCACTGCTTACACCAAGCAAGGGTTGTTCTTCAGAATGTTGGCAGGGGCACACTTTTCTACTCAGGCCGTGGTTGTGCTTTCTGAAGAAAAGCAACTGTCAGACTTGGTGCACAGTTTGTTTTGATGCACCTAAAATGTATTTAGCTGTTTTAAACTAAAATGATCAATTGGACTTTAAAATGTATGGCAGTAGTTGTAGGGGGGCACAAATCATCAGTCAAAAAAGGGTCCAGCAGTAAGGAAAACAGATGTGGCCACACCACTGCTCTTTAAAATGGCTCTCAAGTCACTTTTTAAAAGTTAAGTCAGCAGCTGACCTTTAATAATAAGACACTTACCTGTCCAGGGATCCAGCTCTGTTCTCCCCTGGCCTGTTTTTGCACTGGTCTTTGGATCCCCAGCGCCACCATGCTGAGTATGGGAAGCTGGCTGTGAAGCATTGTGCTGTGTGAATTGTCCCAAAGCCTCCTCTAATCTGTGTCCTAGAAGGTTGCAGGGGGGGTGGCAACTTTCACTGGAATGGCCTAGACAAGTGAGGAGTGGGTACCTGGTCAAAACAAGGTACCCGCTCCTGCCCAAAACATTTTTTTTTCCTATAGTAGAAGAGGAGGAGGAGGGGGGGGGGAGAAGAGCGGAACTTCGTTTTTCAGTGAAATTCTGCTTTAATGTTCATGTTTGAGGTATGTCTGAACAAAATAAAATAAAAGCTTGTTTAGTAGATCTTTACAATACATGCACCTTTCCATATGTTCTATCTTTTTAAAAACCGTGCAGGTAATGGGGAAACAAAACCTGTTGAGCTTATCCAAAATCCAATTAGTTCTTAACTTCCTGTTTTAGCTGACAACTCTGCACTTCCTCATTATTATTATACAGGATTTATATAGCGCCAACAGTTTGCGCGGCATTTTACAACATGAGGGCAGACAGTACAGATACAATACAGTAGGAATCAGAGGGCCCTGTTCACGCTTATAATCTTATGTTATGGAGATTAGGGTGGAGGGGTAGTCCAGCAGGTGAGAACTCAGGCAGCGTTGACAGCACTAGGAATTTTGGTGCAGTAGTAGCAGTGTTTTCAACTTAATACAGGAAGTTAGGAATTGACTGTAATTCTGGTAGGTAAACATGTGGGTGTACTGTTTTTTCTGAGACCTACGCTTTAAGAAAAAGAAGTTCTAAAGAGAAATGTCATCAGTTACACATAATGGAACCAATTTTTATTGAGATTTGGGAAGGCCCATTATTCCTCTTGTCTGAACAGCTTATGGTGTTGCTATTCTATTTGACATCACATCTTACTTCCTTTGATCTTCCAGCAAGCAGTAAGGGGGGGGAAATGTACAGTAGGCGGTACTCTAAATAAGTTGTTTTTGGAGTATGCTGTGAGCTATACCATGGACCTGTAACATAATGTGCCTGGCTCAGTTAATCCATCACCCCCAACCTGTGTAGGACATAAATAAATAGGACAGAGTGATAACATGAAAACCATTTTGTGATGAGAATAGTCAGTTAAAAATGAGTCTCGGGATAAAGTTGGATATATAACTTCTGGGGGAAAATGTTTGAGCTCTAGGAATTGCTTAGATTTTGTCTTGGCTCTCATGATCACATTTGTAGAGCTAAATACCAACTTATTTAGCAAACACACAATTTTTAAATTGCAGACTATACTGAACAAGTGATTTTGACAATGAAGATAATTGATGGAAAAAGTGTGTGAACCCATTTTAGTAAATATTGTAAAATCCACCAAACTGTTTCTGTAGTTGAAAAACAAATTGGTAGGTATTTGGACCTATATCCATTTGAAGTGTCTTACTTGAATGGTCATTTACAAATAGACTCTGCTTTGTCCGTTCTAAAACATGGAAGTTCTTCTGTTTTAAGTAATTTTTTTTGTTGAATCATGGGCACGACAATGACTCAAAACATACAGGTCAATTGAGTTACTTTGATATTTAGATGCGACACCCTTACATTCTACTGTAGAATTGCCTCATACCACATGTATAGAGTAGTCTCTCAAAAACTGCAAGACATGCTAGCTGAGGAAACAATATTGCACCCCTTTATTTTAGCTCCTTAAGGTTTCACAGTTGGGATGCAGTTAACAGGTTGGCATTTTTTTTTTTTTTTAACAAAATAAAACAAATTGTAAATTGTAGTCTACAATAAACACCACATTAAGTGCTTTTCTTATGCTAGAGTCCTAAACATGGATGTAATCAAGCAGATGAAGTGCCTAGGTGTAACTCTAGGTCTTTGTCACCTATATGAGGAGTGTAGGGTGTATCTTTTGTGCCTGCGCAGTGAAAGTAAAAACTGGTCGTCTTCTATATGTAAACTGACTGATTGTATACAGTTGGAGGCCAAACATTTTGAAACTCCAGTTGTAAACCTCGTCAGTCCATGAGATTAAACATTTTAAAAGTCATTGGAATTTGCTTCTGCTTGAGCAATATTGCACTTCCAACAGGATTCTGATGTGAAAAGCAAGTAATCACACTTGTTTTGTGTGCTCCAATCATCTGAGTTGAGTTGAATCCAGTTACTCTTTTTATAAATACATTTTTTCCATTCGTAGTCTCGATTGCTTAAACCTGTTGAGAAATAAAGATACAGTAATATAAAATGATGTGTGTGTTCTTTGTTAAGTAAGATGGCCTTAAAATATATCTGACCTAGATTAAGATTAGATCACATTTTAGTAGTCATCTGTGACCAAATCTAGAACATACAGTATAAAATCAATTTATTCTTTAACGTTTCATGGGCCAGCTGTATTATAACCTCCTGGAGGACTTAATTTAAGCCTTCTGAGTTTTAATTTTAAGAAGAATTTAGTGTAAATTTACAGCTGAAGCCCAAGTCTGCAACCAAAAGCCAATCAGATGAGCTCCTGCTTAAATGATCACTGCAATAGCCAGATGTAGTCATCCATTTTTACCTTTGGTGGTGTGCAAATGTTTTATTTGTTAATGTTCATTTTATGAAATTGTTAAAATTATACAGAAATATTTTTAAAAAATGAACACCTTCCTTTTTTTGTAAAAAACTTTACCATGCATTGTATCAGCAACATAATTTTAGTGTTGTGATCAACAGGACAAGTTGCAGAATAAAATTTGTACTTTGTAACTACAGTAACACTAGTTGTTTTAATAACACTATGACTGGTCAAAACTGGAAAAAGTGTATTTTTTATATTTTTTTACTTATTTTGCCTTTAACATACATAGAAAATAAAATAATTCTTGTAAGACAATGCCACCAAAAGAAAGGCTTGTTTTTCCCGTCCCGTCCCCCCCCCCCCCCCCAACACATCACCGTGGTATCTTTAAAAACTAAAAGGTTTTTGCCAGTTCATAAGACACAAAAAAATGGAATTTAAAGATTGGTCTGATGCCTAAGGAGTAAACTACCACTAGTCCTGAAATGGTGAGAATTGTGTATGATGATAGCTACCACGCTATAGTTTAGCTGGCTTTAAATATGCAACTGTCACACCTATGATTGAGAAATATATATATACACATACACATATATATATACACACACACACACACACACACAAAAGGTACTTGCTGTAAAGTTGCACAAAACGACATACCAATAATTTCCTAGTGTTAAAACATGGAGGATACATATATTTCATCAAGTACATTAAAATGTATAGTGGAGGAAGAGCGACTGGCATGTGCAACTGTAGCCACTAAGAGTAGGAATCAAGAAAGGGGAGGCAGTAGAAATATTGTCTCTAGACCCCCAAAAGAGGAAAGCAAGGAGGGATACATCTTAGGAGATACCTTTAGCTTAAACTCCTGATCGATTACAACACCCCCCTTTTTTTTAGCTCTGTTGCTGGCAGTCACTGATGGGGTGCCCTGATAATAAGGTAGGAGGAAAATGGAACTTGATTGATAGCTTTCATAGCTTCTCAAATGTAGCCATCATATTTGGCTTTGCAGTAAGCTTCTCAAAGAACATGACTTATGAATCTTTGTGCTTGACTTCTATAGAGTGGGGAGGAATCTGGGGGTTTCCCCACACACAAGCAATTACCCACAGTAAATGTATGACAAGTTTTACTTGGAATTTTGTACATCAGGTTGTAAATTAAAAGGCCTCTTAAGGGATTTTGCTAAAGGACTTGCCTTTAACAATATATATAATTTGATAGACACTGATCCAAAATCATCTTAACTCTGAGCAGATGCACCAAATATGGTTAACTGCATATACCCAAAAACTCTTCCAGCATTGCCTTACCTTTTGGGCAGTCTCACCAAATATGCTTGAATTAACCTACCTTTTGACAGCTGCAAAAACCTAGTGGAGAGTAAGATGAAATTGTAGGAAGTGTTTAATTTGGAGATATAGAGAAACCTCCCTTAAGTGAAGTTTATACTTTTCTTGAAGTGTCTCGAATGGGCCTGAGTCCATTGAAATGTTTTATTAAATATGACAGAGCCATGTACCTTAAAGCCTGTGCGCTGGTGCATCACAAGGAAAATTTGGATTCCTCAGGATAGAATAGGAGGGGGTATGCAGCAAGATGAATTTGTTGTGTTTTCAAATGCTTTTATAGTCGCAAAGAATGCTTGGTGGTAATAGGGCATGTTAACATTCTTCAATGGCTGCTAAAGCAGATTGCAAATAAAGATAGGGGCTCAAAGGTACGCTTGTAAGGAAACACAAAAGTGTAATACTTGTTGATTGTTATTGTGCCCCTTGAGCTAGGTAGGCTGCCTATAATGGTGCTTATGAAAATGTAGGATTCAGTTCATTCATCATGTATCAATGATTTGGCCACCCAAAAGGTACCCCTCCAGACAAGTTTTAAGATTGGCCTTTCCAGCAGATGGTAAGACAAGAAAGATTTGAAAGATCAAAACGGCACGGAGACATTCAGAGCCTTCAAATTCACTTCATTAACGCAAAAAAAATACGAATTCTGTTCAAACACGGGTAGTAAAGCATTACATTTGGGAGAGAATCGGCGGATTAGATGAGGTTAGAAGGGCGTTATCAGCAAATAAAGAGATTTCTCTTTTGTGCATGGACGGACACCGCTCCTTCTTGACGGTAGGGTTATATTCCGTCTATTAGGAGAGGACTAGCAGACATGTTCGATATTTAAAAACATGTAACTACAGCAAAGCTGCACAGTACCGCCCAGGGGGTGGGCCCTCTTGTTATAACCCCTCACCCTGCACTCAGCAGCTCAGTTTTTTTTTCTGCCTAGCATAGAAGGGCCTGGCTCCCTCAGGGGACCATTGGTCCTGGAGCTTTTTTTTTCTACTTTTTTTTTAACTTGAGATCTACTATTAACTGCCGGCTGGATAATATAGATCCTTGTAGTCTCCCCAGTTCGGCCATTGAGCGTGAGCAGACTTTTAGCTACCGGCTGGGTCGGCCATGACATACCCCGTTTGCTCCAAGGGTGGCCGGTGAGCTATATGCTCAGGGGCCCACATATGACCGGGCTACTGCTGTCTGAGTCACAGTGGGCCGTGGCCGTCAGCCACTCCGTACTGCTCGGGTGATGGGTCTGTCCGGAATGCGTCCAGCTGTCCCCGCGGGACAGGTAAGTAGGGTTCCACCTGTTTCGGCAGGATGGAACAGCTGGGCATTCCTGGGGAGGTCGACTAGGGGGTCTCTACTCTACCTTTCCTCTCTCCCTGTCCCTCCCCTTCTCCCCATGATTCTGTGTGAGCCGGGCCTGCTGGGTGGCTCCGGTCCTGGCTGGGGGCTGCACTGGGGGTCCGGGGTCCGCTCTCCATGTGGGGTGTGGTCTGCCTGCACTGTGGGGGACCTCCGCTGCGTGTTCGTGGCCTGTTTTCCCATTACCTCAGAACGATCGGTGGCTATTTTGGCAGAGCTGGCGCCATTTTCTTGCAGCCGCACTAGTGTAACTGCTGTAGCAGCCGGCGGCCATTTTCTTGTAGCTTGCGCTCTTTTTTCCTGAGGTAGTCGGCGGCCATTTTCTTGTAGCTCCAGCTTAGTTTTTCGCCTCTAGCACTGGGAAAGGCTTCTGAAAGGCACGAACAGCACAGAACACCTCAGACGCAGCAGAGCACCTCAGGCACAGGGTGCAGGAGAGAGAGCGGGCCGCGGAGCTGTGCAGTACCTGGGTCAGGGTGGTGAGTCCTCTGGGGGGCCCCTCGGTTCTGTAGTAGCTAGGAGGGTGGACCTTGTGGGTACCTTGCCTTTGTCCCTAAGTGGCTGTCAGGCGAGTGTGGACAGCATGGCGTCAGAAGCTGGTGCTTCTTCCCCAGACATCCCTGTGATGGCAACTGGTGCCCCTGCACCTGCGGTGCCTATGGACGCTTTGTCGCGGTCCTGGAATCATTTGTTGCCAGGGTGGAAGTGGTGTGCGGTAAAAAGGGATGTAAAAAACGCCCCCCTCTCCCACCATCTTCTGTGGAAAATTCTGATTCAGACTTGGGCCAGGCTGTGGTACACGGCCCCTGTTCTGACGTGTCAGAAGATGCAGACCAGGACCATTTGGACAGTGAGGAAGACTCCGTGTCTGGGTCAGCGCAGGAAAAGGCGCTTGTTGGAGCTCTTATCACCGCAGTGCGGGAGACTCTTAAGCTGGAGGATACGGCGGGGGCATCTACTGAGGTGTCAGTCCCTTTTGGGTCCCACAAGCCGGCCCGCACTGCTAAGGTGTTTCCCTACCTAACTTATTTTGATAAGTTTATATACAAAGAATGGGAACGATTGCAGCAGGCCTTTTCAGTCCCAAAGCGCTAAGCGGTCCATTACCCCTTGAGGAGAGTGTCTTGTAAAAAATGGACATCTCCCCTGCTTGTGGACCCACCGGTTTCCAGGTTAAACAAGGCAACCACGATTCTGGTGGAGGGGACCCCTGCTTTTAAGGACCTTGCAGACTGGAGGGCCGAGGCGGTGGCCCAGTCCATGTTCAGGATAATGGGGTATGCCTTACGGACAGTTTTGGCCACGACCCTGGTGTCACAGACACTTACAGAATGGGCAAAATTGTTGCACCACGAGTTGGTTGAGCAACAGGCTTCCCCCGTCTGCGTGGAATTGGCCGACCAGTTGGTCCATGGCCTTAAGTATGTCTGTGATGCGGCCTTAGATACAGTTCCCTTGCTGTCTAGAGCCTCAGTATCTGCTGTGGTGCCACGCCGCCTAATTTGGATAAAATGTTGGTCCGCGGATCAGACTTCCAAGAAGGCTCTGGCGGATTTGCCCTTCCAGGGAAAGAGGCTATTTGGAGCCTCGCTGGATGACACTACAAATGTCACTGGGGGTAAGAGCACGCTGCTCCCACAATCCAGAAAAGGTAAGGCGCCACGCTGTAGGCCAGGGCCCTCCTTTTCCACTCAGAAGAGTTTTTTTCGTCAGTCCGGGCCCGCAGGTAAGCGTTCCTGCTTTCCGACCAGTGGGCTTGCGAAGTGGTTTCATCAAGATAGAATTTCTTTGTCCACCAAACAGATTTTTTTTTCCCTCAAACCTTCATCTTCCTCCGGCTCGTCGGAACGCCCTGTTTGGGGCAATGCAGGACCTGCTGATGCGCGGGGTGATAGTACCTGTGCCGTGCTGCCGAAAAGGTTTCAGGGATTTTACTCCAATCTGTAGTCCCAAAAAAGGACGGGGCCTGTCCAATCCAATCCTGGATCTCAAGGCCCTCAACACCTTTGTGAAAGTGCAAAGGTTCAGGATGGAATCAGTTCGCTCTGTGGTCGCTGCACTCCATCCGGGGGATTTTCTGGCGTCCTTGGACATCAAGGACGCATACTTGCATGTCCCCATATGTGTCAGGCATCAGAGATTTTTGCGTTTTGCACTCACTACCAGTTTGTAGCTTTCCCCTTTGGCCTGGCGTCAGCACCAAGGGTTTTCACCAAGGTGCTCACCCCGATTCTGGCTCTGCTGAGACAGAGAGGAATCGCTATCATGGGCTACCTTTCCTCTCCTCCCTTTAGAAAAGTTGCAGATGCTTTGGGCGGCGGTGAAGCTGTTGGCATCCCGCAGGTGGTCGGCGCTGTGCTTTTGCATGTCCTGGGTCTCATGGTAGCCTCCTTCGAGGAGGTACCGTATGTTCAATTCCACACTCGAGTCTTGCAGAAGGAGATCCTGTCCAAGTGGGACAAATCTCTGTTGTCCCTGGATTGTCAAAAACGGGTGAGCCAACTAGTCGGGGCCTTCCTGGTCTGGTGGCTGAGATCTCTGACCCTTCAGTCCGGAAAGTCGTTCCTTTCACCGGACGGTGATCATGATGGACGCCAGCCTGACCGGTTTGGGGGGAGTTTGGGGCGTACAGTCTAAACAGGGTCGCTGGACGCAGGAAGAATCCCGCCTGCCGATCAGTGTGCTGGAACTTCGGCCGATCAGGCAGTGCCTCTCCACATGGTCACAGAGGCTGCAGGGACGTCCAGTCAGGATCCAGTCAGACAACGCCACGGCGGTGGTGTATGTCAAACATTAAGGAGGAACAAGAAGCTCGGCTGAAGCATTGGAGGTTGCTCATATCCTGCGGTGGGCAGAATGGAGCGTGCCGGCTCTATCGGCTGTGTACATTCCAGGCATAGAGAACTGGCAAGCGGACTACCTAAGTCGCCAGATGCTGGACCAAGGAGAATGGTCGCTACACCCGGATGTGTTTCTACTTTGCCTGAGATGGGGCACGGCAGATGTGGATCTCCTGGCTTCTCCACTTAATCAGAAGGTATTGAGGTTTGTGGCCAGGTCCAAGGATCCCTGGGCGGATGCAACAGACGCGTTGGTGGCTCTGTGGGGACAGTATTGGCTAATTTATGTCTCCCCCCCCCCCCCCCACCCGCTAAAACTTCTTCCCTGTCTGCTCCGCAGAGTGGAGACCGAGGGGATTCCAGTGATTTTAATTGCCCCAGATTGGCCTCAGCGTCCCTGGTATGCTGACCTAGTACGCCTGGTGGCGGATGTTCCTTGGCGACTGCCGTTGCGAGAGGACCTTCTGTCGCAAGGTCCTATACTTCATCCTGCTTTACAGTCACTGGCTTTAACGGCATGGCTTTTAAAAGTCAGGTACTAAGGGACCGGGGCCTGTTGGATTCAGTCATTTCATGCTAAGGGCACGGAAGTCATCTTCTTGGAAGATCTATCATCGTACGTGGAAGGCCTACATCTCTATGTGTGAGGAGGTGGAGTGGCGTCCACGGACATATTCGGTTTCCAGGATCCTGCTGTTTTTACATCGTGGAGTGGATCAAAAACTTGCCCTGAGCACCATTAAGGGACAGATTTCAGCCTTGGCTGTTTTCTTTCAACGACCCTTGGCGGCTCATTCACTGGTGAGTACGTTTGTGCAAGGGGTTCGACATGTGGCTCCTCCAATTCGTCCACCACTGCCTCCATGGGATTTGAATCTGGTGCTCTCGGTGCTTCAGAAACCTCTGTTTGAGAACATAACAGATTCCCCTTTTGACACTCTCTCAGAAAGTTGCCTTTCTGGTGGCTATTACATCAGTCAGGAGGGTTTCTGAATTGACGGCCTTGTCCTGCAAGTCTCCCTACTAAATCCTCCACAAGGATAAAGCGGTGCTATGCCCGCAGCCTTCGTTTCTTCCGAAGGTTGTTTCAGCTTTTCATCTAATTGAGGACATTGTGCTTCCATCCTTGTGTCCTCAGCTGTTGCATTCCTTGGACGTGGTCCGAGCTCTTTGGGTGTATCTGTCTGCTACGGCTCCATCTCGGAGGTTCAGACTCACTGTTTGTGTCGGTGACTGGTCCAAAGAAACGCCTGGCGGTCTCGTCGGCCACCATTTCTCGGTGGATCAGACAGATTGCGATTCAGGCTTATGCCCTAAAAGGGCGGGCGCCTCCCTTTCCTGTTACGGCGCATTCAACCAGGGCAATAGGTGCCTCCTGGGCTTTCCGACATCAAGCGTCTGCCTCATAGGTGTGTAAGGCGGCGACCTGGTTGTCCGTTCACACTGTCACAAGGTTGATGTGCATGCATCTGCGGATGCTTGCTTCGGCCGCAAAGTTTAGCAGGCGGTTGTTTAAGGTTGCAACTCCTCCGTTGAGCAGCTCTGGTTGTTTGGGGGTGAAGATTGTTTTTATTGCTGTTCCCACCCCTCGTTTTTTTACACTGCTTGGGGACATCCCTACTGTCAAGAATTAAGGAGCTGTGTCCGTCCATGGACGAAAGAGAAAATAGGATTTTTGTACTCACTGTAAAATCCTTTTTTCTGAAGTCCATGGATGGACACAGCACCCACCCCTCCTTTTTATGTTTGTACTGCTTTTTGACGAACTGAGCTGCTGAGTGCATGGTGTGAGGGGTTATAACCAGAGGGCCTGCCCCCTGGGCGGTACTGGTCAGCTTTGCTGTAGTTGCATGTTTTTAAATATCTAACATGTCTGCCTAGTCCTCTCCTAATAGACGGAATATAACCCTACTGTCAAGAATTAAGGGGCTGTGTCCGTCCATGGACTTCAGAGAAAAGGATTTTACGGTGAGTACAAAAATCCTATTTTTGTGGGTGTAGCTCGCCGCCTCAATCCCCAGTGTTTCATTGTGCAGGCAGGTGCTGTAGATTGAAAGTTTGATTGTGGAAACAAAAAGGCAGGTATTAGTGGCACTCTGTATTGGCCCTCAAGCAATAGGAATCACGCCTGACTGAAATCCAGAATATATAACGTAGTAGTAGGGAGGAGTGCAAGACCTGGATTCCCATTGAGGAACAAACTCATAACAACACAAAATACACATAACCTCAACCTAAGGAGTCAAATAATTTTTTTTTATATTTAATGAAAGGAGCGTTAAAGGGCCTTTCCTTTGGCTCACGATACAGAGGAGAAAATAGATAATATGCACATTGTCGCTTTTCTGCCCACTCAGAATGAACCCCATCTGGTCTGGAAATTTATTTAGGCAACACAAGATCCAATCCGGTTGAGTTTTAAACTAAGAACTTTCTCACAAAGTATTTTGCTCAGAATTTCTTGTATTTGCACAAAATTATATGTCAAATGAATAGGTCTATGCACAGCTTCTGGCAGAGCTTTGCACCAAGGTCTCTTGCACAAAAGGATTTCTTGTATTTTGCACAGAATTGCTTATATTAGTACATTATTATATATACGTGTATAAGATGTTAAAGTTTTAAGGAGTTTTAGGAGCACAGACACTTAACTATAGAACTTTAGTTTAAAGAGATTGTCCATATAATAAGCTCACAGATAATTAATAAGCACTGTATTATTTTTAATTTTGTACTCTAAATATTGGTAACATTATGGCCTGTTGTACTACCAGCAGAGTAATGTGTGTGACTATGGAACTCTTCAAGGACTTCTATAGGGTGAAACCGTAGCTAGATCAGTGACCATAGTCTCCTGTAGGGACCAAGTTATTCCACTTTCGTGAATTGAAGGCTCATCGAATCATGGTCAGACTATGGGTTGAAAATTATGGAAGCTGAAGAAACATGCGGAAGCGATGTGTTCTATACAAAAGCATGGTCTACATGGAATGTTTTAGGAGTGTTTGAGTAAATCTTATAGAATTCGAGTGATGTTTTTTTTGGGGAATTTATTGTATTATCATGGAACAGAACTGCTGAGCTGAAGTCACATCTAGCTTTGAGATAGAAGAGTTGGGGGGATTATGCCGATTGGCACGTAGGGGTAGAGAACGAAGTTGTAGTTCCCACAATGTATCAACATTCCATTAGCATTGGAGCCAAGCACCCAAAGGAAATTAGTTAAGAAACCAATTTGGCTTGGTTTAGGGGCATAACAGGTGGTAAATGTTACTTAAGCATCATGGATCGAGCCCACCAGCATTAAATATCCACCCTCATGCTCTGCAAGTTTTTTAATTGTACAGAACACTAGAAGGTTATTAAAACTCACAGCCATTTCAAGTTTGCAGATGAGGTGTAGTAATGGGGGATATGAATGCAGAAAGGTCAGTGTTGAATTTTGTTAAAAAAAAAAAAAACTTCTTTTGCAAACAAACCACATCTACATCAGGGGCGGATCCAGAGTCTAGTCTTGGGAGGGGCACCACCAGAATTTTTTTTTTGGGGGGGGGGGGCAATTTATCAGGCAAATGACTGGTGTGTTAGTGCTTCAATGGTCACGGCACCATGGTTGTTATGGTGTCAGGATGATTGTAGCGCTTTATTTATATTATTACATTGTAATATAAAATGAAATGGTTTAACTCACCATAATGCAGAATCAGTGGGTGCCCCGAGTGTCACTTGCCACGTCACCTGCCACCAGATGCAGCCTGTCACGTCACCTGCCACACGTTGCGGATTGTCACTTGCCACACGTTGCAGATTGTCACGTGCCACGTCACCTGCCACATGTTGCGGAATGTCACTTGCCACGTCACCTGCCACATGTTGCGGAATGTCACTTGCCTGCCACCAGATGCAGATTGTCACTTGCCACGTCACCTGCCACAAGTTGCGGATTGTCACATGTTGCGGATTGTCACAAGTTGTGGAATGTCACTTGCCTGCCACCAGATGCAGATTGTCACTTGCCACGTCACCTGCCACGTTGTGAATTGTCACTTGCCACGTAGCCTGCCACAAGTTGCGGATTGTCACTTGCCACATGTTGCGGATTGTCACAAATTGCGGAATGTCACTTACCTGCTACCAAATGCAGATTGTCACTTGCCACGTCACCTACCACATGTTGCGGAATGTCACTTGCCTGCCACCAGATACAGATTGTCACTTGCCACAAGTTGCGGATTGTCACAAGTTGCGGAATGTCACTTGCCTGCCACCAGATGCAGATTGTCACTTGCCACCTCATCTGCCACACCTTGCAGATTGTCACTTGCTAAGGTGGTGTTTTGCTTGTCAGAGTCAGGCAGCAGAGAGATGATGTAATCTCTCTGCTGCCTGCACAGTGAGGGCGGAAGTTACTGCAGGGCGGGCGCGGGGTGGTGAGAGATGATGTCATCTCTTTGCGCCGCCGGCTTGTTGATTGGCCAGCCGCCCGCTCACCCACAGAGCAGCTGACCGCCCACTCTCTGACTCTCACTAAAGTGAAAAATAAAGTGAGGGACATATTGAAATATCAAAAGCAGGAAGTGACGAGTGACATTTGAAAGTTGACAAGGACCCAGGGAGTGTAGTGCCCAGGTATAGAAAGGTAGCAGAGTGGGGGGGCAGGGCGGCGCCAGCGGAGACAGACATGCCCTGCTGAAGCTCCGTGACTCTCAGGACTCCACAGCCGAATAAAGCTCCCGTTCAGCTCGGTTCCCGGTGGAACCAGGTGTGGGAACAGCTGGTGAGACAAAATAGTCTATTTATGTTTAGAATGGGTGCCCGCTTGAACAGGAAAACATCTAATTTCAAAGTCAGTCAGCCCAGAGCAGCATTGAAAATGGCACCTCCCCCTTCTCCTCACACAAGCACCTCACAAACTGCTAAACAAAGACAGCAGAAACAGCGGTCCCAGGCTGCTCTTGTGGAGAATGACACAGATATTGATAATGACTATGAATATACTGACCCAGTACAGGTCACCAACACAGATACCATTAACCCAAACATATTAAAGCAATTTGAAAAGATGCTTCAGAAGGCACTTAAGAAAACTTCAGACCACATCACAAGCAGTTTGTCAAAGGAAATTAGGGAATTAGGTCAGCGCACTTCTGACCTAGAAGATAGAGTAGATCACATGGAAATTGATGTACAGTCCCACCTGCATGAACTAGAGGATTTAAAAGCAGAAAATCTCATCCTAAACTCGCGTTTAGAAGACTTTGAGAATAGGGCCCGTCGTTCAAACTTGCGCATTCGTGGAATTCCTGAGGCAATAATTGATCTCCAGTCCACAGTAACTGCCCTATTTCAGGAGCTGCAGCCATCAATCACTATTGACCGCCTGGAGATAGACAGAATTCATAGGGCTCTGATTCCTCTCAAAGCTACAGGACCACCGCGCGACATTATAGTGAAACTTCACTATTTCCGTACAAAAGAACAGCTTCTTGCCGCAGCCCGTATAAAAGACTCTCTTATATTCCAAGGCAATCCATATCAAATTTTTACTGACTTGTCTCCAACTACGGTTGCTAAAAGACGGGCACTGAAACCCCTCCTTCAGATCCTACAGCAAAACCAAATATTATATCAATGGGGTTTTCCATTTTCCATACGGTTTACACATCTAAGTTCAAAATATAGATGTAAATCTGCTGACGAATTGCAAAAGGTACTACAGGACCTTCACCTATTGGACAGATCATTCTCCTTGTCAGATACTTTACACAAGCAAACTGCATCCTACAAAGCAAATGAAACTTCTAACTCCAAAAGCAATGGAAATCATCACAGTCCTACTAAACGCTTTCGCTTCAACTCGCCTGACAGGAATCCTGCAGACACTATGGACTGAGAAACAACTTTTTTCATGTTTTATTTTGGAACTTCTCTCCACGGGAGCTCTGAGATTGCTCAATTTTCGTTTCCCCCCCCCCTTTTTTTTGTGAAGGCCTATCGGCCATTATCAGCACTATTACTTATAGTTCATCCCTATTTAAGCAAGTTCGCTGTTACATAATTTTTTTTTCCCTTGAATCTACCCTACACCACATATATAATTTTTTTTTATATATCGACGGGTGCTAAAAGTTTTTTCTTCATTTTTCTTTTTTTCAATAAATGATTAAGTGGCTGTTGCGGTCCTGAGAGCTAGTTACTGCTCTCCCCACTACTCTGCCCTGGGTTTCTCCTCCTATCTGTTTTTGGAGGGGCTTCCTTGGATAGATTTTTGGCCTCTGGGTTTGTATTTTCTACTCGCCCAGTACGCCGTATTTTTAATTATTCTCTGCATACTTGATTTATCATTAAATGCTTATATGATTCTTCTTCCTATCTTTTCTTTTTCCATCTTTTCTATCTTTTCTTTTAGAACTCAGCTCCTCCCCGGGGTAAGTATAATTAAATATTTTGCATATATATTGTATGTTTATATTGATTTCTTGATATGTGAATGGCCCCCTTAAATGTCTTATCTTTGAATGTGCAAGGCCTCAACATACCTCAAAAGCGCACGAAAGCATTTCGCTCACTAGCTTCAACAAAGGCACATGTAATTTGTCTCCAAGAGACCCACTTTACTAAAAATTCCGCTCCTAAATATTTTGGCTCTCTATACCCTCAGGTTTTTACAGCCTCGGCTGACACAAAGCAGCGTGGTGTACTGATAGCGTTTCATCGCACAACTCCCTTCTCACTTCAGACAGAGATCAAAGATCCTGAAGGGCGGTATCTCATACTTACTGGGCATATAACTGACTCTCCAGTTACTGTGGTGTCATACTACGCCCCAAATAAAACCCCTTCATCCTTCCTCTCTCACTTGTTACAGGTAGTTGAAACTCATAAAACTGGCACGCTACTAATTTGTGGAGATTCGAATCAAGTCCTTTATCCATTTTTAGACAAATCCCCTATTCCTAGCACACCTATCCCCCGTAAAAACACATTTCAACAATTACTCCAGCAACATCACTTATTAGATACCTGGCGAGAAGCAAACCCAGCTAAGCGACAATTTACTTTCTACTCACATCCTCACAATTCACTCTCCCGAATAGACCACATACTTATAAATGTACCTATGGCCCCTGAACTTCTCTCTTCCTCCATTATACCCTTCACATGGACTGATCATAGTGCAGTGTTAACCTCATTCACCTCTGCAATTCCAAAAGCACAAGACCCCACTTGGCAGATAAATAACTTCATGCTATCCCACCCATCCCACTATGCAGATTTAGAGACAGCCTTAAAAGATTATATTTCTTTTAATAAAACCTCTGATATCTCTCCTCTGACATTGTGGGAGGCTCATAAATCAGTGCTCCGTGGAGCATGTATTCAAAAAGCCTCATACCTCAAAAAGGAAAAACGGCTGCTCCAACATAAACTGGAGGCAGAATTTAACTCAACCCATGCACTCTTTCAGGCAAACCCTAATCCTACTACGAAATCACACCTGGATAGAGCACGTCTAGACCTTGACCTTTTTCTCTCAAACTCTGCTGTTAAAACGCTAAGTAAATATAGGCATTCATTCTATCTTAAAGCCAATAAACCTACGACACTCCTTGCCCGAGCCATTAAAAAATCAATACACTCCTCCAAACCGATACGTCTAAAATTGTCCCACGACACCTACACCAGTAACCCAGTAAAAATTCTTCACACTTTCCAAAAACATCTTGCCACATTATACAATAAAGAAGAACCCCTAAATCAGGCCTCTGCAGATTCCTTTTTTTCCCACATCACACTTCCATCTATTCCCTTGGTCAACCGGGATAGCCTTGAAAGCCCTATAACCACTGATGAAATTAACATGGCAATAAAATCTCTTAAGCTAAATAAACGTCCAGGCCCAGACGGCTTTTCAGCCATGTATTATAAGAAATTTGCACATATATTAACCCCACTATTGACCGAAGCCTTCAATTCTATACTCTCTGGGCATTCCTTCCGACCTGAAACACTGACAGCTATTATTTCCATGATCCCTAAACCAAATTCAGATGAATCAGCTCCCTCCAATTACAGACCCATCTCTCTACTTAATTTGGACATAAAGCTTTTAGCGAAAGTTTTGGCAACACGTTTAAATAATATAATAGGATCTTTAATCCACAAGGACCAAGTAGGCTTTATCCCAAAACGCCAATCTGGTGATGCGGTACGTAGAGTGGCCTTACTTACCCATATTGCCCAAAAAAGACGGATACCTCTTTGCCTGTTATCCCTAGACATCAAAAAGGCTTTTGATACTGTATCATGGCCCTACGTCCAATTTGTCCTACAACGCTGGGGATTTGGCCCCCACTTCCTTAGTTGGATCTCGTCACTGTATAACCACCCCAAAGCCTATGTGAAATATGCAGGTTATAAATCCAACCTATTTAACATCCTTCGAGGAACCCGTCAAGGTTGTCCTCTTTCCCCAATTCTATTTGCCCTTCTCATTGAACCCTTAGCTCAATCTATCCGTTCTGATCCATCTATTAAAGGCCTTGAGATAGCTGGACATCAGCATAAAATTTGCTTATTTGCTGACGACATTTTACTTTTTATGTCCTCTCCCCATATCTCTGCTCCTAACTTAATACAGAAGTTAGACCAATTTGCCCGTATTTCTGGTTTGCACGTCAATCTGCAAAAATCCTCAGCACTCAATATCTCCTTATCTTCCTCAGAATTACAACAAGCACAGGTATCCCTTCCCTTTTCCTGGTCCACTACGCGTCTACCCTACCTGGGAATCAACCTCACGTCTCATATTACAGGACTCTTCTCAGCCAATTACCCACCTATATTACGCCATATCACCTCTTTGTTAACACATTGGTCTTCTCTTCCTATATCGTGGATAGGTAAAATGAATATTATTAAAATGTCTATACTTCCCAAAATTCTGTACTTTTTTCGAGTTTTACCCATCTCTGTACCGGCATACTTCTTAAGAATACTACAAAGTAGAATAACAAAATATGTTTGGGGTACATCTAAACCCCGTTTGCCTAAACATACTCTTTACCTCCCTAAATGTAAAGGTGGTCTGGGATTTCCTAATTTATCTACCTACTACTACGCGGCCCAACTAGCACAATTAACCAAATACCATGCAACCTCGGAAATTCCTCTTTGGGTAACTCTAGAATCAATAGATTGCGATCCTTATTCTATCTCCAATCTTTTATGGCTGAGACCTTCTGATCATAAAAGAATCACTAACCCAGTTACCAAAAACTCATTAACTATTTGGAACAGATTTAAAATAACAAATGAGCTACAATCTCCTCACACTCCACTTTTATCATTTATTAAAAATCCCCTTTTTTATCCTGCCTGGAAATTCCCCAAATCTTTTAAAGCCTGGACTAACTCTAAATTAATCCATCTTCATGATCTGACGTCCCAGACTACCTTTATACCGTTCCCAGATTTATGTGAAAAACATGGTCTTCCAAACTCTGAGCTTTTTAGATATCTGCAGATTAAAAACTTTTTTACACCCTGTATCCAAAGCAGAACCAAACTTAATAAATTATCACACTTCGAAACCAAATGTAAAAATGATCCCCATGCAATTGGACTGATCTCTAACCTCTATGCTCAACTCATCACTAAACCTGTTTCTGACCCTCCTTCTTATGTAGCTAAATGGGAGGCAGATCTCAATCTTAATCTTGAAATATCTGATTGGGCTGCAATCTGGAATAATACAAAATCCTCCTCACAAAACATAACAGCTTTGGAAACTAATTACAAAGTACTCACCCGCTGGTATTTGGTCCCTTCCAGAGTTGCAAAATTTGCCCCCAATTACTCCTCATTATGTTTTCGTGGCTGTGGTGATCTTGGCTCCTATCTACACACTTGGTGGGATTGTTCGGTAGTTCAAAAGTTCTGGAGTGATATATTTCTCATGCTCTCAGCCTTGTTTGCAATATCTATCCCTCCAGTACCTTCAATAGCACTCTTAAATCTCAAACCGGCAACACTCACCTATAAACAATTTAAACTTTTATTGCAGATCACAACAGCCGCGAAACAGACCATAGCTAAAGCCTGGAGAACTGACAATTTGGTATTAAATGAAACTAAGCATAGAATTAACCAAGCTATGGTCCATGCCAAAATGGAAGCCATAATTCAAGATAAAATAAATTCCTTTAAATATATTTGGCAACCATGGATAACTCAGTTTTTGCCACCAAACTTTGATGACACCTTGTTGATGCCTTGATATTTTACACTCTCTCGCAGTAACTATCTATAAGCAAATGGCTATTGATGCATTTATCCCCGGGGATTCTTCCTGTCACTTCCTCTTCTCCTTCTCTTCTTCTCTTCTTCCTGCTCTTCCCCTTCTTTTTTTCTCAACTTGTTTATATGGTCGTTTTATTTTTTTGTGTTTTTATTTTTATTTTTTATTTTTCATGTATATATAGGTTCAACAAGTATACCTACATATGCTCCTCTCAATTTTTTTAGGCACAGATTCTTGATTTTTAAGAGTTATATAGTAGCGATCATTCTGTCTCATACCTTTTGAGGCTTTAATACATTTCTTTATCCTCCTTAGGTGTTTACCTTTAAGGCTTCAATTGTATTTCTCATTCTGAGTCTACACTTTATTTAGACTAAGTGAAGTAACTCACTCTGATTATTGAGTGAAGCAATTGTCTCTTGATCCATGATATATATATGATTTCATATGCTAATTTTGAACCTATTGTAGTGGTTACTGTGATTGTTGCTTTATTTATTTATTTATTTTATTATTATTATTTCTCTGTAATTTGATAAAATTCAATAAACAAATTTGAACAAGAAAAAAAAAAAAAGGTAGCAGAGCTAGATGGGATCAGGTAGGACAGGGAAAGAAGAGTAAAAGACAGCTGGGGTAGAGGAGAGCAGGAAGCTAGAGATAAAGCTCTGTAAGTGTAAAGGCAATATATGTGTTACCAGGGGAAAATGAGAGGTCCAGAGACCAGATAGAGAGAGTAAGATAAGCAATAAATCACTGCTTGATGCATCACCAGTCAGGTACCAGCCACTAAAGCTGAAGTTTAACCATAACAAAAGATTCTCTATAATCTGCCCCATACTATTTACTGCATTAATGGTGCACTGTCTGAATTATATGTAGCCTCGGCATCATATACCGCTGTGTTCAGCAGTGGGATTAGAACTTCCTGCCTCACTCCCGGAACAAAACAGTTGGGCTGATCACCGCTCATTTATTCATGAGAAGCTTGAATCCAAAGCTTCCTCTGATTGGCACCTGCCTGCCTCTCTGTCTCAACCAATACTTTCGATGAATAACGGAGCTGCGCTTAACCTGACTCTTTTATATTTTACCAACAATTGGGCAATATATTGTGCTCAAAGTGTATTTTTTCCAAAGAAATTGCATTTGGAAAACACAAATACTGTGTGACAAAAATTTTTTTTAGTCTGTAGGGCCTATTCTTTAAATCAGGGGTATCAAACTGACGGCCCTCCGGCTGTTGTGAAACTACAAGTCCCATGAGACATTGCAAGGCTGACAGTTACAAGCATGACTCCCACAGGGAGAGGTATGATGGGACTTGCAGTTTCGCAACAGCTGGAGGGCCGCCAGTTTGAGACCCCTGCTTTAAATAGATATATAATGTTTGGAGTTCAAAGTAATTTATTAGCAAAAAAAAAAATTTTTCTGTCAGCACACACATGGGTACGCCCCCCCCCCCCCCCAACACTGATAGGACATTTAACTCATAAACTTTAGCACCTGAGCTAGCACCACATTCCTCTTTTTTCCTCCTCACAGTGATAGCAGAAGCAATCAGTGCCTACCTTGCTGGGGAAAAATTCCTGGCCATCCATCCGAGTCTGCCTGGATGAGTGCTTCTAAATGGAGCAAGGTGCGGGAACCCCGCTGCTAGTTTTCGGGGTATTTATTGTGTGGCTGAGTAAATCCTGGCTGTGTGGAGGGTTGGCATGGATTTTCCATCGCAGAAGGAACAAGGATCCTGCCTTCAGAGTCGCTGGAACACACACCCTGCTTTTTCAGCCAAGCAGATTCACTGCAGTCTTCTTCCTGATCTATGTGGATTGTCATTGAACTAGGCTGAATCACGTGACTACAGGTTCACCTAAGACAAAAGCTGCCGAGATGTCAGGTCTCTCTTTCAAGTGCTCTGCACGGACGTTGTGGTGTTCTGCCCTGCCACCTGCTGCCCAAGCCTGGTACTGTGGCTGGAAGGTATTTTTCTTCATGTACCCGTATTTATCGGCGTATAACACGCACTTTTTTCCCCTTAAAATCAGGGGAAAATCGTGGGTGCGTGTTATACGCCGATACCCACTGATCCCGGCGATCTCCGCTGACTGAGCGGAGCGCAGCGATCGCCGCCGAGATACACATAGCCGAGTGTACTCGGCTATACTCGGCTTTTCTCGGCTCTGCTCACAGTCACGCCCAGTCCCGCCATTGGACCTGTGATATGTCCATCATAGGGCGGGACTCGGCGTGACTGTGAGCGGAGCCGAGTATAGCCGAGTACACTCGGCTATGTGTATCTCGGCATCGGCTCCGCCCAGTCCCTGCGTCCCTGCGTTCCCTGCGTTCTCGGCGGCGTTCGCCCCGCTCCGCCTAGTCTCTGCGGCGATCTCGGCGGCGCCAATTTTGAAAACTGGGGCAAGGCTGCACTTAGCAAAGGCTGCACTGGACACTGGGCAAAGGCTGCACTGGACAAAGCTGCACTGGACACTGGGCAAAGCTACACTGGGCAAAGGCTGCACTGGACAAAGCTGCACTGGACACTGGGCAAAGGCTGCACTGGACAAAGCTGCACTGGACACTGAGCAAAGCTTTACTTGGCAAAGCCTGCACTGGACACTGGGCAAAGGCTGCAATGGACACTGCTGACAAGGCTGCAACGGACACTGGTAAGGCTGCATTTAAATGTAAGTTTTTTTTTTCCTTAAACTTCCCTCCTAAAAGTTTTTTTCCCTAAAATTCCCTCCTAAACTTGGGGTGCGTGTTATACGCCGGTGCGTGTTATACGCCGATAAATACGGTAATTGCTTCTGAATGCCTGGAAGGAGTTTTGTCTTAGCACTTAGCATGATGTTAACCTGACTTTTATTACAGAATGCCAAATCAAGAGCCAACCCCTCCAAAAGACCAGCAAATGCAAAGAAGGTATGGCAATTGCTCAATATTTAAATATTAGGTAAAGAGGTGCAGCGCTTATTTAAATATAGTCTGTCAATAATTAAAAGTTCATAATAGGCCAAAAAAATCTTGATATGAAACCTGGCATACTGGACAGAACAGCTGTCGCTAACACCCAAAAATACAGACTTTTTCCCTCAGTAGAAGGGCAAGGGATTACAGTGTGTAATCAAATGGTAGCACCAGCGATCATCCTACATAGACTGATCCACTCCACCAAGGTTACACTGAACACACCCCAGGAATAGATATCGATGCTCAAAAGCCACCATCACTTATCTAGGAAACCAAGGGGCGAACCTCAGCATCAGCAGTGGTACTCTCAGGAATGAAAAGGGGAACGCTCATTGCGCAGACATCCAAATATACATTACTCTTTTGTCCATGGACCGACACAGCTTCTCTATTGACAAAGTGGGTATTATCCGTTAATTAGGAGTGACTAGGCAGAAAAACTTGTAAAAAGTGTTGCATCACACCTTCTACAGTACCGCCCAGGGGGCGGACCCTCTGGGTATACCCTCTCAGTCTGCACATCGCAGATCAGTTTTTTTCTGTCTAGCAAGGAGTAGGACATGGCTCCCTTCGGGCCCATTGGTCCGGGGAAAAAAGATATATATATATTTATTTTATTTTTTTGCTACATTTGTTGTTTCCTGCGATCTTCGATCAACTGCCGACTGGGTGACAGGCTGGATCCTCGATCCTTGTAGTCTCCCCAGTTTCGGCCATCGAGCGTGTGCCGACCCTAGCTACGCGCTGGGTTTTCCACGACATGCCCGTCGCTCCACGGGTGGCCGGTGAGCCTACGCTCCAGGGCCTGCATCGGACCGCTCAGCTTCGGCTGACCTTACGGCCGAGTCGCAGCAGCCTGGCCGGTGAGCTTACGCTCCAAGGCTTGCATCGGACCGCTCAGCTTCGGCTGACCTTACGGCCGAGTCGCAGCAGCCTGTCCGGTGAGCGTCATGCTCCAGGGCATACATATGATCGTCCCTTCTGGGTCCAATCACAGCATGCCTGGCCAACAGTCACCTTCCGTGCGCGGACGATGATCTGTTTGGAATATCTTCCAGCAGAATACATGCAGGATAGGTAAGTAAAACTCCCCTGCCTCGGCTGGGTGATTTAGCTGGACATTCCTGGAGAGATCAAGTAAGTGGTTGTGGCCCCTTTCTTCCCTCTCTCCCTGCCTTTCCCTCCTCCCTGGGCTTCTAGCTAAAGGTTGCTGGGTGCTGGGGTCACCTAGGGGGTCCCACTGGAGCGGGGCTGGCTGTAACTAACATTTAAAAGAAATGTCATTTTTGCTTACCTGTGTTTCTGTGTCTCCATGCTGTCGGCGGCCATTTTGAGGTGGTCCATGCCAAGTTTGGCCTCTTGTAACTGCCTGGCGGCCATCTTCCTGTGGTTCGGCCACACCCACTGGCCCCTATCAGGTGATCGGCGGCCATGTTGGTCCACCCTGTATGCAGATATTGCCGTTCGGCGGCCATCTTTTTGTGGGCTATGGCTGCCTGACCTCTATCTTCTGTCGGCCGCCATTTTCTTAGAGCCCACATTATCTTCCATACAGACGTTTTTGGCAACCATTTTGCGAGAGCCTCCGGCCTCTAGGGTGCATTACACTGGCGTGAAAATTCACACAGGAAGTGCTGATAAAAGAAGCAGACTGACACAGCAGCAAGGGGACAGCATCACAGGCGCAGCATAGCAGTACCTATCCAGGGTGGTGAGTCCTCTGGGTAACCCAGCATCTCTGCAGCGCAGGAGGGTGGCCTATTGATATCTTGCCTGGAGCCCTGTGAGTGTCAGCGTGTGGTCAGCATGGCATCTGAGCCAGATGTCTTCTCCCCTGAAACACCAGATTTAGCAGCTGGTGCCCCTGAGGTGTCTATGAACGCTATGACTGCAATCCTAGAGGCGTTTGCTGCCAGGGTGGAAGCAGCACACAGGAATACAGGGGGTAGTAAACGCCCCGTCCCCTGCAAGCTTCTGGGGATATTTCTGATGCAGAACCAGGTCCAGCTACGGCTCATGGCCCAGATTCTGATGCATCAGAGACTGCAGACCGTGACCGATCGGAAAGTGAGGAGGACTCCAAGTCCAGGTCAGTACGTGAGACGGCTTTGGTATCTGACCTTATTACTGCAGTGCGGGATACGCTAAAGTTGGAAAATACTGCAGAAGCAGCAGAGACTCCGGTCCACTTGGGTTTCATAGACCTGCCCGCACTGCTAAGGTGTTCCCTTGTGTGTCTTTTGATAAACTCTTATACAAGGAATGGGAGAACCCACTGAGGGTCTTTACAGCCCCAAAGAGGTTTGCGGTACGGTACCCCTTTTGAGGAGAGTTTTCTGAAGAAATGGACCTCTCCCCCCTATAGTGGACCCTCCGGTGTCCAGACTTAATAGAGCCACCACAATTCCTGTAGAAGGGGCTCCTGTTTTCTAGGACCCTGTGGATAAGAAGGCTGAAGCACTCGCTTGCTACCTATACTCAGTGGTAGGCTCGGCAGTACGCCCGGCATTGGCGGGGGCCCTAGTGTCTCACACACTTACTGAATGGGCAAGATTGCTACTCCAGGGGTTAAGGAGCGAGATGCTCCTCCTGATGAGATAACATTGGCCGACCTGTTGGTCCAGGGCCTTAGGTTTGTCTGCGAGTCAGACATGAATACTATTCCCCTGCTGTCTAAAACTTCGGTTTATGCAGTAGCAATACGCCGCCTGATCTGGCTAAAAGGCTGGTCTGCGGACCAGACTTCCAAGAAAGCCCTGTTGGATCTGCCTTTTAAGGGCGACAGACTTTTTGGGGCTTCTCTGGATGACATCATCAAGGATGCCACAGGAAGTAAAAGCACTTTGCTTCCCCAAATTAGCAAGGGTAAGGGGCCACGCCAAGGGCAAGGGCCCTCCTTTACTGCACACAAGTGGTTTTTTCGTCCCCCTAGGGCGACAGGGAAAAGACCCCAGGCCGATAAAGCGCCTGCCCAAGGACAAAAGCGTCCTTGGTCCCGCAAACCCAACAAGCCTGCGGACAAATCTGCGTCCACATGAAGGTCCGCCCCCACCCAGCTCTCGGGTGGGGGGACGTCTTCGCGAATTCGCGACTCAGTGGACTGCTCTAGTCTCCGACAGGTGGGTTTGTGAAGTAATCTCCTCAGGCTACAAGATAGAATTTCTCTCTTGTCCACCAGACAGATTCATCACCTCCAATCTCCAGCTACTACCGACCCGTCGGGAGGCCCTGTATGGGGCGGTCCAGGGTCTACTGGAACACGGGGTAGTTATTCCAGTTCCAGAACAGGAACGGGGTCAGGGTTTTTACTCAAATCTGTTCATTGTGCCAAAGAAGGAGGGGGTTCGTCCAATCTTGGATCTCAGAGCCCTCAATTGCTTTGTGAAGGTACAAAGATTTCGGATGGAGTCGGTTCGATCCGTAGTCACGGCTCTCCATCCGGGGGACTTTCTGGCCTCCTTGGACATCAAGGACGCATACCTGCATGTCCCCATATACTCCAGACACCAGAGGTTTCTGCGATTTGCTATCGGGAAGAACCACTACCAGTTTGTGGCCCTCCCGTTTGGCCTTGCCTCAGCACCCAGGACGTTCACCAAGGTGCTCGCTCCGATTCTGGCACTTCTAAGACAGCGGGGTATCGCTATCACAGGTTACTTGGACGACCTTCTGCTGAAGGCCCCTTCAAGCTCAGAATTAGAGGTAAGCGTGTCCATTACCTGTCAGACTCTTCGAGACTGTGGTTGGATACTAAACACGCAAAAGTCAGTATTGGTGCCCACTCAACGCCTAGTGTACCTGGGGTTGATTCTGGATTCCTCAGAGGCAAAGGTATTCCTCCCTGTGGAGAAGTTGCAGACCCTCCGGGCTGCAGTACGGCAGCTGACTTCCAGGAATTGGTCGTCACTCCGTTTTTGCATGCGAGTGTTGGGCCTCATGGTAGCCTCCTTCGAGGCGGTCCCATATGCTCAATACCACACTCGAGTGTTACAGAAGGAAGTTCTGTCCAGATGGAACAGATGCCCTTCATCTCTGGATTATCAAATCCGAGTGAGCCACCTAGTCAGGAGATCCCTGGTATGGTGGCTGACAGCACCGGCTCTAATGGCCGGGAAGTCATTTCTTCCGGTTTACTGGATAGTGATCACGACGGACGCCAGCCTTACAGGTTGGGGGGGAGTCTGGGGTGTCCAGTTGGCGCAAGGTCGCTGGACCCCAGAGGAAGCCCTCCTGCCGATCAATGTCCTGGAGATCCGGGCGATCAAGCTGTGCCTCTTCAAATGGTCTCAGAGACTGCAAGGGCGTCCAGTCAGGATCCAGTCAGACAACGCCACAGCAGTGGCATATGTCAATCATCAAGGAGGAACAAGAAGCTCAGCTGCAGCATCGGAGATCGCTCGCATCCTGAAGTGGGCAGAGAGGAGCGCACCGGCACTGTCGGCCGTGTACATTCCGGGTGTGGAAAACTGGCAGGCGGACTACCTGAGCCGCCAGATGCTGGACCAGGGAGAATGGTCCTTACACCCGGAGGTGTTCCAACTCCTCTGCCAAAGATGGGGCACACCAGACGTAGATCTTCTGGCTTCCCGACTCAATCGGAAGGTATTGAGGTTTGTGGCCCGGTCAAGAGACCCATGGGCAGACGCAACGGACGCGTTGGTAGCATCGTGGGGTCAGTATCGGCTAATCTATGCTATCCCTCCCTTAAGGCTTCTTCCTCTTCTGCTCCGCAGAGTGGAGGCAGAGGGAATTCCAATGATCCTAATCGCTCCAGATTGGCCTCAGCGTCCTTGGTACGCCGATCTAGTATGTCTGGTAGCAGACGTCCCCTGGCGCCTACCACTACGGAAGGACCTGCTATCGCAAGGTCCCATATTCCATCCTGCTTTACAGTCATTGGCTTTAACGGCATGGCTGTTGAGAACCAGGTACTGAGAGATCGGGGCCTGTCAGACTCAGTAATCTCTACTATGAGAAGTGCTCGGAAACCGTCCTCTAGGAAGGTCTATCACCGCACTTGGAGGGCCTACATCTCCATATGTGAGGAAATGAAATGGCATCCGCGTACCTATTTGGTTTCCAGAATCCTGCTGTTTTTACAGCATGGGGTAGACCAAAGGCTTGCCCTAAGTACGATTAAGGGACAGATATCTGCCCTGGCTGTCTTTTTTCAGCGACCCCTGGCGACTCACTCTCTCGTGAGTACATTTGGGCAGGGGGTTCGACATGTGGCCCCTCCGGTCCGCCCCCCATTACCTCCGTGGGACTTGAACCTGGTCCTCTCGGTGCTTCAGACGGCACCGTTTGAGAATATTAGAGATATTCCCCTGTTGACACTTTCTCAGAAAGTGGTCTTTTTGGTGGCTGTTACGTCAGTTAGACGAGTCTCTGAGCTGGCAGCCTTGTCCTGCAAGGCTCCCTATTTGATTTTCCACAAGGATAAGGTGGTGCTGCGGCCGCAGCCTTCCTTTCTTCCGAAAGTCGTTTCGGCTTTTCATCTCAACGAAGACATTGTACTTTCATCCTTGTGTCCTCAGCCGTCGAATCCTAAGGAGTCGGCGTTGCATTCCTTGGACGTTGTCCGAGCTTTGAGAGTATACATATCTGCTACTTCCCTGTTCCGGAAGTCAGACTCACTGTTTGTTTCGGTGGCTGGTCCCAAGAAGGGCCAAGCAGTCTCATCGGCCACCATCTCTAGGTGGATCCGACAGATAGTAATCCAGGCTTACGCCTTAAAGGGTCAGGCGCCCCCCTTTCCTGTCACGGCGCATTCGACCAGGGCAATAGGTGCCTCTGGGGCTTTCCGACATCAAGCGTCTGTTTCCCAACTATGTAAAGCTGCGACTTGGTCGTCCGCTCACACTTTCACAAAATTCTACAAAATTGATGTAGGTGCATCTTCGGATGCCTCTTTCGGCCGCAAGGTTTTGCAGGCGGCTGTTTAGAGTTGCAACTCCTCCGTTGGAGGAGTGCTGTTTTGTGTTTTGGGGTGAAGTTTGTTTTTATGCTGTTACCACCCCTCGTTTTTTCTCTGACACTGCTTTGGGACGTCCCACTTTGTCAATAGAGAAGCTGTGTCGGTCCATGGACGAAAGAGTAAATAGGATTTTTTACTCACCGTAAAATCCTTTTCTCTGAGTCCATGGACCGACACAGCACCCACCCCTCCTTTTAAGTTTGTACTGCTTTTTGACGAACTGATCTGCGATGTGCAGACTGAGAGGGTATACCCAGAGGGTCCGCCCCCTGGGCGGTACTGTAGAAGGTGTGATGCAACACTTTTTACAAGTTTTTCTGCCTAGTCACTCCTAATTAACGGATAATACCCACTTTGTCAATAGAGAAGCTGTGTTGGTCCATGGACTCAGAGAAAAGGATTTTACGGTGAGTAAAAAATCCTATTTTATTAAGTAAAAATAAGTTTTGCACTCACATTATCAAAGATACAAGCAGGCACATGGAAACGACCAGCGTTTCCAACCAACAAAATGGCCTCCACATCCCGGTTCACGTCCGCATCACACGCTCTTGCTCCTCCGCGTGACGCGGATGTGAACACGGGACGCAGCGGCAATTCTACGCCTTCAGTTTGTTTGTTTGCCCTTCAGGCTTACAACCTCTCCAAGGGTGTTCTCCAAGGTTCTTCTCTGCCTGCTTGTCCTTTTACAGCAGAGAGGAGCTTGATTTTACCATTGCCTAGGCGATCTGCTTTCGCTGGCCCAGAATCAGGAAACTCTTCTTTCACACCAGATGCTAGTTTGGTCAGTTCTTCAAGACTTCGGTTGGCTGATTAATGAGTAAGCATCAATATCTGATCTGAAATGTGTCAGCCACCTACCCCTGCATGACTACAGTCTGTTTTTTGCTTGTTTTGGACTTATGGATTAATTTTGGATTTTCTTAAACTTTTTGAACAATGAATTGTTAATATAGAGTGCGGCAGTCCAGGGCTCTTTCCTTTTCCCATGCATTAGTGCAGAGCCAGCACCCGTTCGTACAACAGGGCGGGAGAAGCTATGGGAGCATTCACAGCTTTGAGCGGTACATCTTTTTCATGGCTGATTAACTTCATAAAAAAAATTGAAAAAATAAATCTCACACCTACTTATTGCCTCATATACCTGGGAGTGTGTATAGACATGCATCAAGGCACAGTGTTCCTTCCAGAGTAGAAGATTCCAGTGTTTCATCAGAGATTTTGTTCTGCACTGGCAGCCAACTCTCTTGCAGCCAAACAGTGCCAACAGGTAGTGGGGACGATGGTGGCTGCAATACCCATGGTCAGATGGGCTCAGTGGAAGATCCAAGCTTTCTGATTCAGTTTCCTGTCCCAGTGGAAGTCAGAGAACATGAGCCAATTGATTCAAACATCATCACAGGCGAAGAAGGTTCTGAGCTGGTGGCTAGACACCTAGAATCTTTTGTCCGGTCACTCCATTTTGCCTGGAAAGTAGTCACAACCAATGCCAGTACTCAAGGCTGGGGAGCTACCTGCCAGGGGAAAGTAGCCCAAGGCAAGTGGCCCTGCCAGGTGAAGAATATAGTGTCCAACATCCTAGAGATGGGAGCAGCCTTTCAAGCCATTTTTCACCTTTCAGGTAACAATTCAGGGATGTTCAGTTGATTCTTCTCTATCTGCGGACAGCCTACATTCCAGGTCCCTCCAAACTTGAGGCAGTCTATTTGTCAAGACATCAGTTAGACAATGAAGAAGTGGTTCCTGAATCTGCAAACCTGTCAAATGTTGATACGTTGGGCTTTTCAGCCGGGGGTGGACCTATTTGCATCCCCAGCAATTGACAAACTGCCAATGTTTTACACCAGTCTACCTTGTCCACAGGTAGCAGCGACAGATGCTCTGACAGCAGCGTGATCTTTCAGACTGCATATGCCTTTCGACCAACACCGCTAATCTTCAACTTTCTCAGAAGACTAGTAAAGGGGAAATATATGAGAAACTAAAAGGGTGGGACTTTAAATGAAGCACAAGGCATATGGCCGAGCACTTCCATCCCCGATATTCGAACAAGAAAGAACAAAGGTGGGACTTTAATTGAAGCATGCATACCAAGAGATTACACGATGACAATTGAATATGGGAGGTACCTGATGTAGTAGAACTAAGCACATAACATGAAAGCATTGCATGACAATTGGCAGTCAGTTATTTAATCATGTAAAAACATAGCAAATACAATAGTAACATAGTACACCTAGTATAGTAGTCAAAAATTGGATATTACATAAATTACGATTAATGGTAATAAAATAGCATGGTTAGTTCATACTAGAAACAATAAAAAGGAGCCAATTCATTGGAGCGTGTCTCCATGGTAAATAGATATAACCTTGATACGTTGGTACAATCCAATTGGTATAAGAAATGGTTGGTGATAAAATTGTCATATATTGACCAGGGGGGCATCTGTTAGCTCCTGATAATAGGTTCATAATATAGACATTATACAAAACCAGATTCGTTAAAATATGTCTCCGTAGTAATTGTAGCCATGATTGAATGATAGATGGGTTTAATCGGTATATGGAATGATTGGTGGTGCAGAAGCGGAGGGTATGGAGAGGAGCATCTATTGGCTCTACGCATTTCGTGGCTACGGCCACTCCTCAGGAGCAAGGTATGAGGTAGGAGTCTATAAATATTAAAACAATATAATCTTGGATAAAGGTATATGGTAGATCCAATTATGGAGAAAGGAGAAAGGAATAGATCAGCAACTATTCCCCAGGGTACTTACAGGTATGTCTATGACTGGGCGTAGGCATTGGAGGGCAGAAGGGTGGCCGGGAGGGTAACAGCCCCTGGGAGCTGAGGTGGACTAACCCCGCCAAATCCAGTGGAGAGCTAAAGTCCCGGCGCATCGACGTCACAAGTAGTGATGTGGCGCACACGGCGCCGAATGCGTGACATCGAAGCGTGGTTGGGCGTCCGCATGCCCAAAGGAATTGGGGAGAGGAGGAGGGGCGAGCCCCAAGAGTGCATTGCAGCTCCCGGGACTGAACAGGCCAGCCTAGAACGATCCGCCCATCCACGTCATACCCTATTGCATAGCAACGGCATAACCAGAATGACACACCGTGGGTAGCGGTGTGGGTGGGGGGGATACTGTATAACTAAAGTCCTATAGACCTAGATTACATATAGTACAAGATTGGCAATGTAGAATTATTGTGTTTTGAATATACAGACAAATAGATAGCCTAAAAGATGGAGAGTACCAACATTGATAGTATTCTTTTTTTTTTACCAACAAAAATAATTTTTTTGATCCAAAGGTGGTACACAGCTTTATACATCAACACAATGATCAACACGTCCACGTACATGACCAATCGAGACAGGGCAAGATTAAATCTACAGCATCACAATACTTCTTATCCAATAACATTGCAGCTATAAGCGGATTTTCAACCCCACATTTAGCCAAACAACCTGTCCGCGACCAGGTCCACCGGGGTGAGCCCCGGTGTATCCAGCCACGGCGCCCAGAGATTCTCATATTTCTGCATACTCCCCCTGTGCTGGTAAATGAGTCTTTCCATACGTAGCATATCCCCTATCTTACATATCCATTCCCTCGAGGTCGGGGGCGTTTTGGATTTCCAATATAGCATAATCAACCTTCTGGCTTGAAATATCACCCTCCCAACTGCCTCCCTGGTGTGTACGTCCGGCACATACTCCTCCAGCACCCCCAAGAGGCCTATCTTGGGATCTACCGGTAGAGATGTCCCGAACACCGAGTTGATCACACTCATCACCTCGTTCCAATACAAATGTAGTTTGGGGCAACGCCACAGGAGGTGAATAAGATCCCCATGATCACACCTACATCTGGTACATGTATCCTCAGTCTGCAACCCCATCAACCGCAGCCTATGCGGCGTATAGTACACCCTCAGGATAATATACAATTGTGTGAGCCGTTGGGCCACATTCAGAGAGCATACACTTACCCCCTGAAATATCTCCTCCCATTCCTCCCCATCCATTTGTCCCACGTCCTTCTCCCATCTCTCCCTCACCTTCAGGGGATGCTGCCCCAGGAAGTATTTTAAAAGGATACTATAGCTTTGAGAAATAAATCCCTTCGAGGTCACAGCATCCCTAATGAGGCCAAACACCGGGGTTGGTGACAAGCACCACTCAGAAGACCTACTCTGCGCCCTAACCGCATGCTGAAGCTGCAGATACTGGAAGAACTTTGAGGACGGCAGGCCAAACTCCGCCTGCAAATCCGCGAATGTCCGAAGAGTGCCATTTTTAAAAACATGTTTAACATGGGTAATCCCGTATGTTATCCATCTAGCTCCTCCCTGCAACTTGGCCAGTTCCGTATAAGTATCATTATGCCAAAGAGGACCATATTTATTGTATCCCTCGGCCTGCTGTATGTATTTACATTTGTTTCAAATTTTCTGGATAAGGTTATACGTGGGATATTTCTTGTTCGGCCTTGCGAATGCCAAGGCTTCCAGTGCCGCGGGAATGGGACATGCGTCTGCCGTGCGGAGCATGAGTGCCTGGGAAGAGCCAGCCGGCTCGGTCCCAAAACACCCCACCAGGTGCTGTAGCTGTGCTGCCAGGTAGTACAACCACGGATTGGGCAATGCCAACCCGCCGTCGCCCTTAGGCCGTTGGAGATGTTCTAGTTTTATCCTCGGGGGTTTATTCTTCCATATTAGAGCGCGAAAGATGGAGTTAACCATTCGAAAAGTTTTTAAAGGGATCACCACCGGGGCATTGTGAAGGCAGTAAAGTAATTGAGGCATAAGGATCATTTTCACTAAATTTACTTTACCCGCCACCGATGTGTGAAGGCCGTTTCACGTCCTGACTCTCTCTCTAAACCTCTGAAGCAGGGGCGAAATGTTCAACCGGCCAAAGTCCCTTGGGTTGGAGGTAACCTGAATCCCCAAGTATTTAAAGGAGGTTGTGACTGGAATAGGGCATAACGAAGCCACTGTCTGCGTGGCGTCACCGTCTAACAGCAACAGAGCGAACTTCGACCAGTTAATCTGTAACCCAGAGTAAACCCCGAATTTTGTAATGGTTGCCATGGCCTCCCGCAGGGACTCGTCAGTATCTCCCAACATAAGCAGGGTGTCGTCCGCGTAAACCATTATCTTCTCCTGCAAGGGGCCATAGCAAAATCCCACAATGTGCTCATTAGCCCTTATCTCAATGGCCAGGGGTTTAATAGCCAATGCGAAGAGCAGAGGGGACAGCGGGCAACCTTGCCTCGTCCCCCTCCTCAACGCAAAGTCATGTGACAGAAAACCGAAGGCCCGGATGGCGGCCTCAGGTCCACTGTACAAAAGGCGCACCCACGCTATATATGTGTCGCCGAATCCAAAGCGCTCCAATACCGCCCATAAATATTCCCAGTCAATACTGTCAAATGCCTTAGTGGCATCCAGGGACAGCAGAGCCCTGCTCCCCGCATTATCTGCGTCTGACTGCATATTTAAGAATAACCGCTGCAGGTTAATGGCCGTGGATTTGTTTGGCATAAATCCTGCCTGATCGCCGTGTATGAGGGAGGCTATAACCTTATTAAGCCGCATTGCTAGTACTTTCGCCAGAATTTTAATATCGCATTGTAACAACGAAATTGGCCTGTATGATCCTGGGTCAACCGGGTCCTTACCCAGTTTAAGGATTAGGACAATATTTGCTTTCGCCATAGAGGGCGGGAGTTCTCCCGCCTCCAGCGCTGTGTTAAACACCCGCAGCAAGCGTGGTAGCAATACCTCCGCATGTTGCTTGTATACTTCCATGGGGATCCCGTCCTCCCCCGGTGCCTTACAATTAGGGAACAGCCCCACCGCCTCCTGCAGTTCCTCCACTGTGAGCGGTGCGTCCAACCCCTCCCTCTGTCCTGCGGTAAGCCTAGGAAAGGTCAACCCTGTTAAGTACTGCTCCAGATCCGCCCGGTCATAGGCTGCTCCGGGGCAGTACAGCTCCTCATAAAACCTCGCCAACTCCTGCATAATAAGTTCGGGTGATCGGACAAGTGGTCCAGCTTTGGATTTTATGGCCCCTATAGTCGGGGACCTCTGTTGTGAATTCGCTATTCTAGCCAGCATACGCCCAGTTTTTTCCCCTTCCTCAAAAAATGCCTGTTTGGTAAAAAAACGTTTTTTCTCGGCAGTTGATGAGAGCACCCGCTCCTACACTGACTGAGCAGCCTGCCACTCCTCCCTAGCCGAATCAGAGGGGTCCAAGACAAAGCGCTGCTCAAGCTCCTTCACCCTATTCTCTAGTTGCGCCACAAGAGCAGATGACTCCCTTTTCACTTTAGTAATTTCAGTGGTCAAAACCCTTCTCAAAAATGCCTTAAAGGCCTCCCACTGCTGCATACAAGTACCCTCGGGGTTCCGAGCATTGAAAAACCCACACATGCTCTCTTCTATAGTTTCAGGGGATTTAAACAATTTCAGCCAGAACGCATTAAATTTCCACTGGGCTTTTGGGAGTGCAACTGGTCGGGAAACAACCAGGTGCACTATCAATGGGGAATGATCAGACACACTACGGGGCCTATATTCCATTGTGGACACATATTGGAGCATGTGTGTGTTTCCCACCCCCAAGTCTATCCTAGACAGGCTGCCATGCGATTTGGAGAAACAGGAATACTGTCGTGTCCCTGGGTGACGATGTCGCCAGATATCCACCCAGCCCACCTCTTGCAACAACCGTGCCAGGGGGGTACCCCCGGAGAGGGCAGAGGCTCCTACAGCTGGGTGTCTATCCAGCGAGAGGTCCAAACAACAGTTAAAGTCCCCTATCACCAGAAGCGGTACCTCCGGCCTACCATCCAAATAGGATATCAAGGCCCTCAGCACCACCGCTGCGAAAGGGGGGGGGGGGGACATATACTCCAGCAATTACACATATTAAGGCGCCCAATCTGCAATGGAGAAACACAAATCGACCATCAGGGTCAATGAGACTGTCCATCTCTTGGTAGTCCAAGGAGTTGTGAATCAAAACACTCACCCCTCTCGAGTAAGAAGTGTGAGTAGAGTGGTAAGATTTGTTCACCCAGTTATACTGTATACACCCCACAGTCTCCTCCGTCAAATGTGTTTCCTGGAAGCAAAATATCCCTGGTTGAAATTTTTTAAGGCACATGCGTATCATGGTTCTCTTAAGGGGGGAATGAAGTCCCCTCACATTCCATGAAACTAAAGGAATCCCCGCCATTCAAAAAAGTTAAACATATACACAAGCATGTTAAACACCCCCGGGCCTGGGAGTCCGGCAATCTTCGTACAAGTGCACAAGTCATGAAGTAGTGTACATGGGCTGGTCATATTGCCCATCATAGAAAAATTGCTGATAAACCACCGACTGAGAAAATGAAAAAGAAAAAAAAAACAACATAGGAGAAAATTTGGGGAAGCAACAAGCACTCCCCTCCAGCAATGTATAACCATTTCCTGCCAACCGGGCAGGACAACCATGGTACCCTAGAAACGCACCCGGGGGTCTCTCAAGTACACATTTTGTAAATCCACGCTGACGATGTCTGAAGCTCTCGTCTTGATATGTTGCAGGATAATGTCCCTCAGCCAGGGTTCATCCAGATAGGTTCAGTACAAAATTTCCATAGTAGATCAAAGCACCTCAGGAGCCATGTTAAGGTTGGGCCTCCTCCATGTGCCAGCATACCCCCATCAGTCCTCCTCACCATTCTGATCACGCCGCCTCAGGGCCTGTTCATTGCAGTCCAGCCAGTTATTAGCATCTTTGGCCGACTCAAAGAATTGCGCCTGCCCACTCACGATCACCCGCAGCTTGGCCGGGTACAACATGGCATATGAGAGCTGCAACTGACGGAGCCTGCGCTTCACATCAAAAAACTTCGCCCGGCGCCTTTGCAGAAAAATCGGGATAGAAAGATACTCTGGCTCCATTATGTTGTATGTTGGCCCTCTCCCGTTCGAGCCTGAGCACTGTTTCTCGATAGTGCAGTAATCTTGCTAGTATTGGCCTGGGGGGCCCCCCAGGCTGAGAGGGGCGAGCCGGCACCCTGTGGGCGCGCTCCACCGCGAACAGGGGAGAAAAGGCATTTTTCCCAAACATGTCCAGCAGCCAACCCTCCACATACGCTGTGGGGTCCCTGCCCTCCACCTTCTCAGGAAGCCCCACAATGCGAATGTTATTTCTCCAGAGGCGGTTCTCAAAGTCCTCTGCTCTGTCCATAGCCTCCCTTGCAAGTTGATAAGCAGCTTTGGTATCTCTCTCAATGGGGGGTAAATGATCCTCAATTTCACTCACCCTGCTTTCCACCGCAGTAGTGCGCTCCCGCATTTTTTGCATATCTTGTCACAGCAGCGACATTTCCTCTCTCATGGTGGCTACCGAGGCATTGCCAATGTTAACTGCCCTGAGGATATCTGCCAGCATGGGCTGAGCATTCCCAGAAGTGTCCTGCTCACTGGTTTGAGAGGCCCCAGAATCAGAGTGATCGATCTCATCATTCTCACTGTTTGCAGCCAAAATGGCCGCTCCAGCCTGTGTCTCATGCAAAGCAGGCTCAGCTTGCTGTGAGTGTCCAGCCGCCTCACTCCCCATCTTCCCATTCATTTTCTGGGCATAATAGACCATATCTTTGGTAATCTCCTTACCCTGTGCCTTGGGCTGCCTCTGTCCTTTAGGCCCCTGCTCCTTCACCTTGTCAGCGCCTCGTGAGGTTCCCTTTCCTGCGAGCGTGACGGGCCATCTTGGAATTCAGGACCCACTTCAGAATACGTTTTCCGGGTCATTCCTCTGGTGCAGGCTCCCCTGTGATCCCGGGATCAGCAGCTTGCAGGATATAGTTGCAGAATGTCGGTAATGTGGCTGAGGGAGGATCAATCACGGATCAAGGTCAGGAGCTGTGAGAGCTATGTCCTCTCACATGCTGGTCCAGGCCACGCCCCCAACATTGATAGTATTCTAATGTAGGGGTGCATGCTTCCATCCCCGAAAACGTGGATGTATATGAGAAACTAAAAGGGTGGGACTTTAAATGAAGCGCAAGGCATATGGCCGAGCACTTCCATCCCCGATATTCGAACAAGAAAGAACAAAGGTGGGACTTTAATTGAAGCATGCATACCAGGAGATTACACAATGACAATTGAATATGGCAGGTACCTGATGTAGTAGAACTAAGCACATAACATGAAAGCATTGCATGACAATTGGCAGTCAGTTATTTAATCATGTAAAAACATAGCAAATATAATAGTAACATAGTACACCTAGTATAGTAGTCAAAAATTGGATATTACATATATAACAACGATTAATGGTAATAAAATAGCATGGTTAGTTCATACTAGAAACAATAAAAAGGAGCCAATTCATTGGATCGTGTCTCCATGGTAAATAGATATAACCTTGATAAGTTGATACAATCCAATTGGTATAAGAAATGGTTGGTGATAAAATTGTCATATATTGACCAGGGCGGCATCTGTTAGCTCCTGATAATAGGTTCATAATATAGACATTATACAAAAGCAGATTCGTTAAAATATGTCTCCGTAGTAATTGTAGCCATGATTGAATGATAGATGGATTCAATCGGTATATGGAATGATTGGTGGTGTAGTAGTGGAGGGTATGGAGGGGGGCATCTATTGGCTCTATGCGTTTCGTGGCTACTGTCACTCCTCAGGAGCAAGGTATGAGGTAGGAGTCTATAAATATTAAAACAATATAATCTTAGATAAAGGTATATTGTAGATCCAAATATGGAGAAAGGAGAAATGAATAGAGCAGTAACTATTCCCCAGGGTACTTACAGGTATGTCTATGACTGGACGAAGGCATTGGAGGGCAGAAGTGTGGCCGGGAGGTTAACAGCCCCCGGGAGCTGAGGTGGACTAACCCCGCCACACTGATGGAAATCCAGTGGAGAGCTAAAGTACCCAAAATGTGGCCTCCATGGGTACATTTTAACTAATCTGGTTTTGTATAATGAAAAGGAAAAAAATTGCACTATTTGAAGAGTCCTGATGGTATAATATTGCACAGTCCAACACAAACGTATGATAATGTTGCAACACCCAGTGAGCGGATCATAGGCAAGTGTACCACCACCAATTAGAATTCCTGTTTACCAGATAATAAGCTCAGTAAGCGGATGGCTCAAGCCCAGCCCAGGCCTTTCTCCTAATAAATGATCACGGAGATCCCTTATGCATGGCAATGACTTCCACGTCCCGGTATGTTGAGCCCCACAGATTCCGTATGTATTGAAGCATTTAATCCAAAAAATATTAAAAAAGAAACATCATAGCTTAACACCGTCTCATTTGAATGTTACTTAAGTGCAATATCTAGACCAACATATGCATATGAAGCACCCAGTGAATGGATCTTTGGACGCGTGCACCACCATCACATAAAGATCCTGCTTACCAGATAGTAAACAAAGGGTTACAGATAGCTAAACCCAGCCAGGGCCTTTGACAAACACCCAGTGGATAAATCCTTGGACGCGTGCACCACCACCACATAAAAATCCTGCTTATCAGATATTAAATAAAGGATTGCAGATGGCTAAATCCAGCCAGGGCCTTTACTTCACAGGGATGTCACGGCTAATATGAATAAGCTGATAGGACTCTCAGGAAAACCATTCAGCAATACGTGTTCACGTGGGGGGTAGCAATTAGGGATGAGCCAAACACCCCCCCCCCCCGGTTCGGTTCGCACCAGAACCTGCGAACGGACCGAAAGTTCGCGCAAACTTTAGAACCCTATTAAATACAATGGACGCGAAGGTTCAAAATCAAAAGTGCTAATTATAATGGTTAATATGCAAGTTATTGTCCTAAAAAGGGTTTGGGGACCTGGGTCCTGCCCCAGGGGACATGTATCAATGCAAAAAGAAGTTTTAAAAACGTCAGTTTTTTCTGGGAGCAGTGATTTTAATGATGCATAAAGTGAAATATTCATTTAAATATCGTACCTGGGGGTGTCTAAAGTGTGCCTGTGAAGTGGCACGTGTTTCCCGTGTTTAGAACTGTCCCTGCACAAAATGAAATTTCTAAAGGAAAAAAAGTCATTTAAAACTGCTTGCGGCTTTAATGTAATGTATAGTTCCGGCAAAATGGATGAAAATCATTGAGAAAAATGGCATGGGTACCCCCCCAGCCCACTACCAGCCCCTTTGGGTCTTGTATGGATATTAAGGGGCATCCGGCACCCAAAGTAAAAAAAGGCCCTATATACTTTGAACAGCAGTATACAGGCGGTGCAAACAAGACAGTAATTTGAAACAGGTACATTTTTTTAAGTGTAGCTCCAGCCAAAAAATCTATTTTTAAGCTTTTTGGAAAACATAGGGAAGGGTTATCACCCCTGTAAAATTTGTTTTGCTGTCAGTGCACCTGTTCAGAAGATTTCACCTCACTTTCCGTCCCAATGACAAATAATTTTTGAAAATTTGGGGTTTTTAGTGAAACAAGGATTGGTGATAAAGCATCAGTGGAGAGGAGACACCTTTTTCCCATATTAACTCTAAGGCCTCGTACACACGGCCGAGATTCTCGTTGAAAAAAACATGTTGTTTTTTTCGACGAGATTCTTGGACAAGAAACTTGTCCCGGCCGAGTGTACACACGCTCGTTTCAAAGAACCCGCGGTTCTTTGAAAGGAGTGTACGCGGTGACGTCATCGACTACGTCGAGCATGCGCTCGTCACATTCGATGCCGTCGCCGCCATCTTGGTATACCCTACGTATGCCTAGGAAGCTACCGCGCATGCGTTGAATTCATTTCGAACATGCACGGGCTTCTAGGCGGACAGGTAAGTGTACACACACTCACTTTTCTCGTCGAGAAACATGCCGAGGAGAATCTCGACGAGAAAATAGAGAGCAGGTTCTCTATTTTCTCGTCGAGGTTTCTTTACGGTTTTCTCGACGAGAAACCCGCTAGCAGCGTACACACGACCGATTTACTCGGCAAGACCTCTCTGCCAGCAAGTTTCTTGCTGGTTCTTGCCGAGAAAATCGGTCGTGTGTACGAGGCCTTACAGGAGAGAATTTCCTTTCCTAGGGGTAGATTTCCTCTCACTTTCTGTTGACTCATTCTGTTTGCAAGTAGGAGTCATTTGTAAGTTGGATGTTTGAAAGTAGGGGCCTGCCATATATACTCTGCAGAAAATGACCCTTAGGTGTTGGTGTTGCCACAACACTGTAAGCCCTCACAGTTACTCTTGTGGGCGCTGGAATGCCCTACAGTGAACTATTATATCAAGAATTGTAATTACATGCCATTGTTGAACAGTGGTAGGAAAAATTGGGCCTTTGGTGGTGGTGCTGGTGCCACAACACTGTAAGTCCTCACAGTTACTCTTGGTTGGCGCAGGAATGGGCCCTGCTGTGAATTATTAGATCAAGAATTATAATTACATGCCCCTGTTGAACAGGGGCAGAAAAATTGGGCCTTAGGCACTGGTGCCACAACACTGCAACCCCTCACAGATACTGTACTTGGAGCGCAGCAATGAGCCTTGTTGCAAAGTATTGCATCAAAAATTGTAATTAGACGCCCCTGTTAAACAGGGGCAGAAAAAATGGGCCTTAGGCACTGGTGCTGGTGCCACAACACTGAAACCCCTCACAGATACTGTAATTGGAGCACAGCAATGAGCCCTGCTGCAAAGAATTGCATCAAAAATTGTAAATACACGCCCCTGTTAAACAGGGGCTGAAAAATTGGGCCTTAGCCACTGGTGGCGGTGCCCAAAACCAAAAATGTTCTTTCAAGCTATCAGCATGATTATTGAGGAGGAAGAGGATAGTCACTCAGCATCAGCATAGGCAGTCTTGAAGGGATCTGACATTTCCCAAAAAAATATTTGGTTACATCAGCATCAGGTGCTTGGTAGCTGGTAGTGATCCAAGACTGATTAATTTTTATGAAGGTCAGTCGATCGACCGAGCCGGTGGACAGGCGCACCCTGTGATCGGTTACAAAGCCTCCAGCAGCATTGAATGTGTGTTCCGAAAGAACGCTGGATGCAGGACAGGCCAGTACCTCAATTGCATACTGTGCAAGCTCTGGCCAGTGATCCATCCTCAGATTGACCAGGCAGACCCACCCAGGCTACCTTCCTCTTGCCCACTACAAATAGTCACCTCCTTCCGATATTTAGAAGTTATGGTACAGCTCCCTATTACCTCTTACGCTAAACTCAATATAGACCCCCTTATAGGTAGAATGAAGACCACATTTAAAACCTGGGCAAATCTCCTACTTACCTTATTGGGCAGGATTAATATTTTTAAAATGATATTCCTGCCACGATTTCTGTATGTAGTGGGAAATTCACCAATATATGTCACTAAGCTTAAATTTAAAAAAATAGACTCCATCCTTACTTCCTTTTTATGGAGGGGGGGGTAGTCAGGATTGCCAAGACCACCCTCCAGTTACCGGTACTGGAGGGGGGATTGGCCTTACCCTGCCTCCCCCCCTTTTATATTGCCTCACAATTAGCTCATGCACATTGGTGTTTTTTTCCTGAAGCCAACAACGCAGCCACTGCCTTGGAGGCTGCTATCCTTACCTCCTACGAATCCCTGCAGAACCTGATTTATCATATGTCCCTTAGAGGGCAGGAGGGTACAAGTGTTCTGGCAATGACTATAAGGCTTATTAAGCTAACAAAACTACAGTCGTTCACTGACAGTAATACTTACTCGCCGAACACTCCACTCCACTCTGGGGGAACCCGACTCTACCAGAGTTCTTCCGCAGATCCGACGGGGGATTCTGGTCGAAAAGGGGGGTAAAAACTATTTTGAATTTATTCTCAGACAATGTGTTTTGTTCTTTTGATGAGTTTTGTAGAGATTACAATATACCATGCACAGCTTACTTCCTCTACCTACAGATACGCCACACTGCAGCAACGCAGTTTGGTCTTCGCAACATATCTATTCAGCTCTCCCCACTGGAACGTATGTTGACCGACTCCTCTCACACCAAGCTAGTTTCTACATATTATAGGTCCCTTCTGCATTCCACGACGCAAAGGCTGAGCAAGACGGCTACCAGCTGGAGAGCTGATATCCCTGAGCTGACGGAGGAAATCTGGCAGGAGCTTTTGCCCCTCCAGGTTCCCTCTGTCATCTCTTCTCGTGACAAGATAATACAAACTAAATTGTTATACAGATCCTACTTTACTCCATGCTTACTATTTAAACTGAATAGATTGCCCTCTTCATTATGCTCTCGTTGCGGCATGGCTGATGGCACGTTCTTTCATTTAATGTGGGAGTGTGCTCTGATCAGGCAGTTCTGGTTGGAGGTCACGGCCTTCATTAGTTCATTGACACAATTACCTAATGTATGTAATCCTCTAAGGTGTTTACTGGGCTATATTGATGATGATAGTATATCCGAGAATACATAAAAATTTCTGAGAATAGTATTGTTTTATACTAAGAAAGCAATAACCTTCCATTGGAAGTCTCGATCCTTGCCCACTATTGCCTTCTGGCTCACAAATATTAACCATGCTGTATCATTATACAAATTGACATATGAGGCTAAAGGGTGTCCGAAAAAATTCAGGAAGGTTTGGGGCTACTGGGTTGATTCTGAGAGCACTGTCTCTCCTGCTCCTTAAAAATGTGACTGAATATTGTCTTCCTGATATATGCCAATTGTTTACCAGCTTTCTAAAAAACATTTTTTGCACTGTACTGGATTGGGCGATGTTCACTCCATGTGTGTCTGTTTGTTGTCTATTGTATGTCTTGTTTTGAAAAAAAACTTAATAAAAAATTTACTTTAAAAAAAAAAAGTGATCCATCCTCAAGACCCAGTAACCCAGAGGATTTTCGGTGGGAAAGGTGTCCAAGTCTGATCTTGCCCCTAGGTATTCCTGTAAATCAGATGCTGACGATGGTTGCTGGAAGCGATCATACCTTGGGGCTGCGTACTAAAAAATTGTCTGAACACATCGGTCAGACGGCCACCTTCTCCACCGCTCCTTCTTTGACTGACCGGAGCCTCAGCAACACGTTGTCCAGGACCAGGAATTTGTAACCTCCCAGTCTCTGGGAACGCGTTGCACAGACCTTTCTGCAAGACCTCCTGAAGATGCTTCATCCTCTGCTCCCTCTGCGATGGCAAGATAAGGTCCGCAACCTTACCCTTGTAACGTGGATCAAGGAGGGTTGCCAGCCAGTAATGATCCCTCTCCTTGATCGCACAAATATGAGGATCCTTCCGCAGGCTTTGCAGAATCAGGGAGGCCATGCAGCGTAGGTTTGCTGAGGCATTCGGTGTGGAGTCCTCTGGGTCACTGAGGACAACATGATCCGCAGCCACCTTCTCCCAGCCACGTACAAGTCCATGGGTGTCTTGGGACTGTAATTGATCCCTTGAAGGCTGATGCTGAGTGCTGTGCTAGGCTCCTCCTCCTCCTCCTCGATAGCCAGGCCAGCAGGAACACTGTCTGGATAAAGGGGGCCTTGAGAGGTAAGGAAGTCCTCCTCTTCCTGCCTCTGTTCTGCCTCAAGTGCCCTGTCCATTATTCCACGCAGCGTGTGCTCCAACAGGTGGACAAGAGGGACAGTGTCACTGATGCATGCACTGTCACTGCTCACCATCCTCGTGGCCTCAAATGGTGCCAGGACAGTGCATGCATCCCTGATCATGGCCCATTGGCGTGGGGAAAAAATCCAAGCTCCCCTGACACTGTTCTGGTGCCACATTGCAACAGATACTAATTGATGGCCCTCTGCTGCATGTGCAGTTGCTGCAGCATGGCCAACGTAGAGTTCCACCTGGTGGGCATGTCACAGATTAGGCGGTTCTTGGGCAGGTTGTAATCCTTTTGCAGGTCAGCCAGCCGAGCACTGGCATTATATGACCGGCGGAAATGCCCACAGAGTTTCCTGGCCTGCTTCAGGACCTCCTGTAAGCCCGGGTACCTGCCCAAGAACCACTGCACCACCAAGTTAAGGACGTGAGCCAAACAGGGCACATGGGTCAGTTGTCCCTGTCGGAGGGCGGAGAGGAGGTTTGTGCCATTGTCGGAAACCACCTTTCCTGGCTTAAGCTGGCGTGGCATCAACCACCTCTGAGCCTGCCCTTGCAGAGCTGACAGAATCTCTGCCCCAGTGTGGCTCCTGTCCCCCAAGCACACCAGCTCAAGCACCGCATGGCATCTTTTTGCCTGCGTACTTTCGTAGCCCCTTGAACGCCTACGGAGCACCGCTGGTTCCGAGGACAAAGCACAGGTAGAGGCCATGGAGGAAGAAGAAGAGGAGGGGGTGGAGGAGAGAGGTGTGTCAGAATCACCAGTAGTAACATTTTGGAGGCGTAGTGGCGGAACAACCTCCAACACTACTGCACCTTGTCCTGCATCCTTCCCAGCTGCCAGCAGAGTCACCCAATGCCCTGTGAAAGATAGGTAACGTCCCTGTCCATGCCTGCTGGACCATGAGTCAGCGGTAATATGCACCTTACCGCTAACCGCCCTGTCCAGCGAGGCCAAGACATTGCCTTCCACATGCCGGTAGAGAGCCGGAATCGCCTTCCATGAGAAAAAGTGGCGTTTGGGAACCTGTCACTGAGGAACCGCACATTCAACAAACTCACGGAAGGGGGCAGAGTCTACCAACTGAAAAGGCAGCAGTTGGAATGCTAGCAATTTAGCCAAGCTAGCATTCAACCGCTGGGCATGTGGATGGCTGGGAGCGAACTTCTTTCGGCGGTGCAGCAGCTGGGTCAGGGAAATTTGCCTGGTACAATCGGATGTCGGTGTACCGATAGCAGATTGTCCGCAAGTACTTGGCTGTGGCATACCGAATTCTACACCTTCATTCCTCTCAGTGCAGGTTTCAGAGAGGACTGAAGGTATAGTGGGGTTGGAGATCCCAGCTGATGAGGAGCAAGGAGAGGTCCGCTTTGTTTTTTGGTGTCGGTCTTTTAGGTACGCTTGCCAACGGACTGCATGGCAGGTCGACATATGTCTGGTCAAGCACGTGGTGCCCAAGCGGCTGATGTTTTGGCCACGCGAGATACGCTTTAGACATATGTTGCAAATGACAACGGTGCGATCTGCTGCACACGTCTGAAAAAAGGCCCACACCAAAGAACTTTTGGAATAACGCGCAGAGACAGCAGCGCCCTTCACATGCGGAGCGATGCGGTCGGTGGGCTGCCCTTAAGCTGGTCCCTGGAGGGCATCCTGCCTCGTTGGAGATGTGCCTCCTCCTCCTCTCTCCTATCAGACACCCACGTGGAGTCAGTGACCTCATCATCCCCTCCCTCCTGATCACTGGAGCCAATCTGGCAGTATGCTGCAGCTGGGGGAACATGACTGCTAGACATGTGCAGGATGAAAAATGTTGTTTTGTTTCGTTTCGATTCGTTAATTAACTAATTTCGTTTAGTTAAATTCGTTGCATTTGTTACATTCGTTTTGGGTTTTGTTTTGTTTCGTATTCGAATTTGAAAAAATCAACCGCACTCGAAAATATTCAACTGCATTCGAAAACATTCTACCACATTCGAAAATATTCTACCGCATTCGAAAAAAAAATCTACCGAATTCGAAAAAACTATCAAATTTGAAATAATTCTACCGTATTTGAACTAAACTATATATAACCATTTTCCGAAATTCAAAATTCATATAGAATGAAATCAAATTTGATTAGAAAAGATTAGAATAAAATCGAAAATACTAGAAAAGAATATCATAGAAAAATAATAGCAAAAATAATAGAACATATAGATACATATATATATAACATCTTCTGAAATTCAAATTTCGTATAGAATGAAATCGAATTCCAATAGAAAAGATTAGAATAGAAAATAATAGAAAGGAATAGCATAGAAAAACAATAGAACAGAATAGAAAAAAATATAATATATTCTATTCTAATCTTTTCTATTCAAATTCATTCTGTACCAAATTAGAATTTCGTAAGATGGTTTATATATTAATATATATTATATTTTTTCTATGCTGTTCTATTGTTTTTCTATGCTTTTCTATTCTAATCTTTTCTATTCGAATTCAAAATAATTCTATAAGAAATTTGAATTTCGTATAGAATGAATTCGCATTCGAATAGAAAAGATTAGAATAAAATAGAAAATAATAGAAAAGAATGGCATAGAAAAACAATAGAACAGCATAGAAAAAAATATAAAACACCTCCCAAAATTCGAATTTCATATAGAATGAATTTGGATAGAAAATATTAGAATAGAATGTAAAATAATAGAGAAGAATAGCATAGAAAAACAATAGAACAGAACAGAAAAAAATATAAACATATATATATATATATATATATATATATATATATATATATAATATTAGGGCTGTGGAAATTAACTATTAATTCCTCGATTAATCGATTACGTTTTTTGATCGATCAAAATTCTTTTGATCGATCAAAATTCCGGGTCTTCAGGGAGTTCCGTCAGAGATCCGGTGACGCCACAGACACCGGCGGGGCTTGCCGTGTCCATCTGAAGGACTCCTTTGCTGTGTCTTCATATCTGCATGCCGGCGGGACCTTACTATCTGCCACACGCAAGGGCTGTTACACTTCCCTCTATCACTTCCCTCTATCAACCTGGGATTCTACAACCATCCACTGGGAGTTGTGATAGTTCCCTTCACGGGACATCTACATGCCGACGGACTGATGTTAAACCCCTCCTCATCTGGATTCAGCAGTGGTATCGTTGTACACATTTTTAAACTAGTATCATACTTAGCTACATGTTTTTATGACTGCTTTTGCTACCGTTTGGTATTACTCGCCCCATTTTTACAGTTTATGTAACTACATCGATTTTTATCTCCAGTGCAATATTTATTTTGTTACCTACTTGAAGACTATAAAAGTTTTAATGCTATTCCCATCAAGCGCTGCCTTTGTGTGTTTTTTGTATCCTGCTAATCATTTTTCCAGTGGTTGGTAGCTGCACTGGGAATCAGCCTGCAAGGAGATCAGCTAAAAGTAGTTGGATCTGTATGTGCGTTATAATTAATCGAAATTAGTAGAATAATCGATTTTAAAAAATCGATTAATCGAACACGAAAATTTTAATCAGCAACAGCCCTAATATATATATATATATATATATATATATAGCATGATTCTGAATTAGTCTATATGAAATTCGAATTTCGGAAGAGGTTTTATATATTTTCTATGCTGTTTTATTGTTTTTCTATGCTATTCTTTTCTATTATTTTCTATTCTAATTTTTTCTATTCAAATTCAAAATAATTCTATAAGAAATTCGAATTTTCGGAAGACATCTTCTGAAATTCGAATTTTTAGAAAGATTATAATAAAATAGAAAATAATAGAAAAGAACAGCAGAGAAAAACAATAGAACAGCATAGAAAAAATATAAACCATCTTCTGAAATTGGAATTTTGTATAAAATGAACTTGAATAGAAAAGATTAGAAAAGAAAATAATAGAAAAGAATAAATTAGAAAAACATATATTATATTTTATTCTATTCTGTTCTATTGTTTTTCTAGTCTATTATTTTCTATTATTTTCTATTCTAATCTTTTCTATTCAAATTCAAATTCATTCTATACCAAATTCCAATTTCGGGAAATGGTTATATATATATTGTGACAGCAGGAAGATAAAGTCACCTGGTTGCATCCAGGGGGGTAGATATATTTCGCCCAGATTCAGGCTTTACGCCGACTTATACAACTAGGTGGAGAGTTGTATAAGCCCAGCTAAGGCTAGTGGGCTCATGGATGACTCATACCTCTAGGGAGAGTGTGGGGCGTCGTGCAGACAGGGAGTTGATGAGACCAGCTGAAGCTTGTCATCTCATTTAGGCCTCTATAAGAACTCCCAGCTTCATTAGATGTTTGCTCATGCCTGGACCCAGACCTGTGTGGACTGTCTAGGGAGAGTGAACCCCTGTGCGGTGAGACAAAGCCTGTGTGGCTATTTGCTTGGACATTTAAAACCAGGGACTTAGGGACTAGGACAGCACTAGGCTGATCCCAGTTGTTAGTTAGGAAACCTGTATGTTTAGTCAGCGGTCAAGTTGACCAGGATTTATTTTGTTTATGTTTCTTTTGGCTTTGCTGTGTTTTGTCACTGTAAATAGAAAATAAACCACAACCTCCGTTTGCTGGGCCTGTTTTTGTGTGGGGAGCCCATCCCGGGGGTCACACACACCCGCTGCCGAGCTAACCCCCTCACAGTTGGTGGAGAACCAGTGGCAGTTTTTTTTTAAGCCAGCATGGAGGAGATACTGAAGCAGCTGGCTCTAGCAAATGCCAATCAACAGCAGACAAATGCAGGTTTGCAAAAGAGCCTTGCAGCTCATCAACAGAGCCTTGCAGCTCAACAACAGAACTTCGCAGCCCAGCAGCAAGCTCATCAACAGAGCCTTGCAGCCCAGCAGCAAGCTCACCAACAGAGTCTGGAAGCTCAGCAACAAGCCCAGCAGCAATCTGAGGCCCGCTTCATAGACCTGTTACAGAAGCAAGAGCAGAGACTACAACAAATGGAAGCAGTAATGCAGCAACGTCCGCAGACCAGTGAGGAAAGCCGTCCCACTAATACCGCGTCCTTTGGGGTGAGTCGTTTATTGACAAAAATGACTGGAGAGGATGATCCAGAGGTATTTTTGACCACATTTGAAAGGACTGCTGAAAGAGAAAAGTGGCCTGAGGAGCAGTGGGCTGGACTGGTGGCTCCTCTGTTAACTGGTGAATCACAGAAGGCTTACTATGACCTAGAGCCTGACCAAGCAAAAGACTATGTGATGCTAAAGGCTGAAATATTGGCAAGGCTGGGTGTCACCCAGGCTGTCCGGGCTCAGCGTGTGCATAACTGGACTTTCCAGCTTGGAAAACCCCCCAGGTCTCAAATGTATGATCTCATTCACCTGAGCAGAAAGTGGCTACAGCCAGAGACTTTGTCCGCACCAAAGATTGTGGAACGTGTTGTAATGGATCGGTTTTTGAGAGCTCTTCCTACTGCCATCCAAAAGTGGGTAAGCCATGGAGACCCAGAGACGGCCGATGGTCTTGTGGATCGTGTGGAGAAATACTTGGCTACAGAGAACCTGACGGCCTCTTCCAGAGACACTCGGACTTTCCACCCTAAGACCAGACCATCCCCAGGGGCGGATAAGAGGATTCCAAGGGGTGAGGGTGGAGAGAGTGAGAGGGTGGGAGCTCTACCCCAAGTTTGGCGAGAACAGCCTGGGAAATCAGCGGCTCAAGAGGCGGCAAGAAGGATCGTTTGCTACCGCTGCCGGCAAGCGGTGACATATTGCAGCCAATTGCCCGGTTGTGGAGGAACCCATGCAGTGTGACTTTCTGACGGGCAGACGTCAGTCGCTGTGTGCGACAGTCTCATGCACTGCCATTTGAGGAACTGAGAAACATTTATGCAAAATGTGTGTTAATGGTAGAAATGTTGTGGTATTGCTGGATTCAGGTAGCCTTGTGACCCTGATAAAGGCTGAGTTAGTTAAAACAGAGGTCTCTGGGAATAGCAAGGTAGCTGTTATTTGTGTGCATGGGGACACCCGAGAGTATCCAGTGACTACAGTGTGTTTCGAGACCCCCAAAGGTACCCTCTCTCATCCAGTGGGCTTAGTATCTCAGTTACCGCATGACGCCATTGTGGGAAGGGATTTTCCGAAGTTCTGGGAACTGTGGGATGATCCTGAGCCCCCCACTGGTGCCCCTATGTACCAGGAATGTGATAGCCAGAACTCCCCTGAGAGTGGTGAGGACTCTCCGGAATTTCCCTTATCAGTATTGGCAGGGGAGACTCAAGAAACTGGAGAGGAGCCCACCTCCTCAGACGAAAACCTACCGTCTGTGGAGTTTTCTGATCTTGAGGTTCACAGGGAAAACTTTGCCACAGAACAGTTGAAAGACCCCGCCCTAATAAAGGCACGGGAAAACGTAGTGAAAATAGATGGCGAGTTAGTGAACCCAGATAATACCTGCACTTACCCGTACTTCAGCGTAGAGAAGGACCTACTGTATCGGGTGGCAAAAAGGGCAGAAGAAACCGTTGAGCAGCTTGTGGTGCCCAAACCTTACAGGAAGTTGGTGTTGGAGTTGGCCCATGGGCACATTCTTGGAGGTCATCTGGGGACAGAGAAAACCCGAGAGAGGGTATTACAGAGATTCTATTGGCCGGGGGTGATGAAGGACATAGAAAATTATTGTTCCTCCTGCCCTGTGTGTCAGAGGTCGGCCCCGATGCCACATTTCCGTAGCCCGCTGGTCCCTCTACCCATCATTGAGGTCCCGTTTGAGAGGATCGCCATGGATTTGGTAGGTCCTATAATCAAGTCCGCTAGGGGGCACCAGTACATATTAGTTATAATGGACTATGCCACCCGTTATCCAGAAGCGATCCCTCTCCGAAATACCTCGGCCAAAACCATAGCCAAAGAGCTATCTCTTGTGTTTAGCCGGGTGGGTATTTGTAAAGAACTGCTTACGGACCAAGGTACACCCTTTATGTCCCGGGTTATGAAGGAGCTGTGTAAATTGTTCAAAGTGACGCAATTACGTACATCTGTGTATCACCCCCAAACCGATGGGCTGGTTGAAAGATTCAACAAAACCCTAAAACAAATGTTGAAGAAAGTGGTGGATAGAGATGGAAAGGATTGGGACTGTCTACTTCCTTATCTGATGTTTGCTATTAGGGAGGTGCCCCAATCCTCTACGGGATTCTCCCCCTTTGAGTTACTGTATGGGAGACACCCAAGAGGGCTGTTGGATATTGCCAAGGAAACTTGGGAAAGTGAGAGTTCTCCCCACAGGAGTGTGATTGAGCATGTCGCCCTGATGCAAGACCGAATTGCACAGGTAATGCCCATCGTGAAGGAACATTTGGCCCAAGCGCAGTTAGCACAGCAGAGAGTGTACAACCGTGGAGCCAAGACCCGTACCTTTTCCCCGGGGGATAGGATACTGGTACTTGTCCCTACGGTTGAAAGTAAATTCCTTGCCAAATGGCAAGGCCCCTACGAGATAATAGAAAAAGTGAGCGAAGTGAATTACAAGGTCAGACAACCAGGAAGGCGAAAGCCCGAACAGATCTATCACGTTAATCTGTTGAAAGCCTGGAGGGATAGAGAGTCCCTAGTCGCAGACACTTGGTCACCAGCTCAAACTGGTTGCGTGATTCCTGAGGTTGGAATAGCAGCCACCTTGTCACAACCCCAACAACAGGAGGTTAAGGAGTTTGTGCTTTGCAACAAGGAGGTATTCTCTGAGCTGCCGGGACAAACATCTGGGGTAGAGCATGACATCATTACCCCGCCCGGTGAAAGGGTGAAGTTAAAACCCTATCGGATCCCAGAGGCCCGACGGGAGGCAATACGGGAGGAAGTACAGAAAATGCTGAACTTAGGGGTGATAGAGGAGTCCCAAAGTGATTGGTCTAGTCCCATTGTGTTGGTGCCTAAACCGGATGGGAGCTGGCGATTTTGTAACGATTTTCGTCAGTTGAACAAAGTTACAAAATTTGACACC